>OY979711.1:13581462-14781462 GCA_963855925.1 Inga laurina
GATACAATTTCACTCAATTTCTAAATCTCATTTTAGGTTTATTTGTTAAGTGTGGTGACTCAAATCAAAATTTAAGTATTTTAAAGATTTTATAGAATTTTTCTAAACTAATTTCCCAACTTATAAGCTGATATATAATCTAATGATACACAACATATATTATAATTATTAAACTTTTTTCAATCTCTATACAAAAAGTCAAATGACTCTAATATTAAGTATCATACAAGTAAATTCTAACTTTGATCCAATGGTTTACCAATTCACTAGTTTGAGGTTTCACACCATGGCTATTAGTTAATTTAGAGTCTGGGAAGGCGGTGGCATGGAAAAAGCCCAGTCTAAGGGAGAAAGGCTCAGTTTGAGTAAAAGCATAGTCTAAGGATGTTTAGGTTGGTTTTTTTCCAATTGGGTTTTCAGTCAGCAAAACAACTTCTAAAAAAAAGCTCATTAGACTTGCTTATAAAAAACAACTTTTATAAAAAGCACGGTCCTAATGCTATTGAGGTCCAACACCAAGCACCAACAGATTCAAGTCAACAAACTAGTCAACAAGCTAGTAAACAAACCAATGAGAAAAATGATGGTGATGATGATATCATTAAGAAGAAGAGGAGAAAAACCTCAGCTATTTAGGATGATTTTGATCAAGTTGAAATTAATGATGGGCTTAAAGCTAAATGCAAGTATTGCAAAAGTCTATTTTCAAACTCAGGGAAGGGAGCTAGCACTTCCCATTTATGGAGACATGTCAAATCTTGTGATTCAAGGAAGCTGCACTTTGCTACCCAAAATAAGCAATCCACTATTCCGTTTCAACCTTCAAATTTATGCATTAATCCATTTCTAGCATCGGGTGCTAGATATTCTAATAAGAAGATTAGGGAAATAGTTGCTACTGCAATCATAGTGTATGAGCATCCGTTTAGCATTGTTGAGGATGAAGTGTGGAAGTGGGAATTCCAATATGCTGATTTAGAATTTCAGAAATTTTCTCGCAAGATAGCCAGAAGTGATTGTTTGGCCATATATGAAGTAGAGAAGAAACAATTGAAAGCCTTATTATAAGGTGTGAGTAAGATTAGCTTAATTACAGACATGTGGAAATCAAATCATCAAGTGATTGAATACATGATTATCACTGGGCATTTCATTGATGCGGGTTGGAATTTTTAAAAGAGGGTTTTGAGTTTTGTCAAAGTTCCTACTCCTAGACGAGGAATTGATGTGGCTGATGCTATTTTCAAGTGTTTGAGGGCATGGGGAATTGAAAACAAAGTGTTTTCTGTGTCAATTGGCAATGCTTCTTACATTGATTCTTGTTTAAGGGCTCTTCGAGACACCTTATCACTTAGTACTTCATTGCCTCTAGGGGTAACTTGTTTCACATTAGATGTTGTGCGCATATATTAAACTTGTTGGTACAAGATGGTCTTGGTAGAATTAAGGATATTATAAATAATGTTCGTGAGAGTGTGAAATATATCAACTATAATAATTCAAGGCTAAAAGCATTTTGTGACATTGTTGAGCAGAAACATTTGAAGGAAAAGAAGCTCATTCTTGATTTCCAACAAAGTGGAATTCTACATATAGGATGTTATCTACTGCTTTGAAGTTCAAGATTTTCTTTCCTAATTATAAGGAAAGAGAACCACATTAAAATTATGCACCATCTAGAGAGGATTGGAAAAAGGTTGAGAAGATTTGCAAACTTATAGAAGTGTTCAATCTAGCCACTCATGTCATATCAGGCAGTGAGTATCCTACTGCAAATTTGTACCTTCCTGAAGTTTGGAGAGTGAAACAAGTAATTGACAATGCCTTAAAAGATGATGATTTCTTTATAGTAGAAATGGCAATCGTAATGAAAGAGAAGTTTGACAAATATTGGGGGAATGCAATTTGGTGATGGCTCTTGCAAGTATTCTGGATTTCAAGTGCAAATTATATGTTATTAATTATTGCTTTCCTTCGATTTACAATCTTGATTATGTTGCTTCTGAGAATATAGATAAAGTGGTGAAAGCTTTATACTCAATGTATGATGCCTATGTTGCTGTGTACAAGGGAGAGACAAATAATGAAGGTGATAATAATGTTGGCAACAACTCTTCTCCCCATGTGCCTAGTTCTTCTATAATTACTGGATTTGATCAAATCATGAATATTGTTCGTGGAAAGCAAGCAATTCCTCCTATGAAATCAGAATTGGAAGCTTATCTTGAGGAGGGTGTTTATATTCCTGATGGCAGATCTAACTCCTTTAATGCACTAGAATGGTGGAAAAATAATAGTCTGAAGTATAAGATTTTATCTAAGATGGCTGTTGACATACTAGCTATTCCAATCTCAACCGTGGCATCAAAGTCCATATTCAGTGCTGGAGGTAGAGTTATTGATGAATATTGTTCTAAATTGAATGAAGAATCAATTGAAGCACTTATTTGTGGTGGGAATTGGCTTCACAAAAAATATGGTTTAAAGAAGAAACAAAAGGTATAAATTTTGCATTGTTAAAATAATACCATTTCTTATGCATATTACTTGTAAAATTGTGTTATGCTCTAATACTATACATTTGATTAATTTTTTTCAAGGTCTTCGAAGGAGAAGGAGAAATTATATTGAAGATTTGATGTGAATGTGAGAAGGTCCACTTGTGTCAATGTTCCCTTTTCTTCTGTCATTGTTGGTTGGCTTGTCTTTATCTCCATCAACTTTAATCATAATTGGTATTTTGGGTATGTATTCAGACTTGTTCTTTCTAGAACTTGGATCTATCATGTTGAAAGCTTAGTTTGTCATAGTTTAAATTGTAATATTTGGCCACCAATATTTTTCACGTCTTCTTTATTCCGTAAAAGTTCCCTTCCCCCTCTATTTGATCAATTTCATATCATGTTGTTGCCAACTTGCCATGTGCTTCGAGTAATTATACACAATGTACTGACTTATATATGCAGTGAATTGAATCACTATGCTTCATGAAGACAAACAAATATATGTTATTTCTTCTGTAAAAGTATGTGACTAATAAGTTACTACCTCCGATCCTAAATATAGGACATAGTTTGTAGTGCAATTTGCACTACAAACTATGTCCTATATTTAGGACCGGAGGGAGTATCTTGGTTCTGATGCGTGTTCCTTACTTGTTCTCTTGTATTTTGATGTATTTTGAATCATTGGTAGTAATTTATGTAAATGTTGGCCTGCTTTCGGCCTGTGGCCTGTTGGCCTGTTTTACAGTGTGGCTTGTAGGCTTGTCGATTTGCTTAACAAATTTTAAAAATTTAGGTCTCTTTAACAGGCTTCAGGCCAAGCCAAGCATAGGCCTAAAAATTGGCCTCCAACAGGCCACAAGCCAAGCTCAGGCCAGTTTGTGCCTTAACAGGCCTGAAGCCTGGCGTGATCTGACCTATTTCCACCCTTAAGTTCACGGTAAATGTTGAAAAATTGCCATGGGACCCACATCATCACTCCTCCAGTGCTCTATACTCTTATCACCCCATTACGTCCCTAGCATTCATCTATTTCCCCACCCTTTGTCTTATTTTCACTTGGTAAAAAAAGACAATAGATATCTATTTTTTTTACCAAAATATATATTGCCAAAAAAGATTTTCTAGCCAAAAAATGTTGGAAAAAAAGTAATTCTAATTTTAGTAATATAATATTATTTAGTTAAAAAACTTAAGATTATTATATTTTGTAATTTATATCAAAATTTAATTTATAGAAAAATATCTAATTACGTGTTACTTAGTATTTACAAATTTTTCTTAATAATATATCAATTATCAAATTATATACATTTTATAAAAACTCATATCCTTTTCGGTTTTTTTTCATGCTAACTTGCTTTTCAAATAATAATCTAAATAAGTTTCAGTTTGAAAAAAAAATCACTTCTGTCAATGTCAATCTAAACATGAATCACATTTATAATATGACGTTTATCCTATTTTAAATCTGTAAAAATCAAATTAAACAAAAATCACTCTTACTACTGTCATTAGCATTTTCCCCTCTTTATTTTCGAACTCATCTTGCTGGGGAATTGGACTGTGGGTTTAGTTCCGTAGACGGGCATCATTTTCCAGTGTTTGTTTGGACTGATTGGGCTCTGAAGCGGGCTTAAACAGTGTCCAATCGGTCTTAAACAATGACAAGTGCAAAATACATTGTTTGTTTCAACGTTTTCTTTTAAGTCCAAATGAGCATAAGATGCCGATTTCAAGAGGCAATGAAATGAAGCTTATTTCTACTCAAATAAGCCCAAATGACCGTTGGGTTAGCATTTAATACTTTTTAAATTTCTTACCTACTCCAGCTGGCTCACTTTTCTCTGTCTCTTCTCACAAGTATTTCGTCCATTCTCTTCTCCACGCAAAGCACACCAGCGGACCACAAGCGGCGGCTAGTGGCGGCATGGATCCATCTAGTTTTCGCAGTCAAGGGTCATTTTTAGCGTGGTTTTGAGCTCCATCATCTAGGCTATCGCGCGGTGTTGCCTGTGTTTTCTTCTCCGGCTCCGTGTGTGTGGGCATTACTGTCAAAGTCCTGCAAGTGGCGTTGAAGTGTGATAGTGTGTTCTGCTGCGGTTTGGTGTCAGGGGCGGCGGATCTGTACAAGCAAGAGCCTGTGAACTTGCCTGGCGTTGAAGTGTCCAGCTATGGTTGAAGGTCGTGGCTGATCTGCTCCGTCGCGTGTCTCTCTTTCGTTGGTAAGGTTTCAAACTTAACTTTACTCAGCTCTCTCCCTTTATCTAAGGTTTCACAGGCATTGGTTGCATTTGGAGCCATTTCAATGAACCACCATTGTTTGCTTTGTCGTGGTCGATCTATGATATGTTTGGTTGCTCTGTTTGATGTGTTAGTTTCATTGGTTGGTCTGTTTGATCTGTTAGTTTCGTTGGTTGCTCCATTGGTCTGTTGTGTTTTGTTCATATTCCATCTTCCCTCACCTGCAAAAGCTCAAAAGTATTATGCCACTGCTTTAGCTCAAAAGTATTGTTCATATTTGTTGGTTGCTCCGTTGCTCAGTGATATGTTTGCATTTTTCTCTGTTTTATCTGTTAGTTTTGTACGAGGGTCCACTTGATGATCCTTATGCCGCTGCTTTCTGGAATTGTGATCATGAATGTTGAACACCTTTGCACTATTTCTCTGACCCCTGTGATAATGTTGAACGGGAACATGAACAAGAAGAGCAAAAAGAAAACAGGTGACTTTAACCAGAACACAACATTGAATAGAAATTATGAAATGTGAGTGAAGATATACCAATGCTCAATCTCTGTTGATCGAAATTGTACTAATGTGCTAGGTTATATCTAGTCTTGCACTTTTTAAAACGGATGATCCTTTGTAAGTCTTACACTTTACATCTAGTCTAGTCCTTATGTTCAATGAGTTATGTACTACTTTGTGTTATTTTTTCTTTTTTATCTTTAGATTCTGTTTAACATTAATTACTTATTAGCATAAACTGAGCTTTTTCTTTGGAAGATTCTATTGGAGAGCTTGATGACTCAAGAAGCTGAACTTCCTTAAAATTAAGCATCCCTCAAAATTTTCACTTTATTATTGTTGGTTTATAATTCAACCCATCAATTCTTAATTTTAGAATTTCAAGTCATAGCTATCATCAAAAAGATTGTTGCTTAGTTAGAAATTGAGCATTGACTTACATATACTGCTTGTTTTGATGGATAGATATGCTAGGAATTGTGAAGTTCTTTCTAGTAGCTTAAGCTTTTGGGATTGCTAGTACATATTTTCTCATAGCCCTCATCCAAAAAGTCGGCGTTTACCCTTCATTCTCCTAGTTAAATTTCAGTACATGGCATGCGGGGCACATATTTTCTCATATACATGTTTTATCCTTTATTCTCCTGGTTAAATTTTAGTAAATGGTTTCTTACATCGTTTTTCTATTCGATTCTCATGTTCTATTTTTTCTTGACTGAAAATGTATTGGTGACTTGTCTACTATCTATGTGAAAAGAAAGATTTGTATGTGAAGAGTGTGCAAAGAACTGTTATTTGGTTTGTGTCTGTCTCTCTATATATATATGTACGTAATGGTATGTTGTCATAATCTTGCATTTCTTGGTTTTGATTTCCACTGTATATATGTGTATTTCGGATTTCTGTTATGCCTGGTGTGTATTATATGTGACTTTTTGGTATAGAAATATGGACACAAAAGCTGTATGGGATGTACAGTCAACAGAGATATTTGTCAACGTATGCGTTGATCAAATATACAAAAAAGAACGCAAAGGGCAATCATTCACACCAAAAGCATGGCAGACTATTATTGAGACATTCACTGAAAAGACTGGCAAACACTACGGGAAGAAAAAATTTAAAAATAGATTAGATGTCTTAAAGAAAGATCTGAAAATATGGGTTTCTTTAATCAAAGAGACCGGTGTGGGCAGACACCCTGTTACGAACAATGTCATTGCATCGGATGACTGGTGGAAGGAGAAGTTACAGGTAAAAAAATTAAGTGCAATTTACAAGTTTAAATAGCTACTTTTTGGTATGTAATTCATTTAAATATGCATTTTGACTTTTGTTACTTGTATGCATGCAGACGCATCCCGACTATAAGAGATATAAGTACTCATGCCTAAAGAATGAAAGTGAGTTAAGAATAATATTCAAAGATGGCATGGCGTCCGGTGACCACATTTTCTCAACTTCTCGCATACAACCACAGAAAAATGAGGAAGATGAGGATGATGTTTACAGACCTACGATGCATGAAGAGGAAGGCTCTAGGGACAGTGAGGATGAGCATTTTGGTATTGACCCTGCAGTTAGTACCGGAGTGACCGATGAAATGGCAAGCGTTGGAATAACAACAGAAAGGCCATCGGGTACTGGTCCAAGGGCATTTGGAAGTGAGCCCAAAAGGAAGAGAGGTAAAGGGTCTAGTAGAAGCAAAAAACAAAAACTTCCGGCTGCCAAGCAAATAGCTGATACCGTCAGTGTCATTGCTAATGTGACTATGGATCGAGCAGCGGCTTTAACGGCAACTCAAGAAAATAGCATGCCTGAGGTTATGAAATCTCTACTGGAACTTGACGTCGTGAAGGCGGACAAAGCCTTTGGAGTCCGGTGTATGCGAGCTCTGGAAAGCAAGACACGTCGGGATGTGTTTGTGTCATTGAAAGGAGACCTTGAGTACCCGGTGACTTATTTTCGTTATATCGTAGAGGAGGACTAGTTGTAGTTGCATTTGATGTCTAGATAGTTGAATGAAGACATTTTTAGTTTTTTGTTTCCAAAACATATGACTTGACTCGTCATTTAGAACGGTTTTATCCTGTTGGCATTTATACATATATATATATATATATATTATATGTTATGTTTGTTAATCATCCTGCTTACACCATAATTTCACCACAATCATAGGTATGCAATGGCAAATCGTAACAACCGAAACAGGTTGCAGGGGATGGAGGAAGATGAAGATAGTGATGACGCCTCAATTTTTGAGGCTGAGTTGGAACAACATCAACAATTATGCGTGTTGCTTTGCCAATATTTAGTGCCATATGTGTGTAGACAACCGCGTAGAGCGAGTCAGGGAACATGTCACTATTGGGTACAAGAAATGTTGACAAATGAAGGTTCAAAATGTTATCAGATGTTTAGAATGGAAAAACATGTTTTTCATAGTTTGTGCACTAAGTTGTGTGAGCATGGGTTAGCAGAATCTAGAAATACCGGTGTTGAAGAAATGGTTGCCATGTTCTTGCTCACTATTGGACACGGAGTAGGAAATAAGCTAGTACAAGAAATATTTAAACATTCGGGCAAAACTGTAAGTAGGATTCTACACAAGGTTTTATTTAAAGGCCTGCCTTAAGCTTGGAACGAAAATTATTAGGCCCAGAATTCGGTCAATGTCATCCAAAAATAGCAGACGATACTCAATATTTCCCATATTTCAAGGATGCCATTGGAGCTATTGATGGTACTCACATCAGGTGTGTTATAACCAGACCGGGCTGAGATAAGTTTATCGGGAGAAAGGGATATCCCACACAGAATGTTATGGCTGTTTGTGATTGGGATATGTGCTTCATGTTCCAGTTAGCGGGATAGGAAGGTTTATCACATAATGCTCGTGTTTTCCACTCTGCTGTCTCAGATCCAACCATGAATTTCCCACATCCACCATAAGGTAACTTTTTGTACACTTCAATTACATTTCTTTGTCTACGTTTAACGTTTAACTTAATCTCACATTTACAATGATTTTAACACATATTAGGCAAATATTATTTGGTCAATTCCGGCTACCCAACAACAGTTGGGTATCTTGGTCCGTACAGATGTGAACGTTATCACCTCCCAGAATTCAGAAATCACCGAGGTTTTCGGAATCCTAATGAAGCTTTCAATTTTTATCATTCAAGTTTGAGGTACACAGTAGAAAGGACTTTTGGAGTCTGAAAAAATAGGTTTGAAATCTTACAACATATGCGCAAGTATAGCTTCGACACTCAAGTCCGTATTGTCTGTGCCACAATGGCTATACATAATTTTATTAGAAGAAATTCCCAAACTGATGTGAACTTTAGGGAAGCAGAAAATGAGAATAATATAGTTGATCTAGATAATAGTCAAGATCAAGACCCATAGTCGACAAATGATGCTCGAACATATTCAACCCAAATGAATCATGTTCGTGATGCCATCAGGGACCAAATTGTATAGGACCTTTGATTTGATTAGTTCTGTTATATTTTACTTCATAAAAAACTTTATGTTTGTACAATTTCAATTTCTAATTTATTCGCATTTTAATTGTAATTTTATTATTTAGTTTACCATTACCAAACATGATCCGTTACAATTCTCTACCGTTCGAAAGCTCTGCTGTTTGATTGGTATGAGTCAAGCGCAAAATTATGTATTTTGTATTTTCCTAATATATATGAAACTAAGGCAGATTTTTATGTTAAGAGTATGCAAAGAACTGTTTATGCCTTTTGCCGTGTATTTTTTGCAATGAATTAAAAACCGGACCAAACCGGCCGGTTCAGACCGGAAACCGATGAACCGGTTGCCGGACCAGTCCGGTTAAGGTCAAAAAATAGGGGTCTAACTGACCCGGTCAACCCGGTCTGAACCGATCCAACCCGGGGTGAACCGGGGTAACCTGGGGTGACCTGTGGTGAACCGGTTTGCCCCTTTTTTTATTTTTTTTTTATTTTTAAAAATTTTTTATATCCCAAACGACGTCATTTTGTCTTTTTTTTAAAAAAAATTATTTCTTTGAAATTTTTTGATTTGCAAGGAGTTTTAAAAGTATTGTGGAATATTTTTGCTATTTTGCATTGGTTGGAGTAAAATCCTTATGTACTTAATGATACTTTTGTGGGTATTAGGTTCACGAGGTTATATTTGACTATTTGTTGGAAAAAAAAAACTCTTATGTAGTTTTTTAAATGGTATATATGAACATTTAAATTATATATATTTTTTAAATTAACCCCGGTTTGACTCCCGGTCTGACCCCCGGGTTGACCCCGGTATGAACCACTAACCCTTGACCCAGTGTCTCGACCGGTTCAATGTCCGATCCGATTTTTAGTACCTTGATTTTTTGGTAAGGTCTCTACTGGTTTGAAGATTAGAATTATCGGACCCAAGTATGTGTCTTGTGGTAACACTGTCATTGGATGATTTGGATCAATTTATCATCAAGAATACCACTTTAACAAATGCAGATATCTTCCCAGGTCCCATTTGACAATTAAGTTGTCAATGAGTTCTTTTTCCACAATTAGCCCTTCATTTTTTTCATTTTTCATAATTTTTTCAATTTTTTTCTTTTAATTAATACAAAAATCATTTATGCAAAAACCAAATCAAACATTATTTATTTTTATATAAGTTACTTTAAATTATTTATCCAATTGCTAATCTAAACACTCATATTTTACCTAATCTAATTTTTTTTAATTATAAGATTTTATAAGTTTATGTAAAAATAATTCACTCCTCCGCTCGCGAATCCAAGCACACCCTCCGTGTTCGTCAGCTCCACAACTTATCTTCGGGGTTCACTTTCTGGTTTCTAACCTATAGTTTCTTCCTAAAGCTACGATACTGTTCCCACGACGGCTTTCTTTTGGTAGGTTTAGATCGTTTCCCTGTGCCCTATGAGGCAAAAGGATGATCAAATTTAAGCGCTTCTTCCTCTTCTTGTTCTCCTAGAATACATAATCATCCCAGCATTTTTGCTTCTTTCAAATTCAATGGCCGTTGTTTCTTTCTCTTTTCAACCTTATCTGCATCCCTCCTCCGCTCCTTCGTCATCGTCGTCGTCCTCCACTTTTTTATGCGGTAGTGTCCATCTAAGGACCCACAAGAACTTCATCTCTATCCATTCTCCTTCCCATTTTCCTTTTTTGACATCAACTAATAAGTCCTCCTCGAGGAGCTTCCGAACGGCGATTGCTGCATCTGGCGACTATTATGCGACTCTTGGAGTCTCCAAATCCGCGACTAACAAGGAGATTAAGGCGGCTTATCGAAAGTTAGCTCGTCAGGTATACAATTTGTATCGAGGAAGTTCGGATTATTTATTTATCTGCAAATGGAAATTGTCTTAATTCATTGTTAGTTGTTAGAACTAGAGTTGCGAGCCTAAACTTGATCTTCTTGGACTAATTTTTAAATTCTCGTGCTCTCCTTAGTACCATCCTGATGTGAACAAGGAACCTGGAGCTATTGACAAGTTCAAGGAAATTAGTGCTGCATATGAGGTATGCATGGACAGTACCGTGTTGGTCGTTCGAGTTATTTATTTCCTCTTTCACTTCTTAAGCATCAATATCATCATGCGATCGATTCACGAGCCATCAAAAGTGATGCTTATGTAAACTCCTTGTTATGCACTGGAATACCTGTGTTGTTCTTTACTAAATTAGTATGTATTCAACATCGCGTTTAGAAGCGATTGAGCATTTGATAAGGAAGTATGAAGTAGTCGTGGTGATTATTTTTATCTCTGGCGGATGTAGTGGTGTAGTTAATCATCACGTGACAGAAGCAGGTGTAATTTATTCTAAATGTGTTGTTCAGAAACTGCATTTAAAATGCTCCTGGGCTCAAGGGTAGGAAGGTGATCCCAGGATGATTCAGTAATCTATAGTTTATGAAATTGAGTTAGGTGCAGGTAACACTCTTGTAGTTCTCAAAGCTGATTTACTTGAGATGTAAAAGATTCTGTTGGTTAAGTGAATTGGGGCGACTTTGTATCTGAAAACACCCTTTCCCCACATGGCATGGAAAATTGTTTTCTTTTCTAATCTTCAACCAATAGAAAGGGGTAAAAAGGAAACCCCTTGTTCTTATTGAACATTAATATTACGTTGTTTACATTAATTTTGTCCTGGTCTTTTGCTACTCCATTGGCATGTCAATCCTTTTAAAGAGCATGTTCAAAAGCCTGGACCATATAGGCATTGCCATCAAAGCATTGGGGGCTAGAGTCAGATTCACACATTTCTTGTTGGATTTTTCAAGTGCCATAGTTGTACAGTAGCTGGTGAATGTTTTGAAAAATGGCTGCATTGTACCAGAACAAAGTCATGAATGTCTCTGCCTTGATTATGCTGTTGGATTTAGACTTCCCTCCATGTTTGAGTTTTGTTGTCCTTTCAATTCTGAAGTACAACACTGTCAGGTGCTATCAGATGATAAGAAGAGGACCTTGTATGATCAATATGGAGAGGCTGGCGTTAAGAGTGCAGTAGGAGGATCAAATGCTTACACGGTATTCACATGACCTTTCATTTTTTAGTTTTTTGGGCTTTCACTGTTTAATATGTTATGTTTAGCTGGCGGTACATGCACAAGATTGATACCGAAAAATTTTCCATTGACATTCCTGTATGCATGTTGTCTTCTTTGTGGGCCAAAATTGAAATACATGCCAAATGACATGCCTTTCCCCCTAGTTTCTCTTCTATTGTAAAATTTATAATGAATTGACTCTGTTCTTGCAGACTAATCCATTTGATTTGTTTGAGACATTTTTCGGGCCAAGTATGGGTGGCTTTGCTGGCATGAATACAACTGGATTTGGAACACGCCGCCGCAATACCATTATTAAGGGTGAAGACATTCGGTAAGCTATGTAGTGAGTTGGATGATTGATTACAAAGTTCTGTCCGGTTAAAAAAAGGAAAATTAACTAGGTCCTAGACAAGAAAATTAAATACAAATAGGTCCTTCGAATTTTATATAATACTAATAGGTCCCAAGGGATTTAATATTTACAAATCAAATTTTCATATTTATAAATTGAGTTGCGTCATTTATAAGTCAAATTTACAAATTAATGTTTACAAGTCAAATTTTTATATTTACAAGTCAACTTGCGTCATTTACAAGTCAAATTTGTAAATATTAAATCCCTCGGGACTTATAAGTATTAAGTCAAAATCAAGAGACGTATTTGTATTTAACATTCTTACTTGGGACCTATGAGTAACCTATGAGTAACTTTTCCTAAACAAATTATTAGTAGTTGGTTCAAACATATCATGGGACACTTTTTATTTATTGTTAATGTATTCTTCAATCTGAGGCTCTTTATGATTGGCTCTTTCGGTGCCTTTTGGCTCAACTGTCAATTTATGTATTGTTAATTTATGTCTTTCCTTACACATTGCATATAAGGTACTCCGATTGCATGTGAAAAATAAAGCTGCTTATCATGTTTAATATGTATCAATTCCTCTCCCTTCCTTATTGTGTCATTGTATGTGTGTTGGGGGTAAGGGTTGATTAAATCTGAGGAAATTTTAAGGTGAGACTCAAGGGCTTTCAGTAATCATTTTCATATGCAAGAAATGGAAGTGGTAAGTGGTAATTGTTTTTAAAGGATTGTTTCTTGTGGAAAGTCCTCATTAATATGCCTCTGAAATTTCTGCAGTCTAAATGATTAATTATAGTGTTAAGACCAAAAATTTCTATATCTAGATTTGTAGTTGGAATGGTTAACTTATCTAAATTTCTGGCTAGTTGTGCATGTTGATATATGTATGAACTGTAGGATTCACCTTTGGTTACTTGTAAAAGACACTTTAAGGCCAATTTCTTTTACTGTGACATTTTAAATGTTAATCCTATGCAAGTCTGGAATTTTGAATTTACTTCCCATTCATTGTCAACAGTTATGATGTTTTGTTGAAATTTTCTGAGGCAATTTTTGGAGCTGAAAAGGAATTTGAGCTTTCCCATCTGGAAAAGTGTGAAGCTTGTAATGGTACTGGAGCAAAGGTTGGCTCCAAGATGAGAATATGTTCGACTTGTGGTGGTAGGGGTCAGGTGATGAGGACTGAACAAACACCTTTTGGTTTGTTCTCACAGGTAATTTGATTTTTTTCTTGATGGATCTTGATACAAACCTCTTACTTTTCTTTTCAACTATATTGCTTCATCCTTTTCTACTCAATTTATGGCATGAGATGCATATTCTATTCCATATTGTTTGTGGTTGAAGCCTTACACTTTTCTCTTGAAATTAATAATGTTTGTTTTATCTCTCTATCAGGTTTCATTATGTCCAAACTGTGGAGGGGATGGTGAAGTCATATCTGAATTTTGTCGAAAATGTAATCGTGAAGGACGTATTCGGGTTAAAAAAATTATTAAAGTGAAAGTTCCTCCAGGAGTTAGCTCAGGCAGTATTCTGAGAGTTGCTGGGGAGGGAGATGCTGGACCTCGAGGGTATGTTGTTTCTTTATTTACATATGATCTTTGAGACTTGTTATTATGATCTTTGGGCAACCAGTTGGATAGAATGTAGATCTCATTTTTTTAAATGTTACGCTTTTCAAGTTTGGTTATAAGTGTAGGATGGGAATGAAAAAACAATGTTTCTCTCTTGATCGAAATTTCTTACTTGGTAAATTACCTGAGTTACTTGTGTTTGTAAGGTCAGATGATATTATTACCTAAGAAAATGTTATAGAAGCAGCGGCTGGTCTTCTTGTCATTGCAGGGGTGGTCCTGGCGATCTATTTGTGTATCTTGAAGTGGAAGAGATTCCAGGAATTCAAAGAGATGGCATTAATCTCTCTTCAACGATAACAATAAGTTATCTGGATGCCATTCTGGGGGTTGTTGTCAAGGTAAATGGTTTTTTGTCAGTATGCATGCTTTTTTATTGCATTTGTTTTTCTTCTAATACGAGATATCATGTCTTCACTTCTGGAATTGTAGTAATATACCTATCTTTGGATGTAATGAATGACTGCCCTGTCCTCCTTGTGAAGGAATCTGATAGAGCCCAAGCAGAATAGTAGACGTTGAACACTGAATTTATATTAAACATCCAAATATTGTCCCCCTCAATGGAATGAAGGGGAGTACAACATAAGAAAACTCGCACAAACTCACACTGGATGCAAAAGAAGACACACTAAAACAGAAACAGAAAATGATGAAGAAAGTTGATCTTTCTCCACTCTCAGTTTCAAACGATTGGATTTCCCTCTCTCTGGACCAGAGAGAAGATTTAAAGATCCAAAAGTTACGACAGACACTACCCCTACTCCTAGCTGCACCTAAAGCCTACTCATATGGCTCTTCTTTTCCCTTGCGGTCAGGGACCATGGGATCATCTTCTAAACCAGCAGCATTTTCTTCCATTCCTCCTATAGGTCTTAGCAAACTCAGTAGCTCTATCAGAAGCTAAGACATGATAGAGCCATATGATTGATTTGATTTAACTTTTCCATTATATGTTGGTCCTTAATTGTATTCATTTAGACCAGACTTTATAGTTTGATGAACAAGCTCCTCTTGCTGATATATATATATATATATTTATCTCACTAGTGCCACATGACTCCCGAACAGAAGTTCCCAAAATTTCCTTTTTTGGCAAAGAGGGAAAAAAATCTCTCTGAATTTATGCAATAATATATAATCTGACCTTTGATTGGTAAACCAAATACATGTCTTTTTTTTTTAATTGAGACTTGAGCCTTTTGCGGACACAGTTTTCCAAGAGATCACTAGGTCTTTTTGCATGATTTAATGTGGGATTGGAGATTTACTTTCTATTTGATTCCTGTGCTTTTTCTGTTTTTTTTGGGTATACTGAGGCTTTACCTTGTGCCATCCATCAATTAATTGAATATTTAGCCACTCTACAGGTAAATACAGTTGAAGGCATTTCTGAACTACAAATCCCCCCCGGTACCCAACCTGGTGATGTCCTTGTCCTTGAAAGGAAAGGTGTGCCAAAATTAAACAAACCATCAATACGTGGTGACCACTTATTTGCAGTTAAAGTTACAATACCAAAACGTATCAGGTAATAGATAATTTTAAAAATGTCATTTTTTTTTTGTCTAAATGTGTGTGTTTATGGGCATGCTTGCTTGTGTATTTTCTATTTCCTATCTTGTGAATCTATATTGGAAATTTGTATGAAATTGTTTCTGCATCTTCAGTTCAAAGGAGCGCGAGTTGCTTGAGGAGCTTGCTTCACGAGGCAGCAAAACGAGTAACCCTTCAAAACCCCGTCCCAGCATTCACTCTTCCAGTAGGTGGTTTATTATTTGCAACTTCTATAAAGTATTTTTTTCTCCAACAGGAATGAAATTATTATCATTTGATTCTTGAATCCATAAAAAGATGGATGTCATTTGAATTGGTCCTTTCACAGCATTCACTAGTTACGGTTGAGAAGTCTTAGAAGTCAATGAGTAGACTTCATATATTTGAATTGTGAATCATGATATTTATCCTTTGCAGAGGGAAGGGCTGAAAGTCCTGTTGCTCAAAGTGCTGAAAGTCCAACGGTGGTTGAAGAAAAAACTGAACAGTCAGAAGACCAAGATGACATATGGAATAAATTAAAGAATTTTGCTGGGTAATAATTCTGTCATCATTTTTGTATAGACTGTTTTTTCATAAATTGAAAACTTCACGTCCAACTTCATTACTAAGTATGCTGAACTATTGTTTTCCTCTGTTTAAGAAAGTTACAGAACGAAGGCTATTCAGCCAACAAAAATATTTAGTGTGGCACAAATTCCCAAAAGGGTTCAAATTTTACTTTTCCTTATTAGTTTGAATTACCAATGTTCCAAACCAAATTGAAAATACTTTTTGAGATGACTGGAAAGTACTTTTGGAATTTCAGGTCGGTCGCAGATGGAGCTCTGAAGTGGCTAAAAGATAACCTGTAATACTCCCAATCTTATGGGTTCACCGAATGGGGCTACATTTTGATTCTCATTATTCCTAAAACTGCTTGAAGTTCAAGTGCTATGGGAAACATTCCTCTCAGATACGTTGGATGGAAATTTGTTAGCATTGCGCGGGCAAAACGATCCGTTTAGACTGCGTATTCTTTCATTTGTTTCACTTGTAAATTTTGACACACGTCAGTTCTCTCAGTACTACTTGTTCGAGGAACGTTACCAGGTAGGAATTACTATCTAGTGTACACGTTATGATAGAAGGCTACCAATAAAGTTTTACACATTATTCATCAATCATTGACACAGATCTAGAAACTTTCATCAGTGAGAGTAAATCTTCTATAAAATTATCCTAGCCGTTCTTTGGGAGTCATCCGCAATGTGGTTTTGATCTAGGATTTGCTTGCGCATCTGATGTGCTTTTTTTTTTTTTTAATGCCAATTTTTTGAATTTTAGCTTGATATGATTTCTTGTAGATTGGATGGAAATGTTCAAGTTTTATGAGTAAATTTATCTTGTGATGAGTTGTGTCTTAGTGTGTGTTTGGATTAATTTTTGGAGAATATCTTTTACAATTTACGAGTAAATATATGAGAAAAGTTGTCTCGATATGTGGAAAAGGGTTTTTGAAATTGCGGTTTGGAACTTATCCAAACACTTATTCTGACAATGATTGTTAGAGGCTGCTTGGACATGCTTTTTAGGCTTTGTTTTCTTCAATAGAAGGGAGGAGCGGGGAGTTTAATTGAGGGGAGGTTATAGGCTTTGTTTGATTAGAGGGAATGGGGGGAGGTAATTATAAATTGATAAATATACTTTTGTTATTTTATTTAATTTTTTTTTATATTATCATCAGGTATCTAGTTCAAATTACTTACAACAGAATTATTATTTTTTAATATTTAATCTCAAAAACTTATTAGCTCATTTATATATGATGAAATATTTTTATATGAATTTTAAATAACGATTTTACTAATTTTAACAAATTGTCTCATTAATTTCTTAATTAAATCTTAACAATTATTTAGAGTGGCCAAAATTTAATGTCAGGATTTGTTGATAAAATAATAAAAAGGAATGTAAGATTGGGTGGGTGGCTTTGAGGTATGATTTTATCATTTTGTTGAATAAATTGGCTTTTCTCCAAAATAATAATGTAAGATTAATATCCTAGTCGTATCATGATTTTTTATTTTTGTTTTAAATAAATTTTGCCTTAGTTTATTCATAAGTATGACAAAAAAAGGTGAACTCCTATGAAGTTAGGAAAACTCATTGTTTGGTGAGGTTGAGAATTTGAATTTCACAGAAATATGCATCTTACTTGAAAAATGATATTATTTGTTTTATATAATATTTAAATTAAATAGTTGGCCGTATTTAATATTGAATAATTATGAACACGTCTCATTACATGATTTCATTGTAGTAATTAAAATTTTGGATAACACTACATATTTAGCCAGTGTGAAATTACATTTCATCCCCCTCCTTCACAAGGATTGCTCACTAGCCAAAGTTGATTCCCTGAGCCGATGGTAGTTCACTCCCATAGTTGGATTACAGTATGAATTATTGTTTTATACGCTAGCAAAAAAGTATTAATTTATACTTTCATTATTTAAAAAGTTTTTATAGCCCTCACCATTTTTTTCTTATGCAGTGTTATTATTAATTGATAGAATAAAAAATTGAGCATTTTATTTTCTGGCCCTACCTCCGGGGTCCTCCACCACCCTCTTTATTATTCAAACTTGAAACCCATTTTTGAATGGGAGAATTGCTGATAAATACCTTTTTTTGCAAATTAATTGTTGAATGCTACCATTGCACATAACGGAAGATGTTTTGCACATAACAGAAGATTGCTTGCACATTTATACGAAAGACTTTTGCACACACGGAAGATGATTTACACAAAACGGAAGATCGCTTGCACACACGGAAGATCACTTGCACGCTTGGTAGCAATCAGCAATTAATTTGCTTCCAAAATATTTTTCAGCAATTCTCCCTTTTTGAATAACTTTTTTCTCCACCACCCTCTTTCGGTCTTCTCTTCTACGTCGAAAGCTTTTTTTTTTTAATTAAAATTTTTCACCTTTAATTGAAAAATTATTCAGGGATTGAGCAAATTTTTTCATTTACCATTTATCTAAAAATTTATTTAATTAATAATTAAATTAATATATAAATTTATACTGATATTAATTAATTAAAAATAATAACTCTGCGATGGTTTTTTGATCTCTTTTTATTAAAAATCATAAAAAAAGGGGACACCATCTGCATCATTCACCCTAGAATAATTTAAGGAATGTGAGTTATAAATCATATATTATTAAACTTATTGTGAATTTTTAAAATCCACAGGGTTATTAATTTTCTCTTCCTTATTTCCACAGCAGTCTCATGCTTTCACTCCCACTTTCCTCCTTGAAAATGTTGAACCCTTATCCTTCCATCTCATCAAGATCAGCTCTTTATTAGGAATATTTTAGAGTGTGTCAATGTTCATCTTCCTCTCCCTCTTTATCTTGGTCAAGTAAATCTCATTACTACTCCTCCACTATTCCATTAACATTGCAACTCACCCCACCCCATCCAAAGAGTTTATTATTCATTATTTATCATTTATATGAGCCAAAGATTTTATTATTCATTATTTATCATTTATATGAGCCTAACCCATAGG
The DNA here is from genome assembly GCA_963855925.1 of Inga laurina. NCBI lineage: Eukaryota > Viridiplantae > Streptophyta > Magnoliopsida > Fabales > Fabaceae > Inga > Inga laurina. Next base: position 13,600,429 of record OY979711.1, read on the forward strand.
TAAAATTATACCTATAAATAGTACCAAGTTCTCTCATCCACTTGTCTCTATCTCGTCTATATACTTTTTGGTTCGTTTATTTTGTCTCTATCCCTCATCGATACTCTACTTTCTTGGGTAATTTATTTGATAGCAATTATTGATTCATTAAATTATTATGTAATAAACGTCCAGTATTTGAAGGGCAGCATGAAGAACCCACGAGTGAGATCGCCAGCATGTTGACTCGGGACGTCCCTTCGATTTCATGTGTAACTGATCTGTGCTTTGATTTGATAAAAAGAAAAATTAGTTGCCATAAAACTTCTTGTTGTATACATAATTATTCGGTTAAGTTGTAAATTTGTTCTGTAAATTTTCATTGAGGAGTAATATTGCCCTAAAAGTTTTTTTTAGGTTCAGTATTATCTGAGAAGTATTAACATGAAGTACCCTTTACTATTAAAAAATTAACAATTAACGTCAATTTCTTTACGGTTAATGTTAGTTTTTTAACGGTATGGGATAAGATTGCTATGTTTTGAAACTTCCGAGGTAACATTGAATCTAAAAAAACTTCCGGGATAACATTGCTCCTTAACAAATACTTCCGATACAAATTTGTACCTTAACCCATAATTATTCAATATTGAATACACCTTGCCAAATAGATTTTTGGGGCAAAAAAAAAGAAAATATCACTTGAATTTCATAACCCCAAATCAACGATTATCTACTAGAATTTTCCTATGCTAAACAAGGGATTTACTTTAATTCTTAATAGGGTTAAGGGGTAAAACTAACCTTAAACTTTTCTCAAAAATGCATCCACCACCATAAAATTTTTTTGTGTGCAAAAGTAACCATGAACTTTCAAAAAAGGGGCAAAAATACCCATAAACTTTTCTCAAAATTGAACTCACCACCATAAACTTTTTTTTGGGTGCAAAAGTAACCATAAGTTTTTAAAAATGGGGCAAAAGTGACAGTTCTCTTATTGTGTTCAAATGTCATCTTTGATTGTTTTAAGTCTAGAAAAACAACACCTCGACTTGTCCACCATGATTTTTCCAAACCAAAAATTGAAAAACTAATCTTCAATGAAGATGCGTCGTCATCCTGCTCTCATCAACATGCTGTAAATGGAATTGTTCATATCAACGGTGTCGTAAACGCAGTTGTCAAAATTGTTAATGGGGGAAGGATCTCAACAATTTCATTTACTGCACGTCGGTGAGAGCAGGATAGCGATGTCATCTTCATTGAAGATGGGTTTTTCAATTTTTGGCTTGGAAAAATCATGGTGGACAAGTCGATGTGTTTTTTTCCTAGACTTAGAACAATAAAAAAATTACATTTGAACCTAGTAAGATAACCGTCACTTTTGCCCCATTTTTTAAAGTTTATAACTATTTTTGCACCCCAAAAAAAAGTTTATGGTGGTGAGTGCACTCTTGAGAAAAGTTTATGGGTATTTTTGCTCCTTAAAAGCTTTTGAATAAACGGCTGTTAATGGTAGTGTTACTTTTGCCCCCTTTTTTAAAAGTTCATGGTTACTTTTACACCATTTTTAAAAGTTCATGATTACTTTTGCACAAAAAAAAATTTTATGGTGGTAGGTGCACTTTTGAGAAAAGTTTAAGGGTAGTTTTGCCCCTTAACCCTTCTTAATATAATACTTCAATCCATATTATCTCTAAATTTATAATTTTTTCCCAAATTATCTCATTGATTATTCGGGTGAAGGGAGATTTCATGCAGGATAATTCTAATACATATGATTAAAGAGAGTATTGTAAGGAAACCAATACACATTTGCAAGGTTGTCAAACTCGGATTGGCCTTTGAATCAGTTGAGGAAGTGGGTGAAGGGTTAATGAGCCAACTCGAAGCCAACCTGAGGCATCATACAGGTGGGGAATAAAAAATTAAAAAAACAATTTAAATTCTTATCATAGCATCATACCATCTAAAATCAATTCAATACCTTGAATCACTAACAAAATAATCATATACTTATCTAACATTCTTTAAAATTTCTTTAAAATATTGACATCATAGTATCAATCCACCATCTAATGACACTATAATTAATAATTGTTAAATATTCTCCCTAGCAAATCATCCAAATAGATATATGATAACAAAATATTCTTGTCTACATTCCTTTAATCACTAAATTAATAATCATTAATAGAAAAATTATCATTAACTTCAACTGATATTGCCGTTTATAATTCATACCCATAAAAAAAAAAATAATAATAATAATAATAATAATATTATTATTATTATTAAAAAAAAGGCAACCGGGTCAACCTGGCAACTTGTCGGATTGAGACTAGGTCACCCCTGTGTTGACACAATCCCTAGTTAGGGACCTACCTAGACCGGTTACATGGTTGGGTCGTTAGTTTTTAGGCTTACACGGCTGGTCCAGTTTGGGTTTGACAACCATGCACATTTATTACAAATAACTAACTAAACTAATTTCTTTAATATCTAAAAATTAGTTATCTAACTTTTATATCAAAGACCGAGGTTAATATATGATATCATAGTAACATAGCTTACCATTTGCCCTAAAATATTAGTTTATATTTTTTATTTATATGTTATACAAATCAATTTATATCTTAATTCAAATTGCATAATTTTTTAAAGTTCATTCTCATCCCAATATGGTGATAATATGTGTATAAAAAAATGATATAATAATATTTTTATTACTAATTAATTATTAATTAATATAATAATATATTTTAAAAATGGAATATCACAAGAATCATAAGGGGAAAATAGTCAAAAATATTTAATTTTTAATTTTTATTTTAAATTAATTTTGCATTTGTGACTAAAACGGGTGAGGAGTTTATTTTTATTTTTTTCTTAAAGGCTTTAATGGAATATCACAAAAATCATGAGGGCAAAATAAAAAAAAAAAACTTATTTATTATTTTTATTTTAAATCAGTTATCCTTCTGGAACAAGTGAGAAATTTATTTATTTTTATTTTTCTCCTAAGCAATAATAGATTGTCACAAAAATTATGAAGGTAAAATAATCAAGAAATTTGGCTCCCTCCAAAATTTTCAACCAAAGGAGCGGAGAACCCCTCCTACCAAAGGCACCCTTAAATAGATAGATAGTGCTACTGCTTCTGAATTTAAACAACATCGTACTAAATTTTAAAATGCAATATTTATTATGAGACGGAAATTAGAAATAAGCATAACTTTAAATAAGTATATATATACAGACACAGAGAAGTAAAAGATGGTTAATCTTAGAGTAACCATGTGACTAAAAAAAAGTGAAGCATAAATTATAAAGAAAAATGCCTAGGGAACATTTAAATAATGGCTGCAATGAAAAGCCATACCGTCAACACACATCCTTGCTGTCGTAATTGAGCGCTCATGCTCGATTGATGTCGGGAAAGGCATAAGGAATACCAAAATTTCACAAGGCCTTCGAAATCCCCTATTATAAAAACGAGTATTTACTCCCCGCGTGATGCTTGGGAAGCATTTTCTTTAAATGCAAGTATGCAAACAATTAGATATACAAAATATGTTCATTTCAAATACATGACATCCTCATTATAAAAACATTTCACAAAACAACTAATCTAAACATTTATATTGAATACATCCTCATTAACTATGTCATGTCAGGTTCCTAAACACCTCCTTATACACAACATTAGTTGTTGCATTTTCGGATGTCATACCATCATCATGTAATAAAATCTTCAAGCCCCTCATACTCCTAACTTTTGAAAGTGCAACATATAATTGTCCATGTGTGAAAACAGGCTTCGGTAAATATGTACCCACACATAATAATGATTGCCCTTGGCTTTTGTTGATGGTCATCGCAAATGAAATCGATATAGGAAACTGCCTCCTCCTCATTCGAACTGGCAAACGATTGTCTAAAGGGTTCATGTTCATCCTATGAATCAAAACCTTTTGGTTGGGTCTTGACCCATTAAGAGTCATTGCCTTTAAGACAGAGTGACCAAGTTGTGTCACACGTAAACGTGTACCATTACATAATTCAACTGCCTAATCAATGTTCCTCAACAACATTATAGGTGTCCCAACCTTTAGAGAGATATTATGTACTGGTAACCCTGAGCAATTTATGTTATTTAATATCTCAGGAGTATAGAGATCTTCGACTCCCTCATGGTCTTGATATGTCTTGCAAACAACATCACAGCTAAGATAGTCAATTGACTCATCAGGCAACAACGAACACATGTACTCATTCACCTGATTGACATCCTCAATTGTAGGAGCTAGAATAACCCTATCATTGAAATAATTAGAGTTGCCTAAATTATCCAACAAATCTGGATAAGTAGCAGATGCAATGGCTTGAATGGGATCTACATAATGTCGTATCAATAATTTCTCAGGTATATCAATTTCTGCAACACCATTGTGTGGCAAACCCAACTTGCCATCACCAACATCCAATAACCACTGAGAAAACCTCCTCAACTCCTCAGCTTGCTGTTCATTTGACGATGATGTCAAACGCATGCTTTTTGTCAACTGAAATATTTTACAATGCTCCCATAAAAATGATGAACTAATACATGCATTAACAATGTCTGCACGAGTACCTTTGGGTATCACAGGAAGAATTTGACGAAAATCACCACCAAACAAAATGCACTTTCCACAAAACGGACAGTTGCATTGCATAACATCCCTCAAGGTGCAATCAAATGCCTCAATACAATGCCGTTGTACCATAGATGCTTCATCCCAAATTATCAATTTGGTTTGTTGTAATAAATTTGATAATGGCGAATTTTGCTTGATGTTACAAATGAATTCTTCCGTAACCTGAATCAGATCACCCCAATATGTTAAAGATCCAATACTTAATAATATAATTGATTATGTTGTTTTTTCCAATCAAAATATGTTCTAACCTGAATCGGGATTGCAAACCTCGAGTGGGCAGTTCGATCAACAGGTAACAATGTTGTAGCAATCCCACTTAACGCAACAGGAAGAACTATCTCTCTCCTGGCACGAATAGTAGCAATCAATGCATTCTATAGGAATGTCTTGCCTGTACATCCATACCCATATACAAAGAAAAATGTAACACCTCAATCAAATAGCCAAATACTTAACCATAGTAATTCAAATATTGTTAATAAGGATGTTCAACATCCAAACCATTAAAATACAAATCAGTTTAAATAAAGCCCAAGTCATAGTGTTAAATCAAATCCTCAAAATATTTCCTCAAAACAAATTAAAATGCGAAAGTCTTAGGGTCATGACAATATAAATGATATAACATAAGCTCTAGGAGCATAAAAGAGCCTCCAACGCTCACTCCATAGGTGCATTCCCTTGCTCCCTACTAGAACAGTCACCTGAAATGTTAATATATATAGGGATGAGATTCCACGTCTCAGTAACTACTGAAAATTTCTACCATACACAAGCAAAACTCATATGATAAAAAGGAACTGATTACATATATATTCATATATACCATAATTCTCATACAAGACAAAAACAAGTTTAATCACCATTATATCAATCTGTATTTTCATCACAAGATGTAATATACAATTATGTCATATGCAATATGTAAGATGCAACCTCTCTTATATCACCGTCCATCCTTATTCCGCTAACTGGAGCCATAGGCTAACACATAGTCCAACAGAAACCCATCCATTTGACTGGATTGTCCCAAGCTCACCAGTTCTTAAGATACACCCGGCCAAAGATGTAGAGCTTAAGTCTGGACTATGGCTCCCCTCCTTAAAAGAATACAACTAAGGAGGTGTCACATGTCCCACAGCTCCAATGAAATCCCGTCAACACCCGTTTCCATTTTGATATGCGCAGGGCAATAATGAACAAGTTCCATAGGCAAACAGAAAAGTACAGTTATACTGATAATAAGTATTTGTTTACAGACAGTCATTAACAGAGCAGAAGTCGATAATAATGACAAATATGTACAGTATGTTCCCAAAACTATTTCACATACAGACTATACAACCACTGTATTCATCTTGGGAAACGTGTCCGTCATTTTCCCTTCTCTGCATCCTTGGCTTTCGAGCCACTAGCACCCGCTAAGACATTTTGATTAGAAAAAGGGGTGAGATTCCAAGGAATCTCAGTAAAAACATACGATCAACATATAAAATGCGAAAATTAAATATGCAATGCACCGTATCAAGTAAAATGAAAATTCATATCATCCGTGTGTGTACACAAAATTCAGGGCCAACTAACCCGTTGAAACCCCTGCATGTACCTCAGCCGAGTCCTTGACTACAGCTAGGTAAGACCAGTGTACCTCAGCTAGGTCCTAGACCACAGCTAGGTAATGTGCCTCCAGCACGTGTTCAGATCACAAAATACAGTAACACGCATCATACAAATAGTCACATAGTATATGAGAGATAGTAGTCCTTACCTTAACCTCTTTCTTGTCTCAAAGGGCCCGCCTCGTAAAACGTGTCAACTAAAGGCGTCCAACTCGGTCCTAAAACATCAAATGTACAAGAAATATGTTATAACCTATCCAAGTATCATTTTAGACATTTCCATAGTGTTTCTTGTGGTTATATTAGCCTATGGTGAAAATTTACCAAAATGCCCCCGGGACCCCGGCCCCGCCGTACCCAGCCTGATGGCACATTTTTTCAAATTTTTAACTAGGGCTATCCTGACGTATTTTTGTCCAAGGAATCCATTTCCGGACTCAAAATTACCAAATTCAATGTCAAATTACGAAATTGCCCTTGGCAGCCCTACTTTTAGGGTTTTAGGGGCGTTTCCGTAATTATGCTTTCTCAGCCTTTTCTGAAAAAGTGCCCAACTGTAACCCCACCTATTTTCGCCCACTGAATCCAATGGAATCATAAAATCATTGAAAATCCAACTCTAAGGCCCTGAAATATCCCTGGCCGAAATAATTGTGTTTTCCGGGAAAAATCGGGGTTTTACGATTTCGGCTCCGTAAACACGTTCATTTCTACTCCTAACCACTTTATTAACCATCTAATTGAGTTATAACAACCATTTAAACTAAAATTGGGCAGAATAACCCTTAGATACACACTTTTCCAAAATTTAAAACCAATGGCAATCCGGCGAAATTTCACCGATTAAATTGCCCACAGCAGCCAGAATAGTTAATATACGAAGGTTTGGAAGTTACCTCAAGCTCCTACAAGCTTTTCCCAAAAATGGCTGAAACCCTAACCTTTAGAGAACAGATTTTTGAGCCTCCAAACCTTAAAGAACAAAGAGGAGTAGCTTAGAGTTGGAGTTATACACGTTAGGAGCGAAATCGTCGGAGAAATCGGCTTACCTTGTGATTTTTCTTCTATTTCTCTCTCTAAACTCTCTCAACTTTCTCTCACTAGTTCAGATCTGGTTGGGCACGAAATGAGCTGAGGAAGATGATGTTAAAGTGTTTTTATTATATTATATGATTTTTTTTAATGATTTATGGAATTTCCAAAAATTCCAAAATCAATTTTATGTACATAAACCCTATGTACATCTAACCAAGCTCATTAAGCCTAACCAATATTTCCTTCCTCTTGTAATGTGTAGGAGACACCTAGGAGTCCCTCCCTATGGTCTCAATTGGCTTCACAACTTGTTCCGGTTACGTATACACGTATAGTCTCAATTTTGGTCAAAATTACACTTTTTGCTCAAATTTTCCATAAATTCATATTAAATTGACCAAAATATTCTAAATATATTTTTAACCTTTATTTTACTTAATTAATTTAAATTAACTTCAATTAATTGGAAAATAATTTATTTTGTGCTATTTTGGCAAAATTACGATTTTGCCATTACCTTTCTAATCCAATTTCTTTTCTTATTTTTCTTTGGCCAATTTCCATCTATTTTTGGACCAAATATTTTCTCTAATATTCCTTCATTTTTGGACCTTAATATTGGGCTTTTTAAATTACCCAAATTAATTCCATAATTATTTGTGCCCAATTTCCCATGAAATTGAACATTTATAAATTCATAAATTCCAAATTCATGAATATTCACCATTTTATTGAATTTCTCAAATAGTTACAATATATTTGGTGAATATAAATTTTGGGGTGTTACAAATCCCGACCAAAGGAAAACATGGAAGGAGGGGCCCTGACAAGTACCATCCACTGTACACCGAGTAATGGCATACCACGTGGTAAAAGATCTCAACATACAAATTCCTCCTCACTCCAACCCATCACAGATGCAACCGCCATGACAGTGATAAATAAAATATCATTAAAAGACAAAGTACAATAATTCATGCTTCCATTCATATCAAATATAATCACATATTCAAACATGCTAAAAATGAAATAATAATCCAATAATACATTAATTATCATTGAATTATTAATTATATGAATATAGTGAGTTATATAGAAATTTACTTGTAACACTACTTATTTGAGAATTTATAATACAAACACATATACATATAATTCAGTCCATTTTTCTTTAAAAAAAATAGTCATTCACAAATCATACACTATTCACAAGTATATGGAAGAATATTCAGAGTTACCTGCTACTCTCTAACTCACAAGTAATTACACAAAGAGTTACTCCAAATCTCTCAGTGAGAGTCTGCGAAATCACATATAAACATATATTAATATACTAATTAAAATTACTCTAAAGTTGTTCTAATACCTTAAAACTACCCTCTAACGCTAATATTATTATCAGCTCTCATAGGTCCCCTCTTTTTTTTTTATAGAAAGTATAGCACTATTTGGAAAAATAAAAATTTTCATATAATATAAAAGATTTATTGCAATAGCTCAATGTGGTTTACATATGTGTGTGCGCATATATAGCCACTTAAATTGAAATGAGTTATGAGTGTTAAGACTTTCGGATGGGAGAGGGGCAGAGGGCATAAAAGTCTTAAACATGGATATGTTTGTGTGTATTATGAAGCCCAAAGCACAAAACACCAATACAGGACAAAAGGCACTGCTCCCCAAAGTTAATATCATATCAATATAAGAAAAAGGAGGTTACAGAAGTGGGTGACTAAAAAAAAATAAAGCATATCAAAACTTGTGGAATGCATAGAAGGAGAGAAAAAAGTTTTTGGATGGATCTTCAATGATATGTGTGTGTGGGTTTATAAAAAACACTCAACTCTTTCACTCAAAGCCAAAACAAATCTCAAGTCTGGAAGTGAAGTAACAAATAAAAGAATGATTGTTATTTTTTTTTTTTAACATATAAATCCACGTGCTTGTTACCAAAAAGATCAAAGAATCATAACTAAACAAAACATAAATTTATATAGCTTAATCACTTGATATTGGGAGGAAGTGAGTTACAAAGGTTCAATATATAAATAAGTGTATGTTTAATAAAGGCTACGGTCAGGGAAAAAAAATTGTTGGGGATAATAAATTGATTTTTTTTCTTTTTGAAAATATGTGCACATATGTATACTTGCACCCGTGGTTCGGAGATGTGTAGGTTGGGGCCTTTTTTTAAATAATAATAATAATAATAATAATAATACTTACTTACACACAGTAATCCAGAAATAAATGTAATCTAGAAATAAACGAGTGTAGGGTGGAGAAATAAACATACATATGGATATATGTACTCACACTCACATTTCGGTAGAAAGAAAAAGAAATAGGTACTCTATGAATGACCCCCAAAAAACACATACATACAACCAGAGCCAAAACAAAAAAAAAATGGAGGGAGAGAGAATAGGTTGACAAGGCAAGGCATTGTTAAATAATTGTGGAAGAAGACGCAAATTTGACAAGACATTCATTTAATACAATGAAAAAAGGAATACGGTCAAGTGAAATGAAGAAGAGAGAAGAGTGAACCTGGAGCATGTTGGTGTGTGCGGTGCTTACAGATCCTGACGGGGGTGAGGGGTTAGGGTATTTATAGGAGACAGAATTAGAGTTAGGGTTTTAATTTTTTTTATTATAATAATTTTTTTTTCAGGACAACATGTTTTTTTTTCTGTTCTTTATTGTTTTCCAATAATAAGATAAGTTTACACACACATACTCACATGTTTAAATAATTATTTTAAGGAGGTATTTTATTTTTATTATTTTTATTTATTTATTTTTATAAAGCAATTTTTTTTTGGAAACTTGGTTCTTCTTTTTAAATTATTAATTTATTCTAATTCTTTGACTAAATAAAACTTAAGCTACAATTAACTCTAAGTATTAAAAAGGAGGATGTTACAAAAAATGCCCTCGATGTAGATGACAATGAAGGCATAACAATTTCAAAAATGTACTTCTGCTCATCATTAAGTGCTTGTAGAAGCCTTACTAACTCATCATGCAAATAACAATGATCATAACTTAACTCCTTTAGAATTAGATTGTTTGATACATCAATCGAAGAGGATGAAGGTGGACAAGGAAGAGACGGATAGTCTTGCAAACTCCTCCCGTTCTCTTCAAGCAACATTTCAATCTCCCTCAAGGCAGCATGTTCCTTTTTAGTCTCAGATATCACGACACCTATACATCAATAATGGTCAAAGTGACATGTGAAAAATGCAACACATCTAAATGTTGATAAAAAAAAAATGTACATAAAATACTTACTTTCTGCTAAAGGATTGACTCGAGGAATGTATAGCATATCTTCATACAAAATTTTAGAAGTCTCTTTCCAAACCAAGTCCAGATGGCTCAAGCAGGAACACAAAAGCATGCTAACAAACATCCTACGTAATGCCACCCCAGACGCCCAAACAGAAGCCTCCTTGATGGCAAAAATATACTCATTATCATTATCTAGTAATCCCATTGCATAACATGCTTCCCTAAACGTTGGGTAAACAATACCATTCATAGTTCTAATGTCCTCAAATGATTTGGGTCCTCTTACCTTATTGAGAAGAATGCGAAGGAAATACAACTCCCCAGATGAAGGTGCCGTATGAGTTATCCTCCCAATAACCAACCCCTTCTCCCTACGTTTCCATGCTCGTTTACTACCCTGGTATACATAGTGTTGTGGGAACTCATTATAAGTAAGCATCCTTGCAAATTCATCATCACCATTATTCGTCTGCATCCATGCGAGAAACATTGACTCACATACCCTTGGCTTCTCAAGCAACTCTCCAACATCTTCATTATTAGTGTAAACAACATATTGTTGATTTGGTAAGTGAAAGCTCAAACGTTCAACAGCAGGGTACCGATGGTGTATATCAAAAGAAAATATACGTCATGCAGCTTCACATGCAGAAACATACCTGAAGTTGTAATACTGTAGTATCTCATCGACTGGCTTTTCATGACTCCCACCGTTAGTACTATCAAACATTGAAGCAACAATCCTATCATTACCCTTGCTTATATACTTGAATAGGTATTTAATCGCAGACGATTGATTGTATTTCTCAACATTGATATGGGCTTCAAACATCGACAACAACACAGTGTTGTATGGCTCAACAAATCTATTGTCTAATGGGACACCTTTTACTTTGATTGTTCTCCCATCGTCCCTTCTTTTATATGTTGGATAACCATCCTCATCAACAGTTGTATTTTCGACAAATTTCTTAGGAAAATACTTACTACACATGTTATCTTTCATACATGGCGCCTTAGGTTTCAAGTGACCACATGGACCGTGAATCATAAATCTCTGTACCAAATCATGCAGTCTAGGAAATGACTTCTCATCAGGGATTTCAGCAGAAATGATCTTGTCAATCTCTGACGGATCCTTGAAATGCTCACGAGCATCAACCCACAAAAGAATATGTGCATGTGGAAGGGCCCTTTTTTGGAACTCTATGGTGTAAACATATACGATTACAAATTGTGTACAATCAATGTCAACCATACAAATTGAGTAGAAAAGTAAAAGTATACAAAAAAGGTAATCGAGCACTCATGCTTGATTGATGTCGTGAAAGGCATAAGGAATACCAAAATTTCTGGCCTTCGAAATCCTCTATTATAGAAATCGTGATACATGATTAGAACTGTTCAGGAATCCCGATCCCAAAAAGTATTTAGGAAGGAGTTTCATTCCCAATCCCGATCTTAAGAATTTCCCATCCCGATAGAATAAGAAATTTTCCCAATCCCAAATTTCCTTTTTTTTTAAAAAAAATCTTTATATTAAATTTTTTGTTGTGTTTCCTTTAGTCTAATATAAATATATAATTTATCTAATATCATATTGTACCAAATTAGTTTAATACAAATATATAACTAGTTCAATACAAGCTTAAAGTTGCCGATTCAGCTGTAAAAAGAACAAAAAATTAGAATTATTTAATAAATAATAAATGAAATTAACTAAATAAACTAAAAGAATAGATATTACCTTGAGGATATTAGGGATTTTCACATTTTATTTTACATTTGGTCTTGTTTTCTTAAATATTTTTAAAAAATTTGCAAATATATTTATATATATTCGGGATTGGGAAAAAGTCGGGATCGGGAACTCCCATTCCCGATCCCGAATTTTTCCCGTCCTGATTTGCTCTGGATTGGGACGGGAAAATATTGCACATCCCTATACATGATGGTTATTAACTGTCATACATTACAGCTCTGAATCATTATTTATTTCGAAACTATTATAATGGTTATAATATAATACCTATTATGTATTGAAGCTTAGTAAGACCATAATATGCCTATTGGAGATTACTAAGTTACTAGCTACTAGATTGAGGGAGGTGATGAATTATTTTATTAGGCCTCAACAGTGCAGTTTTAACCCTTCTAGATCGAGTTGTGACAATATCATTGTGGCACAAGAAGCTACACACTTTATGAGAACTAAGCCAGAAAGGAAGGGGCATGTTGCGATTAAAGTGGATATGGAGAAGACATATGACAAACTTGATTGGGGGTTTCTTGAAGAAACATTGCATATTACAGGGTTGAAAAATAACTTGGTTTAGGTCTTCATGGCATGTTTTAGCTCAACTTCAATGAAGGATCTATGGAATTGGCTTGAGGGACCTACATTCTCTCTATCTAGGGGTGTGAGACAAGGAGATCCAATAAGTCCTTACCTGTTTGTTCTACGTATGGAAAGGTTGGGACATTTAATTAATAGGGAATGTGATAGAGGGTGTTGGAAACTATTAAAGCTTACATCTAACGATCTTTCATTATCACATCTATTTTTTGCTGATGATTTGTTGTTTGCAGAAGCTTCAGTTAGACACACGAATGTCATTAGAAAGACAATGGAAGGATTCTGTAGAGTCTCAGGGCATCGGATCAATCGTAGCAAGTCAAAAGCTTTCTTCTCTAAGAATGTGCAATTTAATAGAGAAGTTGCCCTCAATCAGAAGCTGGATATTTGAGTAACTCCTAACTTAGGCAAATATTTAGGAGTTCCACTCATTCACTGGAGAGTTACTAAGGATACATATGGGCATATCACATAGAAAGTGAAGTGTCGGCTATCTTCCTGGAAAAGTAAATTCTTGAGTATAGATGGATGTACAGTGCTTATCAAGGCTGTTATATCTGCCCTCCCCTCATATCAGTTGCAATCCTCACTCCTCCCAAAAGGAGTATTAAGGGAGATAAAGAATGTAACTAGGAATTTCTTATGGTGTCAAGATGAAAATGTAAAGAAAATGCATCTTATAGCTTGGCAAAATATTCGGCAGAGTAAAAAAGCAGGAGGCTTTGGGATTAAAAACTTGGAAATCCAAAACAAGGCCTTCATTATGAAGTTATGGTAGGGGCTAATTACAAAGCCAGATGCTTTATGGTGCAATGCCTTCGTGCTAGATATGATTGTGGAAATAATGTTATGCCATCTGTGGGCAGGAAGAAGTATAATTCTCTTACATGGCAAGCCATTACAGAGGCTTGGGACAAGTTGTTCAAGGTGTGGGAAAAAGAATTAATAGTGGAAGGGAAACAAGATTCTGGTGGGATCTTTGGGCTCCTTTGGATAACCGCTAATTGATTATGCTACAGCCAATCTGGGTAGTATAAATCCTGAGGAGCCGGTAAGTGGTTACATTGGCACTCATGGTGCAAGGGACATATGTAGATAGGGAGAGCATTTTCCCAGCTGGGTGATCAGGAAGCTATTGAAAGTTTCTCCGATGCTTGGGGTTTCACCAGATAAAATAATTTGGCGATACTCTTCGGATAGAAATTTTACAGTAAAGGCAGCTTATAACTTCTTATCTGCATCGGAAACCAGCAGTTCCAAGCCTGCTAGGTGGAGGTTTTGGCAAGTAACTCATGAGAGAGTAATGACCAATTCCCTAAGAGCTAAAATTGGAATTTCAAACATGGGAGAGTGTCCTTTTGGTTGTCAATGTGAGGAGACAGTATTACATGTTCTAAGGAACTGTGAGAGAGCAAAAAATGTGTGGAGAGAGTTTAGTAAACCTAACACATACTTTGCTTTTTTCTCACGTGATTTGCAGGTTTGGCTTCGATGGGATGGTACACATAGAAAGTTTCACTTTCAGCAATGGCCGTGGACACGAATCTTTGCATATGTCTGCTGGCTATTGTGGAAAGCAAGATGCAGTCAATTATTTTAGGAACAGAAAGCAACCCCAAAGGAAATTCTTCATCTAGTGTTGTTTCATTTGATGGAAGACTCGATGGGAGGTAGATTTAAACATGCAATATTTGCAGGGAACATGTCGGTGGATATGCAAGGGAAGGTGCCATCCAGAGGTAGTTTTCGAATGGATGTTGATGCGTCATTTAGGCATTGTTTGGTTGGAGGTTTTATTATGTTAGGTTGGGTTGGGGTGGGGTTGAAGATAAAAAGGTGATATTTGGTTGGAAGGAGGTTAGGTTAGGTGTTAGATGTTTTTTTTGTCTTCTAATGGTCACCTAATATAGGTTGTGAACCCTCCAAAATTGAGGTTTTTCCTAGGTGAGAGAATATTTGTTTTCAATTGTGACTAAATTGCCCATGACAATTTTTTAAAATTCCAGCACTGTCCTCCCCTATAAAAAGTCGTCACTTTGTTTCATTCCCTCTCCTACCCGAAATCCCATTTTCTCTCATCTTGTTTGCACACTCTGTAGTCGACTCCTTCGCCACGCTGCTCCTCCAACTTCATCTCGGATCCAATAAATCCAGCCGCTGCTGCCTCCTCGAGTAATAAATACATTAAAAAAGAAGAAAGAAAATATGTAAAAGGGCATTTTTGTCCACTTATAATTAACTCACCTAACCTAACCTCCTGAATCAAACAAGATATGAAACCTAATCTAACCTTTGTTTGAATCAAACAATATTATAACCTCCTCTAACCTAACTTAAATAAACCCCACTTAATCTAACCTCCATTGAACCAAACACACCCCTAGAGAGCTAAATCAGGCTGCTGTTGGTGGAATTATAAGAGATGATACGGAAATAATGGGGTTCTAGAGAAATTTTGGGACCTTCCCAGTGGCTGCTGCTGAAATACTTGCCATAAGGACAGGTCTAGAGGTTTGTAAATCTCTTAACCTTCAGAATATCCAGGTTTATTCAGACTCAATGGAGGCTCTTAACATCTTGTTAAGAGATAGTGGTCCTGAGCATCTGTTTCAAGTTGAGATAAAGGAACAGGACAGCTTATTTATGGAGTTTGGCACGTTCAAGTCTTCCATGCAAATAGGGAGGAAATAGGGTGTGCTGATATTTTAGCCAGGGATGCGCATTCACATGATATGCAGACTATTTTGCTACCTAAGATTCATCCAAGATGCTGAACTCGGTTCATGCCTGATAGGCCACGTAGCAGGGATGACACAAGTTCTCCATCTTAAAAGCTTAGGCTTGCCATTTTGTAAACAGAGGGGAAAAATGCCCTACTTGATTCTACAATTTGCCAAACAAATATCAAACCCCCAGATTTATCCAACAATTTGATTCAAGCCTCGTGTTCCTTCTTCAAGCAGAACCAAGATGGTTCTAGCACAGTCAGGAGGAAGCATATCGCGAGCTCTCCAGCAAATGAGCAATGCGATTGTAATAGATGAGAAGCCCTTGAAAGAATGCCTTGACGATATCTCTCGAGCTCTTCTTCAGGCTGATGTTCAATTCAAGCTCGTCCAAGACTTGTAGACCAACATCAAGAACATTGTCAATCTCGAAGCCCTCGCTGAAGGACACAACAAACGAAAAATCATCCTACAACTATAATATTTTGATAAATATTGGGTATACTTGTGAACGTGTTTGTTTGATTGAGCATATTTTACTAAAAATCGTTTTATCCAGCAAAATACAACTTCAATCCCAAATGTTTGGGGTCTAGGACTCACTTGAATTTTTATGTTGCATATGTTGCCGATTCTTAATTGAATTTTCGGTTGAATTCATCATGGAACTACTCCTTTTTTTCTTTTCTTTTCTGTGATTTAACTCTTACTTTTTGTTCTCCTTTTATTTTCAATAGTTATCATGCATTGGTGTGATTTATCTTTCTAGGCTGGGCATGGCATTTTATAATCGTTTCTTACTACATTCTATTTGATCAATTATGAACTCCTTTGGTTCCAGACCGTGTTTAACAAACTTTGCAAAATGCTAGATCCTGGGAAGCCCTCTTTCTCTCGGCAAAAGGGGACAAGTGTTGTTATGTTTGTTGGTTTACAAGGCTCGTTTCTTGTTGGACAAGTTTCCCTGGTAGTAGATTACAATGTTTTTGGTTTTCAATCAACCACCCTGATGCTATATATTGAATTTTGGATATTATCTATACACTATCCTGAGTCCTAGGGCTAGCTTTTCCTGGTTTTTGCTTGGTCCTCCTTTATTAGAAAATAAGGCATTTTTTACTCTTACTTTATTGATGCTTATATATTTCCAAAATGAATTCAGGATCTGGAAAAACAACAACTAGTACAAAACATGCATTTTATCATAAGAAGAAGGGCTGGAAGCCAGCTTTAGTATGTGCTGATACATTCATAGCTGGTGCTTTTGATCAATTGAAGCAAAATGCAACGAAAGCTAAGGTCCCTTTCTATGGAAGGTACTTACTGACGTGATTATTTATGGAATGTGAGCATAGAATCTAATACTGTTGCTTCACTGATACAAATGCAATTGTAGAGAGAGAGAGAGAGTGAGTGTGTGTGTGTGTGTCAAATCATGGTGGAGATCAATGTTTCATGATTAAATGTGATGCATATGTATCACTTGAGAACGTAGTCAAATTTATACATACACGAGTGCAGCCACAATTATATTCCTTTATGAATTGTTTCTTGTTGTTTATCTCACCATTTCCAAGAGGTCTCACTGATTCTTTCTAGAAATACAATATCATTAGCATCAAGGAAACATAAAACCAAAAAGAACAGCATGTTTGTTGTTGTCAGATTCTGTATCGATTGTATTTCATTCCCTATGGTTCACATATTTAAGTAATTATGGGTTGCCATATCCCCATTTCTTTTTTACAGCTATACAGAGTCAGATCCCGTAAAAATTGCTGTGGAAGGTGTGGAAAGATTCAAGAAAGAAAACTGTGATCTTATAATTGTTGACACCAGTGGAAGGCACAAACAAGAAACTGCTCTTTTTGAAGAAATGAGCCAAGTTTCAGAAGCAACAGTATATTTTGTTACGTTATATGAATTTATATGGTTGTAAAATGCCAACAATTGCTAATATATTTTCTTGTATTTTTCAGAAGCCAGATCTTGTTATATTTGTAACTGCTTCCATAGTGGTTGTATTGATTCTATTTCGATTTATGCAACTAATTTTCCTTTTAACTGATTCTACTGTGAACTTAATGGGTAGTTTGTGGCCATAGTGAAGAGCATTCTTCATTTTTTGGGTCAAAAGCCTTAGGGAAGAGCATAAATGATCTGTAATGTTTTTAGGGACGAATGGTTTGTTGGAAAGTAATCCAATATTATCCCTCTCCTTTAATCCTAATAATTTGTTTGTGCAGTGTAGCAACAAAGAGTCCTGTCATATTCATTGGAACCGGAGAACACATGCATGAGTTTGAAGTTTTTGATGTTAAACCATTTGTCAATCGTCTATTAGGTACATACATACCTTTTGTTGTTATCTTGACAATTAAGGTTAAGTCACGCCCCGCTGAGCTACAAATTTTCACCTCTGCTCCCCAAAGAAAAAGCATTATTATTTTTAGTAAATAGGTTACAGATGTTTAATTTTATATAAATATTGTATCTTTGATAATGTCAAATGGCTTCTCAATCAGAAATGGGTGACTGGTCTGGGCTTAGGGACAAATTTCATGAAGCCGTTCCTATGGATCAGCAGACTGAACTGCTTCAAAAGCTATCAGAAGGGAACTTCACCTTGAGAATAATGCATGAGCAGTTTCAGAATACTCTTAAAATGGGTCCTTTCTGTAAGCAGTCATATATATATATATATATAATCAAATGTTTCGTTCCTATGTAATTTGGGACTGCACTTTTATTATAAGTAACTGGTGGTTGTTTTATATAGGTTTTCTCAATGGTTTCAGGATTTGGTGCATAATTAATGCCAAAAGGCCAAGAGAAGGAAAGCCAGGCTTATATGAAGCATTTTATGACAATAATGGACTCAATGACAAATGAAGGCAACAATTAACACTCTTTGTAGTTTGATTGCTTTAATTTTGCCGTTCTGATTAATGTTCTAATTGAAGTAAGTAGCTTATGTGATGACATGTGATTGGCCATTGCTGCAGAGTTGGATAGTTCAAATCCAAAGTTTATAAGTGAGTCACCCATGATGCGAATAGCTCGAGGTTCTGGTTGTCTCGTAAGGGAGGTAATGGAGATGATGGAACAGTACAAAAATCTTGCAAAGCAATTGAGCAAATATATGAAAGGGCTCAAAATACCAAGGAATGGTGATATGAGTGCCCTATCTAGAAATATGAACGCCCAGAACATGAGCAGATTCCTTCCTCCACAGCAGCTCAGGCAAATGGTTGGCTTAGATGGATTACAAAACTTGATGAAATAGATGGGATCTTCTAAAGACATGATGGGAATGTTTTGGTGGTGGTTACTAATAGATTGAGCGAAGATGTTGGAGCTTTAATTAGTTTGTTTTGACTGAAATTGCTCACTGTGATGCTGGAGGGAACGAGATTCCCTACTCACCCTTTGGATGAGATGGGAGAATTCCTTACATGTGGGTCGTTCAGATAGAATCTAAATGGTCTAAATTTAATTTCATTTATTTTTTATTTTTTTTAAAAATATTATTTTAATAGATATAGAATCTAAAATAAAGATAATCTTTTAACTAATATTTTTTCAAAAAATAATATTCTTTATTCAAAAATAACCAATTTAAAAAAATCAAATCTAGATTATTCAAATCCCATCTAGACGATCCAGATGGGACGAGCACCAAAGGATAGGTATCGAAACAGGTTCCAATGTAGGAGTTAGTCTCATCAATGGGAAAATTTTGTATTAATATAGACCCCTTTGATATGTTGTGTACCATCCTACAACAATTATTTCAAGGGGGAAAAATCAACAAATACCACTTAAACTTTAAAATCCAAATCAATAACTTTTTACTAAAATTAGTTGTTAGTTACTATACTCTTATAATAAATACTTATACTTTGATAGGCAACAAGACTAATTTAAGATTTTAAATTTCAAATAGTATTTTCTTTTTTTTCCCCCTTTATTTCAATGTTCACTAGGCATTTTTCTTTTTCTTTTGTTTTTCTAAATTATGCTTGCTCCAAGGTTAACCCTCTTTCTTTTTTCTTGCCATTAGGTTAACCCTCTTTCACTTCCGGGTGCGCCTGTATTCAAATTTATGCTTCATTTCTAATTTCCTTTTTATAACAAATATTGCATTTTAACATTCAGTACTATGTTGTTTAAATTCAGATGCACTATCTATTTAAGGGTGTTTGGTAGGATGCACTATCTCCCCCTCATTTGGCTGAAAATTTTGAAGGGGAGTCAATTTTTTTTTTTTACTATTTTACTTTCATAATTTTTGTGACAATCTATTATTGCGTATGAGAAAAATGAAAATATACTTTTCACTCCTTCCGGAAGACTAATTAATTTAAAATAAAATAACAAATAATTTTTTTTGTTTATTTTCATGCTAATTTGTCCTTGGTGGGCAATTTGAACCATGTTCTTATTGGGCCTTTTGTTTATTTTACCCTCATGATTTTTGTGATATTCCATTAAAACCTTTGAGAAAAAGAAAAAATAAACTCCTCACATGTTTAAAATAAAAAATTCTTGGCTATTTTCTCCTTATGATTTTTGTGATATTCCCTTTTTAAAATATATTATTAAATTAATTAATAATTAATTTGTAATAAAAATGTTGTTATATCAGTTTTTTATACACATGTTAACAAAGTGATGTTGGGATGAGAATGAATTTTAATAAATTATGCAATTTGAATTAAGATGTGAATTAATTTATAGGCATGTTTGGGAGAGCTTAATTTGAGAAAATAAGCCCAATTTACGCAAGCCGAGAAAAAACTCCTCTCACATACTTACCTCGTATACCGTGAATCACGAATTATAAGCACTTATTGCCCAAAAATAAGCTCTTCCAAACAAGCACTATATAATGTATAAATAAAAAAATAAAAAATAATATATATATAGGTAGAATGATAAATTAATTATCACCATCCCTCTCCTTCCATCTTGAACCAAACATCAAGGTACTAATGTTTCTAGTTATTATCCAAGCTATGTTACTAAACTATTATATACTACCACGGTTCTTAATATAAAAGTCAGAAAAATAATTTGTAGGTATTAATGAAATTAGTTAAGATAGTTATTTGTAATAAATGTGTATTGGTTTCCTTATAATACCCTCTTAAATTATACGTATTAGCACTATCCTGCATGAATGAGAAATCAATGAAATATTTTGGGGAAAATTATAAATTTAGAGACAAAGAAAATTGAAGTACTATATTTAGAATCAAATTAAACCCTTTTGTAACTCTTATATTTAGGACAGAACGAACTAATATATCTAGATTTATATTTTGATGATAGAATTCAATAGGAAAACGTTGGCATTTAGGAGCATATTTTGTAAGTGTATAATGGAACAACAAAATTCATGGAGAGAGATCAAAGTGTCAATATTGAAGTACCGTGTGCCAAACGAGCAAAAATCACTGAGTATTTTTAGTTTGGTGCTATAAGTGGTCTGTAATTCAGCATCTTCACTGTATCTCTGTGACTTGGTTTCTCTCTAGGTCTTTCTCTGTCTATGTTAGGATTTTTGAGAGATAACCAAAAGGTCAACTATCAAAAAATTATCAACAGAACCACTCAAAAGGAAGTTTACAAGGCACTCATGAAGCCTGTTCCAGAGTGTTCCAACTACGTAGCAGTTTTATATTAAAATTAGGTGAAACTGTTTTAACTAACAGTAGCTTTTTTTCCCTTCTGATTTGAAAGGAGGGATAAATCAGTTATATGGGATTGATCTCAAAACCTCAAAACCACTTTTATAATGAGGAGCAGAACAATGCAAAATAAAAATATTATATTGGTTTAAAGAGTGAACATAAAAATACTAAACATATAGAGTCGACCAAGTTCTTGATATTAATTTTAATATAAGAACACTGATTTTATTTTATTTTCCATCTTTTTTGATTTTCTCTCTTGATTGTTGTATCTTATATATTGTTGTTAAAGGTGTTATAATTGTTATTGGTCACCTGCCCAAGCTCATCACAAGAAAAGCGTGGCTAACTGATATGTGCAGTTGAAGTTTCAGTAAACTTGTGAACTTTACTCATCTCATGACTGTACCATGCTGT
Organism: Inga laurina; assembly: GCA_963855925.1. Classification (NCBI taxonomy): domain Eukaryota; kingdom Viridiplantae; phylum Streptophyta; class Magnoliopsida; order Fabales; family Fabaceae; genus Inga; species Inga laurina. Next base: position 13,622,257 of record OY979711.1, read on the forward strand.
GCTGTGCCCTTTTCAGTCCTCCTCCTGACCCTCCTTTTAATATCAGCTTTTATCTCTATCTAATATTAATTACAAGTTTTTGAATTTGCACGTACTTTTGTTTCCTTTTCAAATGAAATATAAATCTTGAAAAAAAGGAAAAGAGAATCAGATGTCATGTTTTTATTGAACCACCTAGTAATTAATATGTTGAGTTTTGCATGTGATTGTACACAGAGCTGTCCATTCACTATAAGCTTTTATACCTAGTGTTAGAAATCATAAAACTATGATTTTAGAAATTATTTTTTAAGCTAAAATAAAATTCTTTTTATATATTTATCTCGTAAATTATAAAAATTATTCCCTCCAGTGTTATTTATTAGCAACTTTCTTCTTAATTGCGTAAAACGAACTGATAGTTAAAAATAATAAGTGTGTCAAAAATGCCATATTTTTTTTATATATACCCTTATTTATTAAAAGAATATAGAAGAGAGAATAGATACAAAGTATGAGAGATAATGAGTATAATTATGAGAGAGAGAGAGAATGAGTATTTAAAAATGGTAAAATAGGATAAAGAAGCTTACATTTCAGACAAAAAGTGAAAGTTGTTTATAAAAGGGATCAATCCTATAAGAAAAAAAGTTATTTATAAATAAAATCAGGAAGAGTATTTTTTTAAAAACTAATCCAAATGCACACTTCACCTTTTATGGTACTCATTATAAAATATGGTGCTCTATAGTTTGCTCTTTATTAAGTCTACGGTGAAAGAAATTTTTTATCAAAAATATAAGTCCACTTGAAAGCTTATTAATGACTATTTTCTAATTTTATCTTTATTTAATTTCTATTAGAGAGAGAGAGAGAGAGAGGAAAGAGAGGGGCGATAATGATTTGTAAATAGAGAGAGAAATTGAATAAGAGTGTGTTTTGATTAGCTTTTGGAGAATATCTTCCAGAAAAAAAGTACAAAATAACTTTTGGAGAATAGATTATGAAGAGAATAGATTATGGAAAAAAAAAAGTGATTTTGATAAAATGAGAATGTTTGGATGTTGTGATTGGAATAGCTTTTTTCATGGTTAAATTACTAAAAAGAACATTAACTTTTGTAATAATTACATCTAAAGAATAAGATTATATTTAATATATTATTTAAGGGTTAAGGTCCAAATTTAACATCAAAGTATTTCTTGATGAGCGTCTGGTACAAGTAAGTTCTGGAAGATGTAAAAATAATAATGAATAATTAAAAAGGATGTAAATTTAACAAAACCGTTAAATTTGACCTTTCGGTGTTAAATTATAAGAGAAGAAAACCCTTAACGGTATTAAAAAGGATGTATCTTAACCCATTATTTAACATTAAATTTCATAATTAATACCAAAAATGAAATAAATTTATCTATATATAATGTTAATTAACTTAACTATTTTTCCTAATATAATCAAATTAGATAAATATATATTATATTAAGGATAAAATAGAGTATTAAAATTTTAATATTCTTTAAAAATAAATAGAGAGACAGACAAGATGAAAAACGATGAAATTCAAAAAAAAAAAAAGATGAGAGAGAGAGTGGCGTGGAACCCACATAATAAAAAAAGACTAATAAGAGAGAGAGGGTGGGGCCCACATAAAAAAAACAAAAAAAAAAAATTCCCATAACCATGGTTTTGATCTCAAAGCAATGGTTTGGCAAAAATTTGAGTGTTTGAATGATTTTTTATAAAACTATAGTTTTATCTCAAAAGTGCTTCCTTTTTTTCCATCATCCAAACACACGCCAAGGGTAAACTTAAAAAATTTTATCAATTTAAGACATGTTTAATGATTTAATTGTCATTCATCGGGATGTGAGAATTAATTAGAGTTAATACAATATTTGGTTCGTCAAATTTCAAATTATAAGTTTTGGTCATCAAATTTCATCCCACTTACAACATAGTCCCTATTATTTAATAAATATTTGGACCATTTTGCCCCTGGAGGAATCAACACCCATGACTTGAAATTTTAGGGACCAAAACTAAAATAAGAATAAATTTGAAGGATTAAAAAACTGTAACAACTTAATTAATTAAAATGGACTTATAATTAAAATGATATTATAATAAAGACCAAATTGGTAAATAACTAATTTTAAATATTAAGAAAAATAGTTAAGTAAATTATTTATAATAAATGGGTGGTGATTTTACTAAAATTCTCTCTTTAATCATTTGTATGGGAATTACCCTTAATATGTGTTGTCAACTATGACTTTAAGGAAAAATTATAAATTTGGGGAATAAATTGAATTGAATTCTTCTATTTATGACCAAAGTAAATTTATTGTCTAACTCTTATATTAGTGACCCGGAGCTAGTATTATTTTTAGACATCAGACTTTTTATTACACTTTAATAAATATCTTAAAATTTGACTTAAAATTTGTGTGAGTGTGTATATATACATATAGTTGAAGATGTTGGATTGATTAGTCACAAACATAGATCCCCTACCTCTCCTTCTCCAATTTGGTCTGTTCCTTCACTGAGCATTTCATACTGAAACATCTCCCAAGTCCAGTCCTGCTTTTCCACAGCTTTCTTGAACTTCTTATGCTCATCTCTCTCTCTCTCTCTCTCTCTCTCTCTCTCTCTCTCTCTCTCTCTCTCTCTCTCTCATTTGGGCATAGAGCAGTTCAAGGAAAATGTGGAAAAACATGCCAAATTCTGGACTTGATCAATTCCAAACATTCCCTGATACCCTCTTTCTGGTCTTGTTTGCTTGTTCTTGTGTGTGTCAATGTAAACATCAGTCTTATTTTTTGTTTTTTGTTTTTAATTTTATTTCTTTCATTCGCTTTGATTATTGGCGACAATGACATCTTGAATGATTATGAATTGTAATTTTCGTTACAATTTTTGAATTTGATTCACACCAACCACTTTATTTGTACCCAATATATTATTTAATCCTTGCCTCTACTAATTTTATGATGCTAATTATTGTAATAATAATATTCAAGAAATTACGACTAGACTATCGTGATTGATAATAATATCACTTGTAAGAAATGTTTAAATTCTTGTTCTTCAGTGGGAGGAACCCAAGCCAATTCAATCATTTTATTTATAATCCAAATTTACGTTTTATCATTAAACATTGTTTTTACCTGATCATTAAACATGTTCATTCATTCATATATTGCGTAAATTTTTGTTTCGGATATTTTTATGATTGCTGTAATTTGCAAGAAAATGTGTCTGTTACTGTTGATGGGGGTTATGTAATAATGTATAATACAATATAATCGGAATTTTTTGTTTTTATTAAACAATCATTTTCAGTTTACTTTTCAAAACCCTTAAAACTGGCTTCAGTTCGGAGTACTTCCGCTAGCGGAACTTCTTCCACTTCCAAACTCTTCGGCGGTTCCTAAACCGTAAACCTCTTCTTTCACCACTCTCTGGCCGTCGACACCGTATGACCCGGCGGTAGCATGTGGTCCTAGAACTCCGGCATCTTCACCCTAGGTTTTTTCCCCTCCCTTCCCGCCCCTTTCTTCCCGGTTAATTATGGCATCCATTCGCGCATATCCCTGTTTCGTCTTGTGTTATTGTAATGGTTAGGTAATTGATTTTGACTGGAGGGTTGTACGTGATCTGTCGTGATTTAGCTTTGTTTTTTTGGATGAATTATGGATTGTTCCTACTCTTTGTTAACTCCAGGAATAGTGCCTATTAGTGTATTTTTGAAGGTTCCGTGTTTTTTATATCAAAGCTTGTCTTATTATTGCTTATGATTGATAAATAGCCATCGTGATCTTTTAAAACAATTAGGCTCTGTGCGCCATTGATTACAGCACTATATACCTATGAAAGAGGAGTATGTAGAATGATCATTATATCCCAGTAATAATTCTACGGTTGTGGTTATTACTGCGTTTGATGCAGCATTGAAGCTGGAATACTTATTCCAACTATGGAGCATAAATATGAGCACGTTTATAGATTCATAGTATGAAGAACAAGGAGTGGCGTGCATGCATGTGTCTGTGTGTATTTGGATATATGCAGACACAGACAAATAAATAGGTTATCTACTCTTAAAATATGCTGCTTGTTTTAGAGCGACATCTTCTGGAAATAAGCCTTCAACTTCTGTCTAAATCTAAGCCTTCCAGACATAAGCCTTGCTTCAACTTCTGTCTAAATCTAAGCCTACGCAACCGCCTGAGATAAGTATAAGTTTCACATTATTTGCTACTCCCTCCGGTCCTAATTATAAGACAAAGTTGACTTTTTTGGAGAAATTAAGGAAGCTAATTAAATTACTTTAGAGTGTTTATATTTTTAGTTTTTTCTTCAAACTAATTAGTTTAACTAATAAACTAATATATAATCTAAAGATACATAACATATGATATGATTAAGTAACTTATTTAGCTTCCTTAATTTCTCCAAAAAAAGTCAACTTTGTCTTATAATTAGGACCGGAGGTAGTATATTTTATTCTTTGAAGTGTCAGGATTTCTGTGACAAGTGTCACCTATAGATACAGCTCCATGAAGCAGCCGGACTCTTATTACCATTTGGCTTTAACAGGCATTTCAATGCATATAAAAAATTTCTTATCAAATGAAAGAACAGCCAACAATAAGTTGTTGATATAACACCCATGGGTCCGGCTGAAGGTTCTTGATGGTAGCCCTTTGCTTGTAGCCCCAATGTTTTTTTTTTTTTCCTCTCATATTTTAGGCCAGTCTTGAACTTATAGAAACAATTGTACTTTTATATAAACAATTTTAGGAGCTCGCCTGTGTACTTTAGATTTTTTTTTTTTCCCTCCTTTATTTAGTATAAATGGTGAATTGCTGGCAGATTGAGGATTGAAACTGTGGGGAATCATTGAAGGTATTACAAATTGGGGGAAAGAAATTGGTTATGGGTGGATGGGGAAGAACCACATTTCTTAAGTGCTATAAGAATCAGTTATGGGGATCCATTGTGGGACTCATTTGGATGCAATGAGTTTCCATAAATATGGTTTGATTTTTTACCATATTCATGGATAGAAAGATTCCTTTTAATGGTTTAAATTCTTGAAAAGGAAACGAAGAACCTGATCTAAGTGATTAAGATGATTTGATAGATTGTAGGGCTTCAACAAGGATGCAAACATTAATGAGGTTTAATTTGCACTATGTTGTCATAACTACTAAACAATATGCAACGTTGCAAGCAACCAATTAATGGCTATCCATAATCTTTTCCTTCCAGATTCCCTGCTCCTGGTTTTTCTTATCTTTCATGAAAGATAGGCTGTTTTGATTCATAGGGCCCAAACAATAATGAGGGGCTTTACTCCTGTAATTTCTTTTGTCTACGATCTATTCTAGTTCTTGTTTACACGGCTACTATTATGCTGTGAGTTGCTGTAATTCTATAGCCTACTTAAACTCCCTTAAAATCCAAATGTTTATGTATGTAATTGAAAGGTTTTGGAGTACATTTTTGTATACGCAATATATTATTATGCATCTAATATGTATTTCTTAACTATCAATATGATTCCTGCATACCATTTTAAATTGGCTATTAGACTGTTTATATAATCATTGCATCGTACACAGACACCTAATTACAGATAATGGTTGTTAGGAAGTGCGAGTTTGTAATTATTGACCTGGAGAGTTAATTATTGATGAAACAATTTAAGTATTGAACTATGCCTAAATATGTTCTGTTAGGTTATCTCTACAAATTGCTATAAGAAATATCCCTAATCATGAGTAGCAAGTACCTTGTGTCTTGTGATGTAATTTGCTTCAATTAGAAATTGAACTGTCTAAAGGTTTTTTGTCAGGTCATCTCTACAAATGGCCGCAAGAAATATTTCTAATCTTGAGCAACTAGAACCTTATGTTTTGGGATGTGATTCACTTTAATCAGAAAATATAATAAATTTTTATAGTCTGATTCTGAACGCCTTTAGGACACTTATATTTAATTTTTTCAATTAGCCTGCTTTGCTAGAACCCCTATTGATGCTTTCTTTTTACATTCTTTTTCTTTTTGAAGGAACATACCTGCTCTCATGGAGATTGACACTGTACTGGCCCCAATTGATGATACTGAGCAACCGGATCCAGAAACATCACCAGGGAAGCGTCGGAGAAAGAAATCTATGGTGTGGGAACACTTCACTGTAGAAACTGTTGGAGCTGGATGTGCCAGAGCTTACTGTAAACAGTGCAAGAAATCATTTGCTTACATAACTGGGTCTAAAGTAGCTGGCACGAGCCATCTCAAGCGGCATATTGCCTTGGGAATTTGTCCAGTAAGTCGCCAGAACAATCAGCAAAGCCTATATCCCAAGACTGGTGGTTCTGGAGATATGGTTGATCCACGAAGAAAACGCGCTAGAGCAACAACAACTGGGTTTGCTGGTATGTCATTTGATCATGACCAACGCAACCATGATATTACTAAAATGATAATCTTGCATGATTATCCTCTTCATATTGTGGAACACCAGGGTTTCATTGACTTTGTACATAGTCTTCAACCTCAGTTCAATGTTCCAAGCTTAAATTCTGTTCAAGAAGATTGTGTTGGTATATACCTGAGAGAGAAGAAAAATCTTTTAAATCTTATTGATGGGATTCCTGGACGAGTCAACCTGACTATAGACTTATTGACTTCAAGCCAGACAGTTGGTTACATTTTTCTTCGAGGACACTTAATTGATGCTGATTGGAATTTACACCGACCAATTCTGAGTGTTATTATGGTACCATTCCCTGATTCTGATGATTCCATTAGTCAATCTATTTTGAATCGCCTATCCGATTGGCACTTGGAAGGACGGCTATTTACTCTTGCTTTTGATCAATCATTCTCAAATGAGACTTTAATTGGAAGTCTTAGAGGCCTCCTTTCTGTGAAGAACCCTGTGATCCTCAATGGCCAGTTATTAAGCTGTAATTGTTATGCTCGTGTTCTTAGTCGCCTTGCATTACATGCACTATGGGCCATGAGAGAAACCATTGATAAAGTTCGTGAGTGTGTAAAATATGTAAAAACTTCAGAGTCTCATGAAGAGAAGTTTCTTGAACTGAAGCAACAGCTTCAAGTCCCTAGTATGAAGGACCTTATAATTGATGACAAAACTAAATGGGACACCACTTACCATATGCTTGTTGCTGCCTGTGAATTAAAAGAAGTTTTTGCTTGCTTTGATACTTCTGATCCTGATTTCAGAATGATTCTATCAATGGGTGAATGGAAGCAAATAGAAACTCTCTGCACATATTTGAAGTATTTGTTTGATGCAGCCAATATTCTAACCACCCTACCATTCCCAACTGCAAACTTGTTTTTCCATGAAGTGTCAAAACTTCAGTTGGAGTTGACTCATGCAGCCATCAGCCAGGATCCCTTCCTCAATAATTTGATTAAACCTCTGCAAGAGAAGTTTGATCAGTATTGGAGAGAAAGCTGCCTCATCTTGGCAGTTGCTGTAGCCATGGATCCAAGGTATAAACTAAAGCAAGTGAAATTTACCTTTGCTAGAATCTTTGCCGAGAATTCTGAGCCATGGATTAGAATTGTCGAAGATGGACTTCGTGAGCTCTTCCTTGAATATGTTGTGCAAGGGCTTCCTTTTACATCATCAAATGGGGATGAAGGAAATGAAGTTATGATCAGCATTGATTCATGTCAAGACCAATCTTTTGATGAGTCTCTTCTCGATGCCGAAAATGGGCTGTCAGATTTTGACGTTTATATCTCTGATTTCACGTGTAATCAACAAATGAAGACGGAATTGGAACAGTATCTGGAAGATCCCCTGCTGCCCAGTACAGATGAATTTGACATTCTGAGCTGGTGGAGGCTAAACAGATTGAAGTATCCAACTTTGTCGAAAATGGCATCTGATATTTTGTCTATACCTGTCTCCACGCTCTCAGCAGATTCTGTTTTTGACACACAACTTAGAAATATGAATTGCTACCGGAGCTCATTAGGCTTTATGACGCTTGAGGCCCTTATTTGTGCCAAGGATTGGTTCCAGTATGAATCACTACCTATAGATGTTTCAAATGCCCTTGTGAAAATGGAATTTTAGATTTAGTTTTTGTTTTTGTAGGGTTGGGTAGACCCTCAAGTAGCTTTTAGTTATGGATACTGTGGTTCATGGCAATCATTTCTGTGGTCAAATATCTGATTTTGTATTATTTGTGTATAGTATACTATAGAATTAATCCTATTTCAACTTCGTTTACATTATTTTTGTACAAGGGAAGTCTGTTGTATTCACGGTTTCAATAAAACGCCTGAAAGATTTTTATGGGTCTTGGAAAGCCATGGATATAAATAATTCTCCTGATCTTTATTGGCCTGTTTAAGAGAAAAATGATTTCTCACGTTGATTAATTGCTCATATCCGCAGTCAACGTACACTACAATCAAGTTGCCCCTTAACACTGTTATTCGACATGAAAAATGTTTAATATAGATATTTCTCTCTCTAATATATACTTTTTTACATTCTCAATCCGTCTAACTTCTTTGTCAAATTAATTCTGAAAGGATGGCCTTTCGATGCTGGGACTCTGCAAAATGCCAACAAGATTTCATTTTGCACTCCCAGTGTTTTTTCATAGTCATAGACAAGCAGGACAACATCAGTAGATTCCACTGACCAATGACTGAAGAATGGAATCAGATAAGATACAGAAACAAGGGCTAACCCAAAATCTTTTGATATATACACTTTATGGACATTCTACAACAACCTACATGGCGCTCGGCAAAAGCAGGCAGAGAAATATACAGAAGTACCGGCACGAACATGGTTTATTTATCTAGTATGTTACAAATGGAAGGTTACTCCTGTCTCTGTTCTACATCATGTACCCTACTCAATGATTCTTGAAAAGCATGCAAAGCTACATTATAGTGGTCTAGAGAAATTGCCCCTTCCTCCACAACTTGCAAGGAGCTTCTAAATAACTGATTAAACCATTGAACACGGTCAGTCTCGTCGACAATACTAGAGTTGAGATCAGGAACATGTAGACGCTTGTAATCTTTTTTCCATCTGGAAAGAATGTATCTGGAAGGTATCTCCTCCACCCCATTAAAATTGAGCACACACAGTGCATGCCTACATAAATACCCATTGAAGTTAAAGCAGCTGCAGATGCAACGAACTTCGCCAGCAGTCCTGTTGTACAAGACTTCAAAATCCTTTATCTCCCTTCTATTTCCTTCGCTTAAAACACGATCCTTGACCAAGAAAATTATAAAGGGACCATCCACATGTAACTGTGTGGTACTAAAACAAGAATACATTTCTTCAACTTCATATTGGAACTTCATGAATATTTCTCGCGTGTATATTCTAGATAGCTGCCATTCAAAAGAACATCTTGTTTTCAGTAAGGGAGTAGAGCTTCTCGAGTCTGTGTCGGCAGTGGATTCTTCCTTGTGCTTCTTATGAAGAGCTAATTCATACTTGTCAAGAAACTCCTTCAAAGGTGTCTGTTTGTGCACATATTTCTCAAAAAAAGGACTCAAGGTCTCACCAGGACTTGCTGCGGACATTCCAGCAAAAAATGTGTCCTTCATGAATACCGGAGCCCAATGAACTCGATCTTCATAGATAGAACGAAGCCACTCATGATCACTAACTCCAAATCGCTGAATCATAAATCCCCATGCTGCTTCAAACTCAATTACTTTCATTGTCTCATAAACAGCTTTATTCAGTGCTTTCCTGATTGCATCATAATTACGCAACCCTCCCAACTTCTCTGGTACTCTTTTCATGATTAGTGACGATCCAAAACAATGACGAGTTCTAGGAAAAACTTCTGCAATCGCACTCCGCAAAGCCTTGCACCTATCAGTGATAATAGTTTGGGGAAGAGATCCTGACATGCATGTTACCCATGTTCTGAATAACCATATGCATGATTCTAATGTTTCACCAGCGAGTAGACCACAACCCAATAACACTGATTGACCATGGTGATTAATTCCAACAAATGCCACAAGAGGGATTTCAAATTTGTTTGACAAATATGAGTTGTCAAGATAAATAACATCACCAAAATAGCTACAGGCAGCCCTAGACCTAGCATCAGCCCAAAAAACATTTCTCAACAGCCCTTCCTCATTGAAATCCATCAAGTAAAAGAAATTTGGATTGGTCAGCTGCATGCGACAAAAGTAGTTATAAATGGCCTGTGTGTCACCTTTTTTAAGGTTCAACTTACTGGAAGATTCCAAAGAAGTCCCAAATTCTCTAGTATTTGAGTTTGCATTCACATCGCCTCCTGCATCTATCACAAGTGCCCGGTATAACTTGACTGTTTGCGCTTCATTATCAGAACCAGGTAGTGGCTTCCGTTTGGCTCCAGTTCCCATCTTTTTAATTGATCTGTATAACTTAGCACCTAAAAGGTGGTTATGTTCAAGTGAAACCTCAAGTATCCTCCATCTCTGCGAGTCCACTAACCTCATCCTTATCATTGCAGGGCAGCCAGTTCTTGTTTCCTTTCTTAAGTGGTTAACATCTTTTATTCTTTTAAAACCCTGACTACTACAGCATAGAACTGCACCATACTTTTCCCTGCTATTTCGCTTGAACCATGAATTTTTCACCCTCACACGAAATCCCACCTCCTTGGCATAGCAGATATAGTAATTGTAGGCGTCATCATATGACTCAAACTCCATCCCAACAGCAGGTGCAACAAATTCCTTTCTTCCTTCAGAAAAACAATTTTGACCATCTAATTCAGTTATCACACCGCCTTCTTTCTGATCCTCATTGCATTCACCATCAGGCACTTGTTCATGGCAAATGGGGGCATCTTCCATCTAGAGTACTATCAAACAATATCAATATGGTACACATAATTAAATAGAAGACATGTGGATAATACTGAGCTGATCAACATAAAATTTCAGGACATAAGGAACTGCTCATCTAGTGTGCTATCATATTTGAGATACTTAACCTCTTGAATACATACAACAATCTATCTTCATGTATATTGCACCTTTTTGTTTATGTTCAATAGTTTTTCTAACAAGATAATTATTTTAATAAAAGTAAGATTTGTGTTCCATGCAAGGTGACCTTGAATGTTTCAAAATTTCTCCACAGTTGCTTCTATATTGTAACCCAAATTACATTTAACACAATAACCTGAGGTGACCTTAAATGTTTTATGGGCATTTTTAGGAGTTATTTCTTCTCACATTCAAGGCTAACAATGATAAAAACTTCACTTCAAGCACACAAATGCACATCCTAACCATTACCCCCAGGCCCACAAAAGGAAAATGAAAACTATCTCTTCTGCAACCTCTTCCACTACGAAGTTTTTTTTTTTCAGGTTTCACTTGTAGTTGAGTAGTTATCAAACCGGATAGCATATATTTCAACTTTGGCGCTACAACTTATGCAAAGAGACGTATGGATCACAATAAAAAGATAACCAGCAAAAACAATCGAAATTGCTACTATAAAAAACAAAACTTGCTTAAAAGGATATATCATATTTCCCACAAATATTTGAGAGAGACAAAGAGCTCACTTGCTGTAATTAACAAGATCAAAGAAGAGACTCCACCGGCGGGTGCTCAGAGGCTCAGGGCAAGGTGGACAGAGTTTCATGGTGCGAATGCCATTGACATGCTCAGGAAAAGATCACAACTTGACTCAGTTACGTGTCAAATCTTGATCCCAACTTCTTGAATTTGTCGTAGAATGATCCTAGCCAAAAGGAATTATGTACCCACAGACGGAAACTATGGGGAAACAATTGGTGGTTGTTCCCACAAAAATCAGTGCCTGAAAGGAACAATGGAACGTCAATGGGAATCAAATGGACCATGAACGCCTTCGGAGTAAAAGGCAGGGAAATTAACTAAAATGATCGTCTTCGACAGGCTGTTCGGATTAATTCATCGAAAAGAATAGAGAAACCAGAAGTAATTTTGACTGAGTAGCTCCATTATATAATTTTCACAGGACAGATACGCATTCACAGAACAAAATTCTTGATATAAAAAACAAAACCCTAAGAAAAAAACAGAGTTCAATTAAAAACTCAGAAGAAACCAAAAGATTGTAATAAGGCAGGTCAAATTCAAATAGCACTCACGCTCGCGCAACGAAGAATTGAAATGGGATAATCCAGAGACCCATGATTACAGAGGGAATCCGACAGGCGACTGAGTTGGTCAGGTTCGAGTAATAGTTTCTACCAGCGAAATGTGATAGTTTATTGCGGTGGAGTGCCTCGCTCTAAAATATATGTCTCCCACGTTGTTTTCAGTATTGTCGCTACTACCGTAGACCAATTCGGGGAGGGTGAATTTATATACAAACTATCTGGATCCCAATTCGATGAGGCTTCTTCACTGTGGCGCTTGAAGCGTACTTTTGAACTGAGGATCCCAATTATCAGCTAATGGGTACAATCGTTAGGTTTCTGGTGGGACCGTTTGGTCTGGTTCAAATCCATAAACAAAGTTCAAACAAGCCGACACCATTGCTGTGGATAAAATCTCCGATGATTCTTGTCATCTCGAAGGTGGAATGAAACATGGTTTCCTAAGTTCTAACTCACTATTTTGACTTTTTTTCATGACAAAACTCAGCGCCGAAAAAAGAGACAAGTGAAGAAAAACAAGATGAAGTAGAAAAGAAATCCCAAAAGAAAAAGGATATAGAAGTAACAATAAAATTATTTAAAATATTAAATTTGTCATAAAATTAAAATAATTTCTTATATTATTCTTCAGGGAAACCTCATAAATCAATTTTTAAAAAAATATTTTGCATTCTACTTGACAAAACTCATCTCATATATTTACATCATATAGTACAAAACCCATAAAATATTAAACTCTAGTAACACTTGTTAAATATGGGCACATATGAAAAAGGGAAAATTTCAGAAAAATACAATTAAAAATGGAAAAAGACAAATTGGTACTGCAAATTTATCAAATCCTATATCAAAACTAAAGTAGGAATCTGGGATTTCCAATTCTTATCAAATTGCCCAGAGTTAAGTTGCGAAACATAAAAGTGAAATTGTTAATGTAAATATGATGCTGTTAATATATATACAAATATTGTTATTAACTCCTGAAACTTGTGCTCTCAAAATTATCCCTAGTTTTTGAAGTATGAAGTCATAACATGAAAGTAAAATCGTTAATGTAAAATATAATGTTGTTAATATAAATACAGATATTATTGACATCTGAAACTTGTGCTCTCAAAATTATCCTTGGTTTTTAGGATATGAAGTTATGAAACATGAAAGTAAAGTTTTTAATATAAAATATGATATTTTTAATATAGATATAAATGTTGTCATTGACTATCAAAACTTGTATCTCAAGTCAGGTTATTTTGATTATTTGATCCAAATTGAAAATCCAAGATTCTTATTTCAGTTTTGACTGAAATTTAATAAATTAGCGACACCAATTTGTCTTTTCTTATTTTTAATTGTATTTTTTTGAAATTTTCCCTATGAAAACATAGATAATTATCCTTGAAATTATAAAAAAATAAAAATAAAAAACACCTAGATTGCGTTCTATAGGAACAAGAGGGAATATCATGTTAATTATTTTCTTTTTAGGAAATCTTTTATTTTTTAGACACATAATAACCCTTAAACTACGGCAAATATATGAATAGGATGAACTACACTATACGATATAAAGTGACACAAACTAATTTTCCTTTAGGTTCGAAATTGCTTTTAGTTAGGTTTGTTCCCTTTGAATCGTGTAAATAAATTTGAACGGCAGCTTATGAAAGCACCTCATATGAAACCCCCCATAAGGAATGAGGATAGCATTGGCTCTTCTAAAAGTATAACATACATATTTTCAGCCCACTAACAGAGGATTAACAAAATAATTAACATTTTTACATTAACACAAGTTACAAAAACTGAAGGCATCCTCACCTTCCATAGATCTAATAACATCAAGTTTAACAGCAGTCATGATCTGCAGAAGCAGCGTTGATCTACTGACCATATAATAAAGACAGAATAACAGACAGTTAGTTTCACGAACAGCATAATAACACATCCTCCTTCCATAGTTCACAGCTTTTTTATGGCAGATGGCAAAACCTTACTACTTAACCTTCCTTTTCGCATTCTTACCATGTTGACTAGTTTGGACTCTTTTGTTTGATTTCTTCTCTCCCTTTGCTTGTTTACTTTTTGTCACCCGGTTCGGTTTCTTCTTTTCAGCTTCTTCTTCATCATCATCATCATCTTCAGCAGTAGCATGAGTCTCATCATCAACTTCATCATTTTCATCATCTTCATCGTCATCACTTTCCTTTGATTTATTCTTCTTGGATTGCTTCCTACCTTTACTGCCGCCACCCTTTGTTCCCTTTCTTGATTTCAGACTTCCCGCTTTCTTCTCTTCTTTTGCCGGTTCATCAGCGTCATCATCTTCGCCTTTGTTTTTCTTTGAAGCTCGCCTTTTAGGTTTGCCAGCTTCTTTTACATCCTGTGACCCACTTAGCTTTTGCAACTCTGGGACATAAGCAGTCGTCTGAACGCAAAACGGCTCATGCAAATCAACATGAGCACATTAAAAAGATGTAAGAATCAATTAAAAGTGATCATCAGAATGACACATACCCTGCCTCCTGCTGTAATAAAGTCAATTTTTTTCCCTGCCATTACATGAAATTCCACAATTGTTGCATTAGAACTATGAACGGTAGCAGTATATATGATAAAGAGTATAGAGTGCAATCAATAGCAAGAGGAAAAAGTCAAAAAGAATGGATAAAAATATATTTTTCTCTTAAATCAATTCTGCAGCTTAACCAGCATGTTAGAAAACCATCCCATAACTGGATGATGGAAATAAACAATAAGAATGGTTATCACACACAAAGGAACGAAGCAAACCATCCACAAAAGCCTTTCCCGGCTTCTTTTCGCGTGAATGAAATATCCAACCAGCAGGATACTGGCTACTGTCAGCTCCAACTTCAACTGCTGTTTCAATTACCTGTAAAATGAATTTTATTTTGTAACTAATAACATATAAGAAAGTATTCCTCACCACTTATTTTTCCAGTCTTTTTGCCCCACCGAAAATGAAATAACCATTCACGAGGAAAACGGCTAGAGTCAGCATCAAGTTCAACCGCATATTGAATAACCTACAGATTTTAGTCCTCCATATTTTTTATGAAATATACAAGTTCCATTTAAATTTTAAAAAAGAATGCTTAGATGAAAATAATTTCTCAGTAAACAAGAATTTCCCACCTCTTTAATGCACTTGCACAAAGTTGAGCAGTTTTCTTTGGACAGGCTAGAAGCCATCTGCCTCGGATGAATTCTTGCCTGTAAACATAAGGATTCTGATACTCATTAAGATAAATGGTGAACCAAAAAGTTGTAATCATTGCCAAAAGAGACCTAATTAAAATGATCTTCTGCAAGTAAAACAAAAAAGTATGGCCATAAAAACAATTTATAATTAAAGGAGTTAAGAAGAGCTGAAGAGCGGGAAGTAAAAACAGGATCAAAAGATATGGCTGTAGGATAATGTCCAATAAATGGCAAGTGAATATTCTTTAATCAATATGTCAATTAGACTAAGGTCAGATGAATATAAAACAACAAAACTTCATAAACCATATATAGTTAGCAAGTAAGTGGAAAGCAAGGAGAGAAGTTGAGGAAAAATAAAAGTCATACTGACTTGGTACAGAACTTCATCTGCAACCCAATTTCCAATACCCGAAATAAAACTCTGCAAAGATAGAAAAGTCAATATATTAAGAAATGGATACCATACGATGCTAAAAATATATATAAATTTAAGTTAGAATCTACAAAATTTTTCCAAACACTGCAAACCAAAAGAAAAATTATATCCAACAGACATTAGAGATAAGGAACTGATATTCAAAAGGGCTATACTTGGCTAATTAGCATGATGGTGGAATATAACAAGTCATTCAGAATAAGGATAAGAATTAATACTTGATCAAGTAATAAAGCCTTGATTTCAGATTTTTTCTTTTGCAAAATCGGGGTCAATTCTTCAAGTGTCATAGGTTCCAAAAGTGCATCAGGACCAAGCTCAGATATGGGGGGCACTGATGTCGGCTATATCAAGAAAAAAGATTGATAGAGTTAATGATAAGATCTAACAAATAAAAACAGATGAATAAGTATTTATGCCCATTGGCAAATAGCAGGTAGGGCTGCACAACATCATTTAGTAGGCGAACTCTAGCAAACCGCCTTTTGTCAGTGAAGGACAACTCCAATCCATCATCCAGCTGCAACAAGAGGATTTAATCTGATTAATACTGGTCAATCAGAAGTTCAAAATTATAGTACTTCTCAAAGTGATGCAATCGCGCCTTTTATTAGATACAAATAAGTAGAAAGAAAGATTGAATGCATCACCTACCATGAAGGCACATCATTATATTGATTATACATAACACGATAGAATTGTTGGATAGGAAAACCAGTATGAAATTCAATGTGCAGATCAGGACAAGAAAACTAAAGCTTCAGTACAAACTTTAAATATTTAATCGTGTTCATATTATAGTAGCCAAAACTATATCCTCTTCCAACTTCCAATTAGAAAAATTGAATCTTTCTTCACATCTTCTGAATGAATATAGATAGGATGTCTAAATTCATAACAGAGTCCATTTCAAACTAAAGGCCTAAAACAGGTATTTTAGATTTACCAGCGACCAAAATGAAATTAAATATATCACCACAGATATGAGAGCATTTAATTATAAGTGTTTACATGTCAAATAGGAAAACAAATAAAGCACTCCAAATTTCAACAGAGCATAGAAGCAATAGCCCTTACCTCAATGAAAAACTTCGAATATTTGGAAGGCCACTCATCCTCATCATTTACAGCAGATCTAAGAGAACACTTGTGAATATCAGTTCTAAGTTCTAACATTAACATGCATGGAATAATTTCAATGAAGCAACATTCAATTCCAAAACAGTTTTATAACTGCACTAATATATATACACATATGAACTATTAATTGAATCTTGGAGGGCCAATAAATATACAAATATAGATATTTGAAAACTTATCATAACTCATCAGGTCATATGGCATGCCTCACCTTTTGTACTTTGTAACTGCAACACCCTTGATGTATATAGCACCAGCCATGCCTGCGTGAAGTAAAACCGCATAAGTGGCAGGCAAGAACAGTGATTACACATATGTTGCTGAGGATATGTCCGAACATGCTACGTGTGAGAGTGAACATTCAAGATAAAGACTAAACAATCAGATGCCGGACGACTGCTATCAAATTTTTGTAAACTATGATCGCTCGGATGACAAACTATAAGGAGACAGAAACACAAAATTGCTCTTTCAAGGGATCCAACCATGCAGTTTCAGAGCTTGATCAGCTCTGTGAATCAGCTCACCTTTTATCTCAAAAATGGGAACAGTTTCAAAGAACAAAGCTATCAGCATCGTAAGTTTTCCCTTATCTTCACTGCAAATCGATTGAAATTCCAGTTACCCACCCAAAGAGTTAAGAACTTCAATATGCCCTGAATTTAAAAACCATCCCTCTCCCTCCGATTTCCCAGCTACCCTCTTTATTTCATTCCCATTTCAAAACACAGCACACAGACCGGCAGTGAAGCCTATTCCGTAGGGGAAAACTAGAGGAGAAGAAATGAACATAAACGGAAAGGTAACAAGAAAAAGCTAGGCTTCGAAACAGGAATCTACCGAATTGGAACGAAGGAAATGGTGGAGAATCAAGTTCAAGCCACATGTTCTTGCCCTTACGGCGAGCTGCGACGATGGTCTTGCCCAAGAGGGAAGCCTCGAACTCCGAGCGAGAGACTCCATCGATGACTTTGGAATCGTCAGCTACAATCGTCTTCTTTATCTTCTTGCCGATACAGTTATCCTCCACGGCTCTTCTAGCCGCCTCTACCTCCGGCAGCTCCGGCATTGGAATTCCTGGGTTTCAGGTGTCAGCAGCAAGTGGGTTTTCCCGCGTTCCTGGGGTCTGGTTGGTTCCAGTCAAACAGTGACTGTGACTCCGCGTAAGCAAGCAGCAAACTTGTGCTCTCTGTTTTTTTTTTTTCAATAAGCAACCTTGGGCTCTCGCTGCTTCTTTTTTGGGTTTTGTCGTTCTCTCTCGGTAGAACTAGAAGCATTTGGGTTTGTGATTGATGTTTGATTATCTCTGCTTAGTTGGGCTTCCCAAAAAAAAAACAGACTCCACTTTCCGAACAACTTTGACTGTTTCAACATGTTTGGGTTTGGGTTTTGTCCAAAGAACTAACGACCCTTTAACGGCCTAAAATCTTAAATTACTCTGAAAGAAAATAAAGCAAAAATTTTCATGTCACCCTTACGTAGCTATTTAATATCAAATAGCCTCAAATTTTTTTAAAATTTCACTGCACCACTATAACTAAACTGAAATTAAAATTTGTAGGTGAAAAAGTAATTATGTCCTTATTTTACAAGTTAAATATGATTATTTACAAGACACGTATAGGAATTTATAAGTTAAATATGCTTATTTATAAAATAAATAAGTCAAACTATAAGACCATCTTTATCATGTACAAGATAAGAAGCATATTCACAAGAATACATGTTATTTACAAGGCGTATGTGAGAATTTACAAGTCAAATATGCGTATTTACAAGACACATGTGGGAATTTACAAGACCATCTCGGTCATGTACAAAGCAAGGGCATAACTGTCTTTCCAGCCAAAAAAACTTAATCTTCATAAAGTTTTTGGGGCTCTTTGATATTAAATGGCTACATATAGGTTAAGAATGTAGAAAAATGAATGTGAAAAAATCTTGGAATTAAAAACAATTATTTGAGTGTTTGGCCTTAATATTGAAAATATGGACACATTCAAACGATGGTTTTGAATTCAAATTTTTTTTATATAAAGAAAATTTTATTTAAAAAGTAAAATGATAAATAACCCATTGGGTCCCTTTACATTATAAGAAGAGAGAGGACCCCGTGAGCTATAGGGCTCCATAATAAGTAAAAAAAGACTTGACAATAACAACATAAACTGAAAAATCAAGAAGAATAATATTAAGGACTGTAAAAAAAGCATAAGCACATTATCTTGAATCGTAACGTTTCAAGGAAAGAAGCCGACACATACAAATAGTAAGATGACCACATGTGAAGTAGCACCAAGAACATGTTCCAAGTGATGATTTTAATGTGAAACCAAATACAAAATTAGTTTTCAACTTTTTTCACGATAAGTTTCCAAAAATTTTTCAAAATTTGCAAATTTGTATGTAAATATGGATATCATTGAGAGTAAAAGAATAAGGGATTGTTTGATTTTGTTTTTAAAAACTGTTTTTTTTAAAAAAAAAAACAACAAAAGTAATAAAACAGGTTTGGGAAACTGTTTTCAAAAAATTGTTTTTTAAAATAAAAAAAAACTAAAAAAATTTAAAAAACTAAAAAATAAAAACAGTTTTTAGCTTTTTTTTTTTTTTGTTCTCCTATTTTTTATTTTTTGAAACCGTCATTTATCCACTATTGACACTATATTACTAATAATAACCACCGCCACGTCACTATTGGCAACCACATCTCCACATCACTTCAAAAATAAATTTTTCAAAACAATCTATCCAAACAGATTTTTTTGTTTTATTATTTTTAAAACTTGTTTCCAAAAACTATTTTAGAAAACTGCTTATAAGAACCAAAAACAGATAATAGAATCAAACAGGCCCTAAATTTCTTGTTTAACATTTCTAAAAATCTTAATATGTAAGTCACTATAGTTTTCCTGCTTTTTAATCAGGTTCTTGTGATTTTGCATTATAATTTTTTTAATCAGGTTCTTATAGTAAAATTATAGGGATTTAATTAAAATTCATGTAAAACTGTAAAAACATGATAAAAGGCGGGAAAGCTACATGAACCTTTTTTTCTTTTTTGGCCGAAACATGAACCTAATTAAAAATCAGGTGTCATTATAAAGGCTTGATACAACAAAACAAAAACTACATGGAGCTGTTTATAAATCGAGTAAAAATATTTAAAAAACTGATAAAAAGGAAAAAAATTACAGAAATCTTATTAAAAATCAAGTAAGACTATATAGACATGTAGATTAATCTTCCCAAAAATTTATTGTCATCAAGTATCATTTAAAATCAGTCCAAAAAAAGTACCATTTAAAAATTTTATTTTACAAGCCCTTATTAAACAAATTATTTTACATAGGCCTAAATCATTTACATTGTTTGTGCTGTAAGTTTTAAAGGGCCCATAAAAGACATCATTACCTTAATCCAAAAACAATTTAAGTTTTCAGATCAATCGAATTATTTATCATCAAAATCTTTATCACGAGATTTTGAGGCTAAAAATCACCAGACAACCATATTGTTGAAATGGGTCCAGGAATGACTTAGAAATCAACATTTTTATTATCAGAATGAAAGTCTCTATATAATATGAATCACGGCCTCATATATATATAGGCACTGTATGCTGGTCCTTGGATAGGACATTTGCAATTTTACCCATAGTATATCCACATAATTACAAATTTAATTATTCTACATTCCCCCTCAAGTTGGGAACTCTATATTCACTAGTCCTCAACTTACACAATATATAATCACGCTGTGAAGTTCCAAGCAATTTGGTTAATATATCAGCAAGTTGCTCTTCTGAACGAACATGTCCAAACTCTATCATACCCTCTACCAACTTTTGTCTCACAAAGTAACAATCTATCTTGATATGTTTGGTACGCTCATGAAAAACTGGATTTATTGTAATGTGAATGGCTGCTCTATTATCACAATATATCTTCACAGGTACTACTTAATGAATGTGCAACTCTTTTAACAAACGTACGATCCAAGTAAACTCAGCTACTGCCATTCTCAATGCTCTATATTCCGCTTCAGCATAAGAGACGGATACCACAGTTTGCTTCTTGGATTTCCAACAAATTAGATATCCTCCCAACTTTACCAAGAACCCGGTGATAGATTTCCACGTGTCTGGACAAGCTCCATGGTCAGAATCACAATAGCACTCCACTTTTAGTGAATGTTCTACTGAAATATATATTCCTCTCCCTAGGCTGTCTTTGAGATACTTCACTAGTCTTAGTGCTGCTCGCTTGTGAAACTCCTTGGGCTCTTGTATAAATTGAGTCAGCACCTACACTGAAAAGGAAATATCAGGTCTAGTCAAAGTGAGATAAAGTAACTTACCAACCAAACTTCTATAGATTCCTGGATTCTGTAAGAATGGTCTGACTTTGTTTTAGCTGCTGTAAGCTTCAAATTATGTTCCATAGGAGTTATGAAGATCTCTTCTTCACTTATACCTATCTCAAAAATTAATTCACTTGCATATTTTCTTTGATTAAGTAGGATTCCATACTTAGACCTTAAGACTTCTAAACCAAGGAAGTATTTCAATGTTCCTAGATCTTTAATTCTGAACTCACTGTGAAGGTATTTCTTTACAGCATCTATTTCCTTTAGACTATTTCCAGTGATCATCAAATCATCAACATAAGCAAGCACAATAATTATATTACCATTGGTTCGTTTCTGAAAAAGAGCATAATTATGTTTACTTTGTTGAAAACCACCTTTAATTAATGATTGAGTCAATTTCTCATTCCATTGTCTTGAAGCTTACTTTAAGCCATACAACGATTTCTCAAGTTTATATACCTTGTAATGCTCTCCCTTGATTTCAAATCCTTGAGGGATAGTCATATAGACTTCCTCATATAGATCTCCCTACAGAAACGCATTCTCTACATCCATTTGGTATATAGGCCAATTATAAACAGCAACCAATTTTAAGATAGTTCTGATGGTTAAAATTTTCACAATTGGAGAAAATGTTTTAAAGAAATCAATTCCTTCCCTTTGATTATATCCTTTTGCAACTAATCTAGCTTTAAACTTATCTAACCTGCCATCAGCTTTATACTTAGCCTTAAACACCCATTTGCAACCTATTGGTTTCTTACCTTTAGGGAGAGTAACTATCTTCCATGTTTTATTAGTTTCCAAGGCCTTAATTTCATTTTGCATTGCCTTGACCCATCTAAGGTCTTTGGAAGCTTCCTTATAAGTGTATGGTTCAATTTCTTTGTCAATGGCAAATAAAAAAACTTTATAAGAAGAAGACAAATCATCATAGGCAATAGAATGAAACAAAGCAATATGGTTTTGTAAATCATCAATTTTAGGTTCATATTGACCATCATTAGTAGGTAAGAAATCACACTCATAGTCCTTAGTCCACCTAGGGGGCTGCCTATTCCTAAGTGGTCTATCGTTAAGTCGTATAGGAGTTAAAGTTTCACCAATTTCTGGAAGATTATGTTGCCCTGTTTCAGGGCTAATATGGTCTGATCTTTGTTGATTGCCTTCATGATTATTTCTATCTAATCTTTGTCGATTGCCTTCATGATTATTTCTATCTAATCTTTGTTGATTGCCTTCATGATTATTTCTTACCCTAAGATGCTGTGAATTATTGTTGACATGAATGAAAGAATCATGAATAAAGGGATCAATAGTTCTATCACGCATTCCCCCTTGATGATTAGTTTCTAGATCTTTGAAAGGGAACTTCTCTTCTATGAATGTTGCATGCCTAGTCATGATGAGTGTTTGGGTTTTGATATTATATAATATATATCCCTTTTGGGTAGTTGGATAACCCAAAAACACATATGGTTTAGTTCTAGGTTGAAATTTACATGTACAATCATATTAATAGCAAATACAATACATCCAAATACTTTTAAATGATCTAGACCAAGTTGTTTCTTATATAATAATTCATAGGGGGTCAGATAATTTAATCCTTTAGAACGTGTTCTATTTATAAGATATGCTGCAGCTCTAATTGCTTCACCCCAAAATTTAACAAGTATGTGAGAGCAAAACATGATGCTCCTAGCAACATTCAAAAGATGCCTATGTTTTCTTTCTACTATACCATTTTGTTAAGGGGTAAATGGGCAAGAATTTTGATGAACAATTCCTTTACTATTTAAGAATTCTCTAACCTCCTAATTTACAAACTCAGTACCATTATCAGTCCTTAAACTCTTAATTCTAGTACTAAATTGATTTTCAGCATAAGAAACAAATGTCTTTAAGAATTTTACAGTTTCATATTTGTGATACATCAAGAAAATCCATGTCCCTTTGGAGAAATCATCAACCAGAGTCAAGAAATATTTGTATCCTTGATGTGTAGGGGTTCTGTAAGGCCCCCACACATCAGCATGCAACAACTGAAAACAATGATGAGATTCAGAAGAACTTATGCTAAAAGGTAACCGAGTCATCTTTGCCTGAATGCAAACTTCACATTTATTAAAGAAATTAGAATTACATTTGTCATTTTTTAGATTATTCAAGTGTTTCAAAACATCAAGAGGGGGATTCCCCAATCTACAATGCCAAAGAAAACCTTTATTAGTCCTTATCCCAGTAGCATAAGCATGTTCAATATTACATTCCATTCGTAGAAGATACAATCCTCTAGTAAGTCTACCAATCTCTTTTGTCATTCCATTGTTTATGTCCTGCAGTACACAAATATCAGGAAAGAAAGACACAACTAGTTGGCTATCCAAGGCAATTTTAGCAATGGAAATTAGGTTATAACAAAATTCCTTTGCATATAAAACATTTTTTAAGAAATATTTTTAGTAATCCTTACTTCTCTTATATGAGTTATTCTAATTTGTTCACCACTAGGGACTCTCACCCATTTTGGTATACCTAAATATGGTATGCTTTTGTCTAAGTATTCTAAACTACTCACTATATGACAACTAGCACCAAAATCCAATAGCCATTCATCTTTAGAGTTGAGAGACAAACCTAGAGTTGTAGCCTAAAAACTCATAGTAGCATATGATGAATCCATATCCCTTTTGAGCATGTACAGGATGTGTTTATATTGAGCAGGAGTGAACAAACTAGTTGGAGATACGTTTTACACAGCAGAAGAATTCTCATTCCCACTGTTTGCTTTAGCATTAGAATCAGCAATAACAGGATTTGTTTTGTCATCATGATTCTTGTTAATTCTGGGTGTAGGGAAACCAGGTGGAAACTCTATTAAATGGTAGCAGGTTTCCTTCTTATGCCCCCTCCTATTGCAGTGGCTACAAACTTCCTGAAACGAACTTGCCCACGTCCTCTTGCTCTACCTCTGCCTCCTCTATTGGTGTTAGTTGCCATTATGTTACCTTCTGAGGGGTTGACAGGTGAATTATAGGACATATTCCTTTGAGTTTCTTCTTGTGTGATCATGGAATATGCCTGATTAGATGATGGCAGCAGATTCATAAGTAGAATTTGACTTTGAACATGATGGTACCCTTCATTAAGGCCCATTAGTGGAAGAGTCTTTGTTCATGGATTATCTTGGAGTAATCTTGAGAAGACTTGCACTAGCAGCTTGGGATTGGGATAATGGCAGCATGTTCGTCCCATAATTCTTTCAGTTTTGTGTAGTAGGCAGAAACTGAGAGATTACCTTGGATGAGAGAGTTAATAGAACGATGAAGGGAAAATACCTTCGTGCCATCCACTATGTCAAACCTCTCTTTTAAGTCCATCCACACAAGGTGTGCATTCTTAGAGAAGACAAGACCACTTGCAATGTCTCTATCGACAGAGTTGATCAACTAGGACAAGACCATTGAGTTGCAATGATCCCACTATTCTTGAAGGGTTGGCTCCTGATTTTCTCGAAGACACGTTCCATTCATGAAGCCCAGCTTATTCTTACCATGGATTGCAAGCTTCATGGACCTGCTCCAAATAGCATAATTCTGGGACCCGATCAAAACTTAAGACACCAAGGTGACCGCAAGGGTGTCTGTGGGGTGCAAATACAGTGGATGCTGAAAGTCAACACTAGCAGATTTTCCTTCCACAGTCTCTGCTATTAGTGTAGAAGGAACAACAGAAATTGTTGAAGAGAAAATGTTGAAGATAGATGAGAAACAAACAAAGTCAAGGAATGGCAGATGCTCACAGATGCTTCTCGATCACGTCCAGGAATCAACAAGAATCACTCACAGATGCTCATCTTTGGTTCTTCGGTTCACTTCTCAGCGGTGGACTGCAAAGGCCAAGAAACAGAGTAATCGTCTTTGATTCTCCGGTTCACGTCTCGGCCGTGGACAGTAGAGGCCAAGAAACAGAGTGCTCAGCAAGATCGCAGATGCAACAGCACTTCTGTGAGGATCTCAGCTACGGTGGATCGACACTAGAGATTCGTTCATGGCAAGGAAATCACGATGGTGCAACTCACTCCGCAAGCTCATCGTTTTCGTGTCCTAATTGAAGCAAGAATTTTTTGGGAAAAAAAAAAAGAGAAAAGACCACGAGTTTGAGACTGGGTCGGTTCTTGGATTTTACTGGCCCATATCGATATCTTGAAGGACCTGGGCTCTGATGTCATGTTGAAATGGGTCCAGGAATGACTGAGAAATCAACATTTTTATTATCAGAATGAAAGTCTCTATACAATATGAATCACGCCCTCATATATATAGGCACTGTATGCTGGTCCTTAGATAGGACATTTACAATTTTACCCACAGTATATCCACATAATTACAAATTTAATTATTCTACACATATAATCTTCTGACATTTTGTTGTCTTTATATCTAATATTTCAAATTTCGATTCTTCTGATCATTATTTAAGGGATTGAGTCTTATTTGTAACTCATGCACTGAAATTATCATTTGTCATCCATCATAAACCATTTCACACAGTGTTTTAGTTCGTAAGTCAACCAATAATATATAGCTCTTTTCGAGCAACAATAATAATAATAATATATAGCTCTTCTTGAAGCTTCATAAAATATGGACGTTAATTCACATTTGGTTAACCGTTATATATATATATAAAATATTAAAACATGCACGTCAGATGAATACGTGCATCCATGCATATACATGTACTCTTACAGGGTTTCAAATAATTTTAAGGAGTGCCCAGGCTACTTAATTCTTTTTTTAAAAAAAAATAAAAACACTTAGCTGTTGAGTCTTTAATTATTTTAACTTTGATTATAATTAACAACCGCAACAACTAAAATGTCCATAGCCATATACAATTAAGGCTAATTCTAATGAGGATATGAGTAAATGTTAAATATTATTCAAACTTTTCTAGCGTAACTTAACCGTAAAAAACCTAAACTAAATCAAAAAGAGTGATGACATACATATTTCTCTGCATTATACTCCTATATATGGTCCTATTTATAGGCAAGAGAGAAAAGCAAATGGGAAAAAGACAGAAAAATACCATTTGAACTTCAAAATCCCACTGACAAGAATGATAATGGGATTGACAAGAATGGTAATGAGATTGACAACACAAATCTTTGTCAAATAACTAATTTGGGATTTTGAAGTTCAAGTGGTATTTTTCTGTCTTTTTCCCAAAGAAAATTTGTAGTCCTACTTATAGGGTAGAGAGGAAAATTTTTCAAATAAATGTACAATTTTATCCTTTATTTATTGTACTAACTTTCTTTTCATGGAGTATAATGTATATTAAATAATTAGAAAATTGTTGAATTTTATAGAAGAGTTAATGAAATTTAAGGGTTTTCTTAGTCGATATGAAACATTTTGGAAGTGCATTATAAAAAGGATCAGATGGGTATATCTATAGTGAATTTTCAATTGGTTTTCTCTTTTAGCAAATTAAATTAAAAAAGAGTTTAGAAACAAAAGGACAGGCAAAATATATGTCACACCATATACAGTGAAATGTCTAAGATAATATAATATATTTTTATTAGATATATTACCTTTCCATTCTTATTTTTTTGTATATATAAAAAAAGCAATAGTGCTCTAATTTTAGTTGCTCCCTGTGGATTAGACATGAGTTGAATAGAATATTAGGAGCATGATGATGAAGATATTTAAGCAATTTGCTAAATGAAAAGTTGACATATGTCACATCTGAGTGGGTTAGAACTTAGAACCACTGCACCTGCATAGTGTGAAATGGCTTGAAGAAGAAAATATATTATCTTGAGCAATCATTATGATCATAATGGTGCATCGTTTGAGCTTGTGACCTTTGGATTGTAGATTCTTTTCTTTAATATTGTTTGTTAAAGAATGCGATGAGTTAGATAGGATTAAAAAACAATAAAGAAAGAAAGCTGGCCAAAGTTTTTGGAGTGATTAACATATTTAATTATAATTTTATAATTAATGTTCACTACTCCTCCAACATCTTATGATCATGATTCATGTGCTACTTCCCATTTTAAATAATCCCATAATACTCCTCAATGCTCACCCTTCATTAAAAATGAAATGGCAAGTTGTTTTTACATAAAATCAATTAAGAAGTTACTAACAAATATTGGTTTTAAGGGTAAGGTTTTTTAATGAACAGCAAATGTAATGAGGCACCAAAGCTCAAATGTAACATTGACATGTTTAAAACCTAACTCATGTTGTATAACATATGCCAAATGAGTTTGGGTTAAAAACAAAACAGAAAACACAGAAACAAATGAAAAACTAAGGAAAAGATAAATCAAAGAAAGATGTAATGAGCCGAATCTCATAGGACTATGGCAGATGCCATATGGCTCAAACATCTCTAAGGGCTTGTTTGGTCTGAGAGGAGGGGATGGAAAGTAGACGGAGGGAAAAATTTTCTGAGTTGAATTTAAAAGAATTAGAGAAGTGGGGTTAAAAATTTTTAATTAATTTTTCTTACTCTTTTATCTTATATATTCTCTTTATTAAAATTTTATTACCCCACTTCTTCAATCTTTTAAAATTCAACTCATAAAAATTTTCCCTCCTCTCCTTTCCCCTCCAAATCCCTCACACCAAACAGACCCTAAATGTGCAAAGAAGCTCATCCGATTAAGAAAGTAATGAAGAACTATCTTCATGTCAAACCAAGTAATAGGGACAACAGATTAAGGGCATGTTTGTTTGGGCGTTACGATTGCTTATAAGTTGCTTTTTACGTAAATCGAGACACAACTCCTCTCACATACTTACTTCGTATACCGTAAATCACTATTAAAAAGCAACTTATAAGCATTCGAATAGCTAAAACAAACATGCCTTAAGTATGTGATACCACGCCAAACAAAGAGGCTATGATCATTGAATCTCACATTGTCAGGGGCTTCAAGAAGAACAACTATCACTTATCAACAAAAAAGAAGAAGAATGTCTATATATGTGCTAAAGTACAAGTGTTGAAGAAGTGTTTGGCAAAAAAATAAAAGAAGAAGAAGAAGAAGAAGAAGAAGAAGTGTTAAAGAAGTATATCGATAAGGTATGTTAGGTTCAAACACGTGACATGTACGTAGGAGGGATTTTCAGCCTCCACCCAACACAGCTCTTGAATTTGGATAGCTCAGAGACATCTAAAACTCATTATCATGCGAGCAATTGTCAAAGCAAGACCAAGCATAGCCGGGACCCTAAGACAAGACGAAACACAAATAGAAAACCCCATTTGAAAAGAGGATGAAAACGTTAGGAAAAATAAAAGTTAAAGAAAGATACGCAAGCACATACACATGGGGAATATAATTAATAAGGTAAAGTTATTTTAATATAATGGTTTAGCCCAAGCACAATCTCACGTACAAAAACTCAATCAAATCACCTTCAAATTAATTTACATATGTTGACAGGTTAAAATTAATAAAAAGAAAAGATAATATTGGAAATTAAAGAAGAAAACTTGTTAACAAAGTTGCATTATTATTGGAACAAGCTGGTTAATTATTGTATGTGCATGCATCTGTGACATAATAATGCGACTGATTTGATTTGAACAAGTGTAGGACCCTTAAATTTTGAAGTTTTAACCCACAAAATTCAATGGTTCAAGGATTGTTTTCTGTGTCAATATCACTATCCAACTTCACACATAAAAAAAAAAATCATCTGTTCAAAGTATCTATGTATATATATTAAACCCTTTTTCTTTATTTACGTCCAAATCGTCTTAGCAATTATTAATTAGCATCGTCATAGATTTCACTTTCTTTTCTTTTTTTTCCTTTTCTTCTTGTCGCAAATTAAACAAAAAAATTCATCTGTTCAAAGTATCTATGTATATATATATTAACCCCTGTTTCTTCATTTACGTCCAAATCGTCTTAGCAATTATTAATTAGCATCGTCATAGATTTCACTTTCTTTTCTTTTTTTCCTTCTCTTCTTAATTGTTTTCTACAGATTTCCATTCCACCCCTCATGAATAGATGCAGATAACCTAATGTGTGTGTGTGTGTGTGTGTGTGTGTGTGTGTTGAGAGGAAGATAATAGGGGAAGAAAATATGTCTTTTTCAAGTGAAAATCTTTGAGCTATCTGCTTTTCTCTCTTTGCTTTGTTTATCAATTAACCCTATAAAGCAAAGTTAACATTTCTACTACCAGAAAGGGAATGTCTTAATTGACAGGGAATATATATATATATATATATATATATATGATATTGTGGAATTCAACTGTTATTTTCATATACTTTTAAATATTTTAATTTTAAATTTGAGTAACTAGTTTAATTTTAGAGCTTGTTTGGTTTAAAATAATTTCAGTGTGAAAGAAAAAGTATAATAAAAGATTTCTTAGGAAATAGTGATTCAAAAATGCATTAGAAATTATTTCATCCTCACCCTAACTTTATTACCTGGAGTAATGTCTATTGTGTTTAAACCTATTGTTTTCCATATAAACCAATTTGATCGAAAATTGCTTTCCACAAGGCATATTCTTTTCATCGATCAATTTTTTTTATATACTACTCTTAGTTCTTTGTTATTTTCCTAAAAGTCCACATATCACAGGTTTGTGGATTTGAGTCTACGTTTGTGGATCTGAGTCTTTGGGGTGCTCTAATTACAATTGTAATCGGGCACTACTTTTAATTCTATTTATAAGGTAAGGAGGAAATTTTTTTTATCATTTTTATAAGTCACATCATTAATTTTTTTTCCACGTGAATATACAACTTTAACCTCAATTTATTATTAGGTAGACTTTGATCTTGAAATGAAGTATATATTAACTAGGGGTAAAAATGAAAATTGATTAAATTTTAAGACAAAATTAATAGGGAGAATCCTTAAAAAGGAACCTGGAAATTGGGAAATGTTAGATCAATCATTTCTTAAGAAAAAAGTTAGGAATTTCTTATCACGTTTTGACATTTTCTAATCAACTTTTGGTAAAAAAATTCATCTGTCATTTTCCAATTTCCAAATTCCTTTTCAAGGATTCTCCCAAATTAATAAGATTTAAGGTTTTTTGTTCTAGTGAAATATGTTGATAGTGACTTTGGAGTGTTTGAGAAATCCCCATAATCAATTGAAAAATATATATTTTGCACTTTACGAAACAAAACTCCTTAAACATGTATACTTAACTCATATAATGTAAAATAATTTAAAATAAACTAATAATTAATCCAAATAAATACTTACAAATGGGTCCTCAGGAGTATTATACCACGTTTATGTATTGCTTAGAACAAGCCAACTCATCAATATTGGAAGCAATAAATTTTGGGGAATTATAAAGAGGTCCCAAGAAAGAGATATAATAACCAAAAAGCCTCAATAAAAAATGATGAGCCTACAATAATAAATTCAAGTGTAAGGAATAACAACACTTCACATGTTATCGGTATTTATTGATAATTAAGTCCCTTCTTTGGATAAAAGGATACCCTCTTTTTCCTCTTTCTCATTTTTTTTATCATAATCCCATTTCTACATTTAGATCATAAACGAAATGATTTAGATTTAATTTTTATACTATTATTATTATAATATTTTCTATAAATTAAAATTTATTTATTTTTTCTGGATTGCAATTATGAACTGTATAGCTTCGATTTTGAGGATTTAAATTTATTTAATTATGTTTATATTAATAATTTTATGGTATTGAATTTGAATTATTTATTTTTTTAATCTAACGATGAATATGAAATTATAAGAAGAAAATGAGATAAAACCCAGTCCCTTCTTTAAAACCTCATTATAATAATTCCCCATAAATTTTCTTCTCCCGTTTCAACTTTCAAACTTTTGCAGCAGTAGCTTGCATGTCTTCTCGCTGGAAACTAATGACAATACTTTTGAGAAATTCAAATTCAAATTTAAAATTTAATAATGGTGCTACCAAAAAAAAAAAGAGATCGAAAATTTAATAACGGTACTCACTTTGTCTTCAATTTATTGCACTTTAATTTTATTGCAGAGCTACAGGGCAATAAATTTTAGTTTTGCTTTCACTACGCGGAGAAACACACTACATTAATTTACTTGCACCGCCATATTTGGATTTCTTTTATTTTTTTTTAAATAGGAAAATTAAATCTCATCGACCAGAAGTTTTAATATCTGGAGAGAGGGGTGTCTCCATTGATTTTTCTCTCTATTTGCTCTCCATCGAGAGTATATATCTACCATTAGATCAACGTTTAATGATTGAGATTTAATAATATGTAAAGAATATCATTATAATAAAAATCCGAATTATATAATCGTCAATTACTGACATTGGTAAACGGCCCAAAGCAATTTAATTATAATTCAATTCGAACATACCGTAAATTATAGTTGATCTAACGGTAGATACCGTCAATGGAGAAGAAAATTAATGGAGACATCTCTCCGCCTAATATCTGACCATTTAAGAGGAAATAAAACGAGTGGATCTGTTTTTGATGTGAAAAAACTGATGATGATGGACTTTTCAATTTAGGTTAGTATCCAACTAAAAATAGTGATTTGGCTAATTTGGTTGAATAAATAATACTGTTATGTTTCTTTATATAAATCACGTTGTCGAAAATGTTTTGTGGTCTAAAATGTAAATCATTTTGCAAAAATACTATTCTTGTCAGTCTTCATGAGTGCATAGAGATAATATATGTTTTTCAAATTTATGATAATTAATAGAGGTAATAAGAAAAACCAAAATAATTTTTAAACAATTTATTAATAATGTAATTAACATTTCTTAATTCTAATACAATAATTAAAAATAACTTGTAATAAGAATTGATGTAAACATCGATATCTTATCTAACGTGGCTTGATTTATATTTTTCGTCATAGCAATGGATATCTTGAATTGCATGTTTTTTTTTTTTTATAGTTTTCGGTTAAAGATATATCTCTCTTCGTCAATATTAATGCAAGACATAAAGTCAGCAGAAAACTTGTTTGTGAGACATGGTGAATAGTGCGAATTTTGTGCATGCAAGAGGGCGTATTTAGTCAAAATTAATGAATTAATATAAAATAATTGTTATCCCAAAAATTGAAACTGATGCATAAATTTATAATATTATTATACTCTATCAATAATTTTCAAATAATCCTTTTTTTTCTTAATTAGTCACCTTTTGCATCCTTTCATAGTTAATATATAGGGCTAAATATCATATGTTCAATTATCCTCACTAACAATTCATATCACTTCTTTGCGACTAAAAATTAAATATAAAAATATGTGGTGAGATGTGTTATTTATAAATTCTGAATGTGAATAATGTGAACAACATAAAATGCAAGGGAGTTTATTCACCCATAATTAATTATTATATTAATATAAAATATAAAAACTCTAAAAAAAATAATATTATTTATAAATTATGAAAATATAATAACATATTTATTACTCCATATAGCATACATGACCGCTTTTAATTGTTAACAATTAAAAAGAGTAGGAGTGGCTATAGTAAGGAAATTAGGAAAGTGATGTGAACACATTCGAGCCCCATGATTTTTGAATTAATTTACGAATTAGAGAAGAGATTAAAAAGGTGGTGTTGCAATGATTGTGAAATTGACATAAGCAATGATTGTGTAGTCTAACTAAACAAAGAGACCCTATACCTTATTTTGGTAAAATTAGTTTTGTGGAGCATTTGTTTATTATAAGGGAAAATAAAATGACAATAGCATTATCAACAATATATATATATATATATATATTATTTTTGGTCTCCTCCTTATTCTATTGGGGAAAAATTATGAGTTTGATGAATTTAAAGTTGGAACAAGCACAAATGGGATTCAATTAAGAAAATCATATAATCTCCCTTGAAACAAAACCTAAATAAAACTATTGTTTTGGACTTCGACTAACTAAAAATTTAAAGAATTGTAAATATATGTTGGAGAAAAAGATAAAAAAGTATTAGGTAAATTTTAAAATATCAAATCAATAATTTTTTATTAAAATAAGTTGTTAATTATTATAATTTTTTAATTAATATTTATATTCTTATATAAACAATAAGAATGATTTAAGGTTTTGAAGTTTAAATAGTGTTTTCTTATATTTTTTTTCTCATATTATCCATATTTGAAATAAAAAATATGAAAAATAATTCTTTCGCAGCTTAATATAATATTTATGTTATTCGTCTTTTTAAAGAATAATTTTTTTAATTTTCATTTTTTATAAAAGAATGTAGTGACAATTAATATTAAAAAAGTTATCTTAATTCATAGGATGATGATTGTTTACCAATTTTGTTTAAGTTGTTTTC
Source organism: Inga laurina (assembly GCA_963855925.1). NCBI lineage: Eukaryota > Viridiplantae > Streptophyta > Magnoliopsida > Fabales > Fabaceae > Inga > Inga laurina. The sequence goes on from OY979711.1 coordinate 13,655,972, forward strand.
AAATGATTATCGCACATCAAATTTGTGTTCTTAAACTATAATTTTAATTTGGCAAATATAGGTATCATTTGTTGTTTATACCTCAGATCGTTATGACACCAGAATTTTAATTATCGATGCATTTATTTTCTCATTTTATTTATGAAAATCCGAATTAGTTTTTACTTTTCTTCTCCTCTTCCTTTTTTGTATAAAGGTTTCTTTTCCATTTTTATTTAAACGTTACGCGTAATAAACTTGGTTAATCCTTTTCAAAAAAAAAAATAAACTTAATTAATCAAGCCAGTCATACACTAATCAGAAGTCAACTAGAAATTTGGACATTCCTCTTTCACTCTCCATCCCGTGACTCGAATATTACCAAAAGAAAAACAAAATGATTAGTCTCATACTGGCATCTACAATATACTGACAAATCTCAACCGTAGAAAGGACAGAGTTAATCTGGCGGTCATTAAGCGGAAGGAAGAAATTAAGGGGAAAAAACAAAGCTAGTGATTGAATAACATATTAACTTGGCAATTAAAAATATTAAAAAAAATTGCATAACATAATGACACTTCGTTAGGAAGCTAAGACTTGGCTTCGTTTCCTCTCGGAGAATGCAACGGAAACAGAGGCAATAGCTCAGGAGGCTCGGAGCCCCGTGGTGTGTTCAGTGGACTTGGGTGCAAGTAGAAGCCTTTCTCGGCGATCGCTTTCTCTTCTTCTTCCTTCGGCGTGCGTGGGCTTCCACGCGCCATCAGCTCAAACGCCGACACCGGCGAACTCATCATCATTCCTCTGTTCCCACCATTGAAGAAGATGGGGAGTCTTTCAGCCACGCCGACGTTCAGCTCCAGCTTCTTGGTCGTGTGCCGTCGCTCATGGAGCTTGAAGGTCGGCCGTTTCGGCCCTATCTCGGCGGCGCCGGTGGTGGTTGGCTTGTGTTGCGCCGTGAGTCGTGAAGGAAGAGTTAGGGGCAGCTTCGGGGCTGATGGATCTTCGGGCGCTCCGGTTAGTTTCTGAACGACAGCCCGGAAGTTGGACGGGTCGGCTTGGACGAAGGTGGTGTTGGGGGTAGTCGGGTCGGATCCATAAGGCAGTGTTTGGATGGTGGTGTTGGAAGCCATGAAAAACAGAGAGAGAGAGAGAAGGGTAGTGAGCTGTGGAGATGAAGCGGGAAAGAAAGAAGGAAGGTGGGGTTTTATAGAGGAGAGAGAAGAGTGGACAGAATTTTATGTTAAATTTATTTCTTGAAAGTGCATAATTAACTGTAAAAGAATATATAAGTAAATCTTGAAGGAAATAACTCAAATAAGGTTGCTTTGCTTTATGGGAGGGTGTGTGGTTGAAGCGTTATACGTATACGGATATAAAAAAAAGAGGAAAAAGTAGACTGAGAAGTCAGAAGGGGAATTTATAACTAGTACTGTACTACTACTTCATCAAAACTAGAACATACGAACTAGTTCAATCATAATTTTTGACTTTGCAAAGCAGGAAAGTTTTGTTTCTTTTTAACTTTTTTCAATTATATTAGGAGAGATTTTGCTCTATTTCTCCATAACATTTATATTATGATTAATTTAGAGAGTAATTAATATTTATTTATCAATTTTACTCTTATGATTAATACTTAAGTGTGACTTCTGGTATTTTTTTCTCTTATTCAGAACTTCATGAATTTGGGTAAAATTAACAAATTGTATTAGCTTTATGATAGATTTAATAAGTTGTGTTATTTATTAGTTCACTTAAATTAGTTTAAAGTGTCATATATTAGAGATAGAAGGAAGTATGACTTTACTCAAATTCTATTATACACTGCGACTGAGCTAGTTTCTTATATTTAAAGATAATTCTTCTAATTACCTTATAATTTCATATTATATGAAAAATTTAATAATATCACTTATAAAGATAACCAAAATTCTTTAGGCCAAAACAGTAAGACTATTTCCTAGATTATAAATAGTGAAATTTGTTATACTTAGTGTGTATTGGGCAACATTTCATACCATGGTTTGTACAACCCAAGACAAAATTCCTCTCACACATTTACCTTATAAATTGTAAAAATTATTAAAAAAATTAATCTAAACACACACTACTAACATTTAGCCCTACTTCTGTATTGGTGAAGTTTTTCTTTAAAAAAATAAGGATTAAAAGTCAACTGATTTAAGACAAGTATGTGCAAAACTGCAAAGGACACAACTTTACCCTGACATTATATTTATTTAGATATGTGAAGAGTGAAAAAAGAGAGGTGAGGTGGGCAATAGTCGAAGTGATAAGCGATGACAGAGAACAGAGAGCTTTATAATAATGCTATTGTTCTCAGCTTTTGAAAAGTGAAGAGAGGGGAAAAAGAAAAAGGTGATAAAAGAAGTTTGTTTGATAGAGCAGTAAGTAAGAATGAGGAAGAGCAGAAACATTGAGCTTTAATCTGTGTGTTATATACAAGTTTGGTTGCTGCAACAAGATAAAGAGACGATGGGGTTGAGAAGGAAAGTTTGTCACGTAGTAATGGAAAAGGAGCAAATTTTTTTTTGGAAGGAAAAAGAAGAAAAGTCAGTAAAGTGCAGATCAGAGAAAGAGAAGAGGACCCCATGATTTTTTTCGTAGTTTTGTAGTGAGAAATGCAGGTGAGCTGGATTCTGAATCATGACATGCTTTCACGCTTAAAAATTACTTGTAAAAGTATTTATATATCATCTCCTAATACAGTCTTTACAACAGGATTTGAACTCGTGAGATTGAGTTATAAGTCAATCCTTTTCAAATGAACCAAACTTCGTTCATAGGCAAGGGCCCTATGTTTTTATTTCAGGATAGAGGGTTTATTTTATTCTGAAAGTTTTCGCCGAGAAGTAATTTTGTTCTGAAAGTTTTTTTGGAAGGCCGATTGTGATTCAGAAGTATCAAAAAGGCACTAATTTTACCTTAACCATTACCCCAGTTAATTTTCATGATTAGTTGATCAAATATACTAAGCTGACAGTCCACATATCATCCACGTCATATTTATTAAGGTGCAAATTTTGCTTCGAAAGTTTTAAATCTAACTTTGAAAAAAAAAATAAAGTAAATGACACATAAACTTTAGGGGTAAATTTACATCTTAATAAAAATGACGTATATGACATATGGACTATCAACTCAATATATTTAATCAACTAATGGTTAAAATTAATTAGGATATCAGCCGAAGGAAAATTACTCCTGATTTACACTTATATGACAAAACTGCCCCTCAAAAAACTTTTAAAATAAAATAGACCCTTAACTCTTTTTTAATTATAAGGCAGAAGCTAACAGCTTAATTTACAAAACAGGAACAAACCAGGGACTTCCAATTTATAGGAAAATATCCGTATCCCTATGCTACTAAACCAGTGGTGGCAAGGGCCCCATGTTGATGATGAAGAAAGAAGCAATAATAATGAAGGGGAATGGTGAACGTAAAAGTGAGGAGCATGAGTAATAGTAGTTAGTGGGAGAGAGTCAGGGGAAGAGTTTGAATTTTGAAATAGGAAGAGTGAACGAGTGAGTGAATGAAAGGAGTAAAGGCGTCGGTCTCAGCTGTCAATGAATGAATAATGAGCAGTGTGTCTGTCATGCAGTGCAGTGCAAGTGCAGGCTCAGACACCTTGGAACTGCAACCACAAATGAACTCCCTCACTGGATTTATTCGTCACACGTTGTGACCCTTTCCTTTTGTTTTTTCCCCCCTTTTCTTTGGAGTAAAACATGCAAGTGGCATTGAAAAATGAGAATATCAAGTTTCTCGGAATGAATTAATTTTTGTATGAAGTATTTAAAAACTATTTTGAAATTAATTTTTTTTATTGAAATGACAATTTTGTCCTTGATTATGTTGGAAGTTTTTCCTGAGGGATGATTTTGCTTTGAAAGTTTTTCAGATGGCAATTTTATTTTAGAAGTATTAAAAATTGAGCAATTTTGCCTTGACCGTTATCTTGGTTAATTTGGCCGTCAGCTAACTAAATATGCTGAGTTCACAGTCCACATGTCATCCATATTATTTTTGTTAAGTGTAATTTGCCCCGGAAGTTTTAAATTTAACTTTAAAAAAAGATAAAATAAATGACACATTGACTTTCAGTGCAAATTTACACCTTGAAAAAAATGATGTAAATGACATGTGGACTATCAGTTTAGCATATTTGGTTAATTAACGGTTAAAATTAACCGAGATAACAGTCATAGCAAAATTGCTCCCTTTTTTAACATTTTGGGGACAAAATTGCCCCCCGTAAAACTTCCGAGACAAAATTACCCCTAACCCAATCATGTTCATTTGATAAGTTAATGCTATTATGATATGTTAAATTGTTATTTTCGCTTAAGTTAATTATCATTGTCTTAGTTATTGTTATCATTTCATAAATTAAAATTTTTATTTGTTAAACTTGTGTTGTGATTTCAGTTTTATATTTTCAAATTTAGGGCATTAAAGTAATTTTACTATAAAATTTAATCTCGGATTACCCCTTTAAACTTCACAATGATTAGGCCACTCTGGGGTTCAGGGTTGAAATTTGTATGTTTGGGAGGATTTGAGTCTTTCTCCATTTTCTCTCTTCTTCTCCTTTTAATGTTTTTAGGCAAAAAAATATTTTTTTTATATTTCATATATTTTCTGGGTTTTAATATTTTCAAATTTATGTATATTCATAAAGGTTAAAGGTGCATCTAACACCCCAAACTATTTTTGAAGATGCAATCAGTACCTTAAAGTATTTAAGTGTGCAATTAGCATCCTAAAATATTTTTAGAGGTACAATTAGAACCCTAATGTATTTTTAGATGTGCAATTAGCACCCTAATGTATTAAAAATAGAGCAATTACAACATTTCACTAGCAAAATACTAACTTTGTTTGCTGATACATTCTTTCCTTTCCTTTTTCATCGATATTCAACATGGTCATCCCTTCTTTTAGTATTTAAGGGTGCAATTTTACTTTTAATATATTAAATATTGAGTAATTACACCTATTCACTAACAAAATATTAACTCAATTTTTAGGATTTAAAATCGTTGGAAGAGGAAAGAAAAAAGTGTGTAAGCAAACAGAGTCAGTATTCTGTTAGTGAAGGAGTATAATTGCTTCATTTTTAATACATTAGGGTACTGATTGCACCTTCACAAATAATTTAGGGTGTTAATTGCATCTTTAAAAATAATTTAGGATGTTAATTATACCCTTAAATACTTTATAACAATGATTACACCTCCAAAAACAATTCGAGATACTAAATGTACCTTTACCCATCCATAAATGTGTGTGTAGAGTGTAGTTGCATGCCCGTGACCGTATGGAGGTGCGTTTGCCCCCAAATTTTCTCTCATTTTATAATTATTATTTTTTTTTTATATTATTAGATTATACATAAAATGAGTGACATTTTAATATCTTACGATAAAAAACTATGCTGTTTTCAATTTTCTACAATTTTTCTAAAATTTTACAATATGAACAATGTAATTTATTGAAGATTTCTTATGAAGTATGAACTTTAAAATTAAAAAAAATTAAATCATACTATTTATTAATTTTTTTTATAATCATATGGTACATAATATAACAAATTAATAATTTAAATTCAAGCAGTGGCAATGATCATTCACTACAACGCTGGGAGCCCAAAGCGAGGAGATTATTTAACTCCATTCGATATGAGTTATATGTGTGTTTACTGTTTACATTTACTGTCATACTCCCTACAATCTTTAATATATAAAATATATTTATCTACTTTAAATAGATTAAAAAAATTAGTTAAATTAAATAATATAATATAAGTCTTCTAAAACACCCCGTCAATTTTCCTAATTCCCTCATTTCTTCTTCTTCTTGATTATTATTAAGCTACGGAAGTATTAATATGGGTATATTAAAAAAAGATTGATAAAATAAAAATATATCTTATATTTAAAACCAAAATCAACTCTCCAAATATGTCCTCTGTTAAGTACAAAAAGGAGTATAAAAGAACTCATCAACACAAACTTAACCTTTTAATCTTCTTCTTTTCTTTTTTTTTAAATATTTAAAATGAGGAGATGTGTTTTTGGTAGGGGTGAGCATGGTGTCCAGTAACCCGGTGCTCCCACCCTGGCTCTGCAAAAAATTGCCCGACCCAACCCTAAAAAAGTGACCAGAAAAAATTTTGGGCAAATTTGGGCGGGCTACTAACCGAGCAGGGCCGGGCATCGGGCAAGGGGTGCTGCCCTGCCCATTTGGCCATGCCCTGAAAATTATTTTCATTTATTTAAAATCTAAAATTTCATATCAATTAAATATTATTTCATAGATATATTTTTATTTAAAATATATATTGTCTATTGTATAATACTCTTCTGGTCATCTTTTTTTTACCCTAGCCACTAAACACTATTTATAAGTAGATTTCTTCCTTTCTTCTTTACTTTGTGATGTATTAAATTATAGTTTCTTTTTATTTTTTTTTCCAGATGCTTCATCATTTGATCAACTTTTGGGACATTGAATTAATGCAAACTACTTTGACTTCGCGGCTTTAATTACAATCGTTTTGTTTCCTTATTTATAATGGATTATGGATGTTGTTTAATTTTTAAAGTATGGATATTTATTAAGACATATGGTATTTTTTAAATTTCAAGACTTAAGTTGTGGACTTATTTTGAAATATCCCAAGATGTAGAATCATCGAATGTATTTGAAGTTTATATTACTTAGGGCGAAGTTAAGACATATGGTATTGATAACTACAAAAATATTTATGAAATTTACACAGAATTATCTTTTTCATATATGGATAAGACAAGGTATTATCACTTGGGCAGGGAAGCCCACCCTACCCAGCCCAAAATAATTAGGGCTTTTAGCGGGTAGGGCTAGGCATCGGGCTGCAAAATGCAGCCCGTTCATCCTTCGGCAGGGGTCTCGCCCTGGCCATCCTTGCCCATGCCCACCCCTAGTTTTTTGTAAAGTCATGTTCTTATAAATTAGGGATTTATATGAAGAATTGTGTAGGGAGTTATAATACTAAAGGTCATCAAAGTCATGTCTCTTTAGTTTCTAAAGGCACTTATAAAAAGTGTTATAACTACTATTTGGTGAAAGGTTGTGTTAAACTTTACATACTATAAAGGTTAACTCTTCATATGTCTATCAATGAATTAATATATAAGATTTATGAATATGACATATTGTTATAACTTTTGATTGAAGAAGTGTTACTTCAAGAGAGAAACCACTTTAAGGAGGCACTTCTTGACCTATAAATACCTATCACCATCGGTTCGTTTAGATATAAAAATTAATAATCATCACACCACACAACAATGAGAGCTCAAATTCACAGCCTTTATCTTTGAATCCACACAAAAATAGATTCAAATTATTACTTTGCAAAAACCATTATTGTTCTGGTTTGAATGTCAGGAGTGCAATTCATATTTAAGGGTCTTTATTATATCCTAAAAGAAATTCGTCTGTTAATCCAAATCACACTCTATAACATAGGTATAGGTGGAGGTTGATTAAGCATAAAAGAAAGTGCTGCGTATGCCTTAAAGACATTTTATGTACTACTTTCTTTTTAATTTCTTATTCTTATACTCCTCATATCTAAGCCCACCAACACTTTTCTTGTGAGTTCATTGCGTATATATTTATATATTCTATACAAACATGCATGCATGCTGCCCTTTTTCTAAAGACATTATTAATGCGCTCACAACAATCTAGCTCAATAATAGGCCCCCATTTTCCAATAAAAGATTAATCATATTTTTTTAGGAAAAAAAATGAGTGCACTTGGATGCATCAATTTGAGCTTTTTTTTCGTTGTCTTCACACAAAGCCTTTGTTATCACTAGACCTCGTGTCATTTGTTGAGCTTGAGAGAGCATCCTAAAAAGAAGAGAGAGCCAACTCTATTCGATGTGATGCTAAAGGGGCTTGAAAGATGTTTAAATTGAAAAATTGAAATCATAAAAAATATCCATGATGATAAAAAATAAAATATTACATGAAAAATACGAAGAAAAATAATAGTAGAAAACAGATAGTTTTACATACATATGTGTGTGTGTGTGTGTTTATTTGTGCCGGATAGCCTGACCCAACACCGGGCTGAAATCCTAACTTAAATATTACCTCTGGTTTTTAATATAATATCAATTTTAATTAAAAGAATTGAACTACAAAATACTCCTCAAGTTCTTAATATGTATTTATCTAATTTGATTATATTAAATAATTTAGTTAAATTAGTTAATATGATATATGTTTTTTAAAACACTCTAGACATCTTTAATTATCTCATTTCTTCTCCTCTTTAACATCAATAGGGGTAAATCAGAAAAAGATTGATAAATATAAAAGTTACATTTTATATTTATGACTAAAATTAACTCCTTAAATATATCTTATATTAAATATCGGAGGAGTAGATCTTATATTAATGACCAAAGAAAATATACAGAATGACTCGGATAGAGTCGAGTTTCCTAAGTCATCGTGTCACTTGCACAACCGTAGATGTTATCAATGGTATGGTATGCAGTAATTGGAAAAAAGCAGGAGAGGAAATAGAAAATATGAGATTATTATCCCTGTACGTAGAATATTTTAAATAAAATAGTCAAATATTAATTAATTAAATCGAATGAACTGTTAAAATATTTGTGCGCATGCGTGGTTGTCTGGGGTGTTTCTGTGTGTTTTAATTTCTTTCCACACGTGAGGAACAACGCTTTGACATTAAACAACAAAAGCTGAATCAGGCAGCTTCCTTCTAGTTTCCATGCTTTCTTCTTTTTCTGCACCTCCTTTGGTTTGTTAATTAAAAAACAAAAAAAGAATCTCCTTTTTTTCATACCAAATTTGCACAAAGTTTGAGTAAGTTATATTATTCATAATTTACAAATAGTATAATTTTCTCAACTAATTATTCGTTTCTCACACATTTTTATGCATAAATCAAGAAAAATGCTGATTTTTTTTTTATAAAAGTTAAATTATAAGATATTAATTGTTAAACATGCAAACATTAATATTCCCCTTTGGACAACATCGATCAAATTTTGACATTTATGCATGAATGTGATCTATTCCATATCAAAATGACAATTAGAGATGAGAAAAAGGGAAAAAGACCGAAAAAAAAATTTAAAATTGTAGAATTTTAAATTAAGTATTTTTAAAAAAATGAGTTATAAATTATTTATCAAGTTTCGTAATTCATTTATTAATTCTTAATAACAAACTTAATTTGAGATTTTATAATTTCAAAGTTTTATGTATTTTTTCAAGGAAAAAAAGATTGAACAATGGTTTAATTAATATTAATATTAATATTAATATTAATATTATTTATAAAAGCTAGTCCACTTTAATTTGTAAGAATATTTTTTTAATGATGGAAAATGATGACTTTTCTCCTCAATAATTATGAACCACAGGTTGAAGAGAGATGTATATAGGTGGCAATGGCATGCCACCACCTGTGATAGGGACCCCAACACGATTCGGTTAACCCTTTCCGATTAAGGCTATCTACCTCTCCACATATATCTCTCCAACCTAATTTATTCCCACACCCTAATTAACAAATTCCTTATTAAACCCCCAAAAAAAAAAAAAAACTATGGGTACGTGGTCATTAAATTTATGTCAGTTTTTGTGATGATAGATTATATGATTATCTTCTGTAAAACCAAGACAGTATAAAAAGATATCAAAGTGTATTCAACGGCTTGAAGTAATTTTTTATGTACATCGAATGAACCAAAATATTTTATTATGTATCTAACACTTTAAAATATTTTTTTCATATGTGTTCATAACCTTAAAATATTTTTTTATTTTGCATAATTTATCTCATTTTTGTGATGATAGATTATATGATTATCTTCTGTAAAAGCATGTAAGAAGCTATATACAGGAGGTACAATACGGATTTATCAAGATTAAAACAAACCTTTATAGGAGGAATTCTTGTGTGAACCTGGTTTACTACGTTATTTATAATCTGATCAGTTAAAATAGAACAACTCACCTACCATTAATACTAGTTGGCTACTCATGTATTTCATATTTTTATTTTTCTTAAAAAAATGAATCCCTTAATTAAGATTTCACAAGTAATGAAAAAGCTAATATTGTGAAATCTTTTAATTTTATTAGTATGACAACTAATATTTAAGAGGTGCCAAATCAATTCATGAGTTGTTGTATTTTAATTGGTGAGACAACAAATAACGTGGCAAACTAAATTCACACAAGAATTTCTCCCCTCTATGGTTGTAGAGTTTTGTATGAGTACTAATTGTAAATTACCGAAAGTAATAAAATTCTTACATTGAATTGACATTAATTTTTGAACCCATATATATTTTGATAAAATATGAATTGAATCAATACATCTAAGCCAATCATTATGGATGATATGATAGGGAAGGGGTAATGAAACTTGTAATACATGACACTCTTATTAAGTATAGAGCACTAGCTAGTTGAATTTTTCCCCCCAAGAAAGGATAAAATGAGCCTTTTAGAAAGTATGGCACTTTCTAAAAATATATTGTAAGAAAATGTTTGATTTCCCTACATCATTGTGACTCCAATTTAATCTAAACAATTCAAATCGAATTTTAACAATAAAAATTAATTTGCACTTTTAAAAATAATCAAATCTGAATAATTTATCATACTATGCTAAAAATATTATGTTTATGTATTCATTATTTCAGTCACAACGTACATTTTTCAAATAGATAAACGTTTTGTTCAAAAAAAATCTCGATCAATTAGAGAGAAGTCGTGAGAGAGAACGCAATCGTTCACTGTCAATCCCGAGTGAAAGACCTCACTGGAAACAGCCCCTGATCGTCCTAGGGAGATCTTGGGGCACTCTAGTGAAGTTCTCAGTTCTGTTCCAAGTACAATGGAGATTGAGGACCAAGGATCCCTAGTGCCAGAGTCCACTGTGACAAATTAGAGCCAGGATGGTTTAAAAGAAAAGAGGGAGGGAAGTAAAGCGTAATGTGTGGAAGGAGAATATATTGGTAAGGAATCACTTGTGCCGAGGCAAGAGGACTGGATGCTGGAAGAGGTTGTAGCTTCTTCGCCCAATACACTGGTGACTCCATCATATAAGGAGGTATTAAAGCCGAAAGTGACTAATGGTAGCGAGCATGATGATTCAAAGAACACAGATGAGTCATGGGATGGAAATCTCTATTTCAAAGATGAGAAAGAAATGATTGCAAGAGTAACCATCACAGACACTATTACTGGCCCCTTGATTGAGTTCTCGGAAGAGGAAAAGATCAGATTGGCAAAAAGCTGGTTGAAAATTCTGATTATTAAACTCTTAGGAGGTACACCAAGCTACATGCCTTTGAGAAGGAAGATCCAACAAATGTGGGGAAAGATAGGGAGAGTTGATATTTCGGACATTGGCAATGGCTATTTCACTACAACATTTCAGGAACTTGAAGATTATTTTTTTGTGCTTGATGGAGGTCCTTGGTTAATTCAAAATCACTATCTCATAGTATAAACATGGAAGCACAATTTTAACCCATAGAATGAGAAGATCAAGAGGGTGGCTGTCTGGGTACGTTTGCCAGGACTCCCAGGTGATTATTTTGATAAAAAATTCTTCTACAATCTTGGGAATAAAATAGGAAGGGCTGTGAGGGTAGATGAAATGACTTTGTTGAGAGCAAGAATGATGTATGCAAGAATGTGCGTAGAGATTGACCTAAATGCACCTCTTCTACCATCTTACATAGTGGATGGAAATAAACTCAAGATTGAGTATGAGGGACTCCATTTAATCTATTTCGTATGTGGAAAATTTGGACATACAACCAAACACTGTCAGCTAAAGAAAGTGGTAGAGAACAATGGAGCAGAAGCTCGAAAAGATTGTACAACAGAAGATTCGAATCAGATGCAAAAAGTATCACCAGAAAAGCAACCAAAAAGTCCTTATGTTGGATGGATGGAGGTTTAGGATACGAGACGGGGTCGGTGGCCCACTTCCTGAGAGAGTAAGGGTCAGGAAGGTCAGAGGAAGACTACTGGGCATGGTAAGCGAAATGGGTTTTTGAGATTTGTTGTACTGATAGTGGAAGAGGACAAAAATAGGATAAAAGGGTCAGAGGATGCTAATCGAATCCCACTGAAAGAGATCTCGAATGTTGACTTGCAGAGAGAAGGAAGGCAACGAGGGCCTATCCAGACAAAGTTGAAGTCAGAGCTACTTGTCAACAATGTGAGTAGCAAGAGAAAGGGGAAAAAGGTGATGCAATAGGTGAGGTAACCAATGAAAATAAGAGAGTTGATAAAAGGGGAAGATAAGAGGCGGAAAAAAGGAGTGACAAAAGAAAGGAATGAGGTAGGAGCTCAAAAAAGAGACAACATAGAAGAATTGAAATTGGGAGGTGAAAGAGAAGTGGGCCATAAAGAAGCTAAAGTGTGTGGGCCGAAGGGGGTGGAAAACAAGAATAGTGGGGCCAATTTGGGTGAACCTTTGTTGGGCCAAAAATCAAGTGGATCAGCTGGGAGTGTCTTAGTCGAGAAGCTGCTGGATAGTCTTTTAAAAGCCATGCCCAGTTCGGTTATGGTATTGGACCAACCCAAGCCGCCTGACCCAATCGAAGAAACTAACTTTCTAGGCCTTTCTGCTGTAGAGAACAACATGGCAGAAAAGAATAGCATAGCAGAAGATGCAATGGACATAAGTGCGAACCTCATCGAGGGAGAGCATGTGAATTAGATAAGTGAGGTACCTATTTCATCCATTTATTGTTTTATAAATGTTAGTACTGTGGAATGTCAGAGAAGCAGCCGGTAAGTCATTCGTGCTTGCTCAAAAAGAATTGATGAGAACTATTAAACCTAGCATTGTGGTATTAGTTGAGACTAGATGTAGTGGAGTTATGGCACAGAAAGTGATTAGAAGAATGGGATTCCGCCATCAAATAATTGAAGAAGCAAGAGGTCTATCCGGGGTAATTTGGGTGTTGTGGAATAATGATGACATAACTATTGATCTAATTGTGCAACAACATCAATTTATTCACTGTTTGGTCAAGGGTATGGGGCGTAAACCTTGGGTATTCACAGTAGTGTATGGGAGTCCAAGAGAGACAGAACGAAAAGGTATGTGGGAGGATCTGTGGGAAATTTCTAAAAGCATGTCTTTGCCTTGGTTATTAGCTGGAGATTTCAATGACATAAAATCAGCGGATGAACAAAGAGGAGGGGCGACAATTAATGAAAGAAAATGTCGCAGGTTCCAGGAAAATATAGGCATGTGTCAACTCCTTGATTTGGGCTCTGAGGGACCAAAATATACATGGAAGAGCCTAATGAATCAAACTACAACTAGATTATATAAGAAGTTAGACCGTGGGCTTTGCAATGTGTTGTGGAGAATTGAATTCGGTGAGGCCTCAATTAAAATAGGCCCATGAGTCCAATTGGATCACCATTTGTTAATCATCTCTTTATCTAGGAAGCTAGGCCGAAGAGAGGACCGCCCCTTCCGATTCGAAGCCACGTGGCTTAAGCATCAGGAATTTAAAAGTTTCTTGAATATGCACTGGAGCAACGAAGAAGAATCCTGGGTTGAACTAGAACGATTAAAACCAAGATTGTTAGACTGGAACATGAACATCTTGGAAATATTGCAAAAAAGAAGAAAGAGATCATGTGAAGAATAAGAGGAATCCAAACTGCAGTGCAAGAAGGGAGGAATAAATTCTTAGAGAATCATGAAAAAGAGCTTAATGATGAATTAATAGAGATATTAGATAGGGAAGAAATTCTTTGGTTTCAGAAAGCCAGAACTAGTTGGTTGAATGATGGTGATAGGAACACATCCTATTATCATGCTAAGACAACTGTAAGAAGAAGAAGAAATAGAGTATGATAATGAGACTTGGGGTAGAAGGAGAGCAGGAAGTTGGAGAAGTGGTAAATACTTACTTCAAAAACCTGTTTCAGGAAATAGTAGCGAATAAAAGTTGGGTTCAGACCTCACATACACGGCATGATGTGTCTAATGAAGATTGGAGCCTAGTATGTGAAGATATCTCCAATGAAGAAATTAAGAGCACTATGTTTGATATTGGTGAGATGAAAGCTCTGGGGCCAGACGGATATCCAGCCATCTTCTTCCAAAGAAACTGAAAGGTGGTGGGTGAAGGGGTAGTTAATACGGTTAGAAGAATGTGGAATAACCCAGAGCAAATCAAAGAGATGAACAAAACCCTTATCACTCTGATTCCAAAGGTGGAGTCTCCAGAAAAAGTTTCACAGCTACGTCCAATCTCATTATATAATGTAGTCTACAAGTGTTTGTCAAAGATTTTAGTGAAGAGATTCAAAAGTATGATGGCAAAGCTTGTCTCCCCCTTCTAAGTGAGCTTTGTGCCTGGGAGAAATATTCATGACAAAATCATTATTGTAAATGAAATGATTCACTCTATGAGGAAAAAGAAGGGTAAGAGAGGGTACATGGCAATAAAAGTGGATCTTCTAAAAGCCTATGATCGTATTAACTGGGGCTACATGGAAAAGGTGCTGGCTGATATTAAATGTCCTCCTAAGATAATTGAAAGAATTATGTGTTGTATAGAAACCTCTACAACTAATATTCTCTGGAATGGTGGGAAATTAGAAGGTTTTGTCATGTCGAGAGGATTAAGACAAGGGGATCCTATATCCCCATATCTTTTTGTACTTGGAATGGCAAAACTCACTTATATGATACTAGACAGAGTGCAAGCGAAACATTGGAGAGGATTGAGCTGGTCGTAAAGGACCTTTTATATCACATATGATGTTTGCTGAAGATTTTGTTTTATTTGCAGAGGCCTCTACTAACCAAATTGATGTTATAATGAATTGTTTGCAGGAATTTAGGATTATGCCTGGACATGAAATTAGTCAAGAGAGATCATTTATTTATTTCTCACCCAACATTCAGACACGGCTTAGAAGAGAAATTTGTACTAAGAGTCACTTTAAACAGGTTGATGATCTCGGAAGATATCTTGGTGTAAATGTATCCCATCCAAAATGGAGAAAAGACAAATTCAAGATTGTTGTGGAACGTGTGCGGAATAGATTGAAGGGATGGCAAGCAAAAAGTCTGTAACTTGCAGGGTGTTTGACGCTAGTAAATTCTGTAACTAACACCATGGCTTTATACCCGATGTAGCATGACCGGTTACCCAGAGGAATACTTGAGGAAATTGAATGTGAACAAAGGAAATTTATTTGGGGAGATATAGAAGGAAACAAGAAGAGACATGCTCTGGCTTGGCAACAATTATTAAACCAAAGGAAGAAGGTGGTGCAGGGATCAAATCATTGACTCATATGAATGATGCTTTCTCTTTGAAGCTGCTGTGGAGACTAGTCACAGAACCTGGGTGTCTGTGGGCGCAAGTTTTAATTGGAAAATATGGACGTGGAGAAAAACAAGATGAACTGTTAATTGCTAAAGGGGGTGACTCGGCTCTCTGGAAAGAGTTAGTTAAACTCTGGGATGTGTTCAATGAAATCCAAGGAGTGAGTGTAGAAGATGGAGATCAAAATAACTCGATATGGAAGATATTAGCAAATGGAGAGTTTACAATTGCAAGTACATACCAATGGCTAACTCGTGCTATACATGATCAAAATAGAAAGATTTGGAGAATTTTGTGGAAGTTGCAGGTGCCTGAACGTGTTTGAGTATTTATGTGGATCGTGGTGCACAACGACCTTGCTACGAATTCTATCATGAGTACGTGGGATGGAACTATGGGTTTTTGCAGTATATGTCAGCTAGTAGTGGAAACTCAACTCCATGTGCTACGGGATTGTGCTTTAGCTAAGAAAGTTTGGAGGAAGCTAGTTCTTAGAGGAAAATGGACTGTGTCCTTCACGGATAACTGGAAAAAATGGACCAGTCAGAATCTATTGTTTAGCAGCAGAATTGTATAGGAATATTCTTGGCCGGAAACCTTTACAATTGGGTGCTAGTTCTCATGGACTTGGAGAAATGCGCAAAAGCATGATCCAAACTTTGAAATTCCCTTTAATCCAGCTGAGAGAATTCAACATCACCTGCAGTATTACAAAAATAAATGGGAGGGAGACTTTATGGAACCAACGAGGGAAAGAGTGATGATGGTCTCATGGAAGCCCCCAGAGCAAGGATGGTGTAAGGTCAATGTAGATGGTGCGTGGTTGAGTAAGGGCGGAGCAGGATGTGGTGGAGTTATAAGGGGGGATGTAGGTGAGTAGCTAGGTGGCTTCTCGATAAAACTTAATAGTAACTCTCCATTAGCTTCGGAAGCTAATGCAATCTTGGAAGGACTAGAAAGATGCTGGAGAATGGGGTTCAAGAAGGTAGTGGTCGAAGGTGATGCGAAAGAAATGATCGATGCTATCAATCTAGGGAAACCTATCAGTGGTTGCTGGAGGACATTGGAAAGAATACATGATAAGTATATATTTTATAATTAAATAGGTATGTATTTTGGATATATTCACTAGATTTATGAATATTTTATACCTATTTAATTATCTTTTATATATTTTCTATTTTTTAATTAATTATAATAGAAAAGAAGTATTTAAATATAAAATCTAATCATATCCTATTTTATCTGATAGGAGATTAAGGAGCAGGTGTATGAAAATTGAAAAAAAAATATATATATATATATATATATATATCTATATATACATACAGATATATAGATATATAATCCAAGGGAAGAATCAGAAAAACAACTCAAGCAAAAGTAAAAATGTGGACCCCACGCAATAAAAGATATACAGCAGATATTGGAAGAAAGAAAAGAAAATTGAAGGCAACAGATATGATATGCCATATCTTTGAGAAATTGAGATAGTATCGCAGACCCTACATGGATTATGATAGAAGATCTCAAGTAAACAAAAATCGCAAACGGTACAGCAGAGAGACAGAATACATTATATATATATACGGGAGCTGAGACGCACACAGGCAGACACAACAGAACGCTGAGACGGAGACACAACAGGGACACGAGACAGATCCAAGGAGCTGAGACGCGCAAAGTCGGACGCGAAGCAGATCACGATCAAGCGAGAAGTGGAGCGAGGAGCAGAGATTAGGGAGCTGGGACTTAAAGATTCAAAGAGATTTGGAGCTTTAAACTTGGTTTTCCATTAATTTTCTTCTCTCTTTTTCTTAGTTTTTAATATGAACCGAATTATTATTTATGGTTTTAATTTGTTGATGAACATGAGTAGCTAATTTTCTTGTTCTAGGATTTTCTTAAACCTATTTATAGATTGAATTATTTATTTACTCTTTTTTTGCATCGAATGAGTGTTTGTATTGATTTTATCTTGCTCTTAATGCCTCTAAATGCCTTATTACAATTTAGTTGTCTTGTTCATTTAAAATTAATCTTGAGAAAGATAATTTAAGTGTAGAACTTAGGTAAAATCATGTTAGACTTGAAGTTTAGGTATATTAAACGGATGGTTTGTTAGTATCATAGAGATATAGTTACTAACCTAGCATTGTCAGATTAAGATTGATATTTAAAGTTAGTCCTTATAAATTAATACAAGAGATTGATTGGTTTATTAGGATAAATATTTGGTTTTGACTCGAGAGAACGTTATCGAATACTTTTGAATCTTAGACAAATACATATATTCGTTTGATTGCTTATTGAGGGTAAATTAATTAGTCCTTGAAATAAATAGGAGATAGATAATCCTAGGTTCCTCCTGTCTTGAAGTTCTCGATTTAATTAATTAATTAATTCTTAAGTATAAAATTTATTTCAAAATATTCTCACTTAACCTGATTGATAACTTAATTAAGATAATTCATTCATTTTTGTCATAGTCCTCGTGGGAATGATCTTTTTATATTACTTGCGACCCATACGCTTGCGGAAAAACTAAACGGCTAACAATACAAGAACTAAGAAACAGAGACTGGTTGGTTTTTTTTTTTTTTTTCACCATATTTATCGGGAAGGGAACCAATGGGCAAATGAGTTAGCAACAATTAGTTTAAAGATGCGGAAGGAAAGGCAAGAATGGTGCGCTCCACCTCGGGAAATAGTAGGCCTTTTGCGAGACGATTGTGAGGGTCGTTACTACCCTCATCGGGTATCTGTGTAGCTGGGTGTTTTTTGCCCCTTTCTTTACAAAAAAAAAAAAAAAAAATCTCAATCAATTTTTATCATGACACTAATAATTAAAAATTGAACTCTAATCACCGCTCTTTCCCATTTCTACCCTACTTTTATCCTAATGCCAAGTGTCTTAAATCTTAAACCCTTAATCATTTTTAAATAGTGGCATAAATTTTTAATCCCAAAAGGCCATCCACAGAGAATAATGGTTCACGGGGAACATCCAATTATGAGAGTCGTCATTGGAGGACACTATGATTGTAAGTGATGATTAAACAAGGAAATCATGTGTGAAGTTCGGAATTAATTAATGGCACAACTTCAATTAATTAAATACTAAAACCAATTGGAGATTATATAAATCCATGCATGTGTTCTCTGTGTGTGTGTTTTTTTGTTGGGTAAGCGATTTTATGATTTATAAGATAAATATGTGATAGAAATTTTGTTTCAGCTTGGGGAAAAATACTTAAAAAGTGTGTTTTTGGGTTTTTCAAGTGTTTGAATGCTCGTTTGGGATAATTTATTTTTAGGTAATAAGTGCTTATAAATCGTGATTCACAGTATACGAGGTAAGTATGTAAGAGGAGTTTTGTTTTAACTTACGTAATAAGTGTTTATTTCCCAAGAATAAGCTATTCCAAACACTCACTAAGAAATCACGAAATTGTGGTTTCCGGAGCCTTTTTTTCGCAAGCCGAGATAAAACTTTTCTTATATACTTATCTCATAAATTATAAAAGCTAATCCAAACGGAAAAACACTAAAGTAGATGCTTTTGCTGAGGGGATAAGTATAGAAATGATAGTGGAGTTATAACAAATGAACGATTGACCAAAGGATTTGGAGACAATAGCAACAAATGCTTCTTCTTTTTTCTTGGGATTATCATATCATGAAGTTCATTATTTAAAAATCTCATTTGGCAACATTATAGTTCAATGGCTGTTACAAAAATAGTATGCTAATGAAGAAAAAAAAAGAGAGAGAGAAAACCATCAGCTACAAAGATGTAGCTAGGGACTATATAGTAGAGATTATGAATAATCAATATAGATCAGCCAAATCAAAAGTTCTAGAAACAGCTTTACACCAAGACTCTGCCTTCCTCATCCTCAGTTCTTCATCTAACTTGGGTACAAAAATGGTGGAAGTGTTTTGCTTCTGATCAGAAGCAAAAGCCTCATCTTCTGTCCAGACACCAACAGCTAAGCCAGCAGCATATGCTGCACCAAGTGCTGTTGTCTCTATGTCTGCGGGTCTAATCACTGCACTTCCCAACAAGTCTGCCTGCATGTCATTCATGCCCAATAAAAAAAAAAAATCTAAGGATATATATATATATATATTTGCTATTAAAGCTCAATATTTTTACACATCTGGAATAACTCCATGGCCTCATATAACTGTAAGAATACTGTTGCTTGCTAAAAAGGACTAATAACATGACAGATGCCAAAAAGGTCTATCAGTACACTGTTATCTCACATTCTATGGGATATATCTTCATTATTTTGCATACTGAATTTTGTTAGATTCTAAGATATCAAACATGGTACTATTTCTGATTCTCAACATAGGAGTTAGATAGCTAAATTGTAAATATTAAAAAAATTAGTTAATTATTTTCAACAAATATGGGTTGGTTTTTTAAAATGCCCCCTTTAATCATAACCATCCTTGAATGACCTAATGCATATGGCTCCCATCAAGTGTGTTTGGGGAAGGATAGATACACGCAACCTTACCCCCGCAAGCGGATAAGTTGTTTTTAGGATTTGAACCCGTAACCTCCAGATCACATGGCAGCAACCCTACCATCGAGCGAAGGCACACCCTCTAATATGTGCATTCAATATAGGTACTTGAATTTGAGAGACAAAGTGAATTAAGGTCATATATTTAGGACAAAATCTAACCCCTCAACTGGCTCCTATATTAAGGACTGGAGGCAATATTCAAGGTGTTCATATGAGATGTTATAATTGAAAGCTACCATTAAATAAAAAGGGATACAAGAGATAGAATTAAGTTAACAGAGTTGAAAAAGGTATTATGTGAAATCTTTAGAATTTGTAGGCGGCATGAAATACAATTAGACAAAATACAAATAGATCTGGAGACGTTTATTTAACATCAGCTAAAGGAGATAACGTTAGAATAGATGAAATGGAAACAGTCCAAACCTGAGTCTGCATCAAAAGATTGTTAACAGTTGCCCCACCATCCACTCTGAGCAAGAACTCCTTCATGTTATCCTCACTTGTATCCTTGTTCATTGAATCCAAAACATCTTTCACTTGGAAACACATGCTCTCAAGAACAGCTCTAGCAATGTGAGCTTTGGTTGTAAATCTTGTAATCCCAACAACAACCCCGCGAGCATCATCGCGCCACCATGGAGCAAATAGGCCATTAAAAGCCGGGACGAAATAAAGCCCTCCCGTGGTGTCAACCGATGATGCTAATTCCTCTAAATCATTAGCACTTTTAATTACTCCAAGACTGTCTCTAAGCCATTGCACTGCAGCTCCAGCAATTGCAATTGATCCTTCTAGAGCATAATTTGTCTGAGCTTTAGGACCAAGCTTGAAGGCTAAGGTAGTAAGAAGACCATGCTTTGATCGAACTAAGTTCTGGCCAGTGTTCTTAAGTATGAAAGCACCAGTGCCATAAGTACATTTAGCCTCACCATTAAGGCAAGCCTGTCCAAGCATTGCAGCATGTTGATCTCCTAGGCATCCGGAAATTGGGATACCGGCGATTGGCCATCCGGTGGAGACTTCTCCTATGATTTCAGAGTTGCTAACAATTTTAGGGAGGATTTTTGCTGGAATTGAAAGGGTTTTCAATGTTGGTTCATCCCAGTCAAGGGTTTTGAGATTCATGAGCATTGTCCTTGATGCATTTGACACATCAGTTAGATGTAAACCACCATTTACGCCACCAGTTAAGTTCCATATCAGCCAAGTGTCTATAGTTCCAAACAGAGCATCTCCTTTATTTATAGCCTCCTTGACAGCAACCACATTCTCTATTAACCATAAGAGTTTAGTGGCACTGAAGTATGCACTTATGGGCAAACCACAAGTCTCCACAAAATGGATTCTACCACCAGGCAAATCCTGTTCCAATTTTCTATTCCAAAATAAAAAGACCCAACCATTCTGAGAATGAGAGAGAGAGAAATCAAGAAGAGGAAAGTTTCATTACAAGGATAAAAGGACAGTAAGACAAGTCATAATAATAATAATAATTTATGCAACATATACAGACAGTCC
Source organism: Inga laurina (assembly GCA_963855925.1). Taxonomy (NCBI): domain Eukaryota; kingdom Viridiplantae; phylum Streptophyta; class Magnoliopsida; order Fabales; family Fabaceae; genus Inga; species Inga laurina. The sequence continues at coordinate 13,677,472 of OY979711.1, forward strand.
ACATCACCCACAGTTGTAATATAATATTGTTGTCATGTGTGTCATAGATGAATCCTAATATTTTAAGCTTTAAATTAGTTATACTTCCAAAGAAAAAACAATTGATATCTCTTAACATAAGAGTTAGTTGGGGGATTAGATTTGCTTTTTAATATAAGAATTCAATCAACTTTGACTCCCAAAGTAATTTTTTCTCTAAAGTATCCTTATTGATTGCCTTATTAAGAAATTTCTATCCAATAGTAATCATGATGAAAAATAGTATTTAAAGAAAACTAACTTATATTTATTATAAATAATTAACTTAACTGACTTCTTAATATATCTAGATTAGTCAACTAGCTCTTATATTAACCATTGGAGGCCGTATCATCCAACCATGTAATGTTTACCCAAATTGGTTGAGAACATATAGCAAACAGCTTGAGTGCCAAAAGGGGCAGGTAAGCACCTGCAAACAGAACTGGAACGAAGATCCATCCAAACAAGGGCATTGTAAAGAGGAAGACCAGTGGATTTGCTCCAAACCAGAGTTGTCTCTCTCTGATTGGTCAGACCAATACCTTTCAATCCTTTATCCACATTGAATCCATCAGCCGTCGCCTTGTCTACAGCCTTCGCAATACAAACCCTAACGCTCTCTAAGATCTCCGTTGGATCATGCTCCACCCATCTGCCACACGCGCACACACGCCACATTAATTATTCATCACAGTAAGCGATAATGTAAGCCAAAACAAAAAATGGTAAAAAAAAAAAAAAATCTCACCCTGCTTTTGGGTAAAACTGAGTGAACTCGACCTGGTGCGATCCGATAACACGAGCCGAGTGATCGTAGATCATGAATCTGGTGCTGGTAGTTCCTTGGTCAAGTGAAGCAATGAACACTTCCTTGTCCGCCATTTTTTTGTTGCTTTCTTCTTCTTCTAGCTCTAAATGGTCATGCTCGTATACATTTCACATTTGCTGGTAGGAAAATTTTGTTATGGGAATTTAAATTTATGCATTGATTAGCAGATAAAGAAGGTTTGGACGTAGCGCCCGAAGAAATATTCTTTATTTTCTTTTTTTTGTGGTCACACGATGATATGATGCGTTTGAAAACGATTTTTGTGAAACTGGGTTGGAGCTCTGCAATTTTGGGTAATCGGTAAATTGAAAAAGTACAGGGCGGACAGAACAAGGAGATAAATTGCATGGCTTAATGACTCCGCGAGAGTCGCCGTAAAAGCTGCTTTCGACGATCTTAATGCCACGTGGCTTGGTGTCCTTTTGATCGTTATGGTAGTTAGAATTTCCCTCCACTTCACAAGCTACGTTTAGTTGAGCTTAATTGCTTCTACGCTCGTTTAGTAACACAATTTCATGTTCTGAAAAATAGTTGTAATTATCATATTGTATATTGAATGAATGGCTAGTACTGGGAACACCCGCTGGCTGGCCCGCCGTGGGCTACGGGTCTGATGGGGCTGGCTCACAGGCTTGTAAAGCTTGCTTACCTATTTTTTTAAAAAAAATTGTTCACTCCCTTTTTCAATTCCCACTTTTTTTCTTTTTCACTCATTCACATCATATTTTTTTAATATATATTTGTGTTAGAAAGTCAATTTTATTTTTACTTTTCTTTTTTTTCATCTACTAACATAATAAAAATATATAAACACAATTTTTTTCAATTTAATAATAATATAATAAATAAATATAATATTAAAATAAAAATGTCAAATAAAAAGGATAAGAAATTCATTAAACACATTATCAAAGGAAAAACGATAAAGATATTTAGATTTATTTTATAAAAAAACTAAAAAAAAGGGCCAACCCGCCCGCCCATGGGCTGGATGGGCCCGACCCACTTTACTAGCTGTATGAATGGCCCATGTTTGCACTCTGTGCTGATATTTTTGATCCTATATATAAATTATTTATATATTTATTCATTTGATATAAATCTCACGATGAGAATTATACATACTCTTCTTAGCACACTAATATACTTTACTGGAGGTTTGGAATGGAGTTGGTGGCTCCTTGGGTGGTTAAGCACGACAAGCATGTTTTTACCAATTTGGGATAGTATTTTTTAAAAATGCATTTTTGGTTCCTAACATGCATTAACATTGAAGTAGCTTCATGGGATTAATATAATATTTGGTCTATCAGATTTAATCTCATTTTGATTTTGATCCCTCAAGTTTTAAGTAAGAAGTTTTGACCCCTCAATAGGCAAAATAATCTTAAGTTTTGTTTAATTATAAGGACTAATATTTTAAAAGGAATAAAACTTAAGGGACTAAAATCTTTTTTTTTTGAAACATAAAACTAAAATAAGAGTAAACTTAAAGAATTAAATATTGTATTAACCATAGCTCGATGCCAGCTTCATAAAAAAAGCCCATTATTGCCATGGGGAGAGAGAGAGAGAGAGAGAGAGAGAGAGAGAAATATGTGAGAGAGGTAAAGACAAATTGGGGCAGCTTTGTTAAGAAAAAGATAAATCATGTAAATATCATAAATCATGTTCTTTCTTGTTATTTTGTATCTAAATATGCTTTTTAATTATATCATCCAAATAAGTTTTAATTTGTCAAACTAACTTTTTTTATAAAGCATATTCAAACATAAATCACATTACTATATCCAACTTTTATCCCAACTTAAGTTTTCAAAAATCAAATGAAATAAAAATCACTTCTACTACGGCTAATTCAAACACATTATTATTCTTCACTACAAACACAATAATCCAAACAGCCAGGTTTGTTTGGATTTGACTATTTATATAAGATAAACATGTTCACAAAAGTTAAAATAAAACTCCTCTCATAAATTTGTCCCATAAATCGAGTGAGAGTGAAGCTTCAAAACACTAGTACAAACAAGTATGTACATTTATTGTAATGTGGTTGCAGGTTCACACTCTGGCGACATGAATTGCCGGCATTCCTTGGTTATAAAAATCCCAATATATGGTGTCATAATCTTTGACCTTGTTGAACAACTTAGGTTGTTCTTCACTTACCAAACCATCTTCTGGTCCGATCTCTTGGCTCCGTGCAGGCTGATAGAACATGACAACTGATAACCTATCCCTCTCTGAGTTAGTCAGTACCCTATGAACTGGACTCTTGAACACCCCATTACTCATTATCTGCACCACCATCACAAATCATCAGCTAGAAATTGACACATATTTCTCAATACAAGTTCTAGTGTTAGTGCACATTGAGTTTGGGATATCTAAAGCTCCTCATTCTTTTGCACTTGTAATGCTCCAACTTCCTAAATGTTTTTTTTTTGTTTCTTTTAATTAATAGATTTTATATAAAATAAGTGACATTTTGTTATCTCACGGTGATAAAATGGTGCAGTTTTGAATTTTTTATGGTTTTTCAAAGAAAATAAGTCAAAACCATGCAATTTTTTTTTATGATTTTTCAAAGAAAATAAGTCAAAACCATGCAATTTTAGGATATTTTTCTTTGAACAATAGTAAAATGTCCAAAATTGAACCATTTCATCATTGTAAGATACTCCTCCGATTCATAATATAAGACATATTTACTTAATTTGATTAAATTAAGGAATTTAATTAAGTTGGTTAATATAACATATATTTTTTAAAACACTCTAATTACCTTTCTTAATTCTCTTATTCCTTCTCCTCCTTGATTATTGTTGAGGGAGCATCAATAGAGGTAAATAAGGAAAATATTGATAAATATGAAAACTTTGTCTTATATTAACGACCAGAGGAGTATCAAAACTGTCACTTATTTTTATATAGTATCTAATGATAAAAAAAAAAAAAAAAAAGAAGAAAAAACATTTGAGAAAGTTTGAGCATCACAGAGGACATTAGAGAGCAGTAGAGGGAAGCACACTAGAGGGCCCAAACCCGTGTTGGATGTTATCGATATGTGTCTTTGATCAAAGCTCTAGTGATCAGAAAACATTTCAACAAGAGACTAATACAGTAATACCTCCATTTGATCACCCAGGAGAACTAAAAGGGCGTGAGGGATTGTGGTAACAGTGAACCATTTGCCATCTTTATGGATTTGGAGGCCTTCATGATCTTGCATGAGAATAGTGAAAGCGGTTGCATCTGAGTGAGGCTTAAGGCCAAGAACAAGATCTGGCCTCTCACATGGAGAATAGTAATTGAACCTTGCTTGTAAAGTTGGTTCCTCACCAATCTGATTCACAAAGCAGTTCTCTTCCAAGTTCAATGACCTTGCCATTCCTTTGGAAACAACCTCTGTCATCTCCATTATCTTCCTACTATATTCTTCCAAAACACCCCTGCACATACAAGAGTGAATCAGTGGTCCTAGTGTGTGGTCGGCTCTTCTCTCAAAATTATGGTTTGGTTGCCAAACATCCAAAATTTTGCTAAACCATGGTTTTGGAAAAATCCATTTATTTTTGCTTTTTCCCTTATGTGGGCCACACTCTCTCTCTCTCATTGGTCTTTTTTTATTATATAGGCCCTACCCTTGCTCTCTCATTGGTCCTTTCTCATTATGTGGACATCACACCATAAAAAAAGCTATTCTAACCACAATACCCAAATACTCTCATTTTATCAAAATCACTTTTTTCTCATAATTTATTTTGTTCAGAATCTATTCTTCATGCTATTCTCTGAAAACTAATCTGAACACACCCCTAGTTTTAGTCTCAAAGCACCAATTTTAGTGCTTATGTGCATGACTACTAACAAGACAAATTTGAATCCTTATGTATACTTTCAACGAGTTTTGATTTTGAAAGTTTTGGGAGGAGAAATAGATTTTCAATAACAAAATTTGATTTCTAACATTTTAATTCATGCTTTGTTTTCTTAGTTACTTTTACCCTTAAACTCAGATGCTTTAAATGTTGGAAATCGTATTTTATTGTTGAAAATTGATTTCTCCACTCAAATAGTCAAAATTAATTTCTTTATGCCGTGTCATATGTTTAAGTTCCTTTTTTAACTGGGCTAAACATACTTCAAGCCCCCAGAATTTTAATGAGTTTTAGTTTTTGCTCCTACATGTAAGTCACATTAGTCCTAATCAGCAGTTTACATTAGCCTAATTAATGGTGTTAAGGCCACATTAGTGAGGTTAACGGTTAACACTGTTAAACTATTAGGACCAACATAACGTTTTGGATGACATATACTATAGGAACAAAATACAACGGAAAAAAGAAGTGTTATGATCAAAACCAAAACGGGTTAACACACATAAAGTGCGTTTAACCCAAAATTTGAAGTAATACCTGAAGGATGGTGGTTTTGTTGGCCAGAGTGTGTAATTCCTTGTATCTTCTGGGTATACGCAAAGAAGCAAGCGATCAGACCAGTCTAGAGACTGGCCTTCTTCAGGAACTGGATCCGCACCATACCCATCCATTTCTCTAACCCCTTTACAAACTTTGTTCTTTTCCTCCATTGGCTGCTCAAAAAATTCCCTCCCAACCTGACGAACCTCATCCAAAAATGAAACCGATATCCCATGATTTATAGCCTGAAATCCATAAAAATCATCAATTGTAACTTGTAAGTCTAAATATATACTAGCTCTCTGTAATGATATGACAAGCTCCTAAATCTTATTTTATAACCGTGAAAATGGAAATATAGAAGTATGTGAAGAGATGGACCTGAAAGCAGCCCCAGGAAGAGAGAGCTAATCGAAGCTTTTGGAGTTCTTGTTTTTGTAGAGCAATAATATCTGGTGGTGTTGGTGATGATGATGAGAGGAGGGCAAAGTCAATGAGTGGTATTGAACACAAAGTTGGAGACATAACTTGTGCAGGATCATCGTCTCTACAAACATAAGGTGGTGGTACTTCTTCACCGTTTAGGACCATTTCTTGAACACGCCTTGCTAGCAAGATCTCTGCTGGAACAATAGAAGCTTGTGCCATATTTTTACCCTTCTTAACAACAATATCTTCTGTATCTATGTGTCTTTCGCTGACTTCTTCTTCTTCTTCAGCTATTGATTATCTCTTATATGTGAGAATGGCGTCAATGTTGGGTGTGGGATGGCTTCCTAGTGGAAGAAAGACTCAATATTTGAAGTCTATTTGTCTTGTACTAGTAGTAACGAGCGGTCAGATTAAGATTAGAGAGTGATAAGGTTTTAAGAAAAATCTTTATTCAAGGAGCCTTTCATTGGTCCGGATAACTTGTGGTTTTTATTTTTGCATCTGAGGGGTTTTTTCCATTGGTGTGTTTTTTTTTTTTCATACTCAATAGTTTAGGTGAGTTGGGTGGTTCACCGGGGTTAAGGTATACCTATAGGCTCAAAGAGTATTTAGAAAAGTATTTATAGATCACCCACCAATAAAGTCCTTATATTGGTGAGATTCGAACTCACAACATTATGGTTATGAGTTAACTTTTTTACCAACTTGACCAACTTTTATTCGCAAAGTCTTTTGTCGTTATTTTGTTATTTAATTTCTATCATACATTTATTTAATTTTTTTTCTAAATTAGTGATGAAAATTTATTTTTACTATGTATATATAGTATATAAGTTAGTAGCTTCAGTTGTATTTCAGTTTTTCTTATTATTGGAGCACTGCTTGAGTTGGAACTCAATGCTACCTTTAGTTTTTTCTTGTTTTTTTTTTCCAAAATTTTACTTTTGGTCTTTAATATATAACCCAATTAATTATTTTGGGAAGATTTATAAAGTTAAATAAATTATTTAATCATAACATATGTTACATGAATTCTGAAATACTTACATGTATCATTAGATTATATATTAGTTTATAGGTCAGATAAAAAAATGATAATTATAAATATTTTATAATAATTATTTAGTTTTCTTAATCTATCCAAATTAATTAATTGTATTTTATAATAAGAATCGGATAAAGTATATCAAACTAAATGATAGAACAAATATCGCAAGGAACCTTACGATGACATGTACATTTTACTTAACTTTTGTCTGATCGATAGTGATGCGCAAAAAAGAGAAGTTAAGGGTATGGGCCGGCCTATATGAAACTTTGGTGACTTCCATTATTTGCCACTAAACCAAATTAACAAGAATAAAAACGACAATGTTATTTGGATATTTTCATGTTAAGATTTTGAATACCAGGTGATGGAATATTTTAAAATGATTAAGCCCATCCTAGCCAGTGGCCTAGGTGTCATGATGGCACCGCCTGTCTAAGGTCCCTCCCTAACCAATGACGTGTGTGAGACTCTGGACGTCTGTGCATTAATATTTGCATTTGTAATATCTCTAGACAAATTTAGCCCTTGTTTGGAATTGCTAATAACACAATTACATAAACCGAGACCATCATTTTAAAGGAATTGTTTATCACAAACATATCAAAATCGAGATAAAACTCATATCATTTTGAAGCCTATTGCAGCATGATCCCCCATGCTATTGCTATACCCATTATGTGAAAGCCTAAACTCAGTCTCTTCATCACTCAACAGTCAATCCGTGTTTGCTCTTTGTTAGGTGGATTGCTAGGAGAAATCTTAGAGTGTTCAAAACTCAGGACAGGACTGGGATACCCCAATCTAAGTTCTTGATCCCAATTTTTGGCCGAGATGCAAATTACATCCCAGTTAGGGGTGGAAATAGGTTAGGTAGCATGTCAGGGGCTAGGGATGGAAATAGGTCAGGCTCCTAACAGGGGCCTACGGCCTATCCTACATAAAGCCCAGCCTCGCCTATTTAGCAAATAGGCCAGGCTCAGGCTCAAGCATATTGCTAGGCCTATTTAGATAAATAGGTCAGGCCTACTTTCATAAGGCCTAGCCTACAAGCCTACATGCCTGGCCTATTTAGCTTTTTTTTAATGTATACTATTACATAAGTATATATAATATAATCTAAATAATTTTATAAATTTATCAACTTAATCTTAATTCTAAATTTCATATCATATTGTCATTACACTCAACCATTACTTTCGCATAAATAATTCACCCTTGCCTTTCTTCTCTTTGATCGCTCGAGATAACAACACTAACTCACTCACTCTCCTCTAATTTGCACCCTCCACTAAAGCATAATAATTTTTATGAGTTTATTTTAATGTCAAATGAAATATTATAATTAAATAAGAGGAGTTTGTCCCAATTTACGTGGGAAAGGTAAAAGAGGTAGAATCTAGTTTTGTATATTATTTGTTATGCTTAGTCAATTTTAGAAAATATATCTCATTAGTCAACAGACGATTAGTTTTTTTTATTCCTATTTGCTCGGACAATTGTTGTCACTAGACGTTCTTTTTTTTTCCTTACTAGGCCCTAATATTGCTATGAGAATGGATATTAGGCTTTTAAGATATAATAAAGGATTGTATATAACTGTGAAGGGTTATATATGAATTTGGAGGCATAGGCTTTAAAGGCTATTTAAAAGCCTATATTATTTAAGTAGGCCTTTAAACAGGCTTCAGGCCTTATCAGGCCTTTTGAAGGCCTAGGCTTAGACCTAAAAAAAAGTCTACATACAAGCTCAGGCCCAGGCTCAGGCTTTGAATCTCTGTTGCAGGCCCAGGCCTATTTAGACAAAGTCTAACCTAGCCTAGCCTATTTCCACCCCTATCAGGGGCTTATAGCCTGGCCTGTTAGGGGCCTAGTCAGGCCTAGTCTGTCAGTATAAAAGGCCATGCCAAAGCTAATTTAAAAATCTGTTTTTCTTAACAGACCATATCAAGGCATACTGACACGTTTGTTAGGCCTGTTAAGTCAACCTGAGCCTGTTATAGTCTTTAAAAAAAATTAGGAAGCTCAAAAGATAATTACCCTCTGTCATCTCCCCCCTGCCCTGACCCTAATGGCTTGTTTGGTCTAAGGGGAGGGGAGGGAAAGTGGGCGGAGAGAAAATTTTTTTGAGTTAAATTTAAAAAAATTGAAGAAGTGGGGTTAAAATTTTTTAATTAATTTTTCTTACTTTTTTATCTTATATATTCTCTTTATTAAAATTTTACTACCCCATTTCTTTAATATTTTAAAATTCAACTCATAAAAATTTTCCCTCCCCTCCCCTCCCCTCCAAATCTCTCACACCAAACAGACCCTAAATGTCGAGAGTGTCGACTACTTGACACCATTGTCATTGTTTGGAGAGATTGAGAAAAGTGTTGCACAGCCCCCCTCTCTCCGTCTAGGCATCGACCTCCGTCCGTTGCACAGCTATCCTCTCTCGTTCCAGGAGTCCACCTTGATCCGTCGCACAGCTCTCCTCTCTTCGTCCAGGCTTCCACCTCAGTCTGTTGCACATCTCTCCTCTCTCTGTCTTGGTGTTTTTTAATTTTTTTTATTTCTTTTTGCGATTTGCTTCTGTTGTTCTCCTCTTGTGATTTTGTTCTCATTTTTGTTTGCTTCTATTGGTTATTTCTTCTGGTTCAATTTGCTCCAGCATCACCATCGATTTCTCTAGTAAATTGTTGGGTTGAAGCTAGGTAAGAGCTCACCATATGTCCATATTCCATGGCAAAAGCCGCGATGGTAGTAAGCATGGATTTCTAATTGTCTTTTTTAAGGTTGTTTTTCTTTTTTGTGCTTTTAGATGGAAAAGAGATACTTAATTTGCCATTTGGTTTTGTTTTCTGATTTTTCTTATAGTGTAATCTGTCATTTAAGTTAAATGTATGTAATCTACCACTTAATCTACCATTTTTCTAATAGTGAACTCACCGTATGGATTTTTTATTTCCATTATTGTCTTTTTTGTTGAATTTGGTTTTGTTTTCACCACATGTGTATTAAAAATAAGTTGGAGAAGAAGTTGAAGAAGTCAGAGAATATGTTCCAATGTTATCAAACTACAAGGGGCTTAATTATTTTCAGCAAGAATAGATTTGTAAGAAGATTTCAGTTTTAAGAAATAGAGTTCACTAGTTGAAATGTTTATGTAACTGTTAATGAATCTGTTCTAAAAACATTAATTTTATGATCAATGTGATGCATAAAGTGAAATTATTTATTATATGTTACGTCTAGCTCTGGAAAATCTGAAACTAATAAAAACATTTCCTATAAAATGGATTAGCTTTTGATGTTGTTATCATAATAGGTTAAAAAGCCAATAAGCATGAGTATTGACATGGACATGAGACACAACACTAACATAAACTTAGACATGGGTAAAGCTCTTTCTTAATGTGTATGTTTCATATTTAAAAGGCTTCTTATTATTCTATGATTTCTTAAGGAAGTGCCATTAAAGGTTTAGTAGACATGAGCAAAGCTCTTTCTTAATATGTATGGACATGGGCAAAGGTTTAATAGTCTTTAATGGTAATGGCACTTTCTCATTATATGCCTTTAATGGCACTTCCTTGAGAAAGTGCCATTAAAGGCTTAATATGCCTTTAATGACGCTTTCTTTAGGGAGTGCCATTAAAGGCGTGTAATATATACATTTAATGACACTTTCCTGAGAAATCGCTATAGCTTCTCCCACTATGTTGCTATATAATTTTCACAATCCGTCATTTTCATTTTCATTTTCATCTTCCCATATTTCCTCTAGCTCCCTTATTTCCCAGACCTCCGTTGTAGTGCAAAGCTTCCTCTCTCACGTGTTTTTGTTTTCTTCTTGTCTCAGCCTCTTTTAGAAGCTCCCTAGTATGTAAGTGTTTTTTTCTCAACATTTGGTTCACATTTTTTTAGTTAAAATCTATCATGAATCTTACATGTGTGCTCATAATTTTGTTTTCAGGTATTTATTTGAAGTTTCAACTTTGTCTTTTTGAATTTCCTATATATTATAAGTTTTTTTAATTTTTAAGCTTACAAATATAATAATATTTAGTTTAATCCTCCGTAGAAGTAATGTGTATGTCTCAAGTTTAAGCAAGTTAAATGCTGGAGTTCTTTTATGCTTGATACATGAAAACGCAATATTGTAGAAGATATGTGCTATGTTATTTCATTTTACTGTGGATTGTATTATAAATTGCTGTGAATTTTGGATTGTAAATGGAGGTTTACATTAGGAAAATAAAATAATTACAATTTTTTTTTAAAAAAACTTCCTATGGCACTTCTCTAGGCACTTCTTATGGCGCTTCCCCCTAAAAGCGTCATAGCTTTATAATTAAAAAAATTCAATAATCAAGCTACGACGCTTCCATATATTTAAGAAGCGTCGTAGCTTATTTTAATGACGCTGGAAGCTATAGCGTTACCCAAGCGCCATAGTGTTCTTTAAATTAAACGTCACAGCTAGGGGTGGAAACAGGCCAGGCTTGTGCCTTAACAGACCTGGCCTGTTAAGGCACAAGACGGCTTGAGCCTGGCCTGTGACCTGTTGGAGGCTATTTATTAGGCCTAAGCTTGGCCTGTACACAGGCCTGGCCTGGCCTGTGGCCTGTTAAGGAGGCCTGGATTTCTAAAAGATTCTAACAGGCCAACATCCTAACAGGCCTAGTTATTTTTTTTTTTGGATGGAGGACGCCATTGTATGAATCAAAACTAGCAAAGTTATTGTGGATCAGATGCTAGAAACCTGGTATTGGGGGGAAATAATAAGTAACAATAGGAAAAAAGAACAATTTTTTCACTTATTAAAGCAAACAACTTTTAATATAGGAGATCATGGCAGCAAAACAAGCAACCTTTAAATTCTAAATTTAAAGAAGAGTGGGAAAGAAATAGCAAAGGAGCAAAACGAGTTGAATTGTGATGTCTGCTATGATTCAGTAAACAAGAGCAAAAGTAAGAATGGAATCCAAGAGAGATTACACAAGGATAAAATTTGCTAATGGGTATTCCGAATGAAATAAATCAACCAATTTGATTAGAGACCCTTGTAAACACTTTTTACATCTAAACACTAAGCCTAGTGAAACTAACACAACCGATCAACAAAAGCCAATAATTGATCAAATACAACAAAGCAGGCTATCAAGTAGATATAATTCACAATCATCAACCAAAAAATTTTCGGGCTACATAGCTTCATAAATATATACATATATCTATATATATATATATATATAAAGAATAAGTTCAGAACAAAAACAAAATAGGTGCGGAAAGTAAACTGCAAAGCAACCCACCACAACAGTTTAAGGTACATCACCGTGCCTAGGATCAAAGTAAGTGATCATGTCCCCTTCCAAGCCCACAATGCGCTTGGTCAAAGTCTGATTAGGGTTTAAGGGAGAGCTAAGGAGCACCAAATCTCCAGGCCCAAGCTTCCCCAGTCGAGGAGATACATGCTCAGTAAGCACCACATCACCGATGAGATTCAAGGTGGGAAGCATACTAGGCCCATACACCTGCACCAAACGAATACTGCAATTAAATCAATTGAGTAAAAAAAACCGTTTGAATGAGACTACCATGGACAGATACAGACCCAGACTGAGGGGTCCTGTGCCCCCAACTTTTCTTTCTTCATATTTAGACCAACCCTGCTTTTTTATTTTTAAATATTCCTATAACCACACCCAAAAACAAACTGAAACAAAAAAAATAAACAATTTTAATGGCTGAACTGAAACACCCAGAACATAGGATGAACTGAAACAGAATAAACAATAACCACACCTAAAACATGGGACGAACTGAAACAAAGCTTAAGCTTAACGACTTCAAGCCTTGAATTAGAGCACATTTCAATAATAAACAAACAAAATAAAATAACCAATACTTACCTAATGGCTGAACTGAAACACAACGATGTTCTTTGATGGACTGAGAGCGAATCTTCGACGATGGATAGAGTAGTATTGCGGGAAGGAATCTTCGACGGTGGATGAGGGTAAGAGATGACGGAGTCTTCGACGGTGGACTGAGGGTGAGAGACGACGGAGAGAGGACCGATCTGATAGAGAGGACCACCGATCCGGTGAGGATAGTCAACTTGTGGTCAGCTGGTCACTCACGGTGGAGCTACGGCCTACGGGAACGGGAGTCGGGAGTCGGGTGGGAGAGGGAGTTGCTCGTGAGAGTCGGGAGGCAGAGGGAGTCGCTCGCGAGCCTCTTTCAAAACTCAGAAAATATGATCTAAGCATTTAGGAATTAGGGTTAGAGAATTAGGGAAGAGAGGAGTGGCAGTGGCAGAATTGTAATTGTGTAATACCTACAGATTCTTTTTATAAACCTTAACAGGCTCAGGTTGGCCTGACAGGCCTGTCAATAGGCCTTGGCCTGGCCTGTTAAGGAAAACAAGCTTTTAAAGAGGCCTTGGCCTGGCCTTTTAACCTGACAGGCCAGGCCTAAACAGGCCTCTAACAGGCTAGGCCGTAGGCCCCTGTCAGCCGGCCTGACCTGTTTCCACCCCTAGTCACAGCTTGTATTTTTTGTAGTAAAGATCATTTGTTCTCTACGTATACACCTTATGCCAACCCCTCTTCAATAACAATTGCCAATGGCTCTTACTCCCGTGTTCTTGGATCTGGCATTGTTAAACGTACCTTGTTTGTTTTGCTGTCAATTGTTCTTAATGTTCCTTACCATACTTTTAAGCTTCTGTCTCCTAGCAAGCTTACTCGCCAATTAAATTGTTTTATCTCACTTGTTCTTGATCATTGTTTGATTTAGGATCTCACGATGAAGTGCATTATTGGTAGAGGATATGAATCTCGAAGCCATTACTTCATTCATCGGGAACCACTACGCTGCAATTTAGTTTGTGTTATAAATGCCTTCTTGAATTATGATCTTCTTAAGGAAGTCTACATAGAGCAATCACCTAGTTTTGTTGCTTAGGGAAGCGTAGGAAGGTATACCACCTTCAAAGGTCTTCATATGGTTTAAAGCAAAGTTCTTATGCTTGGTTTGACAAGTTTAGCTATATGGTTAAGAAGTTTGGTCTAAATCAGAGTAAATGTGAACATTTTGTGTTTTATCAACGGATGGATACTGTCATGATTCTCTTAATGGTATAGATTGATGACATGGTTATTACATGTTGCAATACTTCAGGAATCTCATTACTCAATTCCTTTCTTAATTCTCATTTCCAAATGAAGGATTTGGGCCCGTTAAAGTACTTTCTTAGAATCGACGTTATGAGAAGTAAGAAAAGCATCTCTTGATAAGTGGTATATGTTGCTTTTGATGATCTTAATGCCACATGGATTGGTGTCCTTTTGATCATTACGGTGTTTAGAATTTCCCTCCACTTCACAAGCTACGTTTAGTAGGGCTTAATCGCTTCTACGCTCGTTTAGCAACACAATTTCATGTTTTGAAAAATAATATTCAGCATCCTGAAGTATTTTTTTTAACAATATCCAGTATCCTAAAATAACTTTTAAAATAGTTTTTTAGTAACACTCAGTATTATAAATTAATTTTTAACTTACTCAGCATCTTAAATAATTTTTCAATAGTAATTACTGTCTAGCAAACTACACTCTAAAATATTTTTTAGTAATATCTAGTATCATAAATTAATTTTTAACTCACTCAGCACTTTACATAATTTTTTCAACAATACTCAGCATCCTAAAATATTTTTTTCATCAACACTCCGTATCTTAAATTTAGACTGCTCGTTGCAATTAGAAAAATATTTTACGATGTTGGAGGTAGAAAAATTATTCTAGGATACTAGGTAGCATTGAAAAAATACTTCAGAGTGCTGAATGTTATTTTTATTTTTATTTTAAAAAAGGGACCCAACCCCTCCTTTTTACCCAAAATGGCATAGTTTTGGATAAGGGAGAGGAAAAGGACGGGAAGGTCATGAAGATAAGCTGGACTAGTTAAGCACGGCGAGCATGTTTTTACCAAATAAAGATTTAAAATGCATTTTTGGCTCCCAACATGCATTAACATTGAAGCATCTTTTATGATGTTAATATAATATTTGGTCTATCAGATTTACTCTCATTTTAGTTTTAGTCCCTTAAGTTTTAAGCAAGAAGTTTTGGTCCCTCAATGAGTAAAATAATCTTGAGTTTTATTTAACTATAGGGATTAATATTTTAAAAGAAATGAAACTTGAGGGACTAAAATCTATTATATGAACTATAAGGGATCAAAATCAAAATAAGAATAAATTTAAAGGATTAAAAATTGTATTAACCACAACTTTCCGGAATCTTCATAAAAAAAGCCCATTATTGCCACGGGGAGAGAGCAAAGAACATAAATCATGTCATTTTTTGTTATTTTGTATCTAAACATGCTTTTTAATTATATCATCTAAATAAGTTTTAATTTGTCAAACTAACCTTTTTTATAAAGCATATTCAAATATAAATCACATTAAACTATCTGACTTTTATCTCAACTCAAGTTTTCAAAAACTAGATGAAATAAAAGCTTCTTCTACCACGGCTAATTTAAACACACCATTATTCTTCACTACAAACACAATAATCCAGACAGCCAGGCTTGTTTGGATTTGACTATTTATTTATGATAAATACGTTCACGTAAGTTAAGATAAATTTCTTTTTACATACTTGTCTTATAAATAGAGTGAAAATGAAGCTTCAAATACACCAAAACAAATAAGCACGTACATTTATTGTAATGTGGTTGCAGGTTCACACTCTGGCGACATGAATTGCCCGCATTCCTCGCTTATAAAAATCCCAATATATGGTGTAATAATCTTTGACCTTGTTGAACAACTTAGGTTGTTCTTCACTTACCAAACCATCTTCTGGTCCGATCTCTTGGCTTGGTGCAGGCAGATAGAACATGACAACGGATAACCTATCCCTCTCTGAGTTAGTCAGTACCCTATGAACTGTACTCTTGAACACCCCATTACTCATTATCTGCACCGCCATCACAAATCATCAGCAATAAATTGACACATACTTCTCAATAGAAGTTCTAGTGTTAGTGCACATCGAGTTTGGGACCTTCAACGCTCCTCATCACTTGTAAATTACTAGATTTATAGCAAATTAGACTGTCTTAATAATTTTTAAAAAAAGCATTTGATAAGTTGAAGTATTACAAGTTTTAATGCTTCAACTTCTCAAATGTTTTTTTATTAGATTTTATATAAAATAAGTGACATTTTGTCATCTCACGGTGATAAAATGGTGTAGTTTTAAATTTTTAGGTTTTTTCAAAAAAAAAAATAATTCAAAGCCACGCAAATTTAAAGTATTTTTCTTTGAACATTCGTAAAAAGTCCAAAATTGAACCATTTCATCATTGTAAGATACTCCTCCAGTCCTTAATATGAGATATGTTTACCTAATTTGATTAAATTAAGTAAGTTGATTAAATTAGCTAATATAACATGTATGTACTCTTCTTCATTCACTTCCTTGATTATTGTTGAGGGGGCATCAATAAGGGTAAATAAAGAAAATATTGACAAATATGAAAACTTTGTTTAATATTTAAGACTAAAATCAACCCCCTAATATGTCTTATATTAAGGACCAAAGGAGTATCAAAACGTCACTTATTTTATGTAGTATCTAATGATTTAAAAAAGAAGAAAAAACATTCGAGAAAGTTTGAGCATTACATAGGACATTAGAGAGTAACAGAGGAAAGTACACTAGAGGCCCCAAACGTGTTGGATGTTATCGATGTGTCTTTGATCAAAGCTCTAGTGATCACAGAACATTTCAACAAGAGACTAATACAATAATACCTCCATTTGATCACCCAGAAGAACTAAAAAGGCGCGAGGAATTGAGGGAACAGTGAACCATTTGCCATCTTTATGGATTTGGAGGCCTTCATGATCTTGCAGGATAATAGTGAAAACAGTTGAATCTGAGTGAGGCTTTAGGCCAAGAACAAGATCTGGCCTCTCACATGTAGGATAGTAAGTGAACCTTGCTTGTAAAGTTGGTCCCTCACCAATCTGGTTCACAAAGCAGTTCTCTTCCAAGTTCAATGACCTTGCCACTCCTTTGGAAACAACCTCTGTCATCTCCATTATCTTCCTACTATATTCTTCCAAAACACCCCTGCACATACTAGAGTGAATCAGTAGTCCTATTCTTAGTCTCAAAACACCAATTTTAGTGCTCATGTGCATGACTACCAACAAGACAAATTTGGATCCCTATATATATTTTTAAAGAGTTTTGGTTTTGAAAGTTTTGGGTGGAGGAATAGATTTTCAACAACAAAATTTGATTTCTAACATTTTAATTCATGCTCTATTTTCTTAGTTACTTTTACGCTTAAACTCATATGCTTTAAATGTTGGACATCGTATTTTATTGTTGAAAATCGATTTCTCAACTTACATAGTCAAAATTAATTTCTTTATGCCGTGCCACATGTTTAAGTTCCTTTTTCTATAGGACTAAACATACTTCAAGCCCTTAGAATTTTAATGAGTTTTGGTTTTAGCTCCTACATGGAAGTCACATGAGTCCTAATTAGTAGTTTACATTATATTAGCCTAATTAATGATGTTAAAACCCATTAGTGAAGTTAACCGTTAATACCGTTAAACTCAAATCCAAATCCTTGTAAAACTATTATGACCAATGTAATATTTTGGACGACATATACTATAGGGACAAATACAACCAATAAAAAAAGAAGAAGAAATGTTATGATCAAAACGAAAACCTGTTAACAGATATAAAGTGGGTTTAACCCACAATTTGAAGTAATACCTGAGGGATGGTGGGTTTGTTGGCCAGAGTGTGTAATTCCTTTTATCTTGTGGGTATACAAGAAGATGCAAGCGATCAGACCAGTCTAGAGACTGGCCTTCTTCAGGAACTGGATCCGCACCATACCCATCGCTTTCTCTAACCCCTTTACAAACTTTGTTCTTTTCCTCCATTGGCTGCTCAAAAAATTCCCTCCCAACTTGACGAACCTCATCCAAAAACGAACTCGATATCCCATGATTTATAGCCTGAAATCCATAAAAATCATCAATTGTAACTTGTAAGTCTAAATATATACTAGTTCTCTGGTTCTTAATATAAGATCTAGTTTGTAGTAATCTGACAAGCTCCTAAATCTTATTTTATGACCATGAAAATGGAAATATAGAAGTATGTGAAGAGATGGACCTGAAAGCAGCTCCAGGAAGAGAGAGCTAATCGAAGCTTTTGGAGTTCTTGTTTTTGTAGAGGAATAATATCTGGTGGTGTTGGTGATGATGATGAGAGGAGGGCAAAGTCAATGAGTGGTATTGAACACAAAGTTGGAGATATAACTTGTGTTGGATCATCGTCTCTACAAACATAAGCCGGTGGTACTTCTTCACCGTTTAGGACCATTTCTTGAACACGCCTTGCTAGCAAGATCTCTGCTGGAACTATAGAAGCTTGTGCCATATTTTTACCCTTCTTAACAACAATATCTTCTGTATGTGTGTGTTTTTCGCTGACTTCTTCTTCAGCTATTGATTATCTCTTATATGTGAGAATGGCGTCAATGTTGGGTGTGGGATGGCTTCCTAGTGGAAGAAAGACTCAATATTTGAAGTTTATTTATTTGTCTTGTACTAGTAGTAACGAGCGGTCTGAATAAGATTAGAGAGTGATAAGGTTTTAAGAAAAATCTTATTCAAGTGGCTTTCATTGATACGGATAACTAGTGGTTTTAATCTTTGCATCTAAAGGGTTTTTTACGTTAGTGTGTCTTTTTTTTTAATACTTAAGTTTATTTGAGTTGTGTCCGGGCTCATCAGGTCAAGGCATGACCTCTAGGTTTAAAGATCTAGTGTGTGGGCCCGCCTCTTCCATTATTTTCCACTAAACCATATTCACAAGAATAAAAACGACGATGTTATTTGTCTTGTCACTAATGCTGAGACGATTTTTTTACGTTAAAACTTAAGATTTTTAATACCACAAATGGAAATCTTTATTAAGAACCAAATAAAGTATATAAAACTAAATGATTGAACGAATATTCCAAAGAATCTTATGATGACATGGACATTTTACTAAACTTTTGTGATCGATAGTCATGCGCAAAAGAAAAAAATGCTAGTGTTACGACTAAAGATTTTTAATACGACAAGTGATGGAATATTTTAAAATGATTCCATCCTTAGCCAATGGCCTAGGTGTCATGATGGCACCGCATGTCCAAGTTCCAACCCAAGCCACAACGTGCGTGAGACTCTGGACGTGTGTGCCTGATATTTCCAATTGTAATATCACTACACGAATTTAACACTTGTTTGGAATTATTTAGTTCATAATTACATAAGTTGAAATAAAATTTTCCTGCGTTAGTGTCAAGGTTTCATCTAAGGGAGGTGAATTGGATGATTTTAAAAAAATTAAAACGTTATAATTAAAATACTTAATTAAATAGATAAGAATTGAGAAATATCACTGAAGTGTACACCAGGATTTATACTAGTTCGGTGTTAACAACTTGACCTATGTCTAGTCTTCAGAGCTCCTCTGAGATTTTCACCGTACTTTTAAGATTCGATGAATTCTTGACACCTCAGTGCAAGCAAGCTCTTCAACAGGACATTCACTTCCCCTTACAATTTATAATCTGATCCCTCTCAAGGTCCCACTACCTTGAGAATCATGTTACAAGCAATGATTGAAGGTATTTAAAGCTCTCACTACTACAGAATATAGGTACTACTACCCTAAAAGACGTCCCTTTTTAAAATTGGGACGTCTAAAATATAGGCGGTGGCATTTTTATAATTATGTGTGGGAACTTGGTAGCTTTTTTGGGACGTCTAAAGTAAAAAAATTTTTTTTTTTTTTTTTACACTTTAGATGTCCCAAATTCCATTTGGGATGTCTAAAATAAAAAAAAAATTTTACACTTTAGATGTCCCAAATTCCATTTGGGACGTCTAAAGTGTAAAAAAAAAAATTACACTTTAGATGTCCCAAATGGAATTTGGGACGTCTAAACTGGGGACTTTAGACGTCCCAAATGGAATTTGGGACGTCTAAAGTAATTCAAAAATTTTCCCGCGACCTGTATTGTATATAAGGGACGCTCGTGCCTTATATTAAATAAAGGGAAGCTTTCCTTCCTCTCTCTCTCTCTCTCGCTCCCACAGCAGTTTTCAATTTCTTTGGTAAGAGTTGCAGAGAAAGACCCACATTCTATAGATTCAAATAGCTTTTTCCTTCGGTGTTTTCGCCATCGTCCCCCCTCTCATCATGCCCTTCTGTGCATAGCTTTTCCTTCGGTGTTTTCGCTATCGCCCCCCTCTCTTCATGCCCTTCGATGCCTCTATTTGTGACAGTAACTCTCTCTTTATCACTTCTCAAATCTTATATGCTTGTATATTTATTATTATTATATAAGTTCCTCTCTTTTTTCACAATCAGATCTGGTACAGTGCATCTGGGTAAAAAATGGATTTTTTGAATTTTAAAGTTTGACTAAAAGAAGTTTGAACAAAGCTAGCAAAGTGGTGGAAGTGTCGTGATGCTAAAAAAGGAAATTTCGAAGCCAAAAAGAGAATGGAGAAAGCTAGCATTTATGTTCAACAAAAATATTACAGAGGATTCTCGTCTGGAACTTGTGTTTGCTTTCGTAATTGATGACCTCAACATCTACAGGAAATTTGAAATTCAAATGACTTTAGACGTCCCAAATTGAGATTTGGGAGGTCTAAAGTCCTACACAGGGGGACTTTAGTATCCCAATTTTAGATTTGGGACGTCTAAAGTCCTCCCTTTAGACGTCCCATTTTTTTCGGACGTCTTTTCTTAAAACATATTACGCCCCCTACATAGACGTCCCCCCAGTTTTTGGACGTTAAAAGTGCTAAAATAGGGACGTTAAATTCCTTTTTGTAGTAGTGTCTCTCAAAGAGTAGATATATAAGAACTGATGAACAAAGAGTATATTAGAGAATGATAGACAAACAGAGAATAGAGCAGTTGATGAACAGAATTAATATCGCTGTTGGTTTGTTGCTATGTCTTGAATGCTTTTATATTTATAGGTAGAAGATGTTTGAAGACCATTGTGAGCATTCAAATTTGTCTGTTAAAGAGTAATTATAGCAGGTGATGAAAGAGAGTGTTTGCGTCGTTTCTCTTTGCTATACATTTAATGCTTCGGCGTTGGTTTGTTGCTTTGTCTTGAATGCTTTTATATTTATAGGTAGAAGATGTTTGAAGACCATTGTGAGCATTCAAATTTGTCTGTTAAAGAGTAATTGTAGCAGGTGATGAAAGAGATTGTTTGCGTCGTTTCTCTTTGCTATACATTTAATGCTTCTGTCAGATTTTTGCTTTTCAAGATTTTGAAGTTAATCCGTTGTTTAAGCACCTGAAACTTACTGAGAAATGAGATTAGTAACATTTAAGAATAAGCTAGAAGTTTAGGAAGCAATTCAAGATGTAAAGAGTGTGTATTGAATTTTCCGAGATGATGATTTTGGTTTCTGGTAACATCACTCGAGTGTGTTTGATAATCACTTAAAGTGATTCTCAATCACTTGAGTGATTTTGTGATCTTGCACTCTTAACTTTATCAGAGAACTTGGTAGTGATGGTTTTTGAAAACTAAGCATCACTCGAGTGCTCAAAACCAGTCACTCGAGTGATCTTATAGCATTTGGAAAGTTTCAAAAATTACTATCGAGTGCCTATCACTTTCAGGTTACTTTTAGGTCACTTGCATAAATTAGCAAGTGATCACAGAGCACTCGAGTGATTCTCCAATGCACTCGAGTGATTTACTACATCACTTGAGTGGTCTGCTAGTTCAGTTGAGAGTTCTTTTCAGGAAGTGTGCATCACTCGAGTGATTTGTCATTTCACTCGAGTGACCTGACTTTCAATGCATATCACTCGAGTAATCTCACCTCATCACTCGAGTGATCTTCCTCTCAACACATATCACTCGAGTGATCTTACTTAATCACTCGAGTGATCTGCATCTAATCACATGTCACTCAAGTGTCTGTCCTCATCACTCAAGTGATCTGTGTTATCAGATCACCATTAGTTGTAATATCACTCGAATGCTTATCAATCACCTAGTGATTCTGTTACCTCTAGGCATTGTCTTTCATTTCTTTTAAGAGTTACATGTAAGTGTAACCATCACTCGAGTGATTTGCTATGAAAAAACTTCACAAAGTTTGATCACCATGTAATGACTTGGAGTTTCTTAATAGGGAACCATCATCACTCAAGTGCTCAAACAGATCACTTGAGTAATCTTCCACTAGTGATTGACTTTCAAGTTTAAGCTTAAGTATTTCACTACGGAATTCACTTTGTTCCCTTTCAAAAGATTTAATCATCACTTAACAGTAATAAATCAAGGTTTATTATCATCAAAACGTTATGAGAACTAACATCCCACTCCCGGTTGGAACAGGAAATTCCATGGATCAAACTATCCGGAATCGGGCTGGGACAATAGGAACCGGGATACCTTGAACACCCATAGAGAAATCAACGAGACATAGAGAGGGGTAAAGCGTGTCAAGCAGAGAGACTGGCAGTGACCCCTTCAAATATCTATATACTACTTCATGTCTTTGATGTAAGACCCAGTTGACTTTGTTGAAAAGATTAATGAAGTTAAATTAATTACTTTAAAATATTTATATTTATCTTGTTTATACCAAACTATTTTATCTTACTTATAAACTAATATATAATCAAATGACACACAATATATGCTATGGTTAACTAAATTACTCCCTCCGGTTCTTAATATAAGACATATTTGGAGAGTTGATCTTGGTTCTAATAAATATAAGATATAGTTTTTATCTTTGTCAATATTTTCCTAGTTTACCCACTATTAATACTCCCTTATCAATGATAAGGGGGAGATGGAAAGAGGGAATTAAGGAAAATGATTAGGATGTTTTAGAAAATACATATTCTATTAAGTAAGGGTTAATATAACTTTTGATCCTTGAAGTTTGATCCAATTTTGGTTTTGGTCTCTCAAATTTGAAATTTGTGGTTTTGGTCCCCGAAGTTTCACCCGATTTTGGTTTTAGTCCCTGAAGTTTGAAATCGGTGGTTTTGGTCCTTGAAGTTTCACCTGATTTTGGTTTTGGTCCCTCAAGTTTGAAAAGGACTTGGCGACCCAATTTAAAAACCCGACCCGACCCGACCCAGAAAAAAACCAAATCATTTTCAAACTTGAGGGACCAAAACCAAAATCAAGTGAAACCTCAGGGACCAAAATCACCGATTTCAAACTCTAGGGACCAAAACCATTGATTTTAAACTTGAGGGACCAAAACCAAAATTAGATCAAACTTCAGGGACCAAAAGTTATATTAACCCATTAAGTAATTTAACTAACTTTCTTAATCTAATTAAATTAGGTAAATATATCTTATATTAAGGACCGGAGGGACTATTTAAGTTCCTTAATCTTTCCAAAAAAGTCAATTGGGTTTTATATTATAAACCGAAAAGAGTAATAGATAAGTTATATATACTATCTTCGGTCTTTAATATAAGATCTTTGTTGAAACTACAGAATTAACTTGTGCCATATTTTACCCTTTTGTTAACAACAATCCTTCTACTCCCTCCGGTCCTAAATATAAGATATATATAATTGATTTTTTTAAAGATATTAAGGAAGCTAATTAAATTACTATAAAATATTCATATTTATCATTTTTTTTTTCAAACTATTCTTCCTATGATAAACTCATTTTATTACTGCATTTTCTATGGGATTTCATTGTTGTTAGAATACTTTTATGGGCTAAAAATATACAATATGTGATAATTTAGGAACATATTTGCTGCTTGAAATTTTTTATATATGCAGAGGCAAAGTGGAGAAATGAGCAATCTTGAATCAAGCAAAAAAGAGGATCAGATGCAAGTGGTAGGATGGCGCAAAGAGGAAGTCAATTGGAATGCCCGTATTCGTGAGGACCAGAAGGAAAAGGAAGAATGAGGAGCCCGTTGGAATGCAACAAGCTTGGAGAGGAATTTTACCAATGGGCACGTGTAGGGGGATCAATTCATTCACACACACTCCCTAACTTGAGTGATTTTGGGCTCTTTCCAGAATTGACTTCGAAACTTCATGATTTTGTTTTCACTCATGGCACAACTTCGTTCTCTCCACCATCCACCTTCCATTTATCTCCGTCCCCAATTCTTCTAATATTGAAGCTTAGGAGCCATGGCAACAACAAGTGTGATAATAGCTGAAGCTTTTTGCAACACAATGAGCAGCTAAACCACTTCACTTCCCTAAGAGAAGAGCCAGAGCTTGAGTCACTGGACTTCAAGGGAGTTGATCCAACTATTGTATCTAGATTAGGATTCATCTTTTTCTGTTTAAAGTTTGTAGATCTTGATTGATGGTTTTACAGGTTTTGTACTTCATTGTGATTGTTAAATCAAGATTTTTAGAATGTCATTTACTTAGGTGTTTAATACTCTCTGATTCAAAGTAGATTCGGTGATGATTTATTTATACATTCGAACCAATTGTTATTACTAAGTTGATTGATCTATGGTGAATGTTGTTTAATATTCATCTAGGAGTTCTAAGCAATTACATTTTGGTTAAATCTTGAAGTCATAACCTGAAACTCTCTCTTGGATTAACTCACTTAGTCAAATGACAATGAAGGTCATGCAAAACTCTTAGGGAAGGCATTTTGTTAGTGATTTCCGTACTTCATAATTTTCTGTCACTTTTGTTTCTTAAACTTTGAAAATCCAAAAATAGCAATAGGATAATGATTTCAACATCACAAATTCAATCTTCTAATTTGTTTAGTGATCTGACAACTGAGATTCAAGATTTTCCAGCTCTTTAAGAGAATCCACCTAAGTTGCACTATTGTATTGCATATTTTAGTGTCCTTAAATTTTGGTTGCTCCTACAACAGAGTAAATCACTCTCGTATATAAACTAATATATAATCTAATGATATACTCTTTCTGGTCTTAAATATAAGACAAAGTTAACTTTTTTTGGAGACATTAAGGAAGCTAATTAAATTACTTTAAAGTATTTATATTTGTCATTTTTTCTTCAAACTATTTTTCCTAACTTATAAACTGATATATAATCTAAGGATACACAAAATATGATATATTTAAGTAACTTATTTAGTTTCCTTAATCTCTCCAAAAAAGAAAGTCAATTATGTATTATATTTAGGACCTGAAGGAATACAACATATGATGTGATTAAGTAATTTATTTAGTTTTCTTAGGGCTTGTTTGGTATGAGGGATTTGGAGGGGAAGGGAGGGGAGGAAAAATTTTTATGAATTGGATTTTAAAAAATTAGACAAGTGTGGTTGAAAGTTTTAAATTAATTTTTCATACTCTTTTATTTTAAATTTTATCTTTATTAAAATTTTATAACCTCACTTCTTCAATTTTTTTAAATCCAGCTTATAAAAATTTTTCTTCCCCCTCCCTTCCTCTCAATTTACCTCCTACCAAACAGACTATAAAAAGGTTAATTCTATCTTGTATTTAGAACCGAAGTAAGTATGTGTCTTTCACTCCCTTCTTCTTCAGCTCCTACTGGTTATCTATTATCTGTTATATATGTGAGGATGCCGGGAAGCCGTTCTTAAGTCTTTACTCAACTCTAGTATTAAGCTGAATGTTGAACAAATAAAGGAAAACCATTTTGCAGGTTCTTTATACTTTCACTCAACTTTTAACTTGGTACATGTGTCTTGTTTTTTCTTTATTAAATCATTAATTTTACCCTGTTAACAACGTTAGCTACTGCAACTTTGCTTTACTAATGTTGTTGGCCCAGGCGCAGGAGTTAACATTATTGAATCATTTAATTAGGAGAGAAAAACGTATAAATATCATATTAAAAATTTTAAAAAATATATAGGTACTCACAAATAAGTTTTTCTAACAAATGCTAATATCACTGGGAATCGCATGACATGGACATTGTGCCAAACTTTTGTCCATGACATTAAGCAGTTTCGGAACGTCTTGTGTAACCATGCTGCTTGATCTTGTAAGAGAATTTTATAGCTTGAATTGAGAATAATGTAGTTACCGATGATATAGCATTTTTTTTCTTAAGAAATTAAAATAGTCTACATAGTCTTTAATTAGATACACCATCCCTTTCAGTCTTAAATATATGGCATTTTCTAAACAAAATTCTTGATACATAATATAGCTCACTTACTACGTTATTAACAAACTTATTTCAAATATTACTCCTATTACAATTTATTAGGAGAAAACTTCAAATCTAAGGTAGTTTGTTTTTATATTCTTGAATATACGAAAAATTTAAAAAAATATTTTATTTTATTTTATTTTTGCTACAAAAACATATTTTATTTTTAAATATAGTAAATGAGTCAATCATGCCTTTAAGTGTGTGTTTGGGGGGCGAATCATGCCTTTAAGTGTGTGTTTGGGGGGCGTTTGAACCTCCAAACGCTCAATTGAGCAAATAAGCTTAATGAGTAATTTGGAGAAAAAAATTTGAGTGTTTGTTTTTCAAAGTGAGCAATTGAGCTTAATCACATCTTAATAGCTTTTGCCATAAGCTTCATTTCTCAGCTTTTACTGATTTAGCTTTTGGAGAAAGTGAGAATGGTTAAAATATTTTTTCAGTTGTGTCCAGTGTACTACCAGACTTATTGTAATTTTACCCTTAATGTACTTTTTTTGCTACAAAAATTAATTTCAACTATTATTTGGTGCTTTTAACCCTTAAAATATTTTTTCAACTGTACCCAGTGTGTTATTAGACTGATTGCAATTTTATCTTTAATATACTTTTTCAGTTCCAAAAATTATTTTAAACTATTTTTTGGTGTTTTTAACCCTTTAAAATATTTTTTCACCCACTCTCTCTTACTATTATCATAAAAGTCACTTGTGCTTAAGTCAATCCAAACAAGTTTTACTTTTACAAAAGTCATTTATACAATTGATGTTCCAAACATAAATCACATTACAAAATCGGGTTTTTACCAAAAATAAAATTACTAAAAACTAAATTGATAAACTCCATTTTTCCTGTTGTTGTTCCAAACACACCCTAAGTCTCTATGGTTTTGATTTTTTTTCACCCCTTGTTTTGGTTAAAGTTTTTCACCTTCGCGGCTTCACCTAAGTTGATTGAAGCCCAAATGATACAAACACATGTTGAAGTGGACCCAAGAAATAGCAGTTGAAGGCTATGCCCAGTTATATACAACAGTGAGCCCAGTTTCTTATTGCAAGTCCACAATTGAGGGGCTCACATGATTTATTAAAAAAAAGAAAGGAGCTCAAAATAAAAGCCCATATTTTTATATCCTTTGATGAGATCTAACGGTCCTTATTCTGCCACCTCTCCAATACCTCTGTCACTTCCTGTGTCGCATAGTCTCGGGGTCGAGCATCTCCGCCACCAACTCCGATCTCTTTCTTCCTCAGCCCAACTCCTACCAGTCGCCCAAAATGCTCGCGCGCCTCGCCGCGAAGCGTTTCAACGAGATCCGTCAAGCTTTTCGCCAGGTTTGCTTCATTTTTATCTCGCGAATTCTCATTCATTTAACTTTTTCGCCCAGCCTCTAGCTGACATTTTTTCGTGATTTCGTTGGTTTTCTTGTTCTTTTCTTCTCCTGCAGCCATCAAGGGCATTCTCCACGGCTCTGAACTATGTAAGTGTTTTTTTTTTTTCCAGCTTCAATTTAAGAAATTTCACCTTTTATTGCCTCGGTATGCTTCATACAATGGTTATTGACTGAGTGGATCTTTACGAATTGGGCAGCACATTGACTCCCCGGATAACAATCCAGACCTTCCATGGGAATTCTCGGGTGCCAACAAAGAGAAGGTGATTTTTTCAATGCTCTGGAGTTAAAGAATTCGAATGTTGCTTGTTGCCGGAATTGACCATTATTCAATATATAACTATAGACCTTAAAATGATTCCTTTTTTTTTTTTTAATGCTAATGCCCTATAATCTTATTGGTTATGTGTTTAGGACAAAGAAGTCTTCTATGTGATGATATATCAATAGAGTTCTCCCAACAGTGTCAAAAAAATGTGAAAGGAGGAACCAACCGCGGAAGTTCCTTTTTCCAATGCCTGAAGCTTTTTGCTTTCTTTGGCTTTTTTTTTTTTTTTTTGGGATTATGTGGATAGGAGAGGATGTTTAAGGTCCCCCTATTGGTTGGCTAAGAGCATAATAAGAGAACTTTCTGGGGTCTAGAGTTTGATGGTTAATGGGCATTCTTGGGTTTAATGGTCTGTCACAATTGTAAATTCTGAATGTAGTGTATTTTCTCCTGTACTTCTTAGGTGCTTGATATGCCACTGAGGCAAAGTCTATTCCAATTTAATTTATTAAGAGAAATGCGAAATGTTGTTAGATGCCATACATTGCTGGATAAAAGTGCGCTTTACTGCTTACTTTTCTATTGTATATGGGCAATGTTCAGGCTTGAAGCAAGTTCCTGTGTCATCTATTCTAGTTTCTGTCAACAGCGTTTGGACATAGAATAATTTGCAATTAAGAGGCTTTTTATCCTCATTAACATACATTATGTCGGAATAATTTGAGTGATGATCAATGCATGCATTGTGCTGCTTGGAAAATCCGTAGACTGGCCTTAGCAAGGATTTTCTTCAAATATTTTTCTGTTTTTGTCTGGATAATTTTGTTTAATTATGCAGGCACATGCTGCTTAATCATTAATTTATACGATTCTTACCATTGCTTCCTGGATTTCAGTGAGATCCTACATTACTTTGTCGCTTATCCAAAGTACAAAAGTATGTAGGCTAGTTTATTACTTTAGCAAATGTGGCTTTTGATTTATGAAATGTGGTCAATATGGAATTTTCATGCTTAGCCAATAAATATAATTCTCTTGCCTGCCCAAGCTAGATGTTGTTCTACTTTATTGACTTGTTTAACTCAGATATGTAAAAATAGATTGCTGAATCAGACAATTTAACTAAGTGTGCAGTTTATGGATTAATGTTTTAACAATTGATTCTATTACAATCTCAAAATGTGTCAAAGAGATTGGATAAATCTTCAGTTCAATATACGTACACTGAGATGTTGCCTTTCTGGATTCATGTCGCATATTTTATTACTCATTCTTATATTATTAAGCTGTGAATACAGGTTAAGGAGATTCTATCTCACTATCCTTCCAACTATAAGCAATCTGCAGTCATCCCTCTACTGGATCTTGCACAGCAGCAGCATGGAGGATGGCTCCCAGTTTCAGCAATGAATGCGGTATGTTTGGTCTCATGTTTAAAGGATTCATTTTGATAGTCTGGAAATATCAAAGTAGCATGTTTGGTAATCTAAGGATGTTTTGTACCTTAAAGGGTGTTATGGACAGAATTTTCCAATGAAAAACTAGATTTATTTTGTTTGATAGAGAATTTCTGTTATTTACGTACCGGAAAAAATGTTGTTGGATTGAATATAAATATGGCCCTGGTTATGCGTTAATGTTGGAGTATGATAAATTGGTTTCAATATTCATGCCCTCTATTGCGCCATTGGAAAAAGTGTCTGCTTTTTAGGCTGTGTTGTGCCCATTCCTTTGTTATCAACTATTAGCTCCTTTGCTAGTTGTGCTGAAATGATATTGTTTAATAATCATCATATGCTTTTCTTGGTTTCACATACCAGTAATGTTTCCACTCCCATGAAAACCCTAATCTATTCTTGATCATGATGTTGGTGATTGAATTCAATTAATGAGCGACAAAGATGAATCTATGCAATGTTTTCTAAGGTAGTCAAGTTGAAGCTTGTTTGTAATGTATGCCTCATTTTGCTGAAGCATCATTTTGTTGGTTACCTAATTTGTGCATTTCAGCATTTGAAATTTCTGTATGCAACAAGGTTGAACATTGATATTACACACATAAACATACAAATGCACATGAATGAAGAAATCTCCCTGTGCAGTTACCATGGATTTATAATTGAACTCCAAAACTAATGCAATGGCTGAACTGATATTTGAAATTTTTAAGATGCAGTGAATTCTTGAATATTTTTGCACCTCTATATATTGGCCAGAAGTTTCTTACATATTCTACTGATTAATGATATTGTGAATTGCTTAGGTGGCAAAGGTTATTGAGGTTGCTCCAATTCGAGTATATGAGGTTGCCACATTTTACTCAATGTTTAACCGGACCAAGGTAAAATGCATATTGTGCTTTGAAACTTCCATGTTTACATATCCTCAATAATGCAATTTAAAGCGTATCTACATAAAATTGGTGTGGTTTCTTAGGTTGGGAAGTATCATCTATTGGTTTGTGGAACAACACCTTGTATGATACGTGGTTCACGAGAAATTGAAGAAGCTTTATTGACCCACTTGGGGGTGAAGCGCAATGGTCAGTTATCAATATTGTTTTTCTTCCCTTACATTCCAGTAACCAGATTTTATTCTTGACACGCTGAAGTAATGATTTTTTTTAAGAATTAATTTCTTTGGACTTCTCATTACAGAAGTAACAAAGGACGGTTTGTTTTCTGTTGGAGAAATGGAATGCATGGTAAGTTTCTAAGCAATATTTTTAGATTTATGTTTTTTAATTAGATTTGGTACTGAAATTGTACCATCTTGGGGGAAAAATATATTCTTGACAAATTTAGGCAGTGGAGAAGAATGCTGTGGAAGCACTCGCATGTCACTGATAACAACTTCGGACTTCATAACATCTTGAATTAATTAAGGTTTAAAATTTGTGTTTAAGTACAAATCAATGGTGACTTTTTTTATGATATGGATGTGACTGTTTGTTATCTTGTAAATCCTGTACAGCTGCAATATTTTTAAGGAATCTCTCTTGGATTGTATTTGAATTACTTCAAGTTTATTCAGACAAATTTAAAAAGAAACATCGATAACTAACTTTACTGTACATTAATTAATATCTAACTGAATAAAAATGAAGTCCCTACAAATAAGTTACCACATTTCTAAGAGCAATGTGGTTAAAAAAATAGATGCTTGCATGTTATGCAGTTTTGGCAGGTCAAATAAATATGATTGAGTAAATCTACTGGTGTCATGCAGGGATGCTGTGTGAATGCTCCTATGATTACAGTGGCTGATTATTCAAACGGATCCGAAGGATATACCTATAACTACTATGTATATATTCCTATATAAATTCATTGTGGTGGTTCTTGTGTTTCCATCTGAAATATTTTGGAGCCTAATATGCCTTGCTTTATCTTCATTCCAGGAAGATGTAACACCAACAAGAGTAGTTGAGATAGTGGAGCGGCTGAGAAGGGGTGAGAAGCCACCGGTAAGAATATCAACTAGGAACATCTTCATTGTTTTGTAGGTTAAGTTACATTCAACACCCTAAAATATTTCTTTAATAGCACTCAATAAAGTAGTTTTTTGTGTATCCAGCACCCTACATCATAAACTCTTTTCAGTAGCCCTCCCTATCCTAAAGTTTAGGGAGCTGAGAAAATAGGGCAAAATTACACAAAAAAATTACTTTAAAATACTAAGGGGCTTTTTGGTACAAGGGATTTTGGAAGGAAGGGGGGGGATTTTTATGACTTGGATTTAAAAAGGGTTAAGGAGCAAATTTACCAACAAAGTTTTAAGGAAGGAACGTCTGGCACAATTATGTTTTAAATGAGGCAATAATACACATAAGGAATTAAAAGTGGAACATCCAACACAAAACTGTTAAATTTGACCTAATGCCGTTTGGTCAAATTTAACGGTTTTGTGCTGAATGCTCTACTTTTAATTTCTTATTTGTATTTTTGCCCACTTTAAAACATTATTGTGCCAGACGCTCCTTCCTTAAAACTTTGTTGGTAAATTTGCTCCTTAACCCTTTAAAAAAATTAGAAAAGTGGGGTTGAAAGTTTTTAAATAATTTTTCTTACACTTTTATTCTACATTTTTTCTTTATTAAAGTTTTATAACCTCACTTCTCCAATTTTTTTAAATTCTACTCATAAAAATTTTTCCTCTCCTCCCTTCCCCTCCATATCCCTCCTGCCAAATAGACCCTAAGTGCTGTTGGAAAAAATACTTCAGGGTGTACGATGCAACTTAACTCTTGTTCTGTTCATGTTTAAAATTCTCACTATTTCATGCTTTGAATTGAATTCTTTTGTTTTTTGGGTATTATCATAGCCTGGCACCCAAAATCCCAAGCGGATCAAGGCTGGACCTGAAGGAGGGAATACCACCCTATTAGGCGAGCCAACACCGCCACCATGCCGCGACCTGGATGCCTGCTGATTGCTGAAGTATGATGCTTTTGCTTTCAATAATGTAAGGCTCACACACACTGGAGCTTGCTTTATTCCTTGTATTGACAAGTTTTCAGACACACTCCCAAATTTTGTATTTGCCTTTCTGGATGGTGTCTCTCCAAAAAAAAAAAAAAATGGTCCATAAAATGTCATTCTTCTCTGGTGGTGTTTCCTACTGTATCAGTGTTATCTATACACATTAATGTTAATGATGATGAAATCTGAGCTTACCCTGTTACCAAATAAGTTTGTGTTAATTTTCATTTGGCTAAGCAGAATGTATTAATAATATTGACTTGTCTTGAATAATTTTAAATCTTGTGAGATAAGGATAACATAGAATGTCGTTTTGATGGGATCCAATTCCAAAACTTTGCGAGGTTGACGTAAAATGAAGTCTCAAAATGTAGCTTAGCGTCATAAAATCTCTCTTAGAAATGAATCTGCACATTTGATTTCACTTATAACCTCAGGACATTAGTATATATTCTTTTTGTTCAAAGAATAAAAATTCAATTATAAGAGGAAGCTAGGACATCAAGTTGTAGGATTATTTGATGTTTTTAGGGAAAATTAATCATTTGGTCCATTAAGTTGAACCCAGTTATGACTCAGTCCTTAGAGTTTGGTCTGTTTTACAATTTTATCCTTACCCACAGTGAATCAAACGGAGGCAGAAACTGTGTTAACAAAAAAAATATTCAAGTCTCTCTCTTCCCTCCGCCACGTTGACTGCCTTCTCTCCTTCTGTATCTTTTCCTCTTGTTGGCTCTACCGTAAACTGCATCACATGGCTCTCCGTCATTTCAAAACTTCCTCTTTCTCTTATTTCTCTAAACGTGTTACTGGTGCCATGTGAAGCTTTTCTCTTCTTTCTTCTTTAATTGTGTGTCTTTTACAGGGGATAGGGATTACATTTGTTGTTTGCAGGTACCAAATGGTGTGGGTTCGGCGCTGGGAGCCACGTAACTCATACTGTACAAGAGCCTCTTCACGGCGTGGTACTTTCTCCATGACAATCCCACACACCACCTGTATCCTTATCTTCCTATCTCATATTCCATCTTCTGTAATGTTACTATTCTGAGTCGAAGTGCTTTCTGACTTGAGTGAGTGGACTCTTGTGGGAGATGAAGATGGAACAAAATGGTAAGTGAAGAATCTGGGAAGAGGGGTGTTGGAGTTGTCCATGTTGCCGGAGTTGGAAGAGAAAGGCAGATTTTTTTTTTTAACCGTTTCCAAGTCCGTTTGATTAAGTAGGGTTAAGGATGGAATTCTAAAATGGGCCATGCTCCAGGGATTGGATCACAACTGGGTTCAAATTTGAAGGACCAAATGATTAATTTTCCCATGTTTTTATTTGGTGTTAAAAACAAGAATTTCTTTGGGGTTCTTACGGCCTGTTTGGTATGGTGGAATTGAAGGGCATGGAAATAGAAATGGAATTGATTTCCATGAAGATGTATGTTTAGTATGATGGAATTGAAGAAAAAAAAAAAACTCCAATTTCATTTCCACCAAAATTGCTAGAATTGGATTCCATGTGATGACCTATGGATTTGTAAACAATTCCATGGAATTCTACCTTTATCCTTCTCATTTTTCATCTTACTTAGAAAACCCCATCTCCATAAATACAACTCACCCGTGACTAAAACCCACACCTGAGCACAAGCACAAACCACTTATAGCAGCATCTTCATCTTCATGATTGTTCTTCAAAGATCACAGCCATCACAATTTGGATTTGGGTTCATCATGGTATAAGTAAAAGAAAATATGAACAAAGCACAATTTGAAATTTGATCTAAGTAGGTGGATTTGGAGACCAACACAAAGTTGCAGATCAGTAGTGACGGCAGAACAGTGCTTCAAAGGGTTAGATCTTCGATCGACGACAAGCCATTATCATGTTAGATCTCCAATCTCCTCTCCCTCTGTTTCATCATCTTTTGCCATGCCCATGAACCACTCGTTCAGTTGATCTTCCTTTGACTCTTCCATTACTTGCACAACATCTTCCTTCTTGCGTTCATGGCTAATGGTCAGCAAAGGTGGGAATTGAGAACAAGGTGATGCCCATTTCGACTGTAGGCAAAGAAGCAGTTTTGAGAAGGATTTTTTTTTTTTTTTAATTATAAGGGTATTTTAGTCTTTTTATATAAAAATTAGATCCAATTTTCATGACATACTAAATATTTTTTTAAACCTCATTTTCATCTTCATATCTAAATCTATTTTCATATATATCAAAATCAATTTCAACATACCAAATGGGTCCTTAGTTTTGTCAACAAAGCTACATGGTATATTATCGGACGTTGTAGCTGTAATTCACAGCAAACTGACTTTAGTCCCAGTCTAGGAAGCCGTTTGTCGCCTCCAAATTATTTGTGACTCGTCCAAAATGATTTGTTTAGATATATGATATATAAATCTTCCTAACTTTTTTGGTTTTCTGGGTTAAAGTTAAAATGTTAACAATCTTTGTTTAAGCAACCATCCACTATTAAATCTCTTGTTTTAAAACAACATTCTAAGATGTGACTTTGTTATATATAAACAATTCTTAAATGTAACTTTAACTTTGTTTAAGGTGAATAATTTTTTTTTTTTAGAACTATTATCATTTAATAATAAATCTACATGAAATAAATAGGACTCATGACCATATGTAATTGGAGAATTTGACCTAAATTTTTTTTCTACTAGTATAATTTTTTTCTGAACAATTGACTTAAGGTACTTCTAACGTGTCTTACTAGGACTAAAAACCCTTAAATTTTATTAACTATTTCTTAAACTTGAATAATTTTTCAACTTTTCATATTTAATATATATAGTTTAATGACAAGCCCAAGAAAATAATTATCTTAAGAATAATAAATTAGAGAGAAAATTGTACATTCATATAATAAATGTAATGAGATGATTTATATTAGAAAACATATCTCTCTTCCTACCATGTAAACAAGAAGAGGATAATATGGAACTAAACAGATGACTTTTTTTTCGGTTAGGTATAGGTTGGAGGTTATTTTTTACTTGGTATTCTTAGCTATTAAATGTGGGCACTCCTCCTAACAAAGATCTTAGTTCGTTAGATTGCAAGGAACATACCTCCCACTAAACCCAACCCAACTCAACTCAAAGATACATGTATTTTGATGAAGATTATTATACTACTATAGTTATCCGCCTTTATTCTAGAATATAAGAACTAAATTATAAAATAATTAAAATTATAAAGACTAAGTAGCAGTGAATTAAAATTCAAAAATTGAGTTACAGCTTAATCAAAACTATAAGACCAGAAGATTAATTTGCCCTAATTATAATTGCTGAGATTATTTTAATGTTTCTTAAATCCGCCGCCTCGAACACAGGCCCCCTCGGTCATTGTCATCAACGAGAATATTTTGTACTTTTGCTCACTTCATCCCGAGTCACTAAACTCTGGGCTTAAATGCATCGAGAGGGCCATCGTACAATGATACGAGACGATTAATTTGGGAACAGAACAAATTGCTGCGTTTTGAAGGAATCGATGATGACTAAGCAACCCCACGTGTATATTTTCTCCATTCCCAATTGGAGCAAGCATCATTATCATCATCTCCTTCAGCTCATAAGATTCGATTCGATTCGATTTCGGCTCTTCAGGTCTCTTCCATTTTCCCTCTCCCTTGCTTTCTTTCCCGAAAAATTTCTGATACACACATTCTCCTTTTAATTGTTTTCATGTAATAGTCAAAATAGATCGTGGATCTTTCGCCTATAAGATACTTTTCAAACAAGTACTGTACCATTTACTGGGTCAAGGTTTTTACCTAGTAGCGATTTTAGCGAATATAATAAAAGAGATTAATCATGTTATTGTTCTTCTGCAGTTTGAACTTTGAAGCCGGGAAGAGATGGGGAATGCATCATCCATGTTGACTCAGTACGATATCGAGGAAGTGCAAGAATACTGCGATAATTTATGTAGGTCTTCGTTACCTTGCTCTGGCTTTAACGTTTTTTTCTCCAATTTTTGCTGCGTTTATTTCAGTTAGGTTTACCTTGTTGTGAAAATCAGTTTCCCAGCAGGAAATAGTGGCCTTGTATGAAAGATTTTGTCAACTTGATCGTAGTGCCAAGGGATTTATCTCAGCTGATGAGTTTCTATCTGTTCCTGAGTTTGCTTTAAATCCACTTTCTCAGGTAAAGAGTTAATTCGTATTGAAATTGTTAGTTATTGTGGGACCTCTGCAATTCTTAATGCTCCTATCTGATGGATGATTTGGTTATTTGCAGAGGCTGCTCAGGATGGTAGATGGTTTGAATTTTAAAGACTTTGTAGCCTTCTTGTCTGCATTTAGTGCCAAAGCAAGTGCGCAGCAAAAAATAGAACGTATGTATCAGTGTATAGCAGTTTCATGTGTTCCTTGTACTTGATTGGCTGTATTAAAAAATTCTCAGGTAGATTTGGTCTTAGAAAAACAAGGCAAATCCAACCACGAATAAACATGTAAATATTTCAGAAGGTTTAGTTCTCTGTGATAAGCTAAAAATTTCCTGTTAGTTTATTGATAGAAGAGACTGAACAGTCAAAAAATATACTTGTCCGTTTGGGGCTGATTAGGATCTGGCAATTACATATGTTGAATTTTCTGAACTGAGTCCATAGACTTTAGACTTGTTAGTTGAGTAAGTAGGGCCTTAGGAGCCAGAGAGAAGGACTGCAGTCCATGGTAATGTGAGCATGTAAAACTTTTGAGACAGGTAATCATTTCTTGGTTATGGTACCGGTGTGCATGCACTAAGCTAACGATGAATAGGCATTTAGATGTGTTAGAACTTAGAAGTGAATCCCATTAAATGTCCCTTGCTGGATCTTTCTACACCAGATTTACCCAAGAATCTTTCCTGAAAGGTGTGTTTGAAATTGCAGCAGACACATGGTTTTGACCATATAAAATAGCTTTCACCTAAAAGAAATTATCAATGCAAAATTCACATCATGCATTCATAAACTATAATTGTGTATAGTTTTTCCTTATTGGTGTTGATGTGGATAGGTATGGTTACTTGTTCTTTGTTGTAGTTATCTTTAAAGTATATGATTCAGATCGTAATGGAAAGGTGTCTTTCAAAGATATGCTGGAAGTCCTAAAGGATCTGTCTGGTCCATTCATGTCTGATGAACAGAGAGAGGTATCACCAAAGATCTACACAGTCAACTCTAATGCTTAATTACTAAGAAGCGCTTTTATTACTTGTTTGATACCTATATTGAAATTCTTAATGGGAAGTGGGTAGGTTTTCCCACCTCAACAACTAATTCTTGAGGTAGGATTCCCCATCCCACTTAGGTTCCCATCAAAATCTCATTTCTTTTTTATTTCATTTAAGCATTTTCATCAT
Source organism: Inga laurina (assembly GCA_963855925.1). Taxonomy (NCBI): domain Eukaryota; kingdom Viridiplantae; phylum Streptophyta; class Magnoliopsida; order Fabales; family Fabaceae; genus Inga; species Inga laurina. The sequence continues at coordinate 13,715,010 of OY979711.1, forward strand.
ACAAGATAATTAATTTTTCATGCCTCTTCAGTTATGTTAATAACTTAAGGCTTAAAGTGGACCTAGGCTAATCTTGGTCTCTATTCTATGCTCCTCAGCAAGTCCTGAGCCAAGTTCTAAAGGAAGCAGGATACTCAAAAGACTCCTACTTAACATTGGATGACTTCTATAAGGTTTGTGCATTTGAGTACATGCTTCCTGTAACAAATTCTAATACACATCATTAGAGGAAAGGCACTTATTGAATGGATAAGTTCGAGTTTTTTCTTAAGAAAAGAAAAAAATCTGGTCCATTTGGAAGTATAGGCTTATATAACTTGTGGACATTAATATGGAATAGACTTGAGTTTCTTAATTTTATATTTCTTATAATCTCCTTGGCCACAAAGGGAGGTCCTTATGAGATACTGTACCTCTTACTGGATAAGCTACAGAAAGAAAGTAGGAAAAATAAATAAATAGCCCTAGATGCCTGGCATTAATCAGTAATTCTTAAAACAGTTTTTCTAGTTCATTTTTAGTCCTGAAATTAGGTCTGCTTTAGGTGTTTCTTTGTGCAAAAATGAGATATGTGGAAATCATCAATATATATAATAAAATCTATAAAAAAAAATATACTCCTCCAGTCCACAACATAGGTCCAAATATAGTCACGTACATAAACCAAAAAAAGTAATTGGCTCATTAAAGATATAAAAATATTGCAGTACGTCCCAAATGGACCTTTATTTAATTGTGTAGAAGTGCAAAATAGGGATAAGATATTAAATGCCCCAGATATCAGGAAACTGAACATATATTTTAGACCAAGATGAGCTGGAAGAGAAGGACTTGTAATAATCGGAGGACTACTAAGTTATAAATATTATGGCTTACTTCAAACTTCATAAAAAGCACTGGACCCACAGTTTAGTTGGAATTAATAGCAATAGGCTTTTCTGAATATTTTGAAAGAATTTGGGTTGCTTACCGGCACATCGGAGTTCATAATTTTGTGCAATATCCATGCGTGAAATAGTCACTCAATAGGGTAAAGAATTAAGGAAAACATAGGCACATAATTCGAGTTTAGCTGTGCATTTAAATCTTATATGGATTACTTGGAGTTTATTCCTGTTTGTAGAGAGATGTTTTTCTTTGATGTATTTTCTAATGTTTTATTTTATTTGTCACAGGTACTTGGTGGTTCAGACCTAAAAATGGATGTTGAAGTTCCTGTTGATTAGAATAGCCTGCAATTTTCTTAGCTTTCTTGAGAAACAAATATTGGACATGTTACACCCAATCCTTGTATCATTGTTCATATTGAAATGAAAGTACACAAATACCAATGTCCATTTTTATCTTGGGATTCAGATTTTAGGTGCCTACATTATACGTACACTACAAATTTTGGGGGGGGGGGGGGTGTTTATAAAGTGGGGAAAATGTCAATTAAATACCATTTAAAAATATAAAACCCTAAAAAATCTATTAACACTTTAAAAAGACTTAAAGGTACTAAGTACTAAATTGGATTTTTTAATTTTGACACATTTATCATTTTACCCCTCAAAATCTTTTTTTTAAATAATAGTGATGCCCGTGCCGGAGTGCCGTTGCCGCCACTCCGGTGGCCGGCCGGGACCCCCCAATGGCTGGCGGCAAGAGCTTTTTTGGTGAGGAAAGGTTTTCTTTTTTAAAAAAAAAAATAGTTGAGAAATGGTAAGGGGTGGGATTGAACCCACCCCACCCCTTTAGCAAAGGAGCATGGTGGCCATTGCCAAAGCTCCTTTGATATATATATATATATATATGCATTATTAAATACGTATAATATAATTAAAGGCGTAGTAGTTTTGACAAAGTCAGTAATGACTTTGACAAATTAAATAATAGAAATAACAAAATTCGTAATGATATTGACTAAACTGTTTGCTGATAAACCTTGACTTGCATGTTTTCATCAAAATTTTTGCACAAAACACTTTTGTCAAAACCATTACAACTCTTGTCAAAATAATTCATAAACTTATCAATCTCATTACTGAATTTGTTAAAATCCTTTTATTTATATTATGAATGTTTTCATAATGGGATTGTCAAAACCATTACAATTCTTGTCAAAATCATTACTAAACTTGTCAATCTCATTGCTGAATTTGTTAAAATCCTTTTATTTATATTATAAATGTTTTTATAATGGAATCTCATAATGAGATTGTCAAAACCATTACAATTCTTGTCAAAATCATTACTAAACTTGTCATTCCACCCCTTGCCATTTCTCAACTAATGTTTTTTTTTAAAAAAAAAAACCTTTCCCACCAAAAAAGCTCCCACCTGCCGGAGCTCCGGCCGTCGGGGGTCCCAGCAGGCCGGCCGGCTGTGGTGCTCCGGTAGGGGCACCACTATTATTTTAAAAAAAAATTGAGGGGTAAAATGATAAATGTGTCAAAACTTGAAAACCCCAATTTGGTACTTGGTACTTTTAAGTCTTTTTAAAGTGTTAATAGACTTTTTAAGGTTTTGCATTTTCAAATGGTATTTAATTGACATTTTCCCTATAAAGTATGCAATTCCAATAGAATGCGCCAACATTTCCTAAAACTCAGATGAAAAACTTGAGCAGCTTCTTCTTGTTGTTGTTTTTTTAATGCGCATGAAAATTCCTATTTAGTTGCAGATTTTGTTGAAGACTTGTTTACACAAGCACGCCATAATCGGCTTATTTCCTTGTGTGATTGTGACCTCACATCCAGGAAATTCTGTCAAGTGGAAAAATGCATTATAGTATGTGATTAATTTCAAGGTTATTGGTCTTTTCTCAACCTAGTATATAGTACTCCCTCCGGTCCTAATTATAAGATAAAATTGATTTTTTTGGAGAAATTAAGGAAGCTTATTAAATTACTTTAGAGTGTTTATATTTTTAGTATCCTTACATTATATATTAGTTTATTAGTCAAATTAATTAGTTTGGAGAAAAAAATAAAAATATAAATACTCTAAAGTAATTTAATTGGCTTCCTTAATTTCTCCAAAAAAATCAACTTTATCTTATAATTAGGATCGGAGGGAATAGTATACTATTGATTTTAGCTGATCCAAGAACATCAAAAGTGTCTTTATAAGCAATCTGAAGCATCCGCATTGTGTTTGGTGAAAATATTTTTCTAAAATGCTCATGTTTCATGGCTTCGTACGCATCGTTTTGTGATGAAAGTTATGGATCCCACCGACCACGTTGTACGAAATTGAGATTATAATATAATTAATCATCGGGGTATCTTAAAGTGCTAAACTAGATTGGCCAACTAGATTGATAATGTCAAACATTAAGCTGAACAAAATCAAAAGCATCTTAATGTGTGTGGGTGTATTCAACAAGAAGCTGACTTGGTAACTAGGGAAGAGTGAAGCTCAAATCTACAGGAAACAGGGTCTGCTCAAAACTTCTTGTACTCTCTTTAAAGGAAAGAAAAGTTAACATAATATAGGAGGAGTGTATCAACCAGAGAGTGATCCAAGAATTTTAGATTTACTTGTGTAGTGTGTAGTAAGAAAACATCATTCAGTCCTGTTATATTTCCTTCCAGCCAACTTCCTCAACTTCTATTTCCTGGTAGGAATATAAAAATCCTTCACTCACATTGTGACACTCGTATGCATGATGCAGGAGGCAGAGATTTCATGTAACATCAGCCAGAGTTTTAAGAACATCCTTGTGGCCAAGTTTTATAGGTATGTTATTACAGAGTTCTTAGAGTTAGAGTTAGTTAAAAGGATTATTAGTTCATTAGAGTGAGAAGTATTCAAAGTTCAAACTGACAAATAATGGAAAGTCAAGTTCGTGATGGACTTGTTACTGAATATTCATGTTCCTTGCGAAAATGTGAAGAAGTGTTGGTCTTGAGGCAGAAGAAAATAGCAAAACTTGACAGTTACTTCAGCTCGAGGGAGAAGCATTCAAAGTTTAAGAGCAGAACTGATATATGTTATTATCTGGTAAGAGGGCATTATAGTAAATAACTATGATATAAGTGCAATTCTGACCTAAGAGTTAGTTAGAAGAGAGAGAATAATATTAGTGACGTGGCTAGCTAGAGAGGAATATACATGCTGTACCTAGCCCTATAAATTTTCTATGAATGAATTATCCTTTTCTTCTCTTTATGGTAACATAAGGTATTAGAGCCTTCTGTCTAGCCATCGCTGCCGCCGGACACTCGATCACATGAGCAAATAAGTGATTTAGAAAACCGTTTTGAGATGCTCCAGACCACTGTTCATACGCGTCTCAATCAAAGCTCTCAGGACATTCTGGAACTGAAACAAAATGCTAGCCAACTTGAAGACTTCATGAAATCAATGGATGCCTGATTTGCTTCTCTATGTATTAACACTGGGAAACAACCGATTGTTGCGTCTTCTGGCCAAGATGGTAGCTCCAACTCCACGATTTCCTCCCGCATTCCACCATTTGGATCCTTCCACGAGCTGCAACAACATTCTACTCCTTATTTTATTCCAACCAAACAGAGTCGTGTTGAGTTTCCCCGTTTTGATGGGTCTGACTTTCGTGGTTAGGCGTATAGGCGCCGCCAGTTTTTTGAAGTTGATGGGACTCCACCTGAACATAGAATTCGGCTTCTAAGCATATACCTTGAAGGCCACACTCTTCGATGGCACCAAGTTTTTATGCGTCACCGCTCTTTCTCGGACGTTCACTGGGAAGATGACTTCAAACAGATGGAAGAGAAATTTAATGACGTTAAGGAGGAGAATCCCTTGATTTCTCTCAAGAAGCTTTCTCAAGGTGATAATCTAGTTACTGATTATGAGAAGCAATTCGACGAGTTGCTCTCTGAAGTTGACATTCCGGGGGAAGTTGCTCTGAATTTATTCATAGGGGGTCTTTGTCCAGACATCCAGCAGTTTGTCCTTAACTTCTCTCTGACAATGCTAGCTAACGCGATGAGCTCTATTCAGTTGCAAGAAGCAACCACTCGCACTCTGCACAAAAATGCTCCAAGGGGTGATTGGAATATGTCGACTCCTTCGATGGGATCTCTTAGTCACTCGGGTGATGGGTTGAAGCCCAAGTTGTCTATAGTAACGGGTTCTAAACTGAGCCCAACTCCCACTGGCCTCTCTACCGATTCCACCAAGTCACCAGGGCAAGTGTCTCGATCGAGTATCTTAAATGTTTCTTCTGGAAGTTCTTCGAACCCACTGCCTCTATCGTCTTCTAGCTCAGTTTCGAAACCCACACGCCAGTTGTGGAAGAAGGAGATGGATGAGAGACATCGCAAGGGACTTTGCTGCTGGTGCCCTGAGAAATATACCACCAGCCATCATTGTAAGGATTCTCATATCTTTACCCTTATTATTGATAAAGATGATGACCAATTTGAAGACGCTTTGGGCGATGCTCAGGGAGAGGCCGATGGCACCATTAATGCGATTGAAGGTCGTATGCATACGTCGACGTTGAAATTGGTTGCCAAAATCAAGAATCAACAAGTGATTATTCTGGTTGATACTGGAAGTACTCACAACGTGCTTGACATTTCGGTGGCTAAACGACTCAGATTGAAGACTAAGGATCGTGACCATATTCGGCTTGCTGTGGCTGATTCATGCCAAGTGTGTGTTACCAAATATTGTCCTAATTTGAGTTGGGAAATGGGGGTTCAATTTTCACTTCCGATTTCCTGGTTATGTGTATTGGAGGTTATGATGCTATTTTAGGAATTGAATGGCTTAAGACGTTAGGTCATTTCACCATGGATATGGATTTACAGCTTTTTTGAGTTCAAAGCCGATGGTCAGTTAATTACATTAAGGGGTTTGAATTCTAGTAAATCTTTTCAATCAGAGGAAGTTTTCACTATCCGTGACTTTGTCGTGGCTAATGAGTTATACCTCATCCATAAACCCTCCTTATTACAAGTTGAACTTACTTCTAATTCTACTCTTTCTGAGGCTCATCATTTGGAATTACAAAGTCTCTTAGATAAATTTGTAGATATTTTTGCTGAACCTACCGAGCTACCTCCCTACCGCACATTTGACCACTCCATTCCTCTTAAGGATGATAAACCAATTAGTTGTCGCCCATATCGCTATGGCCCTGTTCAGAAGACTGAAATTGAAAATCAGATTTAGCAAATGCTTCACAATGGTATCATTCATGAGAGTTCTAGTGACTTTGCAGCCCCTGTTGTGTTGGTGCAAAAGAAAGAGGGCACCTGCCATTTTTGTGTGGATTACCGCAAGTTGAATGAAACCACCATCAAGAACAAGTTTCCTATTCCTATTATTGAGGAACTCTTAGATGAGTTACAGGGTGCTACTTTTTTCTCTAAACTTGATTTAAGAGCTTGCTACCATCAGATTCGTATAAAGGAGTCTGATATTGCTAAAACAGCTTTTCGTACACATGAAGGGTTATATGCATTTCTAGTTATACGGTTTGGTTTAACCAATGCCCCGGCTACTTTTCAAGGCCTCATGAACTCTGTTTTTAAACCCTATTTACGCAAGTTTATATTGGTATTTTTTTATGACATTTTAGTATATAGTCAGAATTAGTCATCTCATCTACACCATTTGGAGCTTACACTGTCCACATTGCGACATCACCACTTGTTCACTAAAGCCTCCAAATGTGTTTTTGCGGCTACCAAAATTGATCATTTGAGTTATTTGATTTCTGCACAAGGGGTTCAAGCTGATCCACGCAAGTTACATGCCATTTCTTCTTGGCCTATACCTTCTAATTTAAAAGAACTTCATGGTTTCCTTGGTCTTACCAGGTACTATCGCCGGTTTATTAAAAATTATGGGTCCCTTAGTCGACCTTTGACTGCTTTATTAACCAAGAATGATATGTTTACTTGGACTCCTGAGGCTACCGCTGCTTTTGCTCAACTAAAGGAAGTTATGATGTCTCCACCAGTACTAGCCTTACCTAATTTCAAAGACACCTTCGTGATTGAAACTAATGCTTCAAGTTCTGGGTTGGGTGTTTTCTTGTCTCAAAATGGTCACCCTCTTACTTATGCTAGTAAATCTCTTCCTCCTAGTAAGCGAGTTTTATCTACATATGAACGGGAAATTCTTGTTATTCTATTTGCTGTTAAGCAATTGAGATCTTATTTATGGGGCCATAAATTTATTATTCGGACTGACCATTTACCTTTGAAACATCTCTTAGAGCAGCGAGATCTCTCTCAGGATCAATGTAAGTGGTTGCATAAATTATGAGGCCTTCATTACAAGATTGTTTATCGAAAGGGTAGTGATAACATTGTGGCTGATGCCCTTTCTCGCCGACCGGATGGCTATTGTTTCGCTTTCTCTACTCCTGTTTCTCTTCTTTATGAGAGTCCGAGATTCATGGCTGACTGATGATTACATACATACCTTAATTAAGGCTCTGGAACTTGATCCTACATCCCATTCGAAGTTCACTTGGCAGCACCATTTACTTAAACGTAATGGCAAGTTAGTAGCAACTGTTGATTGTGCTCTTCATACTAATTTACTTACTTTTTTCCATTCCGATGGCATTGGCGGACACTCAGGTATTCATCCTACTTTCAAACGCCTTGCTTCTTTTTTCTATTGGAAAGGGATGGAAAAAGACGTTCGTAATTTTGTGCGTGAATGCACTGTATGTCAGCGTTTCAAACTTGAATTTGTTGCTCAACCGGGGCTTCTTCAGTCTCTTCCTATACCTGAGCATGTATGGACAGAATTGTCTATGGACTTTATTAGTAGTCTACCAAAATCATACTCCAAGACAACTATTTTGGTAGTGGTTGATTGATTATCCAAGGCTGCTCATTTTGTGGATATAGCTCATGTTTTCATGGATAATGTAGTTAAGTTACATGGGTTTCCTAAATCTATTGTCACATATCATGATCTGATTTTTTGTGGTAAATTTTGGAAAGCATTGTTTTGGTTGTATGGGGTTAAGCTTCATTATTCTTCAGCATATCATCCTCAAACGGATGGCCAAATCGAAGTTCTTAACCGTTGTTTGAAGTGTTACCTCTGTTGCATGACTGGTGATTTTCCTAAGTAATGGGTTAATTGGTTATCATTGGCAGAATTGTGGTATAATACTACCTATCACTCAGCCATTGGTATGACTCCTTATGACGCTGTGTATGGTGTTGCCCCTCCAGTTCATCTTCCTTATATGGCAAGGGATTCTTCAAATGACTTGGTTGATTGAACTTGCTTGTCTCGTGAACTGGTTCTGCAATCTTTGAAGGAACACTTGATGATGGCTCAACACAGAATGGTCCAACAAGCAAATAAAAATCATTCTGAGTGTCACTTTGCTGTTGGGCATATAGTGTATCTCAAATTACACCCTTTTAGAAGGAATTAGTTGAACAATTCTTCTCTTCACAAACTTGCTGCTCGCTATTTTGGACCATTTAAAATCCTCAAGAAAGTGGGGGTTGTTACTTATGAACTTGATTTACCCCAAGAAACTAGGGTCCATCCAGTATTCCATGTCTCACTCTTAAAGCAACATGTAATGACCCAATTTGAGAATAAGGGCTAATGACTTTGAAATTGCTTGTAATTAGTGTAATTAAACACTTTTGGAGAAATATGATATGAATTTGATATACATGTATTTGGTGATAATTTATTAAGCATAGTGAAAATCAGGGGCAAGATAGTAAAATTGGAAGTTTACTGACCAATTGGTCAGTTACCAAAGAAGAAACTCATTGGTGGCTAAAGATCAATAGTTGAGATTTATTGGCTATGGGTCAGAATCATGTGCTTTGAGTTTATGTGAGCTCATGGAAGAAGTGAGCAAGATTATGCCGAGTGGTTTAATGTGGACCATGGATTTGAGTCAACATGTCAAAATCACTTTTCTCTCTCTTCTCTCTCTCTCTCAAATCGGTAGGTGTGAGTATAGGGAAGGGAAGTGATCTTCTTCATCATTATCATCTCATCGTCTCTCTCTCCTCCTTCTCCATTTTCGGCGACTTGAAGCAAGGAAAGAGAAAGGGAAAGTTTGAATTTTGGGTAGGTAATGGTCCTTTTATGCTCGAACACTCTTCACTAATCTTGTTCATAGTGATAAGAGCTTCATCTTGATGGTTTCAGAATTTTGAAAGGTGGTAGTTTGAGTGTTGGAGCAGATTTGAAAGTTGGAGAATCAAGGTTTTGGTTTTAGCAAAGTGAAGAGGTGAGCATTTAGATCATTTTGATATATTTATTGTGATTTTTGGTTGAGTATGATGAGTTCTGGAATTTACCCTGATTTTATGCCAATTTTTGAATGCATGGATTATATGATGAATGATGTTGGAATTGGTTTAGTGTGAAGTTATTTAAGTGTTGGATATGATTTTGAATTTTGGAAGTGGGTTAAATGAATTTGGGTATTGTGTGTGTTATAGAGACCCAAGAGTATGAATTGTTGTTAGGATGTGATTTTGAGTATTTTAAGGTTACTAATGGGTTCCTTATGAAATTTTAAGTAGGTATGAGCTTTGTGTAGAGTTTGGGAACCATTGGGATAGTTTTGGCCAATCTGGGGATTTCTATCTTTTGCTGCGATTTGGCAATCTGATATGCCTCACTCGAGTGTTGTGCATATTTTCGCCCAAGTTCTTTCAGTTCTTGTTACACTTCCATGCCAAAAGTGCGAGTCACTTCCTAATTCGCGAGTGATACATACCATCACTCGAGTGAGCATGGGTTCACTCGAATGCAAGTGTAATGCCATGTTAAGAGTTGCTCTCGGCCAAGCACTCGCAGGCCATTTGTCAAAAGTGTGATCTGACACTCACAAGTGCAGTCTTCTCACCTGAGTGCCAAGGGCTGTGCTCGAGTGAGCTCCCTCCTCTAAAGTTGGCTGTGCTCTCGGGTTGTCACTTCTTGTGTTGCACTTTTGGGGACTCGAGTGAATTTGGAGTCATCACTTGAGTGCAAAGCCTCATGCTCGAGTGTTGTGAGCACTTTCTGACCATGGTTGTTGCTCACTGTCAAACACTCGCGAGTGAGAGCTATTATCACTCGAGTGAGGTCATTTTCACTCGAGTGAGCCAGCTGAAAATTAGTGTTGTGCTTCCGAAAAGGGGTATTCATGGTAGTTTTCCCCAACTCTTTTAGCATGTGTTTAGGCCTTTAGTGGTCATCCTAAAGAGTTTGAATGATAACCAACTTAAAGTATTATGGAAATAAGTATTTGGAAAAGAGATTGATCGGTTGTCCCTAATTTGGTTATAGGATTTGACATTTGCCAGACTCGTGAGCCCACTGTGCCAAAGAACGTCAGGAAAAAACAAGGTAGTAACTCTTCTCTTATACTTTGTGTAAATGTATTGTATGTATGTTGTCATGCAGTGTTGTTGCCGCTGCTTTGTGACGCCTTATGGAGCTTTGTGCTGCTTGTGCCTTGTGATGCTGTTGCATAGTGTTTACCGCGAAAGCGGGCATACTGATTATAGCGAAAGCTGGCATAGTGTTTACCGCGAAAGCGGGCATTGAGATTATAGCAAAAGCTGTCGCATTGTGATTACAGTCGTGAGTGCTATCGTTCGTGGCTTGAGCCATGAATCATTGAGATGCTGCTGAACATGATTATATATGCTATGTGTTTATACATTGTATGAGTAATTTGTTACTACTGGGATTCTCTTGAATCTCGTTATTTCCAATGACTAATATTTCAAACAGGGCAAGTGGCTTAAAAGGGAAGCAGACAACCCATAGCGGTTAGGATCTCTTAGAGATATTTTATTTGGTTGTTGGTTATCTGTTTTGGATTTGGTATTACTGTATATATTTTGGGTTGTAAATATTATTTTTGGATATGTAATTTCCTATTTTTGGGAAACTATACACCCATTTTATATATACATGTAACCCAGGGTATGCCGAGATTTTAGTTGTGCACTCTGATATTTTTCAATGTGATTTGATTTCTCAAGTAATTATATTCGAAACATGAATGTAAGACCAGGCTGAATATATTTTGAACTGTTTTTTTGAACACCCCATCTTGAAGGTGAGGGATTATAAATGTTGATTTTTTTTATTGATCTCTATTTCACTTTAATTTCATAAACCGAATGTAATTACGGTGAAGTGATTACACATGTGGGACCTTCCAATGTCATTACTCAGACACTACCACCAATGGATGCTCAGGGTCAGTTCACACTTGAACCAGAGGCAATTTTGGGCAGAAAAATTGTGAAGCGCCATAACTTGCCTGTTACACAAGTTCTGATTCAGTGGAAGTTTGCTCAACCTGAAGATGCCACCTGGGAAGATCTTTCGGTTATTCAACAACAATTTCCAACTTTTCCTACTACTGCATTGCCTACCAATGAAATCCTTGTGGACAAGGATTCTTTTTAAGGGGGGGAGTAATTGATATATGTTATTATCTAGTAAGAGGGCATTATAGTAAATAACTATGATATAAGTGCAATTCTGACCTAAGAGTTAGTTAGAAGAGTGAGAATAGTATTAGTGACGTGGCTAGCTAGAGAGGAATATACATGCTGTACCTAGCCTTACAGATTTTCTGTGAATGAATTATCTGTTTCTTCTCTTTGTGGTAACAAGAACGGTGATTGAAAATTCAGAGCCTTTCTTCAATGCTTCTGAGTGTGTCTGTTACTCTGCTGATACAAAAAGCAGGCAAAGAGAAATGTCTATAATTAAGGAATGCAGAGAAAAAAGGGTGTTCCCAGTTGGTGAATTAAAACATATTAATCAGCGTCTGAAGATACTTGAAGAAGATATGGAGAGTATGAAGAAAGCTATACTTTGGCATGTGACAGAAAAGAGGAGGTTGGCGAACAGAATTTACCATTACTTTCAGTGTATGCAATATATGCTTTTGCATAGAAGTGAAGTAACAGAAGGAGAACAAGTTTGCCACCAGAAATTGATTATGAAGACTCCAAAGGTATTATTGCCTTTTGTCCCAAATCCTATAACATATTTGCTGCATTATTTGTGCAGATCATGCATGATACATAGGGAAAGATGTGGATATCTTTCCATTGCTTGGTCTTCTGGGACCAACTTCAACCATGAAACGGAAACAACAGCTGCAAAGCTTGTATGCATTCAAATTTTGCATGGTTTAACTATAGCATTTGGCAACCTAGCAGATATAAATGTTACACGCGTGCGCACTCGCACATTTTGGTAGGGAATACTCTCCTAAAGAGAATATAGAATAGTTTTAATTTTCTGATAAACTTGGTAAGTAATGTCCAAGGTTGGACTCTCAAATGTTTCTTCAGGATTGTTAAGAAACTAAAACTTGCTGTTCTATATTTATTGTTCAAGAATCTAATAAGATATTAACATATCTTCACTATCTTTCACTTAAACATCAGCATGAGGTAGAATGAGCTATACCTATTGGGTAACAAATATGGAAATTGCAGTGCTTACTGATCTAGATCTTATCATCATTTTCCACTGCTAGTTTTCTAATTGATTTATTCATATTCTATTCATGCTATACAATAGGATGGAGGAGCTCTTCTTACAGGTCTGCCAGGGGTTCTATACCATAATTCTAATCTTAATCCATCCTTGATCACCAAAGGATTCCAAGCAACTGTAAACTACTCCCCACACGTTTATGATTCTTCCATTTGAGATACCCCCTCCAGTCCTTAATATAAGATATATTTACCCTTAATTATATTAAGGAAGTTAGTTAAGTGAGTTAATATAACATATATTTTTTAAAACACTCTAGTCATTTTCCTCAATTCCCTCCTTCCCTCTCCTCCTTTGATTATTGTAAAGGGAGCAAAAATAAGAGTAAATTAGGAAAAAGTTAACAAATATAAAAACCATGTCTTATATTCAGGATCAAAACCAACTCCCTAAATATGTCTTATATTAAAGACCAGAGGAGTATCAATAAAGTATGAGAATTGTGTGCTCTCCACCTACTCCAAAAGTTGTATTCCTGTAGTTCTTATACAAAGTCCGTTCATAGATCTTCTAGTAATACTTCAGGAACATGACAACAAAATATAGTGCAGCTAGAATGACCATTTCTATGCCACTCACAAGCACCCTCTCGCTTAAATAACAAAGCAACTTTAAAGTGAAGACCAAAAATGAAAACAGGTGCCTCACAGAGGAGATTTTAGAGGTGGAAGATGTGACAGTGCAATCTGAGCTTACCACAATAAACATACTACAAATTTCTGGTGTAATAAGAAAGACAGAGAAATTAGTAACTGTTGATTCAATTGACTGATTCTAAACTATGTTCAAACGAAACATTCTACCCAAAATCACAGTATGCAAAGTGAGACCCATAACTTGTCCAGGAAAAATTATAATTGCGGCAACAACACCTAGGGAAAATAATTATTGGCCAGAACCAAATACACTGCTACAGCCTACATTGTAAATCTCCCAATATAGCATTAACAGATGAAAATCAATCCAAATGGAAGATGCACAGATATGGATAATTATGGTATGCAGTTCTTTATATTCCATCCTAAAAATATAAGATACAACTATACATAACAGAATAGTATTACAACTACCAACATACATATGTATATAAACTAAACTTAACTGATACAAAAAGAAGCCGCGCCTTTCAGATCTCTCCCCTATATCCACCAGAACCAAAATAATCCCTTCTACTATTTGCAATCGCCACACTTTTCTGATGTTCCAGCTTGGGACATTCGCGAATGCGGTGACCAAGCCCACCACAATAGGCACAACCCTTGACCCCACTTTTACCGGTAATTTCATCATTATCTTCCATTGGATCATTCAAATCTGCTAAAACAGGGGGAATGCGCTGTTTCGCTTCTTGCAACAGATGTTTCAAGTCAAGCAACGTTGTCTCACTTTGATTCTTGTTTATGAATGTTGTTGCTATGCCTGTCTTGCCACATCTTCCAGTTCGACCAATCCTATGAACATAATTTTCAATCTCAGAAGGCATGTCATAGTTAATAACATGCTGAATATCAGGGAAATCCAACCCCTTGGACGCGACATCGGTCGCAACCAGCACATCTTTCTTCCCAGACTTAAAGGCTGCAATGGCGTACTCTCTTTCTTCCTGATCTTTGCCTCCATGAACAGCCACTGCTCCAACTCCTTTCAGGAGAAGATATTCATGAATGTCATCCACATCTGTCTTGTTCTCACAGAATATTAAAACTGGAGGTGCGGTTTTTTGCAGGCACTCAAGCAGATAAACTATTTTTGCCTCTTGCTTAACATACTCCACCTCCTGAATCACATCAAGATTCGCCGCCCCTGCCCGCCCCACATTGACAATAACAGGTTTCACTAAGGCACTTCTAGCAAAATTCTGAATCTTGGTTGGCATAGTGGCAGAAAATAAGAGAGTCTGCCTTTGTGCTTTGAGATGATCAAACACTTCTCTTATGTCATCTTCAAATCCCAAATCTACCAACCTATCAGCCTCATCTAATGTTAAATACCTACAATTATCAAGATTCATTTTTTTCTTGGCCAACATATCCTTCAACCTCCCAGGAGTGGCAACAACAATATGAACACCCTTCTTCACAACCTCTAACTGAGATCTCATATCCACTCCACCAATACAGAGCAAAGGCCTAAGTTCAGGATATCCAGCTTCTCTCAAAGGTACCAGAAACTGTTCGACCACATCGTAAGTTTGTCTAGCGAGCTCCCTCGAAGGACACACAATCAAACCAAATGGACCTTCTCCTGGAACAATAGGCATCATAATTTCCTCCTGCAAAGCCAGCATGATCATTGGCAATACAAAGACAAGAGTTTTCCCTGATCCTGTGAATGCAATCCCAATCATATCCCTCCCAGATAAGATAACAGGAAGGCCTTGTACTTGAATGGGTGTTGGCTGCACAATCCCTTTGGCTTTCAACTTGTTCAAAATTGTATCAGGAAACCTCATATCCTTGAAATTCTTAATTGGAGGTGGGATATCTTCGCCGTCGACTATTATGTGCCACTTCTTCCTAATCAAATCACGTTGCTGTTTAGACATTCTTCTAATGGGTAAAGGTGGCTTCCATCCTGTACGCAAAGGCTCCGTATAAGTGATTCCCTTAGCCAATTCTCGAACAGACATTAGGGTTTTTCGATCTGATAAGTTCTCAATCATCTCCTTCTCCTGTCGAACAATCTGCTCTGTCGGACTAATTTCAGGTTGATCCCGTTTCAACTGAGAAGCCTGAACCAGAAGACTTGGTTTAGCTTCAGCAATTTTTGACTTCTGCGAATCATCATCGACTGTGGAGGAAGCTTGCCCTTTTCGTTCAAGAACCTTCTGAGCCTCCACGGCCCTCCGCTTGGCCACGGGCACATACTCCACGTAGTCATCATCTACTTCCATATCAACTAAATTGAGTTCAAAATCGCAGTTCCTACAATGAATCAAATTCTTTCCAATAGATGCAACAAAAACAAGCGAGCTCAACAAAAACACTAATTTTGGTATCCTACGAAATTTTTACATCAAACACTAGTTCATCACCCTGTTCGTTAAAAAGGAGGAACTCCGCCCCTTAGAAATGAAGGAAACTATGTCTAACCGTGATAACCGAAGATGATCTCCAATAAGGAAGAGCACAGCGTCAATCAGCGTCGCACCGTCGATAGCCGTCGTTCCTGTCACTCTGCCATAGGTCATATAAGTATGTGGAGACCGACTTAAGTTTTTAGCCGCCATAGCAAATTTCCCGCCAATAGAAATGCTCGGTTTTTTTTAAAGGGATTTTTTTTTTTTTTTTTGGCTAGCTAAGGGATATTGAAATTGTAATATACTCCGTCCATTCCTTTTTTCCCCCTTTTTTTATAAAAAATGATTAACTGAATTGTGTTGTTAAAAAATTTCATTAAAATTTAATAAATATGTAAGAAACGAATTTTATTTTTTAAAAATGTCATCATTCATGTAAAAGAGAAAAAATATGTGATATTGGTGCTTTAGTCAAATATAAAAATTAAATACAATAAGGATATAAATAATTTTGTTATTAAAGGTAAAATGAAGAGTTTATAAAAAAAAAACTTTTCAGACATACTCCCTCCGCTCCTAATTATAAGATAAATTTGATTTTTTTTGAAGAAATTAAGGAAGCCAATTAAATCACTTTAGAATATTTATATTTTTATTTTTTTCTTCAAACTAATTAATTTGACTAATAAACTTATATATAATCTAATAATACTAAAAATATAAATACTCTAAATTGATTTAATTGGTTACCTTAATTTTTCTAAAAAAGTTAACTTTATCTTATAATTAGGACTGGATGGAGTATCTAATAATTCTATTTTATTAAAAGGAGATGAGGAGCATACCACACCACACTTTATTTAATGCATCTCTCCAATGCAAATTATGAGACTGCAATAAGATGAAAATTTTTATTTTCGCATCTGTATATTTTTTCTTCTTATTAAATTGTTTAATTTTATTGTAGTAACACAATTAGTTTCAGGGTTAACAATTAGTTTCAGAGTAAAATACTCTAACCTCCCCTCTATTTTGCCTTAATTACACAGACATCCCCTCTATTTTGGAAACCCGTATAAACCTCCCTTAAAATTAAAATGTATGTTACAAAAACCTCCCTTATAGTTTGAGGTTCTATTTCCATCCACCCAAATCGTTAGTTGACCGTTAAGTTTGACTTTTAAACTTTTTTTAACCAAAATGTCCTTCTTCAATATTAAAATTATTTATATATATATATAGGGGCTAATAAATTTACTCTATTAGATTCTCTAACTTTCTAATTTTTTTAAAAATTTATTAATTTTGATACTATAAATTATTTTTGACTTAAAATATATATTAAACACATATTTTTATCGAATATAATAAACTATATAATTATAAGATTGTATGTGTCATTTAAATGTATAATTTAATATTTTTTCCACAAATATTAATAAATACATTTGATCAAGCATATTTTTATTTAAAATCTTGCTTGAATATTCAACGTTTGTGATATTTACATTAACTAATGCTAAAATCATTAAACAGATAACTACTTGTAAAGATAAAAATAGAAATTAAGGAATAGATAAAAAAAAAACTCTTAAATTCTTTAAAACAACTTTAGTCAAAATGTGCAAGAAAAAATAAATTTAATTAAAAAAATATATTTTTGGAATCTTTTTAGAATATTCTTAACGGAGTTAACTGTTTGGACTTAAGTGTATGTTTTTAAAATAGATGGGAGGTCTGTGTAATTAACACAAAACTGGAGGGTGGTCAGAGTATTTTACTCTAAAAGCAGACACCACACCGTGCCACGTCAGCTCTACTATTCTCTCTAATACAAGTGCCAAATTTAAAAAATTTATCCAAAAAATAACTACCATAATATCAATACCGACATTCTAGTACTGCCTCTTAAAAACCTCCCACTATTTTTATTGATTAATCCCCAAAAGCCTCTCACCAACTTCCTTGTTTTAAAATATAAATAAAATTAAGATATGATGCAAAATATGTTATTCTTCATATTATTTAAAAATTGAAGACTATTTTCGAATTTAAATTTAATTTTGATTTTCGATTTGAATTTTTGAATTTTAATTGAATTTCGCATTAAAATTTAAACTAGCTAAGAGATAATTGGGGAACTAACAAGTTTCCTTATTTAAGAATACAAATTAAATTAATATATAAATTTAAACAATTCCTCCAAATAATAACTACTATAACACTAATACCCACGTTCCAGTATTACCTCCTAAAAACCTCCCATTTTTTTTATTGGTTAATCCTTAAAGGCTATTTTTGAATTTTAATTTAATTTAGAATTTAAATTTAAATTTTCAAATTTTAATTTAATTTCAATTTCTTTATTTTTTTAAAAATATAACAATCGAGTTTAATGAAATTTATGTGTTTAATAGTTTTGTTGTCTATCATATATAATAATAACTTTTTATATATGACAATCAAATAATAAAAGAATAATTTTATTAACCATGATCAAAGCTCAATATTAAATTAACAGTACAAATTTTTTTAAAATATGAAATAGATAAATTTAATTCTTTCATCTGGTCATTTATCTTTTTTATATGTTGTTAATTCTCACTTTGATTCTGTCTTGTCAATATTCTCATGAATTTCTATTTAAATTGTTTAGATTCTTTTTTTTAATTTCCTTTCTTTGATTTATAATAAAGATAGAGATTAAATATTTAAAAAAAATTAAATCAGTTTCATATTATGAAACTTCTCAAACCTATTCCCAATTTAATTGACTATTTTGACATCTGCATTATCTGTAATAGATGGAGTTAATAATGTAGTGCTTCAAATGCTTCCTGGTGAAGAAAAGATTTATTTAAGTGTTGATAGCGTATCTAAACAGGATAGTGCCCTTAGCTCTATTATAGATATGCACTCAATTGAGTTATTGAATTCAATCTTTATGTCAGGTCTTCCAAACCATGAGCTCGGACCGAAGGTGGGTGCCCCATTATATTAATGAGGAACATTAATAAATCCATTGGAATATACAATGGAACTCAATTGATTGTCACAAGATTTGAAAACCATGTCATTAAAGCTAACATTATATCTAGAGACAGTCCCTCAATCAATGTGCTTATCCCACGAATCACCATCACACCTTCAGATTCAACTTTGCCATTCACCTTGTGCAGGCGACAGTTTTCAGTTATGTTTGCATTTGCCATGACAATTAATAAGAGCCAAGGTTATAGCTTGCTTAATGTTGGATTATATTTACCACGTACAGTCTTCACACATGGTCAATTATATGTTGCAGTCTCACGTGTGAGACGAAAAAGAGGGGTTGAAGATTCTTATTTTAGATGCAGAAGGGAAACTGACAAATCAAACTTCTAATATAGTTTTATAAAGAGGTTTTCTACAACATTTTACCCTATATTATATAAATAGATGTTGTATTTGAATTTATTATTTTGTATACAAAATACTAAATTACTAACATGCTACATCTTTTAATTTCAAGTTTGTGTGCCCGCACATTGCGCGGGTCCTAAACTAGTATAGGAAATTATCAGGGCTAATTCTAACTGTGTTAAAAGAGTAAAATTAAAATATTTTAATAATGACAAAAACACACCGTAGCAAATTGAAAATTAATAGAAACTATTTTTGACAAAGAAATTAATAGCAACTGTAAGTTTATATCTTAGGAGGAATGGTTTTCCAAAATTTTATTTATTTTGAAAAATAAATTTACAGGATAGCCATAAAAAAGAAAGAAAAAGAAATTTAAAGGATAAATTTTCCTCCCATTATTAAGCCTATTTGAAAGCATTTAAAATAAGTATTTTTAGGCTTATAAAATAAAGGGAAAATTCTCCTTAAATACCATTTCAATTTTCAAAACTCCAAAAAGTCTATTAAGACATAAAAATGTGATATAGGACTAATTTGAGGTTTTAAAGTGTTGGTGATTTTACCATAATACCCTTTAATTCTTTAAATAAAAAAAAAACAAAGAAAGGGCACCCCTTGCATGAACATCACCGCCAGCCTACCCTAGGGAGCTCTGGCTGCCAGCCGTTGGTGCTTCGGTATGAGGAGCCAAGTGATGAAAGTGGGATTTGAACTCACTCCCCTTGATCCTCCAAGGGGCATGGTGACCATTTGGCCGCTAAACCCTTTTGTTATATATATATATATATATATATATATATATATATATATATATATATATATATATATATATATATATATAAAGGCGTAATAATATTCACTAAATGAATAATGTTATTAATTAAAAACATAAACATATTGACTAAAGGTGTAATAGTATTAATTAAATGAGTAATGTTATTAACTCATGGCGAAATGGTATTGATTATATGAGTAATGATATTGGTTGAAGATGTAATGATATTTACTAAATGAGTAATATTATTATCTAAAAATAAGTAATGATTTACTCCTTTTAATTAATACCATTACGTCTTTATTTATAATACACACACATATATTCTTATTTATATACATATCAAAAAGGTTTGGTGGCTCATTGATCATCATGCCTTTTGGATGACCAAGGCAGGTGAGTTCAAATCTCACCCTAACCATTTGGCTCCTCATTTAAAAAAAATAAAAATAAAACCCCAAAAAATCATAGCCACTAGTGCTAGAGCTCTGGCTGTAACATCCTAATTTTTATATAATTATAATTATGAAAATTAATAATAATTTTTAGGTAAAAAGAAAAGAAGAATTTAGTTAAAATATTTTTTTAAAATAATAATATATATATATATATTTAAATAAATTAATAATTATAAATAAATAAATATTATAAAAATAGAATAAAATAATATATATATATATATATATTAAAAGAAAGAAAAGTGTGGGCGCCCGTTGGCGCCCACCACATTGAAAAAACGGGGGAGGCACACAAAGTGCCTCCCACCATTTAATTAATGATTGTGGGCATACGCCCACAATCATTAAATGAAAACTGGGGAAGGCACGCAGTGTCTTCCGCAGTTTTCAAAGAGGAGGGGGATTATAAATACCCCCTCTCCCCGTCCTCACTCCACACACCTCAAGTGTGGAGAAAGGCGTAAAGTGAAGCATTAGTAGGAGTATTTTCACATCTTTGGAGATCGATGAGGTACTCAATATTACTTCTCATCTTAGAATTATTTTTATGAAAATGTTCTAAATAATTTTCTCTTTCTTATGGTAATAATTTTATGATGATTAGAGAAAATTTTAAGATTATGATTTTGGATAAATTTGAGTTTTATTAATATAAGGCTATAGGAATGTAGAGGATAATTAATAGTTAATTTTAATCAAGTTACTTTTGTTACTTAGTTAGCATATAATTTTATAATGAAATCTTTACATAACTAATTTATGAATAATTCTATATTAGACTTTTTAACCGATTAAATTTAGGTTAAATAATTTATTTGGATTATTAGAGGTATTCTTGAGGTTTTAATCGGTTTAGATTTTTTTTAGGATGATGATTTATAATTTAGCCATTTTATAAATTGATTATTGTAGATTGATTTTTGGCGTATATTTGAGCTCTTGGATTAGAAGCTTGTGATTATAATTTTGCTTTGGCGAGAGGTAACCACTTTCCACTTATTATCTGTGTTGATATGCTGTTTGTGAGTATTTTGATATTTACTCCAATGAGTAAAGGTTTATTATGATTGAGAAAGTTTTCATTATATTGTGAAGTATTTTGATATAAAATAGCTTTGTGGAATTTTATGATTTGAAATGAGAAAATTATGTATATATTCGGGAAAATCCCATTGAAATAATTATTGATAAATTATTGTGATAATGGGTTTGGGATAAGATGGAGTATGTTATTTTACCACGTGGTATAGCCTCCATTGGTGCACGATGGTTGGCTGTTTATTGTCCCACCAGTTTCAATGAGGGACTGCCCCACCAGTTTCAATGAGGGGCTGCGACACCGAAAGACCCATGGTCCGGGGCACGTGTTTTGAGGGTTTGGCCGATCCTCATCGCGTGACCGGTGAGCTTTTTGAGTGGCCAGTTACATGGTTAGTAACTTAGCCCATGGGTCTAGTCGCGTGGAAATAAGGCGGTTCGGTTGGATTGATGGGAGGTAATGGGAATTGTAATAAGAAATTTATGTATAAAACCGTGATATTGAATTTTTATAAATTGCTATATAAATTGTTCCACTTAGCACCTCATGAACACATGTTAGCATGTGTAATGAGTCGGATAGCTGGTTACTGAGGCTTTTGTCTCACCCCGTTAATTTAACATTTTTCAGGTGAAAATTCCCTTACTGGAATGTCGGGAGGAGCTCCTGAGGCATAGATATATTTCTATATATATCTGTACAGCCTCTTGTAGTTTATTATGTGTTGAATGAATGTACATTGCCACTTATTAGGGACCTTATTTTGTAAACTCTAAATTCCTCTTCGTACTCTGTTTATCTTATAAAGTTGGGTGACCTTGGTTTTGAAATGGAAATGTTTGATATGACAACTGTAGGGACTTAAATCTTTTATTACCATGGTAGAGTTTTCAAATAAGTTACTTGAACTCTTTTCTACCATGGTAATGACTTAAATCTTTTATTACCATGGTAGAGTTTCCAAATAGTTACTTGAATTCTTTTCTACCATGGTAATGACTTAAATCTTTTATTACCATGGTAGACTTTGCAAATAGTTACTTGAACTCTTTTCTACCATGGTAATCTTTCTTTCTTTTAAAAAAAATGATGAAATGAGTAATTCTTAAAGATAAGTTAATATTATATTATTATTAAGGAGAGGATCTCACACTGGCCATTGGAGGGTGCCAGTTGGCTGTAGTGCTTCGAAGAGGGTTGCCTTTTCTTTTGTTTTTATTTAAAAAATTGAGGGGAATTATGATAAAATCACTAACACTTTAAAATCTTAAATTAGTCCCCTATTATCTTCATGTTATTTCTATGTCTTAATAAACCTTTTGAAGTTTGGGAAAATCCCTATAAAAGACATTTGAATTGTTCAAACTCTAATTTGAGTTATTAAATTTAATAAATTATAAATCAAGTCATATGCCCTATAATAGAATTTTAGAATTCGATAATTTTATATTACTACCCTCATTTGTGTTGAATATCCATCTTTATTATTTTAATATTTTTTTACAAAAGTATGGGCTCATTAGTTATACTCTCTCCCCTTCAAAAATTTTCCTTTTCCAAAAAGATTTCCCCCTCCTCTCCACCTCTGCTACGCCACTTTTTCCATATCTCCCCACCTCCGAACCCCCCCAAAGCTAATGTTGTGGATGGAGGTATTATTAGACTCCTTTAAACTTTGTTAAGATTATTCTCAAGGTCATATTATCGGCAAGCATCACTTATGTGCTCTACGAAACTATAATAAAGGGTTTGAAAATAGAGTGAAATTTTTGCTGCTTAAGAATAGAGGTGGGCTCAATGCATTGTTGTTATCATGATGATTATGATTCCACTTGAAGAGCAAATCTGAAGCAGCATAACCAAAATCCAAAACCTCACAAATCTGTCAATTAAGAGCAACGTTAGCTTCAATAAAGAAAGAGTGGTGTGGATGTGGGAATTGGCTTCAGTCCGCTGCTCTTCCTTTTCTTTAAAACTATACCGTTTTGATGTAGTTTTAGGTGATGGGACTGAATTTTTTTTTAAAAAATAGTTTCTACTATTTTGAAGTATTTTTTTGGAAGTGTCTAGTATCTTAAAATATTTTTAAGTAACATACAGTATCCTAAAATAATTTTTAATACTTTTAACCCCTTAAACTATTTTTTCGGTTGTACCCAGTATGTTAGCAGACTGATTGCAATTTTATCCTTAATAAATTTTTTCAGCTATAAAAATAACTTTAAAATATAAGTTGCTACTGAAAAAATATTTTAGAGTGGGTGGAAATCAATAAATCAGTATCCTAAGTTTTGGGCGCTTGTTACTACTAAGAAAAATACAATAATGGTATAATTGTAGTCAGTCTCCTAAAACACTAGGTATAACTGAAAAAATATTTTAAAAGGTTAAAAAAGCACCAAAAAATAATTTAAAATAATTTTTGCAGCTGAAAAAATTTATTAAGGATAAAATTGCAGTCAGGCTGCTAACACACTGGGTACAACAAAAAAAAATAGTTTAAAGGGTTAAAAGTATTAAAAATTATTTTAGGATACTGTATGTTACTTAAAAATATTTTAAGATATTAGATACTTTCAAAAAAAATACTTCAAAATAGTAAAAACTATTTTTTTTTAAAAAAAATTCAGTCCTATCACCTAAAACTACACCAAAACGGTGTAGTTTTAAAGAAAAGGACGAGCAGCGGACACAGAGGGCAGCGGATTGAAGCCAATTCTGTGGATGTGGGGGGAGACATGGAAGAAGCGGTGCAGCAAAGTTGGAGTGAGGGAAAGCTTTCTGGAAAAGTAAATGTTGTAGGGGAGATAGAGTAATTAACGAGTCTATATCTTTGTTAAAAAATGTTAAAATAATACAGATGGATACTCAACTTAAATGAGAGTAGTAAGGTAAAATTATTGAATTCTAAAATCCTATTACAGGACATATGACTTAATTTATAATTTGTTGAATTTAATAACCCAAATTAGGATTTGAAAAATTTAGCAGTTTTTTATTGGGATTTTCCCTTAAAGTTTTGAAAGTTGAAATGGTATTTAAGTAGATTTTTTTAAAATAAAAATCATCTTATATATTTATTTTGTATAATACAAAATCACTTTTAATTTTACAAGATAAGACTATGCTCATATATTTACCTTAATTATTGATTATGCTAGAGTAATTGCATCCTGTTGTATTGCTTATCTAATTTTTATTACATGTATCAAGGATTTAACATTATTAGGAGTAACAGCTTACTTGCCAAAAAAACTAACAGAGTAACAGCTGTTCTGGTTTTAGTTGTTCAGTGTGCTGAACATCCATATGGTAAATGATGTCCACAATTCCTTCTATTCACAAGATTAGCAATTCCCAAATAGAAACATCATTGGGTTATTCTGAACCAGAAGGCAACAATGATCGCATATGCTAAAAGAGGAGACAGAAGTTGAATTGGCCTTAGTGTGTGTTTGACAACGGGAGTGTTTGTTACAGCGTTTTTGAGTCCAATAAGCCCGTTTTCAGCATAAAAAGCCTAAATAAAACTGTAACCCGTTTTGTGAGTGTTTGGTACAGCGTTTTCGCAAAAAAAAAAAAAAAAAAAGCCCGATTTCGCTAACTTATTGATAAGCCCGAAGTTGAGGCTTTTTTTAAAAAATAAGCTGCGTTTTTTGGTGAAATCTGAATCTCACATGGGGCCCAATAAACATAGTGTCAACTTTATCTCTTTTTATATAAAGAGATACGTGGGGCCTACGAATTTTCTTTAGCATACGAATTTTCTTATCAACGATTTCCATCTCTCTTCCAATATTTAAATATAATATATATTATTATATATATATATATATATAATAACATATAATATATATATTATATATTATAAATATATATTATATAATAATATATATTTATATATATTATATACGGATGGCAAAAAAAAAATATATATATATATTATATACACACATATTGAATATCACATATATGATCTATCTAAAATTTGAAAAATATACAAATAGCATTCAAGTTTTTATTTTTAAAAACGCACTTATACAATCGCTAATCCAAACACGTTTTGACTTATGAAAAATCACTTATTCAACCGCTCATCCAAACATGTTTTGACTTATGAAAAAACACTTATTCAATCGTTCATTCAAATATAAATCACGAATCAAAAATTGAATTTTTTTAAAGTCATTTTTAATAAGTCAGAATCACAATAAGTCATTTTTCCTACCGCTATCCCAAACACACACAACATCCCAAATCATAGTTTCAAACCATGGTTTGCGTAACCCGAAATAAAACTCCTCTCACATACTTACCTCGTAAGTCGTAAAAAATATTAAAAAAAGTTAATCCAAACATACATTTGGTTGAAGGTGAAATTAATCCTTTTTTTTAACGTGTTTATAAGTAAAATTATATCCTAAAATATTTTAAAATATTAGATGTACCTCAAAATATATTTTAAAATATTAGATGCAATTTAATCTAATAAAAAGTGCTTACACGTCGCCTATTATTATAATTTTTTAATAATTAAATTGACTGGCACCTCACCCTCTCTTTCTTTCTTTTTTGCTTTTTATGAAATCGCAATCATACTTTACTCGCCTCTTGCGCGAATTTTTCGTTCTTGTTTTTCTGCCCCCAATACATGACTCTTTGAAAACACAAAAATTTATTTGGTTGAGCGTTTTATAAAAAATTAAAATTTGTATTATGTAAATCGAAATAAAATTTATCTTATATTCTTATTTTATATATAAATTATGATTTATAAACTCTTATTATTAAAAAATAAGCTATTCAAGTAAGTTCGAACACTCGACACAAAGCGCAACGCAAGGCGGATTTGGGGTCCGAAAGTGTGAACGCCCACAGGCGATAGAAGAGGGACTAGGGCTTGGGAGCAGAAGAGATTGGGGAATTAGAGGAGATTAGCGAAGAAGAGATCAGATCGGCGGTCAATGGCAGAGTACTGATTCGGCGAGGGCACAATCGAAGGAGAAAACATCGACTACGAAGAGAGTAGAGATCGAAAAAGAAGGCAGAATATTGGGTCGTGAAGAGGGTCTGGGAGAGGAAATCGAAGGAGAAAGCTCAGCAAAGGTATTAGAGTACTGATTTGATTTCCGTTTCTGCTCTCTCTTTCTCTCTTTGTCCATTTTTGTTTCTTCTGTTCATAACATACGCATTTCATTGGAACATTTGCTTCTTCTCTTCTAATCTTATATAAATAAGTATATATTTTCGTTTTCAAAAAGCACATTATTGTCTTGCCTCTACTGATCGGTTCAAAAAATTTTCAAAATGGATGGATAGAACAAGAATCCATGAACACCAAAAAGCTCATTTCGAAATTTTAGAAAATATCGAGAAGAAGAAAATAAATACCTATTTCGAAATAAGAAGCAGATTCTAGTTTTATTCTTTTGCTGTTGTCACAAATCAGAGCGTTCCAATCTTCTCCCGTCGGTAGTGGTTTCTCACATCGCAGCTCGCCCCCTCTCTTTGCAGAGCGTCTTCTTCAATCTCTCTCCTCTCTCTCTCTCTTGGCTCCTGAAGAGTTAACATTTCATGGTTATCAGTTAGATGAGCAGATGTGCTCATATTTGATGGGCACCGTTTTTAACATAATCTGGCTGTTCATTTCTTCTTTTCAAAATCTCTAATGGTCCTTCAAATTTCCCCAGCAAGGCAAGTGGAGCAAAGACTGAACGTGGTGTGAAAACTATAGGAGGAACAAGTTCTAGAGTAGTAGAGAGAAGTTCTGCACTTGCTAAAGGTAATATAGGTGAGTAATGTGCTTCTGCCATGAATCTGAAGTTTTGTCAAAATCTAGTTGAAATTGAAATCTGATTTTAAAAGGGAAGCATAATATTTAAAGATTTTAATCAAAATCTGACTAATGGAAGAATGGTAAGATGATAAATTTCATCTTTTGACAAAGGATGCAAAAAGAAAATATAACTTCAAATGATATAAAGTTGCTAAACTGAAGCAACCCTGAGCTTTTATTCCGGATATATATATATAGAGAGAGAGAGAGGAAAGATGAAACAGAAGCTAAAGCTATCATTTTGATTTAATAAAATACTGAATATGTATGTGTTAAATTTACCCCAAACGGGAGAATTAGAAGATTGATGTGAACAGAAGCTTATATATGTGTGCATGGTTTGCTAAACTCCCAATTTTTTGATGCTTATTTCATGCTTTTGCATGTGTTTTGCTAAATTTATGATTTTGTTGTGGCAAGAAACTTTATAATGGAGAATTAATGAAAACCCAAAACAATTCTAAAAGTATTTATGATATTTTTTAATTTGAAGATTTGATGTTTTGTTAAAAGATATAATGATTTTGATGTGTATAGGAACTTCGCAATGGAGGATGAATTTAAACCAAAAATTGGAAAGGAGTTTGGAAGTTTGGAAGAAGCATGGATGTTCTGGAATGATTATGCTAGAAGAACCGGGTTTGGAGCTAGAAAATACAGTGGTACAAAGAGCAGAAAAGATGGTGAAACTATTACATATAGATATGTATGTTGCAAGGAGGGTCTTAGAAAAGAAAATAAAGCAAAGAGATATACTTCCAGGCATAGAGTTGAAACAAGGACTAACTGTAAGGCAAAAATGGTAGTATCTCGTGTTGATCAGAAGTTCAAAATCACTAGATTTGATGAAGAGCACAATCACCCCCTCGACACCCAAGATACAATGCACTTGTTGGCATCCCAAGATACAGTCCACAACCAAGATTTGATTGTGTACAGGAACTTCACAGTAGAGGATGAATTTAAACCAAAAATAGGACAGGAGTTTGGAAGTTTGGAAGAAGCGTGGATGTTCTGGAATGATTATGCTAGAAGAACCGGGTTTGGAGCTAGAAAATTTAATGGTACAAAGAGTAGAAAAGATGGTGAAACTATTACATATAGATATGTATGTTGCAAGGAGGGTCTTAGAAAAGAAGACAAAGTAGAGAAATATTCTTCCAGGCATCGAGCTGAAACAAGGACTAACTGTAAGGCAAAAATGGTAGTATCTCGTGTTAATCAAAAGTTCAAAATCACTAGATTTGATGAAGAACACAATCATCCCCTCCACACACAAGATACAATGCACTTGTTGGCATCCCAAAGAAATTTATCAGAAGTTGATGCCCATGAAATAGACCTTGCAAGTGAGTCTAGGCTCCAACAAAAGGATACTCTTGACTTAATGAGTTCACTTAGGTATGGACAATTACTGCAAACAATGGTAAGATTGGCAGCAAAGGCTTCTAAGACGCTTGAAGGGTTTGAGCGTGTTCAGAGATGCATCATTGAATTAGAAAATTGTATTCCTGATGGTAATGAAGGTGCTATTGCCGAGCCATTTGAGAATGGAAGAAAGGATTCAAGAAATAAAGATGTGCAGACACATGAGGCTCCGCCGTGTAAGAGAACAAAGGTGAATTCAAAGAAAGATGCCCAAACACAACCTCCTCATCCAATGGAACCTCCACAAATTCAATATGCTTTCCCACCACCTGCATCTATGCGATAGTCATTCACAAGTTTGCTAATGGTATGAATCAATAAATTTGTCACTATTAATTGATACATATGACTTGATATCCTCAAGTCACAACCATTTATACTTGCAAATATAGGCACTTGAAGGTGATTTCACTTCATTTGAAGCAATATATCTTATTTCCCACAATTCTCAAGGTAATGAAAAGAAAGATAAAAAGAAGAGTGAGGAATTATAACCTTTATTCTTTTCAATATTGTTATTTACCACTATTGCATTACATATACATAATACATCTCTCACATATTAAAATATAAACTCCTTACAAATTACAGATCTTTTGACTCGTACAGGAAACCAGACTAGTCTCTAACATATTTAATGATGCAATCCTCAAATGATCTTTTGATTCATACAGGAAACTAAAATAGACATCAGACTTTTTTTGTGGCTATTTTTTGTATGCACCAACATTACGCAGCTTGTTACACGTTTCTTTTGGAGCTTAGGAGTGCACAAGACAATTTTTTTTGGATTGTTGGCGAATGCTTTGTTCATAGGACAACAACCATCTACACCAGCAGTGAATCATAGTTTTCTTTTTTTCCAAGTTAGAGCAACCAATAGTAAACCTGGAAGTGTATCTATAACAGCAACAATCTACAGCAGTAAATTTGTTAAACTGTGCATTTTTTAGCCAGTCCAATGCAAGTATATCTATTACAGTTGGTGCAACTTTCAGCTAGCTCCAAAACTTACCTTTTTATGGCAGTGCTTGTTAAACTTCGGGCAAGGAAAATTAGTTTGATTTGGGATGTCCCAAAGCCGTTGTAAATACAAAAAGATGAAGTTATAATAGCATGAAATAGTGTCATCATATCAAAAGAGTACCGTGACTATAATTGAACAGCTTTGAAAATAAATGTGCATTATTTAAAGAAAAAATTGCTTTTGCCCTTGCTATAATCTAGGTGGAGGTAAATCTGCTTCAGTTGAGAGTTATTAACTATATGCAACTTAGATCACTTATTATGCTGAGAAAATAAAAGAGAGGAAAAAAAAAAATAGCACCAGCAACAGTGTTTATTCAGCATCAGTCATATCACCTGGACCATTTTTTCTACCTTGTGCCATTATCTTTCCATAGATTGATGAAGCTGTCAAGCTTATATCTCTCAGCTGGTATTATTTGCATTTGCATCACATTGGAATGCTCTTACAATTACAATATCTCCTCTGTCACATTAACATCAACAGATCATACTATACCCCTTTGTAGACTGATGATGATATGGTACTCTTATGCAGTGATGCTCATATTAACATCTGAAGAATTGAACAAGAACTTAAAAATTCCATTTTACTGTAAAAAATTTGGACTATTGATAATGATACAAAGAATGATCAATGGTCCTTATCTCAAGAAACTGGGTACTTTATTTGAAAGTTGAAACTGGCATGAAGTGTAAGGCCCTTTAAACAACAATCTAACATGAACTAAATTCATATCTAAGTTAGCGTTTGGGGAAAAGGAACAGCCGTGTCTTGGCCATATGTTCTGCCATAACGGCCACAATCAAATTTGAAGTGATTCTGAAACGTGCATCTCTAACTTGGCCTCAAGCAATTCTTAAGTGAACTAAAATGAGTTACAGCTTCAACCATCATGATTCTCGGCTGAGTAACCATGCCAAGGTTCTGCTCTCGATCGCAACTGCAAAGTTTCAAATTGGAAAAAAAAAATTCAAATTGGACGGCGAAGATTATTTTGTGATTAACAACTCTAATCCCTTCACTAAACCAAACTGTGCATTTTATGGGATGAGCTTTGGGTGCTCATAGATTCGATTAGTAAGAATGCAGGGCATGTTTGCTTTAGCAATCAGATTACTTATAAGCTGTTTTTTACGTAAATCGAAACACAATTCCTCTCACATACTTATCTCATATACCATAAATCACTATTGAAAAGTTGCTTTTAAACATTCTAATCGCTAATCCAAACAAACACGTAGTTGTCCATGCATAGGCAAAGGGAGTACCAGATATCGGAGGGAACTTACAAGGACTAATGCCTTAACAAATAAATATTGGACTGAACTTACAGTACAGGGACTAGTAACAGAACTAATCTATGAATATTAAAAAATAATTAAATTATTTATTAGTAAAAAATGTGTTAATTTTTTTATACCTATTTTAATTATCTGAGATAGTTTAGAAAAATAATAATAAATATAAGAGTAAAATGCATTGCCACCCATCTATTTTACTTAAATTATGCAAACCTCCCCACGATTTTGAAAACGTATATAGACCTCTTTTAAAATTAAAATACATGTTACATAAACCTCCTTTAAATATTCAAAATTCCATTTCCATCTACTTAACTTTTAATTAACTGTTAAGTTTGACTATTAAATATTTACTTTGATCAAAATACCCCTCTTTCAACAAATTTATAAACATTTATATTTACCTAAAAATAATTTCTTATATAAAAAAAAATTTAATATATATATATGTTCAAAATTTTTTATTGTATCTATTGAAACTTAATTATTTAGCATTCTTTTAGATGACTAAAAACATATTTCTTTCTTTCTTTTTTTCTTTTGTCACCACACCATGAGTTCATGATTGAAAACATATTTGAAAGGTCACCATATGTTATTAATAAATAACGTAAATTTGACATATTATATAAATTATATTAATTTTAAATTTAAATTTTTAAAATACATTTTTTTCACAAACATTTAAATACAAACGTGTATATAATAAGTATGCATCTATTAAAAGAATCAATCATATTTTTAATTAAGTTCTATGACTGCATTAATTAAATTAATTAAGTCTTTATCACATTATGAAAAAAAATAACAAATAACTATTTGAAAAATTAAAAAAAATAAATTAAGCAAAAAAAACTATTAAATTACTTTAAAAATTTAGCCAAAATTAAGGAATTGGTAATGATGAAGGGTAAATTAGTAAATAAAATTTATTTTAATATAAAGTTTAATTAAAAAATAAAAATCCTTAACAAGGTTAACGGTTTGGACTTAAATGTATGCTTTCAAAATATAGAGGAGGTATGTGTAATTAAGATAAAATGTAAGGGATATTAGAGTATTTTACTCATAATATAATAAATAAAACATATTGCACAACCAAAATTTATCCACCTATCCATGTACAATCAAACCAAAATTTATCAACTATTGCACTTCATCTCTTTGAGCTGTTCATTAATATTGAGAAAATACTTTAGATTAAAATATTTATGTGAGATGCAACTTAACCCTTTATTTAATAGAAGATAATTAAATATTTTATGATACTGCACTTTGTAGCCTATAACTTCTTTTTTTTTCCCGAAATAGCCTATAACATGAAAGTTCTCCTATAAATACCAGTTGAGATATTTCACTCAGTTTGTTTTACTCCTTAATTAAAAGAAGGATAAAGATGCAAAAATGTCCATAATCTTTCTCAAAAAGAGCTACTAACACTATAAACAAATTTTGGATTCAAAAATACCCATGTAGATTAAAAAAAAGGGTTTAAATGCTACGTCCGTTACTTTGATAAACACTGACCGTTTGTTTGAAAAAATTGGTCAAATCTAATGACGTGGACGGTGAGTTGGCAAAGTTTGTTTGGAAAATATGACCATAAATGAAAAGAAAGACTTGGGTTAAATCAAAGCATTTACCTCCATTCAAAAAATAAAACTAAAAATCAATGCCCTCTCCTTTCGGTGTCCCACGTCCTCTCTGAGTAGTGAGTACGGTGTTGCTTCCTCTTCTTGAATGCCAGTTCCATGCTGTTCCACATGACAATCCCAAAAACGAATTGGAAATATGCCTTGAGAGTGGTGAGTTTTGGACATCAAAACACTAAACTTTATCATTTGGGCTTGGATGGACTAAGAATCCTCTCAGTGGAGTTTATACGTTTGAAGAAAAATTAAATCAGTTTGGTGGAATACCAATTCCAAAAACCAAAAACCTTGTCATTCGGTTTTGCAGGGGTTGACACTGTTGTAACCAATCAAGGGCATCACTTGGTCTACATGCATGCTGGGACTAACCCCTTTGAAGTCATCAATCACTCTGTTAAGTGAGCCATCTTCCTCAACTCTCTCTCCCCTCTCTCTATAGCATCTTCTTTCTCTGGCATGGTCACATTTTCTTAGTCTATTTATCAACTATTTTTTTGTCATACAAGTAAGAACCTTCTCTGATTCTCCCTGTTGAATTGTCGATTGCTTCATTCCTCCATGTAATGTGCCTTATTAACCCTCTTTGACTCCCTCATTTCCACTCCCAACACCGTGTCGGCGCTGCCGCAACACCTAACCCTTCCACTGTCGGCAACAACCTCTTAGTCATCACGCCTCTATACAACACCAAACTCGCATTCTCAATGATGTCAAACCCACATAACCTATGAAATCAAAAACAAAAAATTATGTCTCAAAGGTGAAGGTTGGTGGTTGAACCTGAGAGGAAGAAGAATGATGATGATTTGCAGAAATTGAAGACCTTCGGTCAATTAACTTGCTTCAACAGTTGCAAAGGGGAAATGGAGAAGAAGAAGGTTTGGTGTATTGTTGGAGGAAGAAACGGGGAAGACGAAAGTCGTTCTTTCGTTGTTGAAGATGAAGGTTGGTTGTTGATGCTACTGCCTTTGCACTGCTAGACGTTGTCGGAGGTAGCATGAAAGACAAATTTGAAAGGGTTGAGGTTACGGTAGAAGGGGTAAGCTTGCCACGTCCGGTAGCCAAAATAATCAGGCGGAGGATATTTGGATGAATTGTGGGACCTACAGCTTAAAATATACGTTATTTTAAGACTCATTTAGAATTTTCATAGATATTTTTTAACCCAAAGTTTATTTATTGTGGTAGTAGCCATTTTTGGAGAAGATTATGGGCATTTTTACACATTCAACCTTAAAAAAATGTTATGGGACTAAATCAGAAAATTTATGCAGCCTGCGAATCACCGAGGGTGGATCTTCTCAGAAGCTGTTTTTCTTAGTATCCCTTAGCATCTCAATCCTGTTTGTCTAGATAATCCAAGCGCTCATAAGGAAACACGTCATATACCTCTTAAAATAGTTTCATTTTTGGTTCCCTTCTAAAGGTGTGTTTGGTTAGAGGTTTTTGGACATTATGTGAGAATAAAGGAGAGTTGAAGATAAAAAATGTGTGTTTAATTGGAAAGAGGAAAGATAAGGGGTGAAAAAGTTTTTTTATCATGAAGTGTTTATCGGACCTGGCTTTCCTCCTTTGCACCTTTGCAAAAGGAGGGTCCGCTGCAGCATCTGGACCGTTGGATCATATCTCAACGGTACAGATTTAATATATTATAAAAATATAATTATATTTTTATAATATATTAAATCTGTACCGTTGAGATATGATCCAACGGCCCAAATTGTGCAGCGGATCCTTCTTTATAAAGGGGGAAAGCTCAATCCGTGTTTACCTCTAATTATATTTTTATAATATATTAAATCTATACTGTTGAGATATGATCCAACGACCCAAATTATGCAGCGGATCCTTCTTTATAAAGGAGTAAAGCTCAATCCGTGTTTACCTCCCTTTGCTGTGAAACCTCCATATTTGAGATTTTTTTCAGGGGGAGAAAAAATTTATGTCGATGTCATTATGATTAAATGGGTTAAGGTGCAAAAATACACATGAGTTTTTCTTAAAAGTGCACCCAGCACCAAATGCTTTTTTTAGGGGCAAAAGTCACCATGAACTTTTAAAATGGGTGCAAAAATCACAGTTCTCGTTAGTTGTAGATGACTGCTGTTAGTTTTACCATTTTTGTGCCAGCTGGAGCATTTGCTTCTTTGATCTATGTACATGTGGCAATGGGGTCTGAAATTGTCCATTAACACTCCATCTGTGGCAAACTTGCTGGCCGACTCCTCCGCCATCGCCGGAGCTCTGAAACTTCACCTACCCTCAAGCCCCATAAAGATAAGGCTCCTCCTCCTCGTCCTCCTCCTCTTCCTTGATGACTCCTCTGTTCCTATGTCTGAGTACTATGCCCTTCTTTCCCTGAAAGCAGCCATTAACTTAGCCAGCCTTGACTTCTCCGGCGCACTCTCCAACGAAATTGCTCACCTCCCATTTCTCAATAATCTCTCCGTAGCTGACAATCAGCTCTCTGGAACCAT
Source organism: Inga laurina (assembly GCA_963855925.1). NCBI lineage: Eukaryota > Viridiplantae > Streptophyta > Magnoliopsida > Fabales > Fabaceae > Inga > Inga laurina. The sequence continues at coordinate 13,749,931 of OY979711.1, forward strand.
CCCGCCGGGGATTTCTATCCTCACTGGCCTTCGATTCCTCAACCTTTCTAACAATTTGTTTAACGTAATCAACGGCATCAGGATGTCCACCCAGCATGTCATCAGCGAAGAATGCCGGAGCTACACCCTAACGATCACGGTTAAAGAGATTAGAGTCATCAGAGCAAGATTCGTTTGATCCAGAAATGAATGTCATGATCTAACGGCATTCTGCAGGTCTTACCATAGGGAAATCTGGTTGGGCGATCTGGATTTTAACCTAACAAAATTGCTAAAACAGAGATGAATTTGGATCTGCAATACATTTAATTGGGTCAGAAGACATTACAGGCCGTGATTTCCGCAAGAAAACCAACAAACCGAACGAGGTTTTAATGCGGAGACAGTATCAGAATCCATCAACCAGTAGATGACCCCAAAAATAAAAATCCAGAGAAATAGACATAAAGAGTTGGCCAAACTCGGTTTCACTCAATATATCTCTGTTCCAAAATGGTATGCTTCTTTGGATGACAATTTTAAAGATGCAAATAAAAACAGCCCGGAATAAGAAACGAGCTTTGAAAAAAAGCAGGAAAACAACAACAAAAACTCAGTCAGATCTCACCGGAGTATGGACAGTGGGAACACTTGGAATATTTGGCTGTTTCTGGTAATGAATTAGCAGGCAAAATACCACTGGAGATCGGAAACTTGACCAAGCTCCGGGAGCTTTACATTGGATATTACAACGCTTTCCACGGTGGTTTACCTCCAGAGATTGGCAACTTGTCGGAATTAGTCAGGTTCGACGCTGCAAATTGTGGATTAACCGGCGAGATTCCTCCGGATATTGGGAAGCTTCAGAAACTCGATACACTGTTTCTTCAAGCGAATGCGCTCTCAAGGCCTCTGACTTCCGAGCTTGGGAACTTGAAGAGTTTAAAATCAATGGATTTGTCCAACAATACACTTGCCGATGAGATTCCGGAGAACGTGTCGTGGTGGCTAAATATAGTGGGTTAACTGAGGTTTCATTCACCTTTCTCTAGCCTCCGCCGTCATGCTCTAGTGCATATAATCATCATCATCATCATCTTCTTCTTCATATGTTTCCTGGGTTCCTCTCTAGTCTGGTAAAAGCTCCGACAAGGCCCACTGCCATAGGAGTATTATTCATCCACGTCATGTTCCAACTCACCTTTTTAGGTCAAAAACGTTCAAACTCACGGTCAACGTTCTCAAGATAACGGGAACTGTGATTTTTGCACCCATTTTAAAAGTTCATGGTGACTTTTGCCCCTAAAAAAAGCATTTGGTGTTGGATGCACTTTTGAGAAAAACTCATGTGTATTTTTGCACCTTAACCCTGATTAAATTGCCATAGTAATTTTTGAATATTCTAACCCTACCTTCATCACTAAAAACTCTTTTTCCTTGCCATTCGTCCGATCCAATTGTTCCAGGGTTGCTTCGCTCCTCGGCTCGTCTCGTCGCTCCGGCTGCTCATTTATTATTCATCATCGTTGTTCCCTCCAAAAAATCCCCTTCGTCTTTCTTTATCGTCTTCTTCCCTAAGCCGCGCTTTTCTTTCTGCCATTTTTGTTCACTCAAGCTTTTTCCCATCTTCAAGATTCTCTGAAATTCATATGATTTCCAGCAATTTTGTTCCTCAGATTGTTTCCGCTGCCAATCATTTGGATTCCTTGATATTGAGTTTGCTTCACCAATTTCGGTTTTCGTCTTTATAGGATTCCTCTGAAATTTTTGTTGATTTCACTAGGACACATTCATCAGCTGCTCTGCTTCTATCTTCAGGTATGCAAGGAACTCGAAACGTACTACATTTAATGTTTCAGTTATAAAAAAAATAAATTTAGAAAAGAACAAACTAGGCTCTTCTACGTTTAGCTTGAATTTGAACCAAGCCACAGAATTTGTTTCACTGCACAGGCTGAGCAAGGAAGGCCATTTTTGACGACTTAATCTAGAATTGGTTTTTGTGTTTGATGTGAAATTTGACGCAATTGAAACCCGAGGATATTGAAGTGATCGAAAAAATTCGAAAATGTAAACAACCCAGAGCATTACATAGCATGTTGGTTTTCAAGATCAGCTGCTCTGTTGCAACCGTATGTGCTTGGATGTCACCTGCGTATATATACACGAAATGTTCTCGCGCCCTTAAAAAATGTCAGCCCTCTTACTCCATACCATTGGTGCATTTGATTGTTATCTCTTCCTCCACCCTTACCTGCCTTCCTCAATCAAACAAGAAACCAACCTCACCTCCCCTCTTCTTGAATGTCGACACTACGAGACATCGTCGTCACCGTTCAGTCTTGGACAGGTACCGAGTATTCAAGTGAAAAATCTCAGATTCATTTTCTGCGAAATCTCGACTTGTGATTTCTCCTTAGCTTCCACTCTGTTTCTGATTCTACCAGGGAACAAATTACTGACTTGTGATTGCTTAAGGTTGCTTATTTATTGCTGTCAATTTGTTCAAGATAAACAGCGATTGGGTTCTAAAACTGTTGTAATTATCTCTTCCTTGTTCTCAAAATTAATAGAATCAATAAGCTCTTCTTGCTTTGACCAACTTATTTATGGAAACTGTTGCTTTGATCGCTTTGAACCCATTCAACGCAGACCCAGTCGCTAAACTCTCCAGTTTCTTCCCTTTTGAGTTCAAATTCTCTGAATCATAGTTGCTGCCAATAGTCAGTTTACTTTAGCCGTTTCAATTTTGCTACTCAGATTAGTTCGAACCACCACAAAAAAAAAAAAAAAAAAAAAAAAAAAGTTTAGATTAGGATGAGGAGGATGTTCGGCGGTGAGGGAATAGGGGGAGAGATTGAGGAAAAAGAGTACTCGGGCATCCAATCCCGCCTTTTTTACCTCCCTTTCTGTAATTAGGTGATCATTATTTATTTAATTTGACCTGGTATGATTTTTTTCCTTCTCGGAAATGATTCAAATGCTACAAGGTAATAATGACTAGGGTGTAAATAGAGTTGTAACATCATGAGTATACTTCTGAACCCTGGATGTAACTCTTTCTTTTCTATTTTTGTTTTCTTTATTTTGTTTCTTTCAGGTCTGCTTAGCCATGTCTTTGAGAACTGTGACTAGAAAGTTGGGGAATAAACTCTTGCCCATGTTATCTTCAACTTCCAGCCTGCATTCTCATGCCACCAGTTTTGGTTGGTGTACATTCTCTTACTTTTTAAGTCTCTCTATATGGGATACATTGAGTCTGATCTTTACTCACATAGCGCATATAGGACAATTCTCTTAATTATGTCTTGTTGTTTGGAGTTTTCATTCTGGTAGAAGAAGTATTTTAGATTCTTAACTGAATTTGAGATCTGTTTGCTATCATCATTCTTGCTATAACTTCGTGTATTGGTTCAACCAAAAGATAGATATTTTGTATTATGAAACTAATGCTGGCAAATTATAGGAGTAATTGCTGTCGCTCAGTTTGCCATCTACATGAATGAAAATATATTAAATAATATTAACCTGAAGATTGAAAGATAACAGGAAACATTTAACAAATCGCAATGCATTGATTAAAAATTTTACTTTGCGGAAAATGAAATTGGTTATGTGGTGCTATGCTGTGAGACAAAGCATATGCTAATTGCTTTAGTACTTTTCTTCTGCATTCTCGGATTATAATATGTTATTCCCTTTGACTTCTAGGATTTAAAGAAGTAAATGAGGAAGAAAAGGCCCGAATGGTTGGTAATGTCTTCACAAATGTTGCTGCAAGCTATGATGTCATGAATGATCTAATGAGTGCTGGATTACATAGATTGTGGAAGGATAGGTTAGAGTATCAGCAGTTGTGCACTTTGGAATCATTTCAATTTGAATCCTTGGTTTTTTGCTGTTTACCTTGACTTAAATGTGTTTTCTGCCCAACTTGTCAGACTAGTTTCCAAGCTAAACCCTTTTCCTGGAATGAAACATCTTGACGTGGCTGGTGGGACAGGTGAGCTTCTTTGTCACAATATATGTTTTATAATACTTCTACATGCAAGTTTGAAAAATTATAAATAAATCAATATATATTGGCAAAGTTTGTATGGGAGAAAAATTATAAATGTTTGGAAGGAATTTAAGGATTTCAAATATGTCTTAGGTAATAGACGAATTGAGTTTACCAGTTGCATGAGTTTGCTGATTTATCCCTCTTTTTATCCATAAAGCATTTCAATTTGAGCAAAATTGGTCCACTTATGAAAACCAAATGGTCAATACCTCGTTCTTGTTGCATATTTCTGTGCTCAAAATAAGTTGTTCTCTAGGATTATATGCTGGGGACTGTTTCACCTTATGTAACTGGGTGATGACTGTCATACGGTGAAGATAATATGGAGTTTTGAACAATTTCTAAATGCAAAACAGATATTAAGGTGTTATCATGGCCATTTAACTGGTTCAGAAGCTAAGTTTTCCATGACATTCTATTTTTGTGTTTGTTCAAGGAATATGATTGTATTACCGTTTTCTGAGGTAAAGCTTGCTTCTCCTTTCTCCCTGGCAATATTCTCTTGTAGATATGGACAGAAATAAATTGACATTGGCTCTATCTATCAACATTTTATTTCTGCTTTTATTTTTCTCAAATGCTCATTTATTCCCTGGTTTGTATTCTTTGCTGTCTGGAGTGGCTGTTGCTGTTTTCTGTGGCCAACCCTCTGTATACATGTATTTTCTTCAAAAGAAAAAAGACAAATTCAGAAAACCAATAATTCTGAAATTCTGCAATTATTGATTTTACAGGGGACGTTGCTTTTAGAATCTTGGAGACTATAAACAAAGCTAAACTGAGAGAACTTCGGGATGTGTTTGAAGATACTTTAGAGGAGGAAACTCAAATATATGTTTGTGATATTAATCCTAGCATGCTAAATATTGGCAAACAACGGGCCTCAGAGAGAGGTAACCTAGAAGGCCTTCAAATTTGGCCAATTAGTTTTAGGCTTTAATAGAGGAGTATGGGTAAACTTATTCCTGATTTGTTTGAAGTGAAATTTTCTAATGATTATAATAGGTTTTGGACAAGACCGCTCCCTTGTATGGGTGGAGGGAGATGCTGAAAACTTGAGTTTCAAAAACGATTCAATGGATGGCTACACTATTGCTTTTGGGATTAGAAATGTTACACACATAGAGAAAGTTCTTAGTGAAGCTTATAGGTAAGTTTCACTTTTTAAGATATTTATATACACCTAAGTGGCTACCTAAAACTATCAATCAACAGAAATATATGGCCAATAACCATTTTTTTCCCTAAACAGGGTATTGAAACGTGGGGGGAGGTTTCTCTGCCTTGAATTGAGCCATGTAGACATTCCAATATTTAAAGAATTGTAAGTATAATTTGCTCTATTTTATGACAAATGCATATGGGTTATTAAATTTGAGAGAAAAGAGTGAAATAGAATATGCATACTATTACATTTGAGAATGAAAACACAATAAATAATGAATGTCCAATCTTTAATCCACATATATTTTTATGGATGACGTAGTTGTTTATGTTGACTTTCACTTTACCTCCTTCTACCCTCATGTTTAACTCAAACTCTAATTTAATGTTTCACTTTTTATTTCTCTCAGGTATGACCTATATTCTTTCTCGGTTATTCCTGCCATGGGAGAGTTGGTTGCTGGTGATCGAGGATCCTATCAGTACTTAGTTGAGAGTATTCGGCGTTTCCCCCCACAGGTTTTTATTCTTCCATTTGTTGGTAGCTCCTGATGCCTTTAATTTTTGCTTGAAACGAAAGAATCAGCTGCCTAACAAAAATTACAACTCTGGCCAAAACCAAACCAAACCAAAATTCAGAAAAAAAAAATTAGAAAAATGTTAACTACTGACTACTGAGAGCAGAACAGGAGAATCTTGGGTGGGGCTGCACGTGCTAGTGGAACAGTAGGTGCTTCTCAATGCAGCTAGTCAAGCTAGTTACAACTAATTACATATTAACTTCTATGCTACAAAGATAAGTGCTATGCCAATTAATTAATGCTAACCAATTCCAAAGATTTTTTAATTGAAGTCTTGTATCAGCAATAATCAAGCAAATAGTTGCTTTTCTTGTTAATGTGTTGCTCATTGCACAACAGCCGCAAGCAACTACACCTATCATGGACTAAAAGAATTGAGTTCATTTCTTTTAAAGTTGCTTTTCATGAACTAAAAGAAACGAGCTGCCAGGTACTTTAGTTTTTGTCTTGAACTGCTGTTTGAATGGTATGCATGAGATATTTTGTCAGATGGACAAGATATTAGACTGAAATACTACTGTAAAAGGGTTTTCCTGCATTGCTTTGGTCTCCTGTGAGAGAGACATAATACTAATTTCTTCTGCATCAGATCCCATCTAGTATTTCCTTTTAATGCTGATCTTATCACTGTACTTGTGATTACGGCATCTGTTAGAAAGAAATCCCTGCAGTAAAAGAGACGTGGAATCCATTACTTGATTGTTCTGATTGCTATTGCATCTTCTAATTCACATCCAACGGATCTTATTAATGTAAAAATGAAATTTTCTCTTGCATTATTTCATTTCTTTTTTTTGGAAGAAAGATAGTAGCCATGGTATTATTAGTCAGTTAGAACTGACCAAAGAAAATTATGTGATGACATATTTGCTTCCTATAGCTTGAAACCCCTTTAAGCGGTCAATGGCAAAGCCAAGCAAAAATTTGAATAAGCCTATTATACAATGCAGAAGATTTCTGATGGAAACGAAAATGTCAATTAAGGTTCCTGATGTGGCTAGGATCTTATTCTATGTTGACCAATCTGTATTGCAACTGATGTGCAGGACAAATTTGCTTCAATGATCGTCGATGCCGGGTTCCAGAAAGTCGAGTATGAGAATCTTGTTGGGGGAGTGGTTGCCATCCATTCGGGGCTGAAAGTCTGATGGTGATTGCATATTTCTAAAGCTACACAGGGTGGAGATCAAGCATATGATCTTGCTGCCATTCCAAGTTTTGAATTGGTTAGAATAGCTTTTGTAGTTTCTGTACTTAGTGCATCAATTGGAAACGTCTTTATTGTGTATTTGGCGTTTGCAATTCTTTCGGGAAGAATTAATCAGTTGTCATTGAAGGAATATAATTATCAGAAAGTCTTAATAATAAGTGAGGAGTATAAACTTCTTGTCATTTCCTATATTAGAACTTGTGATTACATTTTACTTGTGGCCTTTTTATGATTACATTTCTTACTTGAGACCTTATAATGATTCTCCCATTCTTTTACAGATATTCCCGTCTTCTTATATACTCACTCCGGTCCTAATTATAAGATAAAGTTGACTTTTTTGGAGAAATTAAGGAAGCCAATTAAATCACTTTAGAATATTTATATTTATATTTTTTTCTTCAAATTAATTAATTTGACTAATAAATTGATATATAATCTAAAGATACTAAAAATATAAATACTCTAAAGTGATTTAATTGGCTTTCTTAATTTCTCCAAAAAAGTTAACTTTATCTTATAATTAGGATCGGAGGGAGTACTATGTATTATGGATGATCAAGGACTAAGGTAGTATTTTAAAATAACACGCTCTCTAAAATAGCAGCCGTTATTTAAAACTCGGTGCAAAACTGGGACCTTTTTAAAATAAACTTTGATTTAGTTTAGGATTTAGTGATAGTAAAATTATCTTTAAAAAATATATTTATTAAACATGCAAAAAGACTCATGATTCTCAATCAATTTGCGTGGGTTCGATTTTTTGTAAAAAGACTGCTTGAACTGAAATATATTAAAATAAAATAAAATAAATACACTGTATGCGTAAAAATAATTTTATATTAACGGATTTTATGTTGACCCTGATTACTAAGTCAAATGTAAAAAATTTGTATAGAATTATGGTATTTATATGACACAAAAAATGTCACAAAGCAATTTGAAAGAAAAAGTTCACATTTGGAAGAGAACCAAAAATTCAGATGCTTCTAAAGTAAAGCCCTCATCAAAAGCTACTTTTGAATCAGGAAAACGATCCCCAGACGTTTTAAGCTCTAGTTTTGCAGGCAATTTGGAATTGGAAAGAACGAATGCATGATCATTTTGAAGATCTAACAAGGTCATATGTCAAAACAGTTCAGTCTCATCCACAGTATGTGAAAATTTTTAGAAATCAGAAAGAGCCAAACTAAAAAATTTTATTAATTTATGAGGAAGCAGATGTATAATTTTCTATTAACAACTTCCTTTCCCCTCATGACGACATATTAACAACTTTGTATGCATTAAAAATTAATTTATTATTCTTTTTTATAAGTAATTAATATGTTACTCTGATCTTTGATTACTGTATCATACTATGAAAGCCTTAGATTTCTATCAAAGCATGAGTTTAAGATAATATCGTTCTGCGTTTGTAATTTTATTTTATTTTCTTATGTATTATACCTCCGATCCTTAATATAATATTCAATTGATTTTTATAGAGAAATTAAGAAACTAAATAAATTTCTCCAAAGTATTTATATTTATTTTTTTATCCTAGATTTTTATTTGTCTGTCCTATGAATTGATATATATATATATATATATATATATATATAAAATCAAATAGTAGATGTCATATGATATGATTACCTGATTTATTTAATTTCATTAACCTTTTTAAAAAAGAGTCAAATAAGTCTTATATTAAGGATTGAAGGGAGTAGTAGCTAGACAAATCTCTATACGTATCCTCTTGAAGTAAGATAATTTCCATTTCATTCAAAATAAAATAATGATGAATAATAGATGTGAAAAAAAAAGTAAATATAGAAGATTGAATTTAATATTCATGTAAAAAATTTTAAGCATATAAAAAATATTGGGCTTGATTTTTTTAGTAATGAATCAGTATCTGGCGTTTCTAACAAACCATTAGTCTTATTTGAGGGAATGTGGGCACACAATGGTTAGCTTTGCTACCTTTTGAGTAATTATTGTGGCCAATATATTCAGGGTTTGATCAATTTCAAAATTCAAAATAAAATTGAGTGTTTAAAACTGAGATTTAAAAAATTCATATTATATTAGAAAATCAGCTCAATTTTTTTAAAAGACAAAATATTGTATTAGGAAAAGATATTTAAGTACCATTTGACCTTAATAAAACCAGGCTTATTAAACCCGGACCGGACCGGACCGGCCGGTAAACCAGTCAGGTTCCTGGTACAGTAAACCAGTCCGGTCCGGGTTAGTATTTTTAAAAAAAAAAAATTTTAAATTTTTCTTTTAGAATTTCATACTATAAGTCTAAAATTTTCAATTTCTCACCGGTTTGGTCCCGATTTAGCTCCGGTTTAGTTTCGGTCTGACCCACTGACCCTTAACCCAGTACCCCGACTGATTCAATGCCCGGTCCGAATTTTAATACCTTGAATAAAACTCAAAATATTTGATAAAAAGGGTATAAGAACAGAGAAGTGATAGGGAGGGATTTGAGTTTTTTAAGTTTAAATGTTTTTACCAAAATGCCCTCTCTTGTTCTCCTCCCCCTTACGCCCTACTATATTCATTATGACCCAAGGCTCACTCCCTGCCCTAAGCTAAGCCCTACAGTTCCTTCGCTTCCCGCCGTTAAGAGTTCTGGCTTCTAGGGCAATAAGAGTTAAGGACAGTAGTTAGCAATCCCGGTATTCAAAAGGAAGAAGCAAGAATTGACATTTCCTCCTCGGCAAGTAGAGTTACCTCAGCCAGCCAGTCTCAGCCCATTCCCCAGCGAACTACGCCATTCATCTCTCAAGTTCTCTGATCCTAGCCGTGTAGTGGATCCGGCTTTAGTCGGCTAAAAAGAGCTTTTGGGTGTCTTTTGACGGCCAAAAGGAGACAATATTTGCACATCCAGTACCGACCTCCTTCAAATTTAAGCTTGGTTCCAAAATTTGGGTGTCTTTTGACAGCCAAAAAAAAACTCCGTTTTCCATTAGAAAATCGACCTCCCAGGTGAAGGTCCTTGGTTCCTGACGGTTGGTGGCGGTAGGAGACGAGCGGAGCAGAAGGGGACGTAGGGTGAGACAGTGTGATTGCGCGATGATCATCAGTGGAGCTAGTTCTGCTTCAAGATCATTGGTCTCAAGCTAATTAGGTGAGTGATCTGTGGAAGGCTTGGGGAAAAAGAACTTGAAGAATTTCGTTTTTCTGAAGCTAAAGTATTACTTTTTTTTTTTTCTTTTAAGGTGATGAATTTAAGATTCAAAGGTTTTGTTGCTATCAATGTTGAATCTGTTCCCAGTGCCAGTCGCTTCAATCTTTTCTGTGGAAGAAATCATCCAATAGATTATTCCTTGCACTGACTTGCCTCAAAGCCTCACTTTGTTGGATTAAGGAGAGTCCCTTCTCACAAGATCCTGCCCCATAGAATCTGCATATTATTTGGTAGTGGAGAGCTTGAAGGCGCGAGCTTGCAAATGATGTCCTTGATCGTGAAGGCGGGGCCAGAGCAAACCAGGATAATCCCACAAAGGGTTGGGAGTAGTGTGGTCATATGCCCAGATTTGCAAATCCCACTTTAATGCTTTTATGTTGATTTGGCGGCAGAGTTGTTACAAGAAAAAAGATTAAGGAGAATTATATTTAGGTACTTAAAAAAATATAAATGAAAAACTGGTATCTAAAGATTGTAAAATAAAAAAATGGTCTAATTAATAATTTTAGGAGCCTATATTGATAACTCGTTAAAAACTCTAAGAATCTGTATTAACAATTCTTTAGAACCATTTTTTTATTTTATAATATTCTAGAATCATTTTTTTTTTCTTCTTCCTTAACAACGGTGTGTAATTCTCTCAAAAAGATTGGATTGTAGAAGGCAATGATTGGGGCATAACATCAGTGAAGAGAATGAGGAGGAGGAGAGAGAAGATCTGGAGGGAGAGAAGGAAAAGAGAATGAGGGTTGGAATTTCAGAGAGTTCTTATCCTTTTTTTTAAAACAATAAATTTGATGTGCATTTTGATAAAAAATCTCAAACTTCAAAAACACGTTCTTTTCCATTTTTTTTGTCAGAGTTCTTTTCCAATCACTTCTATGTCTTTTTCATTTTTCATAAAATATTTTTAGAATTTGATAAGTTCAAATTTCTTTTTTCTTTTTTCCTAATTACATTTCTCTAGGTAATACTAAATTAATATCATTCTGATCCTATTTATAAGTCCTTTTTTATTAAAAAATTTGGTTCTATTTATAAGTCAAATTTTAGTATAGTAAATAAAATTGTGAAAATTTTGTCCATATTTATTCTACTAATGAAAAGATAATTTAAAGATAAATAAAAAAAAATTAAAAATACTCATTCATAAATGATGATATAATTAAAAATTTATTTTATAATCATTAAATTAATTATATATATAAAATTTAGGTAAAAAATACTTTTAAATAGAATCAAATAATTCATTTATAGCAAAATATCCTGAGTCACAAGGCGGCGGCGGGCCCCACCGGGCACCAAACGGATGAAGTTGAGGTTGAGAGCCCACCTTTTTGTCCGGTCACACCCATCGATTATTTTCTCTACCCGGTATCTAACCTGTTCGAACCAATGAGAGCCGTCTTTAGCGGGCTATAAAGGCTACACCTGTTGAGCATCCGGAGGTTAGGATTCTGGCTCGGTCACATTCACGTCGCTCTTTTCTCTCCCACCCACGACCACGCTTTCTGTGGTTTTTCAGCTCCGGTTCATTTCAGCGTCACTCGACCTGAAACCATGAGCAAGATGGTCAGGTATATCAAGTTCACTCTGATTTCTCTTCTTTATTTTTCACTTGTTTTGTTTCGGTAGAAACCTTTCTTCCTCTCTTTCGTTAGCAAGAAAATGCCGATTGCTCTGTTTCTTATGTTATTTGTCCGGATAACTGTAGCTTATTTCCTCTGGGTTTTTTTGGTCTGGATGATATACTATGTTTATGTTTATTGGCGCATTTTTTTTTTTATAATCTTCTGTACTTTCTCATACCTTTTACATGTATTTATATCTAAAGATATTTTGGTGTTTGAAGCGAATCAATTTTATGATGTCCTGTTTGGTTAAGGAGATGGCGAAGAGTCATTTATTTATCTATTTTGGTGTAGCTATTTGAGAGTACTTTTCTGCCAGATATATTGCATGGCTCTGCCACTCCTACCATATAGAGGGGCATGAAAATATTATGCCTTATTGAAATGTATTGATTGCAAATGGTGCTTAATCATGAGATCGTTGTAGACTCGGTGATTTGAATTGGTTTGGGCAAACTAACCGTTGTCTACTCTGTGACTCTTAATAGTTCTTGAGAATTTTTTTTCAACAGAAGTCAATTTCTGAATGATCAAATCCGCTGAAAAGCTTATTTGACTATGAATATGATCTTCCCATTTATTTCTGCAGGCTGAAATAGAGTGAACATACATATTTGGGTTATTGAATGGATTACTGAAGTGTCCTGCTAGGCATTTTTTTAACTGGTGATTACGAGATATTTTCTCAATGGGAGGAGTTTGTTCTAGGAAGCAAGAGCGAGACATTGACGATAGACCTCAAGAAGGAATTTCACGAAAATATTGCAAAAGTGGGAGTTTAAAATGGCTCTCATCATCGTTCTCTTCTCCTATGATGAATTTCCATTTGCAAAATGGAGAATGTCCATCACTTTTGGACTTGTGTGTCCGCAAAATAAGTCAGGTACTTCCAATGCTAAAGGTTATGCTTAGTCTCAACCTTTCACTTTTGCTTTAGGTATAATCACCGAAACATGCAATTTTTTCTTCAACAGGATATCGATAGATATAGCTCGATGTCTATGCTCCCACGGGATATGAGTCAGCTAATTTTTAACGAATTGGTGCGTTGCCATCGTCTAACTTCTGCTTCCCTTGAAGCCTTTCGAGATTGTGCTCTCCAGGTAAATAATTTCAAATTATATAGCATGTTTGTAGTTTATACTACCTCCTGTCCTTAATATAACTAATTTGCGAATATTAAGAAAATTAGTTAAATTAGTTATTTTTAATTAATGGGTTTTGATTTCCCTAAAATACCCCATGTGCGTTGGAATTACCTCTTACTGAAAACCCCCATTGATATGTGCCATCAATAGAGATACTTTTGGGCAAAAATTATAAATTTGAGAAATAAAGTGGATTAGAGTCTTATATTTAGGAAAAAATTGAATCCCTTGTCGAGCTCTTATATTAAGGACAAGAGGTAGTATAATTTTGTTGTCAATTCTAGTCAGTTACCTGTTCTTCATCTAAATTATCCATGCACATCTTGCCTTATGTTCAACAGGATCTTTACTTGGGAGAATATTCTGCGGTGAATGATAGTTGGATGGATGTCATTTCATCACAAGGCTCAACCCTACTTTCGGTGGACGTTTCTGGTTCAGATGTCACGGATTATGGGCTGACTTATCTTAAAGATTGCAAAAAACTCCAAGCCCTAAATCTTAATCATTGTGACCAAATTTCAGACTATGGTCTTAAATACATCAGTGGTAGTCTTTTCTTCTTCTGGGTTTCTTTATGTCTTTCATATAGGCACATGGTATTATGCATCTGTACTGTAGTTATATATTTGGTCCTTTTCCTTCTGTCTATGGACTTTGTTTATCAAAAGAAAAGGAGAAAAGGGGGAAAAAGTCTTATACCATAAATGAGAAATCAGTATTGTAAATACTTTATGTGCATTAATATGATTTTTAACTTTTTGTTATCGTCCAAAAAAATGAACCTATCCTTAAGAATGCATCTCACCTTTTCTTTTTGAATATTCTTTTCTTAGGAAGAGTATACACGTTTTCCTTTTGTGGTATTGAACAATTTAAATATAAAATGTATTAGGCAGATACTCTGCATGAATTTTGGCTTTTGAACTCATCCTATTGTTCCTTTTTTGTTTTTCAGCTTATTAAAATATGAGGTAATGTAACTTTGTGCAGCACTCATTGTTGAATAATCGAATATAATTTTGTGTTTTATCTTGAATGTGTGATTTATTATAGCACTTGAGATGATAAATACATGCCATGTAACATTATTATTTGTCTGAGGCATTCTTCAGGTCACCTTTTTCTGCATTTTCATAATTTTTCTGTCTTTTTATGTAATGCTGATTTATTGATGATCACATGAAGATTTTTCTGGCTCAAAATTGTTGATCTGTTGCTTTTTTCTTCTTAGTTTAAGGCAAATTTATTTGAATGTCCCAGGTCTGACAAACTTAACTAGTCTGAGTTTTAGAAGAAACAATGCGATTTCTGCTCAAGGAATGAGTAGCTTTTCTGGTCTTGTTAACTTGGTCAAGTTGGATTTAGAGAGATGTCCAGGGGTTCATGGAGGCCTTGTTCATCTCCAAGGTTGGTTCTTTAATGTATTGCTGATAACTTCCTGCCATTTGTTCTACATCTTACAGACATTCAAATGATGATATTAGGTTCTCTAGTGTTGATGTAGTTATAGCTTTAGAATGGGAGATTGTTAGAAATGGAAGTTAATTAAGAAGTAATAAATGCTTTAGAGAAACAATAATTTAGAAACTTGAAAGAGATTATTTGTATCTGAAAAAAGGGACTTTGGCTTGTTGGTCTTCACCTTATGGTGTATAGCTGAAAAACCTACTGAATTCAATTTAATTTAATTCTTATTTCTCAGGCTTAACCAAGTTGGAATCTCTCAATTTCAAGTGGTGTAATTGCATAACAGATGCTGACATGAAGCCTCTCTCAGGTTAGTTGTACCTTGCCTCTCTCTGATGACAATAGCTGAAAGTTTCAACAGTTGAAAAAGTGAACAAAACGGGTGGCCCAGCGTGCAAGGTTCCCACCAAGTAGGGTTTAGGGAGGGATAGATGGAGGCAGCCTTACTAGTTACCTCAGAAAGTGAATACCACAGATTAATCGTTTGGGTTTTCTTTTATGCTCTCTGCATTTTCACTGTGTAATAGTTCTTGTTCAGATTACCATCGTGTCCTTGAATGAACTAATAAGGATGACTTATTGCCATACTTTGCTAAACAAGTGAGGCGCTATAATTACGGAGGTAGTTTTGGTTTGATGACAGATGGGGATTGTCTACTGCATGCTACTCCAAGAGGAGAAATTATCCAATATCCACCCAAATTTTAACTTAATTTTTTTATTCTCAATCATCCGTTTTCCTTGGCATTTTCATTTTATTTTTGAATGAGCAAGAAGCAGGATGAATGCTATGACACTTCGGTCAAACAGACAGTCTGTCTTTGAAAGATTTTTTTTTAACCATCTTTACCTTTTGCTTTCTTCAAGATTTTTTCCTTTTTTGATGCAGCTTTCTTAAATATATATATATATATATAATTATATATATATATATAAGGTTTCAAATCTAAACTGTCTCCTCTTCCAGTAACAAACAGTAGACAATCCACAGAAAAATGCCATTGGCTCATTGCATTGTTACAAATGTTGGTTTTATGAAGAATAGCCCATTTTATGTGAAATTTAGTTTCATTAATCTTCTTTCTATTTCAAGGATATTTTCTTCACTGGGGTGTAGTCGAACTGACTGACAATAAATGCAATTATCTATGTTTAGAAATCATATGGTTATCAGGACCGGGATGTGAATATAATAGTTTAATCATCAGTGGTCTTTTTTGTTATTAGATAGTCAGTGAATATGTAAGACATGGCTCAGTAACTCACAGGACAATTTTTTAATTCAATATGCTTCCAGAGCTTGCAAATTTGACTAGTCTTGAGCTTTCGTGCAGTAAAGTCACAGATTTTGGCATCACTTTTCTAGAAGGTATTGTGCCTTTCCTTTCTTAAATACAAGGGCATATTTTAGAAAGCTAGAAGGTATTAACCCGAATTTCATGGAGTCATATTTACTTGAACTCAATTGTTGATAGAACCAATGATGAAGAATAGACAGTAGTATTTTTGTGTGTCTCATTGATAGTAAACCAAACACACACACACACACAGAATTCCCTGACTCTCTAACTAACACTCTAATAAACTGATACCAGACTTAGCTGCTTAACAGCATAATTGACTCTAACAATCAACTTGATAGAAAATTTTTACTTTATTTTATTTTTTTATATCAATCTCCTTTTCTTCCATTTTAGTAATGCCTTGATTCATTTCAGGATTGCAGAAGCTTTCTATGTTAAATTTGGAAGGATGCCTTGTAACATCTGCATGTTTGGGTTCTCTCGCAGGTTGCTTTACTTTCTTGGCTTTTAAAGCTTATTCTATTACTATTCTTAATTAAAATATTTGGGCTGAATAGTATTTACTTGGTTTTATGTTTAAAATCTTGGGTATTAGTCTTTAGCAGGGTATGACTTGAGTGTGATCTCAAATTTTTCTGTTTCTTTTTTTTTAGTTGGGGGGGGGGGGTGTTTCAAAATTCAATGACAGCATAGTATCATCCTTTTTAGGGGGTATTAAAATTTTACAAAAGTGGTGCCAGCTTAAATTTAATTGCATAAACGCCTATAGTGTACCACTCTGGTCTATATTATAAGTTTGCTTGTAGAAGAAATTCTTGGTCCTAAATATGAGTGTACTTAGAAGTTATTAATGATTGTTTTCCAATTTTACCCTTATTTAGTTTTCCTTAGAAAGAGAGCAAGAGAAGAGACGTGAGAATGATTTGTGAATATATATATATAGTGAGAGAGAATTTTAACAAGGGCAAGCTTGGAAAATGTTATCAATTTTAAGGCGTATTTAATTCCTTAACCGTCATTCCTTGGTTTGTGAGAATTAATTTAAAATTGACCTGTAATAAGGGACAGTGTGGTAATGACACATACTTTTCTCATCAAATGTTCTTGTCAGGCATTAGAAGCATTAGTTTATTGCCTCATTTAAAGGAAATGAAACTGAGATGATTTTAGCCTGACATTGGTGCTTTTTTTTTTTTGCCAGAGCTTCCTGCACTGTCAATCTTGAATCTTAATAGATGTAACCTTTCTGGCAATGGATGTGAAAAGCTTTCACGTAAGTAGTCAAGACTTTATAATTAGTTCTGCAAGGCTGAGATTTCATAATTTGTACTCCCTCTGTTTCTTTTTATAAGATAAGATTAACTGAATTGTGTTGTTCGAAGTAGTTAAAGTTAGTTAAGTGCAATAAATATGTAAAGAATGAATTGTGTTTTCTAAAAATGCCCTCATTTATGTAGAAGAGAGAGAATATGTTATATTGAGCGATGTAGTCAAATATGATAATTAATTATGATAGTGGTATGAGTAATTTTTGTAATTGTAATTAAGTGAAGGTAAAATGAGGAGTTTAAAAAAAATTTCAAAGAATCCTTGATCCTATCTTCTAGAAAGGAACATGGCATACCCAAGAATCCTACTTTATAAAAAGGAATGGAGGGAGTAATATGATTATTATTCACATATATGTGCCATAATTATTCTAAGAGGTGTTAAATCTTGGGCATTGTCTTTTCGTTTTTGTAGAACTGAGAAATTTGAAGGCGTTAAACTTGGGATTCACTGACATTACAGATGCATGTTTAGCACACGTGAAAGGTGATTAAAAATACTCGCCTGATTCTATCTCTTCTTGTTCTCTTCCCCTGAATAGACCATTGGAATAACATGATTTATTCAAGAATAAAGTGAGGAAACAAACTGTCTACGATGTGCGAACTGAAGTAGATAGATAAATGGGATTGTTTTCTTTTCCATCAAAGCAGCTGGGATCAAGATCTTATCTTTCCAAGACTACAAGGTGTAGAAAATCATCAGATCATATATTAATTGCTTTTCTACCATTTTGTTTACAAATCTATTGCCATGTCCATGACTTATTTAGCTCACGGTCCTTTAAAGTTTTGTGCACAATTTTGCCATCTTGCTAATGGATTTAACAGAAAAAAGTTAAGCTGTTTTGCTGATGGAGCTGAAAGACACAGAACACTTGAAGGATAGAACTTATATTTAAAATTCTGATATATCTTTTTCAACTAGGATTAACAAAGTTGGAGAGGTTGATCCTAGATTCGTGTAAAATTGGTGATCATGGATTGGCCAACTTGGCAGGTAGATATGTGAATCTCTTCTCCATTTTTTTGGGGTCTACTTCTGATGGCTAATGATTTCCGAGATGGAAAAATTATCTATAAGTTTTGGAAAATGTATATTTTTGTGGTTATTTACAGTATTCTGTTGGTTATTTGTCTTGGAAAATGTATATTGAAATCATTTGTTGGTAAAAATGTACATTTGCTTGTTAATGCATTTAGGCCTTCAGCAATTGAAATGTTTGGAATTGTCTGATACGGAAGTTGGAAGCAATGGGTTACGCCATTTATCAGGTTAAACACTTTCATTATTTCTATGGCTTTGTTAAATATTGATTGAGGATTGAATGCCTTAATAAACTGTTGGGGCGTGTTTGGTTTGAGGGGAGGGGAGGGGAGGGGAGAGAGGGAAGGAGAGAGGGGTTAAATTTACCTTTTTGGGTTGAAGGTATTTAAATTTTGGCGGGAATCCAAAATTTAAAAGAATGAGAAGGTAAATTTTGGGTTTCTCCTGTCTAAAATTGTAATTTCCCACCCCTCCCCCCTCCCCCCCCCCCCCCCCCTCTCCCCTCCCCTCAAACAAAACACACCCTTAGGGTCTTTCTGTAATCTGATTTGTTATAATTATTAGGAACCCCTGAAACGAACTTGTTCACATGTTTGTCAAAAGGTCTTTCAAAAAACTGGCCAATAACTCTTGTTTTAGTTCCAGTTAATGAAGAATAAAGTGATTTGAATAAATACGCATGCTCTTGAAAGATTATTGCTTATCTAATTATTCTTCGAAACGATTATTCTTAAATACTACTCCTTCCAGTCCTTAATACAGGATCTAAGTATAGAGTTGATCTTGGTCCTAAATGTAAGACCTATTTCCCATTTTTGTCAATCTTTTTCCAATTTACCCCTATTGATGCTCCGTCAATTGTAATCAAGTAAGAGAGATGAGGGGAGTTAAGGAAGATGATTAGGATGTTTTTATTAACTACCTTAACTTCCTTAATTTAATCAAATTAGGTAAATAAGTCTTGTATTAAGGACCAGAGGGAGTAGTTTGTAGCTGCTTGTATCAAGATCTTCAATACTTTCTAAGTTTTTGATTATTTCTGCTTCAATTTTTCATTTTGATCATCTTTGGATGGACTAGCATTTGTCTATATTGACCATATTGTTATTTAATTTCTCATAGGATTGTCCCGCCTGGAGAAATTAAATCTGTCATTCACGGAGGTTAGTGATATTGGTTTAAGGAAATTGCGTGGCCTCTCATCTCTAAAGTCTCTTAATTTGGATGCTCGCCATGTTACTGATGCTGGATTGGCAGCTCTTACAAGTACGTGTTCCCATGTGAAAATTGCAACATTCAATACATTCAATAGTTTACATAGGCTCCAAGTCTTGTTTAATCTGATAGACTTGCTGCAAAATTTAATTTTGAAAGTTTGAGTAGCATGAACCGTAACTTGGCAGAACGTGTCATTCTGAGTTTGTTGATGCAGATTTGACAGGGCTTACTGATCTTGATTTGTTTGGAGCAAGAATAACAGATTCTGGAACTAAACATTTGAGAAGTATGTAATATTGTAATATTCACTTTGTGGGTCAGCTGTGCTTTGTAGAATTTGATACATACTACCTCTGATCCTTAATATAAGATCTACTTAACTAGTTAGAGTAGATTAAGGAAATTAGTTAAATTAGTTATTTGTTAGAAATGTGTGTTGGTTTTCTTAAATACCCTCTTAAATCATTTGCATTAAAACTACCCCTTGATGCAAAATCCCTTAACATGTGCAATCAAATAGGGATAATTTAGGGAAAAATGATAAATATGGGGGATGAAGTGGGTTTGGTTCTTGTGTTTAGGACCAAATTCAACGTCTCAACTAACTCTTATATTAAGGACTGCAGGTAGTATTAGCTTTAGTTCCTTGACTGAGTTGATGTCAATTCTAATTGAATTGTTATGCCGACTGTTTTCATGGTGAACAGACTTCAAGAACCTAAAGTCCCTGGAAATATGCAGTGGAGGCTTGACTGATACTGGCGTGAAGAACATCAAAGAACTTTCATCTCTAATGTTCTTAAATTTATCACAAAACGGCAACCTTACAAACAAAAGCCTGGAGTTGATTTCTGGTATCTTCGTAGACCCTTTTTTGCTTGATGCATAAGTAATCACTTATGAAAACCCTAAATCAATTTGACTATGGGCCCTCTAGTTTGAAAACATATGATAGCGTATACAGTTTTTTAGTTGAATTTTAAGCTTTTCGCCTGAAAGGAGGAAATAATCTTGGTGATCAATTTCGGATGGGGAATAAAAAAAAAAAATCTAGGCGGTCCATCGAAAATTCCATGTCACAAACCTGGAAGCTGCTCAATAATTTCCGCCTTTTGACTGATTTTGGTCCATGATGGTACCGATTTCTCACCTGCTAAGACAACTTTCATAAGGAACAAGATTTTTCTTGACTGTCTATTTCTAGCCAAGTACCATTGACATGACCATTTTGAAGCTGACTGTGTATGAATCGTCACACCACAAAATGACTGGAATTCGCTAAAATTGAAAGGACTTGTGATTTGCATTTAATTCCTGATGTAGGGGTGTCTGACTTGGTAGCTGTATGTAATGATCTCTTACATGACTTTGCATGCAAATTCAGGCCTGACTGGGTTGATATCTTTGAACGTTTCAAACTCTCGAATCACCAGTGCTGGGTTGCGGCATTTGAAAACACTTGAGAACTTGAGATCTCTGACATTGGAATCATGTAGAGTGACAGCAAATGACATCAAGAAACTCCAATCCACAGATCTCCCAAATTTGGTCAGCTTTCGGCCTGAGTAGGCAGAGAGGCATTCTAATGTATCCTCTCTCTCATTGGTATATATGTACATATGTATATAATGTCGTTTGAAAGGTGGTACTAGAAGACGACCTCAAATTGTACTCTTTTTCGGCCAACGACCTTAAATTGTACGTAGATTAATGGATGGCCTTTTCTCATGGTCTGAAACTTCTCTTTCATGTACATAACTCATTTGGCGAGATTTGGTCAAAATCTTTGTAATAAGATGGCGGGTGAGGCCTGTCATTGCCCTATCTACCGCGCAGACAGCAATAAAAAGGTGGAGTTTTTTACAAGAACAAGAAGACATACTGGCATCTTGGGCTGATATTTTGAATGTTTTAAAATCTACGGAACCACAGAACTAAGCAAGCATTTGATTACCAAAAGCTTCTAATCTTTACATTCTCGCTTAGGATTTGTGCTTGTTTGTTTGGATTTATGAGACAAACGTGTGAGGTGAGTTTTTTTCTTGGCTTGAGTGAACTTGTTTATCATAAGCAACAAAAACCTTTTCTCTCACCATGGATAGCAGTAAGAATTATTGTGATGTTGGATGTGGACACAACGTACGGGTTGAGTCATTTTTTTGGGTGGGGAGGTGAAAGAGAGTATCCCTCTAGTCCTATTTAAGAGTTCTAATTAACTAATTCTTATATATCAAAAAGAGTTAGTTAACTCATTAATTTTCGGTTAAATTTTTAATTTTGGCTTCATTTATAAATTGTTCCAAGAGTCAATATAGATAAATTATTTTTGTTTATTGTAATTAATAGAGACAAAATTGTAAAAATCACATTAATTACTCTAAAAGTGGACTTATAATAAGGATCAATATTTTTCTTCAAAAAGAACTTATAAATAAGATTAAAGCGGTAATGAAATAGATATTTGCACTTCTATGTTTGAATCTGAGAGTAGAGAGAGGGATAAGAGATTTTAGCGAGGGAGGTTTATAGTTTTTGATTAATTTTTCTTGTTTTTACATTTTACATCTTCCTTCTGTTTTAATTTTATAATCTCACTCTCTTCATTTTTTAAAAGAAAACAAAAGAAAATACTCTTCCGATCTTACTTATAAGGCACTTCCAATATATTTCATACAAACTAAGAAAAATATTAAACTTTATCAACTCTACCTAGAAATTCAACATCTTTTCAAATTTATCCCTATTTAATTGCACACTCCAAAAAAACAACTATCTACGTTCTACGCAATAATAAATAATAGGTAAAATTGTGCATTCATGTATAAAAAATTATTCCCTCAAATTTTTTCTATAAGCAACTTTTTTCTTGATTAAGCAAAATGAACTGGTAGTTAATATTAATTAAAAACAATAAATATATAAAAAATGTCATATCTTTTTCAAATATGCCCTTACTTATGAAAAGAGTGTAGGAGAGAGAATGAATAAAAATATGAAAGAGAATGAGTAGAAAATATGAGAGAAAATGGGTAATAAATGATTGAATAAAAGAGAATCAGTGGTGAGTAGGGGATAATTAACATAAAGTTATGTATTTAATAAGTGTAGAAAAGAAAAAAGTAGTTTAAACTTTTAGATACAAAAAGAAAGTTGATTGTATTAAGTATCAATCCCATGAGAGAAAAAATTGCTTATAAAAAAGACCAGAGGGAGTAATAGCTTATCTTATAAATATGACCCAAAAAAAAGGGGAAATTAGAGTGAAGGCCTTGGGAGAAAAGATATTTATAGAGAAGGACTTTAAAAATTGTAATTATTTAGAAAGACCAAATGCAAAAATATAAAATTAAAAATACTAAAATGCCCCTAACAAAACATTTTGCATTCCTCCTATATTCTCTCCCACTTTATATTTTTAAAACTAATATAAAATTCTAAATTTCATTAAATTAAATAACAATTTTCTCAATTTTCATTTTTCACAACTTCCACAAATATCACTGGAAAAAAAATTACACATTCATCAATTTTGTAAAAATTATAATTTTTTTATATCAACAAAAATTTAATTAAAAATAGCATTATATAATTTTAATAAAACTCAAGATCTCTTATAATTTAACATTTATGCAAGAAGTTTATATGATTTATTTTTTTTTAGAAGAAATTTATGTCAGTCAAAAAATTCATTTAATGTTAATAAAATTAAAAAAACTCTAAGTAATCTATTATATCCCGAATAATATGAAATGAGTTTAGCTTTTATTTTTATGAAAAGATCTTAATTGATAATAAGGTTGATAATATATATCCAGTGACTTGATGATAGAAGTAATATGTTATATGGGCGGTTTTAGTTTTAATTTTAGTTATTTTTTTAAAAATTATGAATGCAAGAGATAATATAAGTGGTTTGGTTGGGGATAATTTAGTGATTTTGAATTTATTTGAGAATGTTCGGTCCTTTTAAATAATTATAATTTTTATGGTCTTTTATAATAAATATTATTTTCTCTAGGTCTGTTATTTTAATTTTTCAAAAAAAAAAAAGCATTCCCTCTTTACTTTATAAATAGGAACAGAGGAGTAACTAAGACCTATTTGGTATGAGAAATTTTGAGGGAAAAGGAAGGGAGGGAAAATTTTTGTGAATTGAATTGTAAAAAATTAAAGAAATGGGGTTATAAAATTTTAATAAAGGAAAGATGTATGATAAAAGAGTAAAAAATATACGTGTCAAAAATAAAAGAGTAAGAAATATTAATTAAAAAAAATTTTAACCCCGCTTCTCTAATTTTTTTAAGCTAAAGTATATATTTAATCCTTTATGTTTACTCTAAGGCTTAATTTAATCCCTTAAGTTTATAAAATATACTTTTAATCCCTTAATCCTAACACCGCTAATCTTATGTAATAGAAAATACTGACTGTACAGTTACTTAAAATATTCTTAAATTTTAAAAATATAAAAAGAAATTTTAATAATTTAATAATCACCTCTCCTCTTCCCACCAATATACAGTACTCACTCTCTTCCATGAATGACTTCTCCACTACAATGTTACTTCCATTTTCTTACCATTTTATTTTTATTTGAATCAATCCCAAGACATCAATGATGGACAGAGAATCGATAGAGATGACCAAGATTGGAGCAAAAAGAAGTTACAGGAAATAGCAGAATTGTATTCACACACACTTGGAGGGAGGGAGGGAGAGATGCGTATATAAAGATATTCAGCCTCTAAAACATTAGGTTCAGAAGAAAGTATCGCGTATGAACTTGACATCACAAAGAGACGAGAATTCTGGCAAGCACGAAGGAGGTAGAAACAAAGCAAGAGATGGGAGAAGTTAAAAATAATACTGATCTCAGTGAATGTAAACAAAAGGGGATAGAAAGAGCAAAGTAAAGCAATTTGAACAGCAAGTTCACTTTCTACTTTTATACTCTGTTTATAGTTTCAAGAGGCTGTCATGAAGGAAGAAGAAAACACGAAAGGGAACAGTGAATGAAATAAGAAGAATGAGGAGGTCGGTGTGGAGTAATGAGTGGCAGAGAGAATGATAGAGAAGAAGGGGATGAAATATAATAGCAACATCAAAGTGGAAGTCATCCAAGGAGGAGGGTGAGAAGTGTGTATTCGCAAGAAAAAGATGCAGCTGGTTATTTAATTATTATTTTTTAATTGATCGGTTGGAATCTACAATAATTTATTTTTATATTTTTTAAAATTTAAGAATATTTTTTGTAACTGCATGGTCATCATTTTCCATTACATGAGATTAATGATGTTAGGATTAAGGGATCAAAAATATATTTTATAAAATTAAAGGATTAAATTAAACCTTAGAGTAAATATAAAGATTTAAATGTATATTTTAACCATTTTTTAAATTCAACTTAAAAAATTTTTCCCACTAGCTCATTTTCCCTCCCCCTACCCTCTCACCAAATAGATTTTAAAGTTCTAAGATCATTCGTAATAAATGAAAGAGAATTAGTAGTGAGTGGGGGATAATTAATATAAAGACATGTATTTAATAGGGGTAGAAAAGGAAAAGACAGTTTAAATTTTGAGACATAAGGAGAAAGTTGTTTATAAAAAAAACCAGCCTCAAGAGAGATAAAGTTGCTTATAAAAAGGACCGGAGGGAGTATTAGTTATCCCTCACTTACTACTAATTTTGTTTCATTTCATCATTTATTATATATTCTCTTTTATATTTTTTATCTATTCTCTTTCCTATACTCTTTTCGTAAATAATGGCCTATGTGGAAGAAACATAGCATTTTTTTACAAATGTTTTTAACTAAATTTAACTATTGGTTCGTTTTCACAATTAAAAAAAAAGAGTTGTTTATAATAAGGACCAGATAGAGTATAAATTACTTTAATAATTCATTAAGACTAAAAAATAATAGTTAACTAATTAAATGTCTTAATTTGAAATTTTTTTTCAACTTTACCAAAATTAAATAAGATTTTGAAGGAGGAGAAATATAAAGAATCACATTTAAATATTAATCGCATGAATAAATAAACATTAATTATCCTTTAAGTAACTTATGTTGTCGATCAAAAACTTGTTCTTAAAGTCACTTATATTATTGATAGGTGGGAGCACAAGGGTAGCGTGATTTCGAGTAGTATTTCTCAAATTTTCCCATGCCATCGATTTATTGCTCAAATTTTGTAGATTGTATAATTCAATTTGTCAACTTGACAATGTGATTTCCTTTATAGCCGTTTAAACTACAATCTCATTCCCATGTCGTCATCCTTCAAAAACATTATTTAATGTTATACATTATCAATTGTGCTCCCCTCCTCCTTATTATAAAACCATTTTAATTAATTTTCACATACTAAAGATTATTAGTTAAGTCATTAATATACTTAAAGTTTTAAAAGTATACCCCTATTAAAATTATCTCTATCTCTCTATGTACTTACAAATTAATCTCACGTCTCTCTCCTCTCTCTCTGTCCAACAAAAATTAAATAAGGGTAAAATTAAAAAAATATTTGTTACACACTCATCTTATTTTCACATATTTCAGAGTATTTATGGAAAATAATAAATAGTTTGGCGGGCAACACAGGAATAGCATAAATACAATGATATTATGTGCACGAATACGAAAATTCCCCATAAGGGTTTATACTTGATAATTACAATTAACGTAGTCTCACAGCGTTACGTGGGTGTCTAAATCCATCCCAGTGAAATGAAGACATCTTCTCGTCTTCGTTCCACCACTGCAATCCCTTCGTACGATTCTCTTCTTTGTTCTCAGCATACGTTCTGTCTTTTTCTATCTAAATTGTTGATAAGGGAGAGTGAGATAGGGCTCTCTACTCAGTCTTAGAACATCAAATGTACAGTTTAGACATTTCTATAGTGTTTCTAATGGTTATATTAGTCTATGGTAAAAATTTACTAAAATACCCCCAGGACCCCAAGAAATTCATTTCCGGGCTCGGAATCACCAAATTCACTATCAAATTACGAAAATACCCTTGACAGCCCCTATGTCAAGTTTTAATGGCGTTTTCATAATTATATTTTTTTCGGCCTCTACAGAAAAAGTGACTAACTGTAATCCCACCTCTTTTTGCCTCCTGAATCCAATGGAACCATTTATTTCATGAAAATCCAGCTCCTACCCCCTGAAGCAGTGCTGGCCGAAATATTCAAGAAAAATGCAAAAATGTAGTTTTATATTTTAGCTTCCAAAACTTGTACTTTTCCACTTCTAATCCTTGATTAGCTCATTTAAACACTTCTTAATCATGATTCAAAGAAATTTGGGCAGTATAATCCCTTAGGGTTATAGCTTTTCCCCTTTTTTAACTCAACCAAGAAACTTAAAAAATCAAGAAACATCAACAACAACAACAACAACACAATCATAAGAGAGCAAGTTTATGAAGTTAGTTTTTTGCTTTCCATCTTGGCACCTTAACTCCTCTTCCTTGGAGACTTGACTTGCTAAACACATGAATACATGAAGAAGAGAACCTTAGAGAAAGTGTTACACAAGAATAGGTAACCAAATCACTAAATCAACACCTACTTACCTTAATCTTCTTCTTCCTTCTCTCTAAGCCCTCAAGAACTCTTCAAAGTTTTCTCAACTCTCTCTCTCTCTCTTTCTCTCTTTTTCCTTTGGTTTGGCCGAATATACACATGAAAAGGGAAGAGAATGTATGTTATTGATTTTCTCTTTTTTACTCCTAGTCATTGATCTAATCAAGGGATGATATGGTGGCATTTGTCTTGCACCATACCTCCTCCCATACTTTCACTCATGCCTTCTTCACTTTATGCCATACTTGCCCCATACTCCATTCATAATTTGCCTTACCTCCTCCCTTACCATCATCCATTATGATCATCATGTCATACCCACCTCACCACTGTCATCATTATTCTTTTCTTGTAGCATTCTGGACATGTGCTCATGAAATTAATTTATTCCCCTTAATTTTGTGTTGGCCGAAATTAGGGAAGAGAAGGGAAGGAAAATGTGTTTCACTAATTCCATAATTCATCTTAATTGATTTATGCCCAAGTCCCTCTAATTCTACAATTCTTGATTTATTCCATTAAGAATATTCAATTTATACATTTTCTTTTATTTTCCTTGATTAATTGAAATTAGCTTCAATT
This sequence comes from Inga laurina, assembly GCA_963855925.1. Taxonomy (NCBI): domain Eukaryota; kingdom Viridiplantae; phylum Streptophyta; class Magnoliopsida; order Fabales; family Fabaceae; genus Inga; species Inga laurina. The sequence continues at coordinate 13,777,440 of OY979711.1, forward strand.
AATTGAAAAATAATTAATCTTGGGTTAAATTGGCAAAATTATGATTTTGCTATCACCTTTGTAATTTAATTCCTTTCTTGAATTAATTTACCCATTTCCTTATGAATATGAATATTTCAAAATTCATAATATCCAAATTTCATAAATATTCACCATTTTATTGAATTTCTCAATTAATTATAATCTTAGTGTCAGGCCAATCAAATATAAAGCGGTATAACATATGCTTCAGGAGCATGGCAAAGCCTTCAAGGCTCACTTTACATGTATCTTCCCTTACTTCCTATTATAACATTCACCTAAAAAATGTTAATATTAAAGGATGAGATTTCACGTCTCAGTACCTACTGAAAGTTTCCACCATCCACAAGCAAATCACATATGATTTAAATAATGAACTGATTACATATATATTTGCATGTATCATGATCCACATACAAAATAATTGCAAATTTAATCATCATTATGCCACTCTGTATTTTCATCATAACAAGTAATATACAATTATGCAATATGCAATATACAACCTTTCTTATATCACCATTCAGCCTTATTCCGTTGATTAGAGCCATAAGCTAACATATAATCCAACGGAAACTCATCCATTTGATTGGATTGTCTCAAACTCATCAGTTCTTAAGATACACCTGGTCAAATGTGTAAAGCTTAAATCTGGACTATGACTCCCTCCTTAAAAGCTCCAATGCAATCCTAGCCAAAAGAGCACATGGAAGAAGAGGCTCTGACAAGTGTCATCCATTGTACACCGAGTGATGACATACCACATGGTAAAAGATATCACCATACAAATTCCTCCTTCTTACTCAAACCCATCACAAATGCAACCTCAATGACAGTTATATTCAATCACCGATAAATATAATATCATTAAACAACAAGGTACAATAAACCATTCTTCTATTTATATCTAATATCATTACATATTTAAACACGCCTAAAAGGAAACAATATTCTAACAATATATTAATTATAGTTAAATTATTAACTATGTGAATAAAGTGAGCTATAAAGAAATTTACTTGTAACATTGCTTACTTGAGAATTTACAATACATACTCATATACATTTAGTCCATTTTTTTAATCAGAGATAGTCATTCACAATCATAAATAATTCATAAGTATATAAAAGAATATTCAGAGTTACCTGTTACTCTCTAACTTACAAGCAATCACACAATAGTTACTTCGAAACTCTCAATGAAAATCTACAAAACTACAAATAATCATCTATTAATATATTACTCTTAAAGGTGCTCTAAAGATACTCTACAACCACTCCCTAAATATCAACATATTATATTATTATTCACTACAAATCAAAATATTTTATGCTAAAATTTTGATAATTGTTGGGAAAAGAAAATGCTATATATGTATATACATATGGTCCGAAGATTTAATCATCATGAGGCCCGTAAAGTAGTCGGCCGAATGCATTAATTATTGAAAATGTGAGAAGAGGACACATAAAGAGGAATGCAGTGACCGCACGATACCAAAAAAGGCTTTTAAAAGATGCTTGTGCACCAAGGTGAAGAAAAGTAAAATTTTATAGGTATAGAGACAAAGAATGAATGGATATGGGGTGTGAATAGGATAAATATGGATTTGGTTACGGTCCGCTGTCAATCCTTTTCTCCCAAACTATACCGTTTTAGTGTAGTTTGGGGTAAAGGGATGAGTTTTTTTTTTAAAAAAAAAAATAAGATGTAGTATTTTGAAATAATTTTTTGGAAGTATCTAGTATTTTAAAATATTTTTTAAGTAACATATAGTATCCTAAAATAATTTTTAGTACTTTAACCCCTTAAAATATATTTTCAGTTGTATCCAGTGTGTTAGCAGACTGATTGTAATTTAACTCTTAATATATTTTAAAGAGTTCAAAGCACCAAAAAATATTTTAAAGGGTTAAAAACACCAAAAAAAATATTTTAAAGTGATTTTTGGAACTAAAAAAATACACTAAAGGTTAAATTGCAATTAATCTGCTAACACACTGGATACAACTGAAAACATATTTTAAGGGATTAAAGTACTAAAAATTATTTTAGGATACTATATGTTACTTAAAAAATATTTTAAGATACTAGATACTTCCAAAAAATTATTTCAAAATACTACATCTTTTTTTTTAAAAAAAAAACTCATCTTAATGTATTTTTTTAGTTCCAAAAATCACTTTAAAATATTTTTTTGGTGTTTTTAACCCTTTAAAATATTTTTTTGGTGCTTTGAACTCTTTAAAATATATTAAGAGTTAAATTACAATCAGTCTGCTAACACACTGGATACAACTGAAAATATATTTTAAGGGGTTAAAGTACTAAAAATTATTTTAGGATATTACATGTTACTTAAAAAATATTTTAAGATATTAGATATTTCCAAAAAAATTATTTCAAAATACTACATCTTATTTTTTTTAAAACAAAAAACTCATCCCTTTACTCCAAACTACACCAAAACGGTGTAGTTTAGGAGAAAAGGATTGGCAGCGGACTGCTAGGCAGCAGACCGCAGCCAAATCCGGATAAATATACACACAAAAACAATGGTAGGAGCTGGTGTGGTCCTGCAGAAAAAGAAAAAATATATATATGCACGCACCTTCACTCACGCCCATTCTTAATATGGAAGGGGAAGAGGTTGTGAATAAATAAACACAACTTTCGATCAAAAATAAATATATAAACAAATAAATACATTTGCTACACCCACGTGCCATCAGGGATGGAGAAAAGAAATGAAGCATGATGAATGATTTAATAAATACTCTTCCGTTTTTTTTATAAGTAACTTTTTGTTTTATTGATTCTTTTTATAAACAATTTTCTTTTTTATTTCACAATTTAAATTAATTTTTTTTTTCTGTCTCTATTAAATATATATCTTTATATTAATTATTCTCACTCACTACTAATTCTCTTTCATTAAATCATTTATTACATGTCACACCCTCATCTTATTTTCACTTATTTCAGAGTATTTGCAGAAAATAATACACAGTTCAGTGGGCAACACAAGAATAGCATAGATATATTGATATTATGTGCAAGATTACGGAAATTTCCCATAAGGGTTCGTACTTGATAATTACAATTAATGTAGCCTCACAACGCTATGTGGGCATCTAAATCCATCCCAGTTAAACGGAGACATCTTCCCGTCTTCGTTTCACCACTGCAATCCCTTCGTTCGGTTCCCTTCATTGTTCTCAGCATATCCTTTGACTTTTCCTATCTAAATTGTTGGTAGGGGAGGGTGAGATTCTGGGGAATCTCAGTAGGAAAACAGTACCAATATGCATGCAAGATAAGTGTTTAATACATGACGTGCTTGCATTACATAACTCATACTCACACAATGACATATCTATGTGCTCAATATTTCAAATAACATATGTATGGCTACAATATAAATAAAAACATAGCTTCAATTATTCATATATGTTTCACAAAATCAAGCAAAGCAATAACATGCATCAATATACCATCACAAATATTAAATACATGCAGGAGAGGTAAGTTCCCTACCTTAATCGCCCTTCCTTGATCTTCGAATAACATGCCTTGATTTGCGTGCCAATCCCTCGGGCTCTCTACTAAATCCTAGAACGTCAAATGTACAGTTTAGACACACTTCCATAGTGTTTTTTATGGTTATATTGGTCTATGGTGAAAATTTACCAAAATGCCCCCAATACCCCGACCCAGCTCGATGGCACGTTTTCCCAAAATTTTGACTAAGGCTATTTTGACATATTTTTGTCCAAAGAATCCATTTCCGGGCTCGAAATCATTAAATTCACTGTCAAATTATGAAAATACCCTTAACAGCCCCGATTTAAGGTTTTAGGGGTGTTTTCATAATTATACTTTTTCGGCCTCTACCGAAAAAGTGACCAACTGTAACCCCACTTATTTTTGTCCATTGAATCCAGTGGAACTATTTATTTTAAGAAAATCCAGCTCCAATTAATTATTTACCCCTGGCAGCCCCTATGTGAGGGTTTTAAGGCTATTTTTGTCATTTCACTTTGTTTGACTTTTCTCTCTTCGCACCCAACATGAACCCTACATAATTTTCCATTCTAAACATAATAAAATTATCAAAAACACCAAAATCCAGTCCCAACACTATCCAACACAGATTTGGACGAAATTCTTTAATAATTGGAAAAAATGGAGTTTTATGATTTCAATTCATAAAACACCTTATTATAACCCTTAATCACTTGTTTAACCACTTAATCACAATCTAAACATGATTAGGCTAAATTTGGACAGCACCTCCCCTTAAGGTTAGGACTTTCCAAATTTACAAACTTGACAAAAATCACTAAAATCGAACACAAACCTCAATAACAACACCATTACTAGTTTAGATCCAAGGTTTGTGAGGTTACCTCTTGAGATCTTGAATCTTCTCTCTCTAGACATCTCCTCTTTCTCTCCTTGAGCTGAGAATGTGTCTTCAAATTCGTGGATTCCATGAAAAAGAAAGGTTTAGAGAAGGTTATAGGGACATACTACAAGAAAAACTAAAGAGATCAACACTTACCTTAGCTTCTTCTTCTTCCTTCTCTCTAGAACTTGAGAGCTCTCTCTCTCTCCTCTTCTTGTGTTGGGAAAAAATGAGGAAGGGGAAAGGAAAGGGATGTGTTTTATGAAATCTCTCTTCTTTCATTCTAGCCCTTAATTCAATCAATGGTTGTAATTACTCCACTTTGCATGCACCATCCCTCTAACCATACCTCACACCATACCCTCTCATTTATGTCATACTCCCTTACTTTATGTCATGCCTTCCCATCACTTATTTTTAATTGGGTTTGCACTAAAATTTTCCCTTATTTTCCATGTATTGGATGAATTCTAGGGAAAGAGGAGGAGAAAAATGTTTTTCATACATTCCATAATTCATATAATTGAATTATGTATAACTCCCCCTAATTTCATAATTCTTGAATTATTCCATCAAGAATAATCCACTTATGCATTTTCCTTTATTTCCTTGATTAATTGAGATTAACTCCAATTAATTGGGAAAATAATTAATCTTGGGTTAAACTGACAAAATTAAGATTTTGCTGTCACATTTATAATTTAATTCAATTCTTAGATTTATTTGCCCATTTCCTTATAAACATGAGTTTTTTTTTTTCAAAATTCATAAGATCTAAATTCATGAATATTCACCATTTTATTGAATTTCTCAATTAATTATAATATATTTTTGGGAATAAAATTTTAGGATGTTACATTACACATTCTCTCTCATATTGTATGCTCATACTCTCTCATATTTATTACTCATTCTCTTTCTTATGCTTATTTCATAAATAGGGGCATATTTAGAAGAAACATGACATTTTTTATATATTTATTATTTTTAACCAATATTAACCACTAGTTCGTTTTATGCAATAAAGATAAAAATTGCTTATAAAAAGGACCGAAGGGAGTGTATATATATATACATACCACTCTGGTCCTATTTATAAGTCCATTTTTAGGGTCGTAAATATGTTTGGTACTTTTTTATCCCTATTAATTGCAATAAATAAAAAGAATTTATTTATGTTAACTTTTGGAACCAATCATAGATAAGGGCGAAATTGAAAATTTAGCTCATAATTAATGAGTTAACTAACTCTCCTTGGTATGTGAGAATTAGTTAAAAATGACTTATAAATAAAATAAGAGTGGTATACATACATACATACATACATACATACATACATACATACATATCCAGCACCCACGTCATCAATTTCAAAAAAAGGGGAGTGAGCGGCAAAATAAAAAAATATAATGATAATATATACACACCAAACACAGTAAAATGGAGTCGAGCCAGGAAATCGGGCCGAGCTCGTTGGACCGATCTGTTTAGGTCTGAACCCTTCAAGGGTCAAGCTTATGATTCAAAGGCTAAAAAGGGAAGTAGGTCTAAAAGGGCCGGCCCTACAGGGCCTGCGGCCCTTTTAGGCCCGTTTAATCATTTTTTTAAATAAATTAATAAATATAATATCATTATATCAAATTATCAATATGAGAGATACCTAAGTATCTAATAGAGTATTAATAACAGGAAAACACTTATTAATCGGTTTGATTTATTTTATTTTCTACAATGGTTTATTCATTTAAACTTTAACAAAAAGGTAAATTTAGATATTAGATGATTATTTTAACTAAAAATTTATGATTTTTAAAAATAATGTATCTCAATTTAAAGTAAATAAATTATAAAACTTGAAAAAAATTTTGAATTAAAATGAGTTTAAGCCTATTTAGGCCCGAACCCTTGAATGGTCAGTCCTGTAAGGCCACATGTTTAAAAAATATGGTATTTTTTAAGAAGCGGGTCTAAATGGGCTGATCCGTTTAAACCCAAACCTATGAAAAGCTGAACCTATAGGGTTAGACCGGTCAGTATTCCCGACTCTAAAATGGAGGATGAGAGTATTGATTTGGCAAGACAATAAGATGAAATAATGTAAATGGGAGGAGGATGCCGTTGAAATAATAAAAAGATATGTTTGCAGTAAAATGAGGGCAGAAGAAGACTTTCTTCTTTTTGAAGAAGAAAGAAAAGAACCTTATAGTGGGCAGCGGCGCATAGAGTGTGGGTAGGGTGACTGAGAAGAAAATGGGATTTTATAGGGTAGGGTTAAGGTTTTTTTATTAAAATAATGTAGTTTGTCAGGTATCATTTTTTTTTTTTTGTTCTTTATTACTTTCTAGTAATAAGAAAAGTTTACACATATGCATACTCGTATGTTTAAAAAAAAAAATTTGAAGAGATATTTCATTTCTATTTTTTTTATAGAGTAATTTTTTTTTAGAACTTGATTCTTTTTTTTAAATTATTAATTTATTCTAACTCTTTGATAAAATAAAACTTGAGCAACAGTTAGTTTTAAGTGCTATAAACAGAATGTTATATATTCTCTCTGGCTCTATTTATAAAAGTTCAATAATCAAATTATATAATTTAAGAAAGTGGTTAAAATTAGTTAAAAATAATAAGTATGATTAAAATAATCTTTTATATTAAGTATATCTCTATTTATGAGAGGCTAGTAAGAGAAAAAAATGGAGTAAAAATAAGCATCACCAACTTTTTAATTAATACAATACATATAATTAATGAAGAAAAAAAAACTTATTAATTACCCAAACAACTCTTGCCAACTTTTTATAAAAAATGATCAAGACAATTCAAATTTTTTGATCATTAAAAAGGCCGAAAGAGTATTTAAGATCTATAAATGTGTTTAAAATTTTATTTTATTTTATAAATGTCCTCATTAATTGTTTGACATGATGACAGCGTAATAAGTCACTACTGCTCTGCCCAAAAAAAAAAAAAAAGTTGATTGCTGACATAAAGAGGACAAAAGGAGAAAATTTTTAATAAATGCAAAGGACAATTAACAGTATTTTCTCATACTCCTTTAGTCCTACATGGAGCAGTTGTATTAGGCAGTGAGAGAAGAAAGTTTTTAACCCTAATTATAAGTCAAAGAATTAAATTTTTTGTATGAATATATAACTTTACCTTTTAATTATTTTTGTATTGATTTTATTTTCATAAAATACATATTAAGTAGGAAAATAATTGGAAAGTTGTTGAGTTTTAAGTCAATGTTAATGGAGTTTAAAGCTTTTTTGCCTTTGTAAAATATGTTGAAAGTATGGTTATTAAACCCGAACCGGTCACTGAATCAATCGGGATAGCGGATCAATGGGTCAGACCGAAATCAAATTGGAGCTAAATCAGGATTAGACTATGGAGGAAGTGAACTTGAATCATGCCAAAATGGGATAGTAGCTAATTGCAATACTCAAGTTCTTAATTGTAACACCCCAAATTTTAATATTAAGGTGGAATATTTTTTAATATTTTTGGAATTTAAGTATTTTTGAAGATCAATAATAATATTTTTTAGTTATTCTTTTTTCATTAGAAAGTAGACATCACAAGCTTTCCCTAAAGTCCTAATTTATAATTTTTGGAGATTTTTAGAATTAGATATAAATTTTTAAAGTTATGAAATTCTGAATAAAATTTAAACCGGTCAAACCAGCCGGGCTGGACCATTTAGGTGACCGGTTAGTCGGTTTCCGGATCAAACCATCCAGTCTAGCCCGATTTTAATAACTATGGTTAGAAGTGAGTTCTTTAGGTTTTCTTAAAGGGAAGATTTATTTATTTTTTACGTTGGTTGAGGGAGTACCATATAGAGTTGAAACAAAATTGGATCTGCGTCGATGCTGCAGTAGACAAGTTCAGAAATTCCGCAGTAGGAGGTGTGATTCGCGACAGTTCAGGACATTGGATCTGCGGGTTCCAACAGAATATTGGCATTTCATTTGGCTCAACAGCTGCAGAGGTTCATGCTATCCAAACTGGTCTAAAACTTTGCAAATCTCTAAACTTTGCAAGCATTCAATTATATTCGGACTCAATGGAGGCTCTTCAGTTGCTACTTCAACCAGCTGGTCATTTTCACCCACTACAAGATGTGATTGATGAAGTTAGGGAGTTCATTTATCAGGACTGGGACTTAGAGATACACCATTCCCACAGAGAAGCCCTTCGATGTGCTGATTACATGGCTAAAATGGCCCTTGACTCGAACAGTGATTTTACCCTTTTGCATTACCCCCCAGATTTCTGTTCGACCCAAATGTTGACTGATATGAGCGAACATTGGGTTTCTTTCCCCTGTAATGTAGCCTAGGTCTGGCTGTTACACCCAGAGTTTATCTGGTCATTGTAATTCAAAAAAAAAAAAAGAGTTGAAACAAAATTGGAAGGCAACCAAATCGTGAGTGTAATACTATCTCCGGTCCTAATATAAGACCCTAATGATTTTTTGGAGAGGTTAAAAAAGCTAAATAACTTACTTTAAAATATATATATTCATTGTTTTTCTCCAAACTAATTTATCTTACTTATAAACTGATATATAATTTAATAATACATAATATATGATATGATTAAGTAACTTATTTAACTTCTTTAACCTCTCTAAGAATATTAACGATGTGTTATATTTAAGATCCGAGGGAGTATCAAATTAATGTTGAGATGACTTTTTGGGATTAAAATTGAATTGAATTTAGCCTTGGCTTATCTTGATAAATCACCTGAAAGGAGCTGGCCGTTTGGTCCGTCATCATCCCTCTGCCTACCAAAATCCATAAATACTATTCCTTCACCTATATCACCCTTATCTTTATTGTAAATTACTTGTAACTCATTGTTAGTACATACTAAGAAATGCATTAAATTAATAATTTTTTTTAAATTTACCCTTATCAAAGTTTTTTCTTTATGCATTTACGAATCATTATCATCTCTCTCTCCGTCCAACGAGAATTAAATACCCTATAAGTGAGTAATATTTGAACAAAAAATTTTCTCTGCAAGGGACTCATAATAAGCACAAGAATTGTACGTCCAATTCTTAAAAATCTCTACTTAACTCTTCTGACTGAGCAAGCATGGGTATTTGGTAATTGGCAGTACTATTGCTCATGAAGCATTTATTTAAGAACACGTTCACACGTTGTCCATGCTCAAATATTTAATGGTAGTAGATGAGTTTCATCAACCAAGTACACGGAAGATGCCTCCTATGGCGTACGGTGGGCCGGTGCCTGTACTGGATATTTAGTACCTCCTTCTGTTACTTTTATCACAACGTAAAATTTAAATTGTCTTAATATTTTTTACAAAAATTTAATAATAAAATATATCTAAAAATTTAAGGATTTCTTTTAAGAGAAGTTTGTGACATTCATATTTACTATTTCGCTTTCCTATTTATCACTCATAAATAGAGACATACTTAAAAAAATAAATTTATTTTAGATACATTTATTGTTTTTAATTAATTTTAACTACTTTATTAAACCGTGTAATTCGATTATCAGACTCTTATAAATAAAGACCAGAGAGAGTATAAATGCAGGGCATATAAAAAAAAGAGAGTATAAATGCATCAATATTATCTTTTCAAATTACAATTAAATATATTAAATAAAAATCATTCAACCATTCGGATGAGATACCAAATACTCATCTAGTACTTTAAGTAAGACCTAATTTACTAATTTAATTAGATTAAGAAAGTTCATTAAATTAGTTAATATAAATTTTTCCCTAAAACACATTAATCATCTTTATTAATCCCCCCAAATACGTGATTATTTTTTAAGGATATCAATAGGGTTAATTTGAAAAAATGTTGGTACAAAAAATGAATCTTACATTTGGTGGTTGGTAACTTATCACTATGGTTCTATTTATAAATTTAAATTAATTAAATTTCGTTAGTTAATTCACTATTTATGGGCTATAAATATATTTATGATTGATTCCAAAAGTTAAATAAATTCTTTTTGTTTATTTCAAATAATAGGGACAAAAAAGTAACAAATGCATTTATTACTCCAAAACTAAACTATTGTTAAAATAGACTTATAAATAATATCAGAATAGCAATACCAAACCCAATAAGGGCACAATTCAAATTGCCCATCAAGGGCATATTACATGAACATTGTTGTTATCCATAGAATAGCAATACCAATATAAACCCCCCCAATTAGGACCTAGATAAAGTATCAAATAAGTATATTTTAAAAATTTATTTCCACTACCTACCAATCTCACCCCCTTGAAATTTATTCCATGAACCAAAAATGGCCTTAATTTAAACAAATGATCTCCTAAGTAAATAATTGAAAATGCAGGAATCAATAGTAAGGGTGTTCAACAATTTCCTGTCCCGATTCCGAGCAAATCGGGATGGGAAAATCCCGTCCCGAAAATTTCGGGATCAGGAATGGGACTTCCCGATCCTGATTTTTTCCCGATCCCGAAAATATATATATACACATGTATATTTTTTAAAAATATTTAAGAAAATAAGATCAAATGTAAAATAAAATGTGAAAACCCCTAACATTCTTAAGGTATCTATTCTTTTAGTTTAGTTAGTTAATTTCATTTATTATTTATTAAATAATTCTAATTTTTTGTTCTTATATTTGTTCTTTTTACAACTGAATCGACAACTTTAAGCATATATTAGACTAATTATATATTTATATTAGACTTATTTGGTACAATATGATATTAGACAAATTATATATTTATATTAGACTAAAGGAAACACAACAAAAAATTTAATATAAAGATTTAAAAAAAAGAAGAAGAAGAAGCAAATTCGGGATCGGGAAATTCCCGATCCCGATCCCGAAATTTCCCGATTTTTGGGATCGGGAATGAAAATCATTCCCAAACCCTTCTCGTGATCGAGAATGGCATTTCCCGATCCCGAACACCCCTAGTCAATAGTCTTGTAATCTAGTGGCACAAGCTCTAAAAGTTTATAGGAGGCTACAAGTTGGATTCTTTTTGCCTTTAAGTTGTCTAGATTGACTCTTGAACTGAAAAAAGTGTTGCAAATAATTCATAGATATCAAGAAAAGAATATAATCACCAAAAAATCCCACAACAATAGAACATCATACAATGACAAGTACCGATGTAAGGAATGACAATAAGCACATATTGTTCACCTATTGGGGAACTATGGTGATTACATTCTTTTGACTTTATTTAAATGATCCTTTTCTCAAGAGGGGGCCAGCACTGGTATATCCATAAATCTCCAAAATCTTGAAAATAGGTCACACTAGTAATAAATCATACTTTTGCAAGTAATCAGTACCATTACTTTTGCAAGTAATCAGTACCATTTTTTTTTCCTTTTAAAATTTACTCACACCATTACAAGACCATTTTAATTAAAGGAATCATAATTAAACAATGTCCGTATGGCACAACAATAAAAAAAATGAATGAAATCAAAAATCATATGCGGAAAAAAAATTATTTTAAAGATATAAAGTTATCTTATCTTTTACTTTTAAAAATAAAATAAAACAAAAGGAGACAACTTAAAACGTGATAAATAATCAATTACAATAATGTACTAGACATTGCAAACCCCCTTTGTCCATTACAGGGGGAAAGGCAAGTAATTTTACCTCAAGTTATATTCAAGACGGGTCAACGGCTTGAGACTTTGACAAAGTTCAAGATCACATAGGCAAAAAAGGTAAATATTAAATAAATAGTACAAGTAATCAACATTCTAAAGATTGCATAACAGGGTAAAAAAGATTAAGATATTTCTAGAATTCTCCTTTTGTGCATAAGAAAACTCTGCTATTAAAGTTTCCTAAAGCAAATAACTGACACAGATCCTGAACCAACTTGTCAAATCTACATCTTTGAACGTCATTCTTCAGTAAATATTTTAAGTCATGAATCACAAACTGCAGACAAAACAAAAAAAAATAGGTAAGTCAGGTATTGCACACTACTTGATCAATCTAGAAAGTATCACTCTGGTTCTATTTATAAATTATAAGTCCCATTAACTAGCTCTCACATATACCAAGGAGAGTTAGTTAACTCATTAAGAGCTAAATTTCCAATTTTACCTTTATTTATGAATGATTCCAAAAGTTAACATGAATAAAAAATATTTTTATTGCAATTAATAGGGGCAAAATTGTAAAAATCACATGTATTACTCTGAAAGTGGAATTATAATAAGGACCAAAAATTTTTCTAAAAAAGGACTAATAAATAGGACTAGAGCAGTAGTTTGATCAGTACATACCAAATTTGTGGAAGGGCCAGCAAGCCAAGTATGTAAAAGAAACTTGTCTACGGCTGATTTGGATCATCTCTGAGCTTGATCCGAGGAAGCTCCGACCGAAGTAGCTGCTACGCTGCTTGCTGACCCATTCTCGACGGGTGGAGGCACACCCCACTTGCCTTCAGACTCGAGGGGTTCAAAGACATGAACTCCACCATCTGACAGTCCAACAGCAAACTGATTGGCTTCTTGCGGATGGGCTGCGATCACATGTGGCTGAACACTGGAACTGCTTCACAGAAAACAAAAGTTGAAGTTTTTATTTTTATATGACCATCTGACTAAGTCAAGTTCGACCATTGTCAGACCCAATTGATATATGTGTTTCTAATGTGTGCTTACATGTGACAGTATGAAGGCAAAATAATTCACGATTGTAGCTCTAATTTCTATACAAGAGTTTTGGAAATTAGTTTCATAAGTTATTGACAACGAAAGTTCAGATAATGAACGGAACAGGTTTTATGCCAGGTGAGACAAATCAAATGAATAAACATAAAGTCAGCTGGTGAAAGAAGGCATCACCTCACACTAGACGGAAGATAAGCAGAAGGATTGATACGACAACGTAATCTAAGGTTTGAAGCGCTAAATACAGAGACTGTTGCATCCAAAAAGCTAGCATATATCAGTTGGCTGTCGCATGAGAAAGTTGCATGTGATATTGGAGCAGCAGAATCTCGGGGGAACCACTACGATTGAAAATTAATTACATATCAGATAAAGATATAATCGAGTAAAGTTAATCACATAACACATGGACCTAAATGAATTTACCTGCTTCAGACATTCTAGTTTTGATGTTTCATAAATTGCGAGTTGAGTTTCATGTACAACCAAAAAGTGTATCTGATCAAGATGAAACTGTACACGAGTATCTGACATTGCCGTTGGAGCTCTCCCAGCAGGAAGCTGCAAAAATCTTGTCTTCTGCTTATCCCATCCATCAGTATTCCAAACACATAGCTGCAAAACACACAACTCAGCAATGAATGACGACCATCCAAATGATACCTTCTAAAGACTGTATCGCCAGTGTTATGTACAAAGGGAAATATCAGCAGAAAGGTCTACATTTATTATTACCTGAGCATCTGCCCCAGATGATACTAGCACATTCAATACATGAGAGAAAGCAAGACCAGTTATTCTTTTAGTGTGACCTTTCAGTTTACTTTTAACCTGCACAAATAGCTCTCATCAAGGATCTAATAATCTGTCTTGATATATACTTACTCTGGCCCTATTTATAAATCCAAATGTCGACCCTTATTACAAGTCCCCTTTTAGAGTAATAAATGCAAGTGCAACAATTTTACCCCTATGAAAGGTAGAGAGAGAAGAAACAGGTGAAAGATACACATTCATAAATGAGGGCAAAATTGGTAAAATATATCAATCAAGTCCATTTTAATGAGTCAACTAACTTTCCTTGGTAAGTGAGAATTAAATAATTTAGACTTATAAATAGAACCAGAGTGGTATTGTTTCAGACATTAGGTGGTATTTGATACCTCGTCCACTCGGACATTATATATCTGAATGGTCGAATCATCCATGCCAATAGCAATAATATTGTTGTCCTGAGGATGGAAGGCAAGAAAGGTCGCTGCAGGTGGTGGAGGCATGAATGTTGTCATTGTCTGCATGTAGCAAGATCAAGATTGAATCAAATTGCAACACGAAAATACGAAATAAACAAGAAGGACCACTAGATCAATCACCTTAAAAGTCATCATATTGAACAAGGAAATCTTCCCCCCAGATGCGGACATTACATAAGAATCATTTTTGGAGAGAGCAAAGCAAGGCACAGCATCCTCAGGATTGCTGTCCGCGATGTCATTGGTCATCAAGATGCCGCTTGATGGTTGCCACAACTGGGGTGACACACTTGCAGTGGCCTGCAGGTTGAAGCACCAATATAAAGAAACAACATGATTCCTATTCCAAATTTGTATGATAGTAGAGCAACGTAGAGGTAACTTCACATAATCTCACATCATACCTTGCCAGAAGAGTTTCGCTCACTCCGCTGCCATTTCCATAACAAATGAATAGCATTTGATGATAATGCCAATATAGCATTACCTGAATTTGTATATATCAACCTCGATATCTTCCATAAAAAAAAAAAAAAAAGAGATGATCAGGATTCAGGACATCCTCTCTTTCAGAGCCAACAAAGTGGAGAGCAAAGATTAGCGCACAAACAACATACCTTTGTCGCTCTTACATTCTCAGGTAATTTCATGGATCTACACTGAGATGGTTCATTGATTTCAGTGAGTTTCCATATCTTTGACTTGTCATTAGACTCTTCAGTTATTCTAGGTTTGACATCACCCAAGTTTCGGGAATCCCCATTCTGAAAAGACACAATCAACTTGTCAGTTAAATAGTTGATCGTACCGGTCATGACAAGATGCTCACTCTACAATCCCCATGAGATTAAATGCATCATAAAACAAAGAAGAAAACACTCTACTAGTAGCATGCAAAAAAAAAAAAACAGAAGACAAGTTCTAATTATATGAAAGCAAGATTGGACAGACCATTCCGGCCATAGCTACCACGGATGAGCCCCTCTCTGAAAGTGCAGCACTAGTTGCCGCAGCAGCAGCTGAAATTGGATTTATTGTAGGCTGCTCCAAAAACAACATGCATTAGATTAGACTTTGTTGGTACGTTCAGGAGAGTACCATACATTATAGAAAGTTTCTACCTTTGCCATGGCTTCAGATGTCCTAGATGCATCGTATAAAGAACTCTCAAATGCACGCAACAATCGAATACCATCTGCATTGGCTAAAATTTTAATCCCATTTTCAACTGCAGAAACAGCTAATAGAGTTCCATCTTTGTTGAATCGAATACGCGGGGTTGCCTAGAAATCAGACAAGGCAGTGATAAGCAACTACCATTTCAAGACATTATCTCCCCAGTTTGTGATAAATGAATGAACTTACTGGAAGACCTCCATCAGCATCAATAGTCATCAAAAGCTGAACATTGTCCATGTCCCAGAATTTAATGGAGAAATCATCACCAGCAGCCAAGTATCGATTTTTTGTTGTATCAAATTGCACAACACCCGAAGATTGCTTGCGGAACCCTAGATAAGTCCTTTTGACTGCTCCTTCACTTTCATTCCACTCAACAATAGAGGACTCCCCATTTTTGCTTGTCCCACACGAAAAAAGTCTGTAATATACATAAACAAAATCCTAATGTTTGAACAGAAAGTGATAAAATAAGATACCTTAGTTGATCATACAAGAAATAGAACAGGACAAGCAGCCATGGTTGTGAATATTGACCTTGTGCCATCAGCACTGTAAGCCATTGTTGTGCACCAACGACCAGGAGCATCATAATCGACACGAGATCCCAAATTATCATACAGCCAAGCTTTTATCTTTCCATCTAATGCTGTTGAAAATATGAACTAGAACAAGAAAGCACATAGTATCAGAAAGAAACCCGAACAGAAAAAACAGTCACGAACTTTTCTTTAGGCTAATCATATAGGATAATAAACGGATTTATAAAAATCCCCATGAGTCATACCTGAATGTTTTCTTTATAATGAGGGCAGACACTATAAACTGGAGCTTCGTGACCTTCAAAAGTATACTGTTTTGCACCCGTGGCAGCATCCCATACCTTGAATTACCCAAAATTAGTAAGCAACATTTAACAAGTCACCCATTTGAGAAAACCATGCCATGCCTTGAAAAACTTACCTTAATGGTCTTATCATCACCGCATGTTATGACACAGAGTTGCTTATTAGGGTGGGAAAATGCTAGATCATTTACTCCACCAACATGAGCATCAATCTAGACAAAAATAAGTAAATAAATTATAGAAACATATGCATAATTAGAATCAAAAGGATGCACCAGTTTTTATATTTGAACAAATATTTTGCACATTACCTCCAGGTGCTGTCGTACATCATCCCCACTGTGGTAAGAGTATATTTGAACAATGTGCCTTGAGTAAGCAACTCCTGTTTATTTAAGTTATTTTTAAAAAAATATTAGATATTGACCTAGCTGAACTCTGAACTAAAAGTATGTGTTGTTCAAATCATCATATCACACGATGAATCAATTCAAACAAATTCAACTTACCGAACAAGGCGCCATCAGGACTCCAGATAACACGGTTGACAGAAACACTGGGATCTTTGACAAGAGCAGCCTAAATTTGATAAATAATTAGTTTTCTTCTAAGACATAACAATATTACAAGTCTCAAGAGTTTGGCACAACACGGCATGGTAAAAAAAGAATACTCCTGAGAAAAAAACAAAAAACAACCTGCAGTGGCATTGAACAGGCACTAAGATCCCAAACTTTGAAATTCCTTATCACCAGTCGCTCGCGTGCACCTACTTCCCACAATGCTATGTCCCCCATATTGGTACCAACTGACATATCGTGACAAGAAAAATGGTCAATTGCTAAAATCAAAAAGAAAATATTTTTTTCAAAAATAAAGTTAATGACACCATTGGAAGGCTTTAGAATATCAGCATACCAAGAAGCAGGGTCTGTTGTACTGGATGAAAGTCCATGCTCATGGGAGATGGACCCTGATTGAGTGTTCTTGCAACAGTCTTTGGTATGTCATCAGGTGCAATAAAAGCCTGACCATGTCCATGACCTGGGAATGCTGCCGGTAACACATTAACAGGTAGGTTCAACTGCAAAAACAAGATTGTGATATCAGAAACTTAAAGGACAAAACTATACTTTCGATCATCAGTAAAAAATTGTCATAGCAAGTATTTCAAGACCATGTGCAAGTAAGCAGTGGCAGCTTACCTCGTCTGAAATCCCCATGGGCCTTGTTCTCTTAGAAACATGATCAGAATCTCCGGATGGGTAGTCAGCAGAAGGGTTTGTTGGAGGAGTCCTAGGGTGCTTCAAAGCAGCTTTACAAAACAATAAACCACATCCAAAGTCAAAGATCAAAGTCACATGTTCGAGGAGATCTTAGGACAACTACATATTGAGACTTGTTTGAGAGAAGAAAGCAAAAGAATGAACTACCAGGAATCGATGGAGCACCAAGACCTATAGCTCCTCCGCCAGAAACTGCAGGATGAGCTACGGTGGTTGGATTGGACATCCAACCCGCTAGAGGTGTTGGCACAGGCGCCGGTGTAGGTTGAAAAGGCTGTACACATAAGGAATCACACAAAATTGCAAACTTTAGAAAAACAAAACTAAAGAGAATGAAGAGATACATATTTCAGTGCTTATAACACCAAATTAAGGTAGACAATCAGTTTTATAACCCACCCCATGTGCACCAAGAGGAGGAAATCCACCAGCTTTCGGTAAGGCTCCAATTAATGGATTATTAGCAGGTGATGGAGCCCGTGCACCATTTGGCTGTCCACATGAGTGATCCACAAAAAGAGTTTTTATATCTGGATTTGGCCTTGGATTCTTACAAAGTTGGTGCTGCCAATTCAAGCTGCAACCCAAATTTTTATTTCGGGAAAAAAGTGTTAAAATTTATAGCAGGAATAGTGGCTCTGCTGTAAAAAACAATTATTGATCATTCAAGAAGGTTTCGCCATGCAGCCAAACACATTGTACATGAGCAAAAAATAGACTCTGTCTACAGTCAATGGCATGAACTTTATCATCGAAAAAAGTACACAAGAGCTTACTGGAAGAAGATATAACACAGAAATTAAGGTACAAATGGAGCTCGATAATTAGAAGTCAATGCACACAAAAATTAGAAGTCAATAAATGGAGCTCATTTGACATTTAATTAAGGTATAAGATACAATATAGTCGGCTTTGCCAAAGTGCACTAAAAATATGTCTCATATGCAGCATGTAACTATTATAGAATAGAGTGCTGTGGTAAGTTTACAAGACATACCTCTGATTGATGAGAGTTCGTAACCTTGAGTTTTTAAGGTTGGGAAATTGCAATTTGTCACGGAACAAGGGGTTTGCTTCAATCAGCTTTTTGAGCTCAACTAACATAATTGCTCTTGCAGATTTTGTGTCACCATACTTAGACAGTTGTTCATTTTCCCTACCACAATGAGAAACTTATGAACATCTGAATCTGAAAAACTTCTACATTGCAACCAAACTGAAGTTTATATTCATACCTAAAATTCTCCAGAGTCAAAAGCTGTGTGATTTCCTTAAATAAATCTTCATTAAATGTGGCAAAGACTTTCAAATCCTTCACTAATATTTCTACAGCCTTGGACCGATCATGCCTATCGAAATTTTAAACATGTTAACCAAAGTTATATATATATATATATATATATATATATACTAGAAATGTTGCAAGTACACAGAATCAAATGTGAGCCAGGGAACTTACTTATCTAATGCCTCAAGGTATTTTTGCTTTCTTATCTCAAAAAATATCTTCATGGAGTAGCGATTATCATCTACTTTGGTGAAACCTGAGAGGTATCTTTCAACCTCATCCCAATTACCATTATGCACTTCATCCTCAAAATATTTCATGTTAAAGAAAAACCCTGACTCCTGCTCAAGCCTATTAATTTCCATTTTACAAAAAAAGGGAGGAAAAATTAATTAATGCAACCTTTTTAAAGGAAAAAACAGAGCCAATGGTGAAATGTAACCAAAACAACAAATCGTAATAACAAAATAAGAAACAAAAATGGCACAAGCCCCACTTGTGAACAGTCTCTTTGAACTTTTCTTCATCCAGAAACTGCAAGATCAAGAACACAAGTTCTCTGCTGAGAGACGACATCGTCACTGCCTCGTCCTCGATTAGGTATGCACAAAAATGAGCACTAGTACACTAGATCTGCAAATTCTTGAGAGAAAAGATATTAATAACACTAAGGTTAGCTATGAATGGCTTAAAAATCACCAGAACAATAAAACACAGATAATTCAAATCCATACCTAGAACGAAATCACTTAAACCAACCTCAACTTTTCATTTAAGATAACTACCTTTTTTTTCGTAAAATTAACTACACCTAACCGATGTGGGCTGCGAAATCAGCTTGAGGGTAAGAGATGGGGGAAAATGAAAACAATTTGACTCTATCCTAAACGATCAAAGCAGGTCAAGAAAGCATCTTTAATCCGTATGGGAATCGAAGATGCAAGAGGGAGAGGAAAAATTAAAGTTTAAAAGGAAAATAAAAATAAAGGCAAGGGCAAAGAAAGAAAAAGTTGGGGGCAGAAAAATAATAAAACTAAAATACCCAGAAAAAAAGCTAAAGACTTTAAAGCAACAGATTCGAACAATATGAGAGAGAAAGCATGGTTGTCTGTGAGCTCAGAGAAACTCTCTCACCTCTGAAACCCAGTAATCGGCAACACATGGGCGTAAGGGTCCGAATATTGGAAGGAAAAAACAGACCAGAAGAAGAAGAGGAGAGTTTTAGGTGAAAGCGCTCTCTCTCTCTTATCTTTCTCTTCTCTTGGACTTTCTCTCTCCTCTACATGTTCTTCTACTTCTCTCACCACATAGCAACTTCTCTCTAGAAATGCTTATGTATATATATAGGACAGTTGAGCTAGCAGGAATGGGTTTTATATATATATATATATGAGAGGCGACAGATGTAGGAGATGATAAGTTGTTTGGGTTATCATCGATACGTGCTTGCATGAATGATAAGTTGCAGGTGAATGAGATGGCCAATGTGATAAGTGCAGTGGTAGTTGGGGCCCACTAAGCCGGCTTCAACTCGTCTTTAAATCGGCTCGAAATCTGGAGCTGCCAGCTGTCTCTCAACTTGGACATAAAAATGGTAGGAACTCGGGATAATGTTGGAAATAGACTTTGATTCCTTAATTTTTCATATAAAAAAAATTATGCGCCACATACATAACATAGGAATTCGTTGAAAGTTGTCCTACTTTAATTATTTCTTTTGGGCAAAACAACAACTACTATGATTATTCCGAGGTTAAAAAAACTACTATAATTTTAGTCTAACATATGATAATTGCATGTTTCTTTTTCTAATTCATGGCTAAAATACATATTAACATTTAAATATGTGAAAGATAATATTTTAAAAATTCTTTGAGTGTGTTATGACTTTATAGGTATTAGTTTGAACTTGCTTAGATTCTTTGTATTTTAAAAGGAATTTGGTATGTTATACATATAGAAGTCACAACACTAAATTGTTTGTTCCGACAGAGTGTGTATTTGGATTAACTTTTGAAAAATAATTTTTATGATTTATGAGGTAAATATGTGAGTACAGAGAAAAATTTTTAAAACCACGATTTATGACTTATCCAAACACTTACTAAGTAAAGTATAAACTTTATACTTTTAAGATAGAGTGTGTGTTCTTGTGTAAACTTTATATTCTTTAAATGGAGTTGTGTATTAAATAAAGATAAAATTAAAAAGTTATTAAATTTTAAATCATCGTTAATAAATTTTAAAATTTGTCTTGATTTTGCTCAAATATACTTAAAAATGACCTATAAATATAATAAGATGAGAATGTGCATTATTGTAATAAAATCACTTTAAATCCGGTGTCTTCTTTAGCAGAGGAGCATGTAATAATTGCTTAGTGTTTGTCATGGCCTCATGGAGTCATGGGATGTACAATTATTAAATATATATTTAACATTACAGAGATGAATCCTCTGGTTGAAAAGTAGAAAGTTGGCAAAAAAAAAAGAAAGAAAGAAAGTGGGTAGGCTGATGAATAAATTATATTCTTTATATTTTTAACATTAATTGGACGTGGGTCCCATTTGCAAGTACAAATACAAAATTTTAGAAATAAGAGAACTGCTGTTATGAATAATGTACTCGATCCTATTTATAATATAAGACACTTTAATTATTATTGTGATCTTATTTATAAATTTTTTGATTAAAAAATTTGATCCTATTTATAAATCTAATTTTAAGATAATAAATCTATTTTATACTTTTTACCTTTATTAATTATAATAAATAAAAGAAATTTATTCATGTTGACTTTTGAAACCAATCATAGATAAAAACGAAATTGGAAATTTAGCTCATAATTAATAAGTTAATTAACTCTCCTTGGTATATGAGAATTAGTTAAAAGGGACTTATAAATAGAACCAGAATGGTATATAATAAGAAATAAAAAATGGCAGTTAAGTCATTTAATATGTCCTAAAATATAAATTTGTTTCACTTTTATCTTTCTTGAGAAATGTATTTAATTACACTGGGAATGTTATTTTAGAGAGAGGGGATATAATGAGTAGGCAAAAGTTGGAAACTGAGTATTAATCACAAGGACAAAATAGAAAAAAGAGCATTAATTAAACTAGAGGTAATTTATATTCTAGGTCATTCATTCTTTCTACAAATATCTTATATTATGGGTTGGAAGTAATAGTTTTCTATGAATATCTTGTAGAGTTGTAGCCGCTTCTTAATATAAATTATTTCAACTAATTTATTTGTGATTAAAAAATAATATTTAATTCATTAAACATATCTTAAAATTTAAAAATTTTCTAACTTTACCTATATTAAAATAATTTCTGAAGTAGAGAGAAAAATACACATTTAAAAATTAACTATAAAAGTAAAAATTGGCAAATAAACATTAGTTCTCCCGAAGTAACTTATATCATGAATCAAAATATTCTTTAGAAATGGTTTATACCGTGGAATGAAGAGAATGTTGATTTATTTTATTTTCTTACTAAAAATTATATAATTATTAAATTCTAATTTAACAAAAATGATTCTAAAGAATAATTAAATTGAGCTGCGGGTATTACCATGAATAGCATAAATAAGCAGTACTCCTCTAATCATATTTATAAGTTAATGGGAGGTGTTTTTTTATTTAATTTAAAATTCATGCCATTAAATTTTAAATACAAATATACTATTTTATCCTTCAATTATTATTATGGATTTATGGTATAAAATGTTATTTTCTTATAAAGTGAAAACCACTTGTCCTTACACATAAGATATATTTAATAGATAAATTAAATTACAAATTTGGTCTTACTTATTAAGAATATGAGTGAGTATATTAAATAAGGATGAAATTGAAAGTTGTTAAATTTTAAAGTTAATAAAATTTACAGTTTTTTTTTAATCTTTAGAAACAGGCTGAACTTACCCCTTCATGTCCTTTTAATAGAGAACAGTATATCTCTCATAAGGGTGATCCTCATTAGAGTACAAGGAATAAATTCATTTTACCTGAAATTTTAAATTAGTATTTTTAATTTTATCCCATTAAATGTATGCACTCTTCGTTTCTCTGTAATAAATTTTTATTCATTAGTTCTGATACATTATCTTTATAAACAAAAATATATATTTTTTACATATTTATTATTTTTAACTAACATTTTAAATTAGATAATTTTAAAAGTTGTTTCTTATAAGAAACGGCAGGATAAATAAGAACAAATGAGGAAGCTATGCAAATATAGATGGAAAACAAAAAAAGAAAGCTATGGAAATAATAAATCTATAACGTACGATAATTGCCGAGAAAGTGGTATATTTATGAAGGCGTGGAATCCCCTAGGAAACGACAAAATTTATATAGGACGGGGCCCCAAAAGAGATTGGCCTCAGATTTGAGGAAATATTACGAATAATGCCATTGGGTGAATTGTACATCCCCAAGATGCGGTAGTACTTTTGCGTTACGTGAAACTGTTGATCGTTTCGGAACCGCAAACGAGACGAATAGTTTACTCCTCTTAATTTATTGTTGGTCAAACTTTTAAATTCCTTTTCTTTTTAAGAAAAATTACACTTCATTATTTTATTTGGACAGCATCCGCATAACCTAAAGAGTGTGGGCTTTGTGTAGAGCTGGGCAAACGGGCCGGCCCGTGACGGGCTCAGGCATAAACGGGCCGGCCTGTTTAGGCCCGAGTCCTAAAAACAGCCCTTATTTGACTGTCCGGCCCGTTTAACTGAAACCCGCGGGCTTCAGGCCCGTTTAACGTTTTCCCTCTCCTTTATGCCCCTAATGACTAAAATACATAATCTAACATATAAATATTATTAAAACTACTTAAAACATATATAGCATCCATATTCAATAAAACATAAACACTGAAACCTAACAAACAAACCATAATTAATATCCATAACCAGTCAAACACTCAAACAAGTTCATAAACCACAAACAAAAGCCATAATCAAATAAGTCTACAAGAACAAGACCACAATCAAACAAGTTCACAAACTACAACCAAAGAAGTTCATAGCTACAATAGGGCAAAAAAAAAACATTGCTATAGTGATTTCTAAAAAAAAAAAAAAAATTAAGCGGGCTTAAACGGGCCGGCCCTACGGCCTTTCGGGCTGGCCCGTTTAAGCCCGCTTCCATTTTTTCGCTTTAAATCATAGGCCTGGCCCTTGACGGGCTCGGCCCGAATTCCTGGCTCTAGCTTTGTGCCACAAAAGGCACATCTAGTGCCACAAGATTAAATCTTATTCATGTTTGGGAAAACCCTCGTCCCAAACCATTATTTTAAAAACTTTTTTAGATAAAGCTCATACTACATATTTATCTCGTAAATCGTAAAAATACTTTAAAAAAACTATTGCCTCCAATCCTTTGTATAAACAATTTTTATCCTTATTCCATAAAATGAACTAATAGTTAAGATTAGTTAAAAATAATAATATGTCAAAAATATTATGTTTCTTCCAAATGTACTCCTATTTATGAGCATAGGAAAGAGAATGAGTAATAAATATGAGAGAGAATGTGTAATAAACGATTAAATGAAAGAGAATTGGTGGTGAGTGGAATAATTAATATAAAGATGTGTATTCAATAGTTATAGAAATGGAAAAAATAGTATAAATTTGAGATATTAGGAGAAAGTTGTTATAAAAAAATAAACCCTAAGAGAAAGAAAGTTGCTTATGAAAAGGAACAGAAAGAGTAAAACAAATGGGCACTTGTAAGGGGGCACCGAATTACATGATTTAAGACAATTGTTAAAATTAGTTAAAAAAATATCTGAAATTAAACTTTTTTTTTTAAGTATGCTCTCATTTATGAATGGGCAAATAAAATAGAGAAAAAAAAAAGTAAATATAAGGGGTTAATATAACTTTTGGTCCCTAAAATTTGAACCGATTTTTATTTTGGTCTCTCGAGTTTGAAATCGGTGATTTTAGTTCCTCAAGTTTGACCAGATGTTGGTTTTGGTCCTCCAATTTTGAAATCGATGATTTTAATTCCTGAAGTTTGACCCGATTTTGGTTTTAGTCCCTGAAGTTTGAAAATAATTGGGTGACCTGGTCATGAAACCCGAACCAGACCAAAAAAACTAAGTCTTTTTTCAAACGTAAGGGACCAAAACCAAAATCGAGTCAAACTTTAGAGACCAAAACTATCGATTTCAAACTTGAGATATCAAAACCAAAATCGAGTCAAACTTCAGGGACCAAAATCACTGATTTCAAACTTGAGGGACCAAAACCAAAATCGAGTCAAACTTCAGGGACCAAGACCAAAATTGATTCAAACTTCAGGGACCAAAAGTTATATTAACACAAATATAAGTATCGTCAACATTTTAACTAATGCCATTTATATAATTAATGAGGGGTAAAACAAAAAAAAAAAACTCATTAAATACTCAAATAACTCTTGTTGAATTCTTATAAAAATGATTAAAGCAATTTAAATTTTGGTCTCCTATGAAAAAAACGGAAGGAGTAGCCTTCAACCCTTCATGAACCATTCTATAAGACTTTACTAACTACTAATTCACATATATTAATAAAAATTGTTAAAAGTATTAAATTTGTTATAAAATTTAAATACTTTTCAATATTACCCTTATTAATCGTATCGGACCACATCATCATATTAATTTATACACTTTCTTACTATCTTTTTTTTTTGTCAGATTCTTATTATCCTTATTAAATATGAACATATATAAAAAATATTTAATGCTTATTTAAACTATCAAAAAGTCTTATAGAAATGACAAAAAATATGTTCTAAAACACATCTTATATAATAAACTTCATGGAGTACTTTTCTATATATTTTTATTTATAAGAAACTTCCAAATTTCAACAAGTTTTACTGTAATCAAGAAAAATTGGGTAAGGTAGTGTTTGAATTGACGGTGGCAAAAATGATTTTTTTTTTTTGAAAAAGTCAGACTTTTAAGCTTCTTCTCAAAAACTACTTTAAAAAAAAAAAAAAAAAAAGTCTAGTTGACAAAACGCTAACTATAACATCCCAATTTTCAAAAAGACAGAAGCTACAATGATTTTTTTGTTTTTTAAAGAACCTGTTTGGTATGGCAGGCACTAAGAATGAGTTGGTATTACAATCTAATTTTTATAAAAATCAAATTAAAAAAAAAAAGTAATTTCTACCATAACTAACTCTAACGACACTCACCCCATTAGAATGACGTCTCATATTCAAATCCATGTAGGCATTCTTGTGCACCAGCGTACGTGTTAGGTGGTATTAATTTTTTTTTTTTATAAAAAACAATGCCCAACTATAGAGGTAGTGAGTGGCACCGAGGACCAAATAAAAAAGTTGCATATATAAAAAAAGAAAAATTATATGAAGCTTCAAATAAGGGCAATCTTTTGGTCAAGAAAAACAAGAGCAGTCTTAGAAAAATATACCCAACAGCTCACTTGATAGAAGGATAAGTCATTTTTATTTTCTATAATGCATTGAAATAGAGGTGGGAGGGCCTCTCTTTATTTTCTCTTCTACTCGTAAGATGCACAAAAAATCACGATAAAATCGGGACTTAGACCGTTAGACGATAAGGAGAAATTACTAATGAATTAATGTGTTGTTAATATATTTATTATTATTATTATAATATATAATATAGGAAAAATCCTAATAAAATACATTTAAAATAAGAAAATCTCAAATCCGTGTGCCAAAATTACAAAATCTCATATCAATGTTATATCAGTACGGAGGAGAAATCTGAGATTTTGAAATATCGGCGAAAAAAAGAACGTGCCATTCAACTGTATCCCTCGGTCAGCTCAAAATAACAACATCGCCCTCTTGATTAACAACACTGCATTCTACATTAACAACTCCATTTTATTCTTTCACATCTTCGTATCTCAAAATATGGTGTTGTTAATGTAAAATATGGTATTGTTATTAGCCCTGAAACTTAAACTATGGAGTTGTGAAACAAAAAAGTGGATTTGTTAATATAGAATATGGTATTGTTAATATAGAAACCAGTGTTGTTATTGCGAATAAGAAAGTCAAGTTGTTAATGTACAATACAGTGTTGTTAATAACGAGACCGGTGTTATTATAAAACTCATTTCATATATCGTAAATCATAATTAAAAAATTATTTTTAAATTCTTCCATTGCCATTTCAAATAAACCCTAAATTTATACAAGATCTATTATTACATAAAAGTATTTTAGACTGATTAAGTTATATTTATCATGATTAAGTGTGTATTTGGATTAATTTTTGGAGAATAACTTTAAAGATTTATGATGTAGGTATATGAGAGAAGTTTTTTCTAAATTTACAGAAAATGACTTTTAAAACCGTGATTTTGGCTTTACTTAAACACACACTAATTCAAACTTCGACATTGACAAAATCAAAATAAAAATGTGAAATTTTAACAACTTCGAATTTGAACTTTCAACCATCACACTTCTTTTTTATGAATAAATAACAGCTACTTTTAAAAACAAAGTACGCTCCAGTGTAAATAAAATGTCATTTTAAAATTCTTAAAATTTATATTATATCTATGGATTTAAAAATTTGATAAAAAATATTTAAATATTTTATCTTTGTTTGTGATCTCAATTTATGCTAATAATTTATTTGAGAAAATATCATGGACATCAAAATTTTAGTGAAATGTTATTTAAGTTTACTGTCCTCAAGATGGTTAAACTTTGTTTGTATGAAAAAGATAAAATGAGAAAAGAAAATAGGAAAAGGCAAAATGTAAGGGGAGAAAATGTGAAGAGAAAATGTTTTCTCTCCACTCTTGAAGTGAAAATTTTCGAACTCTACTATTTTGTTTTTTTTTCTTTTGTTCTTTGTAATTTTCCTCTAGTTTTCCCTTTCTTCACTATTCTCCACATTTAAGAGTATTCTCGTTACTAACAATAAGTTGTTAGTTGAGGTAGTAAACGTTATCACCCGATGAAAATGGTCCATTATTTAACCTCAATACCTCGGTGAAGCTTAATTTCTATTATTGATAGAGGATGTTCCTACTTTTTTAAAAAAACATTCAAATAAGCTTTTTTTTAATAATTTGAAGAAAAGTGGTATTTTTCGTTAAAGAAAAGTGGTACTTTAATATTCATACTTTTCAAAGTGCAGATGAGACAATTGGTAAAGTAAAGCTAGAGTTAACTGTGGTTAAGATTAGTTTATTCTAAATATTTTTGAATTATGTAAGCTAAATATGTTAAAATTAATGTCCGTTTTTGCCTTGAAAATTTTTGTATAAGAGTATTAGATTTTTAAAAGTTTTTTTGAATTTAGCATCCCCCAAGAAGTGTTGGACTCAAGTATTGTCACCTATCTAACCACAGTCAAACGGACACGTGGAAATGACTATTCTTTCTTATTTTATCAATTCCCCCCCCCCCCCTAAAATTTTTCGGGAAAAAGCAATATTATCATAAAAATAAAAGAAAAATAGTAATTTCATCCAAATTTAATGGCAAAAATGTTAAAATATCCTACCTTGCAAAAAGTTGAGCTTGCAAGGAAAGTACCGGCCTTTGACTAAGCCAACCCAAATTTGGTTTCTATAATATAATATAGTGTGTATGGTTTCAAAGTCACATCACTTCCTCATATAATTTTTTAAAAAAAAACTCAGAATTATGGTAAACCCTAAAATAACATGATGTGAGAGAGACAGAGTGTTGTGTAGCACGCAAGAACTAAGAATATATAAAAAATATAGCCACCGAAAAAGATGGATGCATTTTCAAAGAGAATCGTGTGTGGTGTTGAGTTTAGAGCCCTACCCCAGCTGAAGCCTTTAACTCACCTGGACCTCTATTCTAAAAACAAAATAAAAAATCATTTAAAATTCCCAATATTACCTCCGTCCTTTTATACCAGCGTATTGAAAATCGGATCGGATCGGTCGGTTCAGTCTGTGAACCGGTGGTTTAACTGATTCGATCCTGTTGGTGAACCGTACGAACTGGTTCATCTATTTTCTAAATTTTTTTTGTAAAATCGTTTTTAATTAATTTTTATATTTGATTTTATATAAATAAGTCTGAAATATTTACTTTCTCACTGGTTTAGTCCCAATTTGACTCCTAACTGACCCACTGACCCTTAACCCAATACCGATCGGTTCAGTATCCGGTCTGATTTTCAGTACCTTATTTATAACACATCACCTAATTTTTAATCAGTTTTTTTTTTTTTTTGATTAAGGTGCAAATTTATCAACGAAGTTTTGTCCGAGGAGCGCATGGCACAAATATCTTTTAGAAGGGGCAAAAATACCAATGAACAATTAAAAAGGGGCATCCACCACAAAAACCGTTAAATCCGTACTAACATCGTTAGAGGTTTTCTTCTCTTATAATTTAATGTCGTTAGTACGGATTAACGGTTTTTGTGGTGGATGCCCCTTTTTAATTGTTAATTAGTATTTTTACCCCTTCTAAAAGATATTTATGCCAGATACTCCTCGGACAAAACTTCATTAGTAAATTTACATCTTAACCCTTTATTTTTTACCATGTTGTTGTAGTTTCATCTGTTTTCATCATGTCCTTTTTTCTCTTTTCCATCAGGACCTACTGGATTAACCTTTTTATCCTTGTATTTTTAGGTGACTGGCCGGTAACAAGAAAACAAGCTAAGGGGCCTGATTAAAACCCTGATAAAACTGCACAAACCTACAAATTAATTTTCCCTTGAAAAATAATTATGACAGAAAATAATATGAAAGCCATAGATGGACGTTGATGATGATATTAGTATCCTTCTCCCACCACTACTTTCTTTTGTTTTCTTCCTACCGAACAAGGATAAGGGCTCATGTGTCTTTCGTTTTCTTTCATCACTTTTTTTCCTTAATTAATTTGGAAAAAAAATATATCAAGATGTGAAGAAGGAGACTTAAAGGTTGTGAAGTTGAAAAAAGTTGATGTCACTCATTCATGGAGGATTCCTTTTCAAAAACGTATGTATATTTTATTGAAATATCTTGAGGGAAAAAATATGA
This sequence comes from Inga laurina, assembly GCA_963855925.1. Classification (NCBI taxonomy): domain Eukaryota; kingdom Viridiplantae; phylum Streptophyta; class Magnoliopsida; order Fabales; family Fabaceae; genus Inga; species Inga laurina. The sequence continues at coordinate 13,807,479 of OY979711.1, forward strand.
AAACTTAATGCCAAAGAGAGAAGAATGAAGAGAATGGAATCGTGCGGTGAGAGTGAGGGTGTCCACAAATCCATACCTGTGTAGGATGGTCCCACCATCCACTTTAATTTGATAATGAAAGCAAATAATTGACGGAAGCAACAAGCGTTTAGTGTGTGTTTGGTAAACCTCTAAATTATGGTCTACGTAATTTGAGATAAAACTTCTCTCACATATTTATTTCGTAAGTCGTAAAAGTTATTAAAAAAATAATTCAAACACACACTTAGTGTAATTGAAATGATAAATAGTTTTAGCATGTGTTTTGTTAGCATGTGTTTTGGCATTATTTATTGCGGGTCAATAAATACTTATTACGTAAGTTGAGATAAAACTATTTTCATATACTTACCTCATTTACCGTAAATCATAATATATAAGCATTTATTACCTTAAAATAAGATATCTCAAACAAACACAATCTATAAGAAAAATAACATAAGTTCAGGTTTCGAAAAATATGTTAGTTTTAACCTTAAACATTATCAATCCGACAGACAGATGGGTGATGAAGGTTTTGTTGTAATTCGTGTAGGCAAGATTGTTAACATTTTAAGTGAACTATTCATTTCATGTATCTTGAGACTTATTATGTTATTTATATATCACTGTCCCCTATAGCTGGGAATACGGGCTAGCCCGCGGGTTGCGGGCTGGCCTGCACCACCCCGTGGCCCGCGTGGTGCGGGCCTGTGCAGCCCACACTTCTACGGGCTGGCAAAATGTCAACCCTAACCTACAATGTGCGGGTTGCGGGCTAGCCCGCTGGCCCGCATTTTCTTTTTAAAAAAAAAAATTCTATTTTTCAAAGAGAATTGAAAATATGAGACACATATATATGAGTAATTAAATTTACCTTCCTAGTATCAATCATTTCTCTTATAAAAATTTAAAAACATAATCTACAATTTAAGAGATAAAGTTATCAAATTTGTTAAAGTTTATAAACAAAACATAAATTCATCCTCAAGCAACCAAGATATAATAATTTTGTTTAATGAAGAAAGGAAGAGGCTAAGATTTTTTCTCTTTAGATTGAGAGGTATCAAAATAATTGTGAAAAACTTATAAGTTTTGTAAAATTATTATATATAAATAAAAAATAAAAAATTTTGCGGGCCAACCCGCCAACCCGCGGGTTATGCGGTGCGGGCTTGTGCGGCCCGCATTTTTACGGGTTGGGATTTTCCCAACCCTAACCCGTCAAAACCCGCGGGCTCACGGGTTGAGCCCGCGGGTTGGGCCCATATTACCGGCTCTACTGTCCCCGTTATTTTTTTTTATAAAAGTCCAATAACTGAATTGTCTGATTTAAGAAAGAAATTAAAAATAATAAGTATATCTAAAATAATTTTTTTTAAGTATGTCCTTATTTATAAAGTGGTAAGTGAGCAAGAGAAATAGTGTATTACTAGCCTTTTAATTAATGTAATTTATATAATTAATGAAGGGCAAAAATGAGAAAAAATCATAAACATTCAGATAATTCTTATCAAACATTTATAAAAGAGATTGAGGCGATTTAAGTTTTGGATTCTTATGAAAACAAGTGAAGGAGCATTTTGTTAAGAAGTCATGGTTGTTAGAGCCAAAAGTTGACTAAATCTCATGTTGAGCTCCGGCGGCCTTGTGGGTGGAGGCAATTAAATCATTTTGAAAAAACTTAATTCTAAAATACTAATTTATATGGACTTATGAAATTAAGTCATTTTGTTATGGTGCCATTTTGGAATCTACTTATTTTGATGGTCCTTGCAATCTTGTAGTATATCTTTCTCAAAGCTTTTTATCCTCTTTTTGAATTTATTTATAATTATAAGCAGAACTAAACTTCAAAGGCATTCAACCAATGGGCGCTCGTTCGAGTTGGTTCGGAGCTACGACCGGCACTCCTCAGGACGAGGGTTCGAATCCTGGGGGGTGACAGAAGCGATAATTAACGCAGCCTCAAAGAGGTTGTCCCATCGGTACCCGGCTTTACCCTCGTAAGGGCTGCCCGGCTGGGATCCGGATTAGTTGGGGGGCGGGCAATGAACCCAGGATACCCCCCAGATACCGGGTGATTTATATCAAAAAAAAAAAACTTCAAAGGCATTCATGCTTCCACTTCATCATCATTCATTCATTTGTAATCAATCCCTGATTAAATTATTATCTCCGTCTTAATAAAATACCTAGTTGACTTTTTTTAAAAAAATTAAAGAAACTAAATAAATTACTTTTTAAATATTCATATTTATCTTTTTTTTATTCCAAACTAATTAGTCTAATTTATAAATTAATATATAATCAAATGATACACGACAGATTTTACGATTTATTAACTTATTTAGTTTATTTAATCTCTCTAAAAAAAATTAATTGAATCTTATATTAAGAATCAGATAGAGTAATATCCAACAAGGAAATTTTCAGAATTTAATCTGATCATTTGCTTCAAATTAATTACTACTCCAATATTTACTATCTGAGTGAGTAATTAATACGAACTACCAACGGTCATACTTTTCCTCAAAGCTTCCTTAATATTGGTCCATTTTCCTACGTATTAATTAATCTTATCAAGGAGATCGTTGAGTGTTGACTGCTGACTGTTGCAGAGTTCAGATGTTTTCTTTTTTAATTTTTTGTATGAACAAAAGTTTAAGGTATGCCTCAAGATTTAAAATGCGTTTTATAGAAATGCAGTACTTACAATAAAATGCAGTACTTACAAATCACCCATCAATAATAATTTCACATTAAAATTTTGATATGAACATGTAACCTTATGGGTTGTAACTTGTGAGTCAATTTCTTGCTAACTGAACCAATTCTTGTTACCTATGTGATTATATGAAACCAAGAAAATATATATAATATATTCATTCGCTCCGTCAACATGAGTTCCTAGGTTTATTCTTATTTCCTAGTCATTTTGCTCACTGACCTTTTTATTAGCCTATCATAATTGGACCTTTAATCAAACTTCCCCCAACAAACAGGCTAAATTAGGATAATTGTGGAAGTCAAAGTTGGTGGGGTAATATATCATTTTTTTAATACAATTATCTGATATTCGGCGTTATTAAGTTATATCCTGTCCCACTCAATTAGAAATAATCTTAATGACTATTTCGCACAAAAAAAAAAGACATAATCAATTAACCATTTTGGGGCTGTAAACTATTTCATAATCAATTATTTTGGGCAGCCAATACAGTTAACTATTTTGAAGTGTAACAGTAGACATAATCAATTATTTTAGTAGCATATATAGTAATGTCATTAACCCTAATTAATTTTTGTTACTTTTTACATTATGGGTCACACCAGTCTTCTCCTTTTCTATTATTTTAATATATTTTTAGAAGGATAGATATGTAAATTTAGCAATAAACTATTTCAATATGAGCATCCAACACAATTATCTTTTATTGGGACAAAAAGTGGGCATAAACATTTTTTGCTTTATAAATGCCTATATTTGTCTTGCGAATTCCCTTATTTATCTTATTAATGACTATATTTGTCCTGCAAAGGGATTTAAAAGAATCAAAAGAGTTAAAAAATTTTGGTAATTTACATATTCATCTTGTAAATACCCATATTTATCTTGTAAAATTTTTTTCAACTCATGCATGATTTTTTCTAAATTCATTTATTTGTCTTTTGAATACCCTTATTTATCTTGTAAATGCTTTTATTGAAAAAAAAAATAAAGTAAGGGCATTATTATCTTTTCACTGACAAAACTTATTTTTTTTTTGATCCAACAGGGTGTAGTGAAATTTTAAAATATTTAGGAGTTGACTAAAATAAAATTGATTCTACGGGGTCTAAGTGATATTTTTATATTAAAAAAGGCACATATTTTTTAAAATATATTAAAATAATAGATAGTGAGAAAATTGGTAGGACTAATAGTGCAAAAAGTAACCGAAGTTAATGAAAGTTAACATTGTCGTTGCTATATATGCTACAAACAAATTTGATTATGTCTATTTTTACCCTTCAAAATAGTTAATTGTGTTTGATACACATAGAAAAATAGTTTATTGTTAAATTTACACCTTAACCTTATATTTAACTATATAAGAATTTCTTTCACTTTTAAATTGGAAAAGTTTAAGAAAAGATATGCCTAGTGAAAATAGAGTACACCTGAGTCGTTCTATAGATTTAAAATGCATTTAAGTAAAAAAATTTTGTAATTAGGTTTTGCAAATATTTTTTCATATTTTTGTATGAGATACATTATTATCTCCCATCCTTAACATCTTAATATAACATCGTGTTTATAGGGCATAATTTACCCAATTTACACTACAAACGTGATTTCATACTAAGAGAAGGTGATAATATTATTAGTGCGCTTGATTCGTGTTTGGACGATATGAAAAAAAAATATATATATATATATATATATATATATATATATATATATGTGCATGACACTGATTTTTCTACTTTTTTTGACAAGAGATGTGACGTTGATTGATACATTCGAATTATTCCGTCATTAATTAATGATGTGACAATTTTTGAATTTAAGGATTACTTAAAATTCACACAACTTTTTTTCTCCCAACAAAATTAAAAGGTGTGATGTTCTTTCTTTCTTTTCTTTTTACGTTACATCTTGCGATAAAGATATGCCCTGATGAAGAAAGTTAAGATGCTTCTAGAATTACCATTTTGAGATGTATATATGTATGTTAATTTTACTTTTAAAACTATTATAATTCATAATTCTATTGATTTGTCTTCGGAGGGCTTGCAAATATTTTTGTGTTGGAAAAAAAGTTTATTTGTTACTCGTTGATTCTGTATTAGTGAAAATTAAAGATTAAATGTTGGTCAAGATTAAATACGTGCACCAATTGCACATCTTGTCTAAATTGTTTAAAAGATGTTGATATGGTCTAAAATAAAGCATGAGCTAAATCTAATGCAATAGGTTAATCTTTTATAACATTGCGAATTAAGGTTGAAATCTCATTAAAAACTCACATTTAGTATCTATTTGACAGTGTCTTGTGGCTATATGGTATGAGAGATTTGGACTGGAGTAGGGGGAGAAATTTTTATAAGTAGAATTTGAAAGATTGGAAAAATTCTATAACGAGAAGATGTAAGATAAAAAAATAAGAAAAATTAAAAGTAAAATATTCTAATCATCTTTATGTTTTGCCTTAATTATAAAGAGCTCCCCTCTATTTTGAAAACATACACTTAAATCTAAATTATTAACTCCATTAAGAATGTTCTAAAAAAATTCTAAAAATATATTTTAAAATTAAAATTTATATAAAAAATAAAATTTATTTACTAATGGTTTAAGTTGATGGAAATATAATCTCAAAATATAAGGAAGGTCTGTATAACATACATTTAAATTTTAAGAAGATCTATATGGATTTTCAAAATAGACAGGATATATGTGTAATTAAAACAAAATAGATAGATCATTTGAGTTTTTTGCTCAAAATTTAATTAAAGACTTTTAGCCCCACTTCTCTAAATTTTTTAAATCCAACTCATAAAAATTATCTCTTCCCTTCACTTCCCTCCCATCCAAATCCTCATACTAAATAGCCCGGAACAATAATTATAAGGTTGTGGGTTCATATCCTATCAATGTAAAGATTTTGTTAGTGGACGATCTGTAAGCATCTCTATAAGTGTTATATGAGCTCGAAAGCATGACATGACCCTAATGAACCCTCAAAACCCAACTCATCTAAACATTTTACTTATAAAAAAAATTGCCCCAAACAGAAATACCTTGACTAGGAGGATAAGAGGATTGTGCCTGGGGATATGATGTGATTATTTATTTTAGGGAGAATCCTTAAAAAAGAATTTGAAAATTGTGAAATGATAAATTAGATTTTTTATCAAGAATTGATTAAAAAATGTTAAAATTTGATATGTAATTCTTAACTTATTTTTTAAAAAACACCTGATTTATCATTTTATAATTTTTAAATTCTTTTTAAAAGTTTCTCCCTTTATTTTAAGTTGCATGCTTTATTAACTAGGATCGTTCATAAATACATTATTTTTTTAGCGATCGCAATTGGTTATATTGGGGGGCTCCACACTCAAGAAATGGCAAAAGTCGGCATCTAAGAGACACCTCGCACAAGACACAAGCCGACAATTTAAGATACATTTATTTAAAAGAAAAATAAATCTGTGTGAGTAAGGGTAACTTAATATCGGAGAATAAAAAAGAAAAAGAAAATATAGCAATCGCTTGTCATGTGAAAGTTGGATGTCACCTAACAATTCCAATCTAAAGAGTTAAGAATAGTTTAGTGACGAGATGAAAGTGACTGAAGTTGGAACCTTAATTATAGGGTTGTTTCCTCTGCACATCGAAGATGAAGAAGTTCTTATTTTTAGCTGGAATGACTTTTTATCTAAGTGCCTAGTGTTTCATAAAAATAATTGGGTAAGTTGTCACGCCCTTATCTCAATTTCAACCATTTATCAGAATATTTGTGGAAAACGATATGCGGTTCAATAGGCAACACAAGAATAATATAACTATACTGATAATATGTGCATGATTACATAACATGATTACATAAATTTCCCATAGGGGTTTGTACATGATACTTACAATTAAGGTGGCCGCACAAGGCTACTAGGATGTCTAAACTCATCCCAGTGAAACGGAGACTTTTTCCCATCTTCATTCCACTACTGTAATCCTCTCATATGGCTCTCTGCATTGTTTTCAGCATATCTTCTGTCTTCTCCTGTCTAAATTATTGGTAGGGGAGGGTGAGATTCGAGAGAATCTCAGTATGAAACAGATACCATAATGCATGCATGATTGATGCTATGTGTATGACATGTTAGCTTTATCTATATGTATGCCCCATAATGACATTTCTGCATGCTCAATATTTCATACAATAAGACTATGGCCACAGCGAAAACAGAAACAGAACTTCATTTATTCAAATATGCTCTACACTATCAAATAAAGCAATCACATACATCATTACACAAGCAAAGATATCAAATACATGCAAGTAAGGTAAGTCCCCTACCTCCAATCTTTCTCCTCGATTTGCCTGCCAACAGCTCGAGGCTCCATATTTAATCATACAATGTCAAATGTACTATTTAGACACTTCAATAGTGTTTTTGGGTTATATGATTCTATCTTGAAAAATTATTAAAATGCCTCTGGGGACCCGGCCATCGTACCCGGTCTGGCTGTACTTTTCTCGAAATTCTAATCTGAGCTATCATGACATATATTCGCCCAAGGAATCCATTTCCGGACTCGAAATTACCAAATTCACTGCCAAAAGACGAAATTGCCCTTGACAACCCTTATTTCAGTGTTTTAGGGGCATTTTCGTAATTATGCTTTCTCAGCCTTTTCTGTAACATCCCAAATTTTATTCACCAAGAATATATTATAATTATTATATATATTCAATGAAATGGTGAATATTTAATGTCAAAAGAATTAAATATTGAAAATTGAAGGTTGAATAGTGTTTTCAGTGAAATCGCCTGCGAGGCAGTGAGATTGTCATATAGTTTTGGAAGAACAAATGATGACCAAAAATTATGAAATTTTACAGGGTGAAATTAGACATCCTAAGCTTTAATTTGATAGGTCATATGATTCAATTGAAGCTATGTACAAAAATATATGAATTTTTGAAGTTCATCCAGAAAATCTGAAAAGTTTCTGGAGCAGCGGTCAAAGATTGAAAATATAGGAATAATATGATCATTTCCAGTAAAATTCCATATTTTTCCTTGAAACTAGACTCAATGAGGGTTCTATAGGCTTTGGAATCGACTCAAAACGATGTCTACAAAATTAGTTATGATTTTTCAAAGTTAAGGCAGAAAATCTGCCAGAATTGACATTATTCCGAAAATTGAAAATGAAAAGTGTTAAAAATTGATTAATGAAATTAAAATGCCAAGTGTCATGAACATATGAAGAGATAAGACCCAAGTACACTCATGATCACAAAGTATGACATAAAGTGGAGGGAGTATGGCATAAAGCAAGGTGTCATGATGGAAATTAAAGTGTTCATGAAAGGTGGAAAGATCTCAACTTTTGGTTAGATCAAGGGCTAGGAATAAAGATGAGGGATGACAAATAAAACATATTTTCCCTTCCTCCTTTCATGCTTATTCACGCACAAGACTAGAGAAAAGAGAGAGAGAGAGAGTGAGTTTGGGAGCTCTTGGAGATTTAGAAAGCAAAAGAAGCAAGAGCTAAGGTAAGTTGAGATTTCTTAAAGGTCTCTTCTTCTAATCTTCCATAAATCTCTTCTCTAATCTATTCCTTTCCATAAATTCCATAGATTAGCAAGCAAATCTTGAGCCAAAGAGAAAGAGAGTGGAGAACTTCTAGAGGAAGAAAAAGAACTCAAGAAGGTAACTTCACAAATCCTAAGATTATGTTAGATGTGGTTGTTGTTGATGATTATGGTTGGATTTGGTTATATTGTTAAGTTTGTAAATTTGGAAAGTCCTAATCCTAAGGGGTTATGCTGCCCAAATTTCTTTGAATCATGATTAAGAAGTGTTTAAATGAGTTAATCAAGGGTTAGAAGTGAAAAAGTACAAGTTTTAGAAGCTAAAACACAAAACTCCATTTTTTCCAAATTGTGACCAATATTTCGGCCAGACCAGATATGGTAGTAGGAGTTGGATTTTCATGAAATAAATGGTTCCATTGGACTCAGTGGGCAAAAATAGGTGGGGTTACAGTTGGACAGTTTTTCGGTAGAGGCCGAAAAAGCATATTTACGAAAACGCCACTGAAATCACTAAATAGGGGCTGTCAAGGGTATTTTCGTAATTTTACCATGAATTTGGCAATTTCGAGGCCGGAAATGGATTCCTTAGGTGAAAATAAGTCAGAATAGCCCTAGTCAAAATTTTGGGAAAACGTGCCATCGGGCCGGGTACGGCGGGGCCGGGCCGGGTTCCCGGGGGCATTTTTGTAAATTTTCACCATAGACTAATATAACCACAATAAACACTATGGAATAGTCTAAAATGATACTTGGATAGGTTATGACCTATTTCTGGTACATTTAATATGTTAGAACCGAGTCGGACGCTGGGACAGCACGCTTTTCGAGACACTACTAAATAGGGAATATCACAGTTTTGAAGTAGGGACATTATCCTTCATACACTATGCCATAAGTTATGTGATTGTGTGGATGCCATTGTTTTGTAAATGCACTTTATTAATAACATGATTTGCCTAGAGAGAGGCTGTTAGTGCCAGAGGTGCACTTACACTGGGAGTTGGCAGAAGTTCAACCGATGTAGATTGTGGGGCTGGGCCCTACTCATGTATACATGGCGATGATGTGTTTATGTTGTTCATTAATTTGTGCATACCTTGGCGCATGACATATTTACTTTTCGCATTTTTTATGAATGATATTATGTCTCTACGGAGATTCTTCGGAATCTCACCCTATTTTTAAATAAACACCTCAGCGAGTACCAGTGGGAAAAAGGGCAAAGAAGTTGTCGCCGAAAAGTGAGTGGCACGTGTCTCAAGGCGGGGTCAAGAAGTGGGCATAATTAGTCTATTTTGTGATATTTTGGTGAAATTTGTAAATATTAAAACTTTCGCTGTATTTTCTGTTTCCGTCGATAAACAATTTCGGAATTGAAAACGAACGACGTTGGGATTGTAAACGAATATTTTTATCAGTATAATTGTACTTTTCTGTATGCCCATTGAATTCCGTGGTTATTACTCTTTGATTATCGAAATGGAAATGAGTGTTGACATTTTCCGAAAAAGTGACCAATTGTAACCCCACCTAATTTTCGTTCATGAACTCAATGGAACCATAAAATCTTTGAAAATCCAACTCTAAGAGCCATTTATAGTGCCGGCCGAAATATATGGGTTTTCAGGGGAAAATCGGGGTTTTGCAATTTCGGCTCCGTAAACATGTTTCTTTTTACTCCTAACCACTTTATTAACCATTACATTAGGTTACAACTAACATTAAGACCCAATTTGGGTAGCATAACCCCTAGGCAACTCAATTTCCAAACTTTAAAACCAATGGCAATCCGGTGAAATTTCACCGATTAAATTGCCCATAGTAGCTAGAATAAGCAATATACGAAAGTTTGGAAGTTACCTCAAGCTCCCACTGGCTCTCCCTTAATATGGCCGAACCCTAGCCCTTCTTAACAAGGAAAATTAAGCCTCAATAACCTTAAAGAACATGAAAGAGAAGCTTAGGAGTAGAGTTATACGCATTAGGAACCAATTTACCGAAGAAATCACTTACCTTTGTAAGCTTTTTCCTCCCTTTCTCTCTCTCTAAAAATTCTGCATTTCCACTCTCTAAATGTCGAACTTCACATCAGTTTATGCTTGAGGAAGGAGATGAAATGTTTTAATAATATATCAGAAATTTAACTAATTCATTTTCCCAATTTCGGATTTTTTACAAAATTCTGGCAGATTTCTGTCCAAACATTGAAAAATCATAACTAATTCTAGAAAAATCGAATTGGAGTGATTCCAAAGCATATAGAACCCTTATTGAGTCTAGTTTCAAGGAAAAATATATAATTTTGCTGAATAGAATCACAAAATTCCCAGAATTTCTATCTTTGCATACTGTTCCAGAAATTTCACAGTTTTTCTGTGCTTAGTTCAAAAATTCATATCTTTTGGTGTATAGTTCTAATTGAGTCATATGACATATCAAATTAAATATTAGGATGTCTACTTTCATCCTGTAAAATTTCATAATTTTTGCTCATCATTTGATCATTCAAAATCACATGACAAGCTTACTACCTCATAGGCGATTTCACCAAACACATAATTACTTTCTCCAAAATTCATCATTTTACTTTCTTAATACCCTAAAGATATAAGAATCATTAGGGGATAAATTTGGGCTCCTGCTAAATTGGGGCTTAGTAGTCCACTTAATTTAGGCTTATTCCCAAGCCTCAAATCTCAAAATTCGGGGTATTACATAAGTCGAGATAAAATTTCTCTCACATACTTACTTCATACACCATAAATCATGTTAGAAAAGCAGCTTCTACCACTAATCCAAATAGAATAAAATCAAGCTTGTTTGTTTCTCATTTTAAAAACATCTTTTTTTGTTTATAAATTAAAAAATAAAACAAAATTCTTCAAATTTTTTTTTTAGTTAGGTGTTTTAAAAAATAAAAAAAATGTTAACTTATTTTTAAAAACTAAAAAACCAAAACAATTTTTAGACGTTTTCTTATTTTTATTTTTCAATTTCTTACTTTCTATATTGGAAAATAGAGAAACTCTTTCTTTTCTACTTAATAAAGGCTTAAGGTTGTCATCTACCTATAATCGACACCATTTTACCAACACCGATGGTCAGCACATTACCATTGGGAACGGTTGCCGCCACGTCACCAACAGTTATGACCATCGACCGACTCCACATCAATGATGCCGGCAATCTGCGTTTGACTCCACTTCAATGTTGTTGATGGCCAATGGCCACTGTCACGTCACAACCATCGACGACTGACGCTATGTCACCGCCAGTAATAGAATTTCCATTGCTAATTCCGTTAATGATTGTCTTTTTTTTTTTTTGTGGTTAGAGCTCAATAATGTCATGTAAACCATATAATTGACCTCATCTAATAGGATAATAATGGTTGTTGTAGTATCAATATAATAAGATATTAATTATAAAAAAGAATGTCAATATCAATTATACAATGTAGGTAAATAAAAAGTGTAATATCCCAAATTTTATTCACCCACAATATGTTATAATTATTTGAATAATTCAATATAATGGTGAATATTTATGAATTTGGATCTTGTGAATTTTGAAATATTCATATTCATAAGGAAACTGTCAAATTAATTCAAAATTGAATTAAATTACAAAGGGGATAGCAAAATCATAATTTTACCAATTTAGCCCAAGATTAATTATTTTCCAATTAATTTGAGTTAATTCCAATTAATCAAGAAAAATAAAGAAAAATGCATAATTGGATTATTCTTGGTGGATATGTGCTTGTGACAAGTGCCACATTATGGTCCCTTGATGAGATCAAGGGCTAAGAGGCAAGAAGACTCAAATGATGAGGGAGTATGGCATAAAGTGGAGAAGGTATGGTTGGGGGTATGGGAGAAGGGATGGTGTGCATGATAGGTGTTGAAATGTCAACCCTTGATTAGATCTATGGCTAAGAAGAAAGATGACCAAAATTAATAAAAACATTATCCTTCCTCTTTCAAGACATATTTCATACAACACCAAAGAAAAATAGAGAGAGAGCGAGCTTGGGAAATTTTGAGAGCTAGAGAGAAAGAGGAAGAATCAAGGTAAGAGCTTGTGTTTCAAAATGATTTAAGCTTCTTATTTTGTGTAGTCATCCTCTAATCTCTTATTCTTCATTGAAATCATGGTTTAGCAAGCTAATCTTCAAGGTTGAGGAGAGAGAGAGGACATCCTAGAGAGAGAAACACCAAGAATCAAGAGGTAATATCCGAAATCCTAACTTAGTGTATTGAAGTGTTGGTGATTGTTGTTTGGTTTTGTGATTTTTGGGTTGAGTTGTAAAATTAGAAAAGCCATAACCCTAAGGGGTTATGCTGCCCAAAATCCTTTAAATCATGATTATAAAGTGTTTAAATGAGTTAATAAAGGATTAGAAGTGGAAAAGTACAAGTTTTGGGAGCTAAAACACAAAACCTCATTTTTTCCCTTTTTTCCCTAATATTTTGGCCAGGACCAGAACTGGTAGTAGGAGTTGGATTTTCATGAAATAAATGATTCCATTGGACTCAGTGGGAAAAAATAGGTGGGGTTACAGTTGGGCACTTTTTCGGCAAAGGCCGAAAAAGCATAAATACAAAAACGCCACTAAATTACTAAATAGGGATTATCAAGGGTATTTTCGTAATTTGACATTGAATTTGGTAATTTCGAGCCCGGAAATAGATTCCTTGGGCTAAAATAAGTCAAAATAGCTTTGGTCAAAATTTTGGGAAAACGTGCCATCGGGCCGGGTACAGGGGGCCAAGCCGGGGTCCCGGGGGCATTTTAGTAAATTTTCACCATAGATTAATATAACCACAATAAACATTACGGAAGATTCTAAAATGATATTTGGATAGGTTATGACCTATTCCTGGTACATTTAATATTTTAGGACCGAGTCGAAAGCCGGAACGACACGCGTTACGAGACACCATTAAACAGAGAATTATAAAGCGTTGAGGTAGGGACATTATCCTTCATACATTATGTCATAGTTATATGATTGTGTGGATGCCAATGTTTGTAAATGTGCTTTATTAATCAACACGATTTGCCCAGAGAGGGGCTAGAAGTGTCAGAGGCACTTACACTGGAGTTGGTGAAAACCCAACCAGTGTAGAATAGTGGGGTTGGGTTGGGTCCTACTCATGTATACATGCAGATGATATGTTTATAATGTTCATTAATTGGTGTATACATAGCATATATCATATTTACTTTTCGCATTCTCTATGAACGATAGCATGTTTCTACTAAGGTTCTCCAGAATCTCACCCTATTTTTAATAAATACCTCAGCGGGTACTAGTGGGTCTAAGGGAAAAAATGTAGACGTCGGAAAGTGAGCGGCACGTGTCTCGAGGCGAGGACAAGATCGTGGTCATAATTAGTCTATTTTGTGATATTTTGGTGAAATTTGTAAATATTAAGTTTCCACTGTATTTTCTGTTTTTCGTTGACGATCGACGTTGGAATTGTAAACGAATATTTTTATCAGTATAATTGTACTTTTCTATATGCCCATTGAATTCCGTTTTTATTACTCTTCGATTATCGAAATGGAAACGGGTGTTGACAAAAAGTACTTTTCCTTTCTTGTTACCTTAGTTGATGCAATATGAACAATTATAAAAATAACGTTGTTTCTTGTTAGCAATACCAATTGGGAAAAAAATATTTTAAGCAAATTGCTATGTTATGTTATAAAACACATTGCAATCCTTATAAAAAGGGATGGGTGGAGTAATTTATACTCAGCGAATTGTGGCTGTCTTTTCACACATAAATAGGGTTTTAATTTTGTTTCATACATTTTAATAGACTTGATATGACGTTATTTTTATTATTTTAATTTTTGTATATATAAAAAAATTTCGAATACTAAAAACAGAAAAGTTTTAAAATGCTTTAAATTATTCTTTTTCGTATTTCGTGAATAAATTAAATTTAAAAATTAATACTATTGTTAAAAAGTTAGTAATACTCGCCATGATAATAATAACAATGATGGGAATGCCGACATTGAAAGCAGTATAACAATATGATAATACAATCATATAAAAAATTAGTATACTCAATGAATGTTAATTATTGTTTATCTCTTCCACTTGGAGTAATAATCATATAAAATTAAAATTTTTATTTATTTCATTTTTTTCTTGCATGTACTCACTCGTTAAACATGACACCTAATCCCTCTGTGGAATAATTTTTTTTTCCAACAGAAAATAAATTGCTTGTTAAGAGATGTTTAAGTCGAGCTGATTTTTATTTTAAAAGTCCCTTATTTTACTATAATGAAAATTGGGATAAAGTCATATATTGATTTTAAAGAAACTATTGTTTGTTTGTATATATATAATTATAAAAAAAAATACTCCCTCATATTCTTATTATAAGTAGCAATTATCATAATTGCGTAAAACGAATTGATAATTAAAATTAGTTAAAAATAATATATGTGTAAAACATGTGATGTATTTTTCAAACATGTCCTTATTTATGAAAAGAGTATAAGAGAGAGAGAGAGTGAGTAAACATATGAGAGAGAATTGGCAATAAATTATTAAATGAATTGTATGTAAAAATAATATTAAATGAAAGATAATTAGTTGTGAGTTTGGTTGTTTGGGATAATTGTAGCAATTGTCCTCTGCTCTTACCGTTCTTTTTCCATCTTCTTCCCCTCTATGACTCATCTCAGCCTTTAGATTGAAATTTGAGAGGTTCAAATTTCATGTTTCATAAAAATATTATTTTTAAATATTTTTTATTACATGTTTAAATTATCATAACTAAAATGCAGCATTTTTGAATTTATTTAATTATTTTTTTAATAATTTGATATTTTAAAATATTTTTATAAACATTAAATCTGAATCGCTCATATTCTAATCTAAAGGTTGAGATAGGTAGTGGGGGAAGAGGATGAGAAGAGAATGATAAGAGCAGAGGATTGTAGCTAATTCCGGATAATTAATACTCCCCCCGTTTCCTTTTATAAGAGTCTAAAATTTGAATTATCTTGGTCCTTTTTACAAAAGCCCAACAAAAGTTGTCTGAATATTTAATGAGTTTTTTTTTTTCATTTTTACCCTTTATTAACTATATATATTGAATTAATTAAAAGGTTGATGATACTCATATTTACTTTATTTCTCTCTCTTATCTCCTCATAAATAAAGGCATACTTGAAAAAAGTTTATTTTAGACATGCTTATTATTTTTAACCAATTTTAACTGCTTTCTTAAACGACGCAATTCGATTGTCATGCTCTTATAAATAGGACAAAATGAGGTATAAAGATATATATTTAATAGGGGTGGAAAAGGAAAAAATAGTTTAAATTTTGAAACAAAAAAAGTTACTTATATTAAAGACAAGCGCTAAGAGAAAGAAAGTTACTTATGTTATTTTAAGCCCTTCACCCAAGAAGGGGGTTGAATTAGGTGATATTAAAAATTTTAAACTTAAAAACTTAATAAAGATATTAGAGTTAGAGAGATTACATTGAAGGGATAGACACATGAGATTTATACTGGTTTGGTCTAACAACTTGACCTACATCTAAACCCCCAGAATCCTTTTGAGAGTTTCACCATCCTTCTAAGATTCGTCGGGCTCTTGATGCCTCAGTATAAGCAAGTTCCTTCTCAAGGAACACCTGCTCTTCCTTACACTTTGTAATCAATGCCCACACCCAATGTCCCACTACCTTGAGCATCTCACAACAAGAGTAATAAATGAAGTTTCATAAGCTCTCTCAAATAGTAAATGTAATGAATATTGAAGTACAAAAAATATCAGAAAACAGAGCACAAGAGTTTAATGCAATAGTGAAAGCTCGTCGTAGGTAGTTGGCTCCGTCTTGAATGCTTCTGTATTTATAAATTGGAATGAGTTAATGATCGTTGAAGCATTTGAATCTATCACGCCCTTATCTTATTTTGACTTGCAGTGGAATATTATTGCGGGGTTCGATGGGTAACACAAGAATAACATAAATATACTGATAATATGTACATAATTACAGCAAATCCCCATAAGAGTTCGTACATGATACTTACAGTTAAGGAGCCGTACAAGGCTATTAGGTTGTCTAATCCCATCCTAGTGAAACAAAGACTTCTTCCCATCTTCCTTCCACCACTACAACCCTCTCTCGTGCATTTCTCTTCTCTGATTTCCGCGTACCTTCTGTATTCGCCTGTCTAAATTGTTGGTATGGGATGGTGAGATTCGAGAATCTCAGTATGAAACAGATACCATAATGTATGCATGATAGATGCTATGTGTATGACATGTTGGCTTTAACTAGATGTATGCCTCATAATGACAATTCTGCATGCTCAATATTTCACGTAACGAAACTATGGCCACAGCGAAAACAGAAATAGAGCTTCATTTATTCAAATATTCTCTGCACAATCAAGTAAAGCAATCGCACACATCACTACACAAGCAGAGATATCAAATACATGCAAGTAAGGTAAGTCCCCCTACCTTGTCTTCGTTTTGCTAAACAGAAAAGTTCCTCGATCTACGTGAAAACAGCTCGGGCTCCATATTCAATCCTACAATTCCAAATGTATCATTTAGAAACTTCTATAGTGTTTCTGGGAGTTATATGAGTCTATATTGAAAAATTACTAAAATGCCCCTGGGACCCTGGCCCGGCCTTGCCATACCCGGTCCGGTAGCACTTTTTTTGAAATTTTGACATGGGCTATTTTGACATATTTTTATCCAAAGAATCCATTTCCAGATTTAGAATTACCAAATTCACTGTCAAAAGACAAAATTACCCTTGGCAGCCCCGTTTTAAGGGTTTTAGGGGCGTTTTCGTAATTATGCTTTTTTGGCCTTTTCCGAAAAAGTGATCAACTGTAACCCCATCTAATTTTCCCTCTTGAACTTAATGGAATCATCAAATCATTGAAAATCAAACTCTAATCCTCAGATCTAGCCCTAACCAAAATTATGGTATCCTATGGGTTTTACGATTTCGACTCCGTAACTGCGTTCCTTTCTACTCCTAACCATTTTATTGACTATTTCATTCGGTTACAACTGCCATTTAGTACCAATTTGGGTAGCATAACATCTAAGGAAACCCATTTCCAAACATTTAAACCAATAACAATCCGGCGAAATTTCACCGATTAAATTGTCCACAGTAGCCAGAATAGTCAATATACGAAGGTTTGGAAGTTACCTTAAGCTCCCACTAGCTTTTCCTCATCTTGGCTAAAACCCTAACTCCTCCACGACAAAATATGAGCTTCACAACCTTCAAGAATACTGAATAGAAGCTCAGGAGCAAAGTTATACATGTTAGGTAAGAATTTCCCGAAGAAATTGGCTTACTGTACAAGATCTCTTCCCCCCTCTCTCCAGGTATGTTTGGACGTGCAAATGGATAAACAAGGAGGAAGGAGATGATATAATAATATATCTTATGCTATTTTTATGATTTATGGAATTTCCAAAAATTCCAAAACTTAACTTTTGTACATAAATCCTTATGTACATGTAACCATGCTCATTAAACTCAACCAATATTTCCTTCCTCATGCCACATGTAGAAAACACCTAGGGGTCCCCTCTTATGGTCTCAATTAGCTTCACAACTTATTTCGGTTACGTATATACGTAACGTCTCTATTTTGGTCAAAATTGCACTTTTTGCTCAAATTTTCGATAAATTCATATTAAATTAACCAAAATATTATAAATATATTTTTTCCTTTTATTTTCCTTAATTAATTGAAATTAAATTCAATTAATCAGAAAATAATTAATTTTGTGATAATTTGGCAAAATTATGATTTTGCCATTACCTTTTTAATCCAATTTCTTTTCTCATTTTTCTTTGGTCAATTCCCATATATTTTTGGACCAAATATTTTCTCTACTACTTCTATATTTTTGGACCTTAATATTGAGTACCCAAACTAATTCCATAATTATTTTGCCCATTTTCTCATAAATATGAACATTTATAAAATTTATAAAGTCCAAATTCATGAATATTTACCATTTTATTGAATTTCTCAAATAATTACAATATATTTGGTGAATATAAAATTTGGGGTGTTACAGAATCCATTCATTAGAGAGATGAGATAGCTGTTAGTGAAAGAGAGCATTTGAGTTGGATGGGCTTCGTCGCATTTAATGCTTCTAACATAAAATGTGTTTTTTTGTTGATATTGATTTTAATCCTTGTTTAAACACCTAAAACTTAAACATAAGTGTGATTAGTAATGTTTAGGAATGGTAAGAAGTATTATAATAGGATTTGATCACACTTAGAACGTGTAACAAACTTTTTGAAATGTTGTTCAAAAAGTTGTTATCAATATCACTTGGGTGATCAAGTAGTATTGTCTTATCACTCTAATGATAAGACAATACTACTTGATCACCCAATGATGAGTGTAACACTCCAAATTTTATATTCACAAAAAATATATTATAATTAATTGAGAGATTCACTAAAATAGTGAATATTCATGAATTTAGATCTTGTGAATTTTGAAATATTCATATTCACAAGGAAATGGGCAAATAAATTCAAGAAATGAATTAAATTACAAAGGGGATAGCAAAATCATAATTTTGCCAATTTAGCCCAAGATTAATTTTTTTCCAATTAATTGGAGTTAATCTCAATTAATCAAGGAAAATAAAGGAAAATGCATAATGGGATTATTCTTGGTAGAATAAATCAAGAAATGAGAAATTAAGGGGGGGATTATACATAAAATCAATTGTGTGAATTATGGAATTGTGCAAAACAATTTTCTCTCCTCTTCCTCTCTAATTTTCGTCCAACATGAAAGAAAGAGGGGAAAAATTAATTGATACATGATCACATGTCACAAGTAGAAGGAAATTATGACTAAGATTGAGTGTATACAAAAATGGAATGATGGTGTAGTGCATGATGATGGAAGCTTGAGTGAAGAAATAAGAAACATGATGGCATGGTGGAGTACACATTTTGACTTAGTTGGAGGAAGGTGGATTAGTTGGAGTAAAAGGGGGGAGGATGTTTTTTTTTTTTTTTTATGAACCAAACAAGAAGCAATTGGTTCCAATTTAATGAGTAACTAATGGAATAATCATGAGGGGAGAGAAGATGGTGACATGTGTCACAACTTGGGCCCTTGATTGAATCAATAGTTAGGAAGGAAGAACACCAATTTATTAAACACAAACTCCTTCCTCTTCCATGCACACATTTGGCCAAGACAAAGAGAAAATAGAGAGAGAGTGAGCTTGGGAGTTTTGAAGACTAAGAGAGCAAGAGGAAGCAAGAGCTAAGGTAAGAGTTGTTTCCAGGTGATTTAAGCTTCCTATCTTGTGTAAGTTCATTCTCTAATCCCTTGTTCTTCATGGAAATCATAGTTTAGCAAGCTAATATTCAAGGTTGAGGAGAGAGAGAGGACGCCCTAGAGAGAGAAACACCAAAGATCAAGATATAATCTTCAAAATCTCAACTTCTTAGAGTATTGAAGTTGTTGTTGGTGATTGTTGTTTGGTTTTGTGATTTTTGGGTTAAGTTGTAAAATTAGAAAATACATAACCCTAAGGGGTTATGCTGCCCAAAATCATTTAAATCATGGTTAAGAAGTGTTTAGGTAAATTAATCAAGGATTAGAAGTGGAAAAGTACAAATTTTGGGAGCTAAAACACAAAATCTCATTTTCCCCATTTTTCCCTAATATTTCGGCCAGGACCAGAACTGGTAGTAGGAGTTGGATTTTCATCAAATAAATGGTTCCATTGGACTCAGTGGGCAAAAATAGGTGGGGCTATAGTTGGGCACTTTTTCAGTAAAGGCCGAAAAAACATAATTACGAAAAGCCACTGAAATCCCTAAACATTGGTTGTCAAGAGAATTTTTGTAATTTGACATTGAATTTGGTGATTTTGAGCCCGGAAATGGATTCCTTGGGCGAAAATAAGTCAAAGTAGCTTTAGTCAAAATTTTGGGAAAACGTGCCATCGGGCCAGGTACGGTGGGGCTGAGTCGGGTTCCCAGGGGCATTTTTGTAAATTTTCACCATAGACTAATATAACCACAATAAACACTATGGAAGAGTCTAAAATGATACTTGGATAGGTTATGACCTATTTCTGGTATATTTAATATTTTAGGATCGAGTCGGACGTCGGCACAGCACGCTTTACGAGACACCATTAAATAGAGGATTATAAAGCATTGAGGTAGGGACATTATCACTCATACATTATGCCATAGTTATATGATTGTGTGAATGCCAATGTTTGTAAATGCGCTTTATTAATTAACACGATTTGCCTAGAGAGGAGCCAGAAGTGTTAGAGGCACTTACATTGGAGTTGGTGAGAACCCAACCGGTGCAGATTAATGGGGCTGGGCCCTACTCATGTATACATGTAGATGATATGTTTATATTGTTCATTAATTGGTGCATACATGGCATATATCATATTTACTTTTCGCATTTTCTACGAACGATAACATGTTTCTACTGGGATTCTTCGGAATCTCACCCTATTTTTAAACAAACACCTCAACGGGTGCTAGTGGATCGAAAGGCGAAGATGTAGACACCGGAAAGTGAACAGCACGTGTTTCGAGGTGAGGACAAGATCGTGGTCATAATTAGTCTATTTTGTGATGTTTTGGTGAAATTTTTAAATATTAAAAATTCCGTTGTATTTTCTGTTTTTCGTAGACAAACGTTGTCAGAATTGTAACGAATATTTTTATCAGTATAATTGTACTTTTCTGTATGCCCATTGAATTCAATCTTTATTACTCTTCGATTATTGAAATGGAAACGAGTGTTGACAATAAGCCATCCCTTGAGTGTAGTCTAGTGTTTAAACTATTTCATCATTGAGGCACTTGATAGTTAAGTTTTGAAAAGTACATAATCACTTGAGTGATTATTGTCCGCTCGAGTGATCTTTGAAAATATTTAAAAAATCCAGTTCACTATTGAGTGACTCTGGGGTGATGCTCTATATCACTTGAGTGTCTCAATAGCACTTGAGTGACCTGCACTCTTTTCTTTGAAAAACTATGTATCACTATCGAGTGACTTGATAATAATCAACATCACTCGAATGATCTGTCACATAAGATCACAAAATTACTTCATTACTATCGAGTGACTTGATAGCGATATGGAAGAAATGAGATATCACTCGAGTGATGCTTTAAATTTCTGAAGAGATCACTATGAAGTGACTATGTAATGATGAGTTTTCAAACAATCACTCGAGTGGCAACATTATCGCTCAAGTGATTTGTTAAATCTTCACAGAAACACTCGATCACAATCTGATGGTGAGATGAACAACTATATCACTCGAGTGACTTAGATTCCATAAATCATTTGCAAGACCATTTCCTTATGTACAACATTGATTTTAAGATTTGTTATCATCATAACATGAATTCTAACAACTTATAAGAAGGATCAGAAGGAGTATTAAATAAACAACAATGTAATAATAATTTTATCTTGTTTATATAGTAGTATATAATTTAAAATTTAAGTTGAGGTTAAAAAATAGATGAAAGATGGAAATATTATACAGGTCAACAGTATAAACAAATATTTAAAAATTGATAAAAATATATAATATAAATTAATTGCGACATAGATGATAGATGCGTGAATAATAATCTAACATAACCATATATTCTAATTAACTATAAATTCATCATTCTAAAAAATAACTATTTTTTTCAAGGGAAAATTCTAAAAAACTACATTGGAAATAGCAAAAGGACAATTCAGTAATTGAAATTGCAAAAGGATAGATTAGGCGGTGTCAAACGGGCAGATGAATTTGGGATTTTGAAATCTCGGCCAAATGATGAAAATGTCATTCAGCCCTCCGTCGGAATAACAACATAGGAGTTGTTAATAGCGAGATCGATGGTGTTATTGGCCTTTGAACTTGTTATTTGAGAAAGAAGAAATTTGGGTTGTTAATTTCGAATCAAGAGTTGTTAATTAAGAGATGGGTGTTGTTATTGGCCCTGAAATTTGTTAAGTGCGAAAGAAGAAAATGGAGTTGTTAATATCGAATCCGTAATTGTTAATGGCGACATCGGTGACGTTATTGGCCCTGAAACTTGTGAATTGTAAAAGAAGAATTGAAGTTGTTAATAACGAATCCGGAGGTGTTAATTACGAGGATCATGTTGTTATTCTGAAGTGGGGATGGAGGGTTGAAGGGCATTTTCATCATTTGGCCGAGATTTCAAAATGCCAGATTCCTCTGCCCATCTGACACTGCTTGATCTATCCTTTTATAATTTCAATGTACTGAATTGTCCTTTTACTATTTTCAATGTAGTTTTTTGGAATTTTCCCTTTTTTCAATGATGAGCAATGTAATAAAAATATAATAAATGTTTTTGGGAAAAAAAGATCATAAGGAGGTCGCAAAAGACAAAATGCCAACAATAGCTCGGTTCTCTTATTCGGCAATTAATTGTAATGTTTATTGCGTCTCTAAATCATTACTCACTGTATTTTTATTTTCTCTATTGTTTATTTTGTTAAATGAAATCATAATTTTTTAATTATTTTATTATGTGTATGTTTTTAGTCCGCCAATAAAAATGGAAAAAAGTACAAGAATCTTTTTTTTTTTTTTGGGCATAACTCAGTCACCTAGCATGCTCTCATAAAGTAGAACTCACAATTTCACATTTAAAAAAAAAAATAATGGAAGCGTAAAGAAGTTAGCATATGGTAAGCGAGCCATCTTTTGGTTGGTGTAATTGAGAGGTCAAGCAGCTATTCTTTATAATATTTTTTAGATGCACACGTATATTTATATATATATAAAACATCAGAATCAAAGCAAATGTATTATATACTTTCCAGTAAAATCAACCATTTTTAAATAAAAAAGGCGAAAGCTATTATACTAGTAGTGCCTTCTGTTGTAAATATAAAATTTAGATAATGTGTTTAATTTTTATTCTAAATGTAATATTTCAATTAAATTTAACTCTCAATTTTTTATTTTTTTCTCTAAAATAACCAAATCAATTGCCCATAGTAAGGAAATTTTCATCCTAGGATAGTTACAATAACTAACACAAATTTGTTGTAAATAACTAATTAAATTAATTTTCTTATGACATGTGAATTAATTATCTGACACTCATATTAGTTAAATTATACCAATGTGGCTTGGCAAGTGGCTACAACCAACGACAAGAAGCTCATCTTATCAAGAGGGGCCTTAAAAAACGAGATAAAAAAGTGACACATACACGAATTAAGAAACCTTTTTTTTTTCCTTTATCTTTTTTATACAGTTTATTTGGGATTCATTTTCCTGTATTTTATAATCTTGATCTGAAAGTGCTTGCGACTAATATCCGAATGGATCGGGTAACAATGAGCGAGACGTTTTTGTAGCATTTATCTTAATATATGTGGTAAATTTAATCCATGTGATGTTGAGTTATATTCTAATAATTATCTACTATCGATCCTAAATATAAGATAAAGTTGATTTTTTTTTAGAGAGATTAAGGAAACTAAATAAGTTTTTTAATCATATCATATATTATATATCCTTAGATTATATATTAGTCAAACTAATTAATTTGGAGAAAAAAAATAAAAATAAAAATATGTTAAGCTAATTTAATTAGCTTTTTTAATTTCTTCAAAATAGTTAATTTTATTTTATAATTAAGATCAAAGGGAGTATGATCTACCAGTTACCTCACTAGCCACAAAACCATTTGTCTCCAAGATTTGTAGTAGGAATCAATACCCATAAATGAGAAAATTAGGAGAGCTAAAAAAAAAATCATAGGGATATGACTAAAAAATTAGGTGAAATTATAAAAAAATGACAAATCCATTTTCTTAAAAAAATGACAAATCAATTTTACAGGTAAGAATCGAAGAGATCAGGCAATCATGAATCCCGAATTCGACAATAATATAAAAACAATTAAAAAACGAAGAGATCAGATCAAGCTGGATAACGCGTAACGTGGGCCACCCTCTTTGTCCGCTAGGCAGTTGCGTTTCAAACACAACTGCTAAAGTCGGAATATTCGTTTAATGAGTGTTTGAAATAGTTTATATTTGAGAAATAAATATTTATTATATAAATTGAAATAAAACTCCTCTCATATATTATATCTTATATATCATGAATCACGAATTATAAATATTTATTGTCTAAAAATAAACTATCCCAAATGAACACTTAATGATAAGATTTTAGAAAACATGTTTTATATAGATATGAGATTTCAAAGTTTAAATGGTTATTTTTTTAGTTTTTTCTTATTTACTTTGTATATTATAAAATCACTTAAAATAAGTTAAATAATATAGAGTTGGTTTAGTTATATAAAACTATGTTAGATGATCCCTCTAGATCTCAAAAACTCAAATTCAAATTTTAAAGAAATCAGTTGTATTGAAAGGGGTAATCTCAAACTTCAAACAAATGTTAAATGATAATATCAAAACAAAAGGGGGAAAAAAAAAAAAAAGAACTACGCCACTAAGCTACAAAGTTGGTGCCTTTGTAGCATTATAGGTCGTTTTCTTAAAAAAATGGTCTCAGTAATTTGTACAAGGAATTTGATGGTTTTAAGGAGTGTCAAACTTTTTTCATATACACCCATATAACACTAAGGGCGATCAATGAAAGAAGAAATTAATATGATATTGAAATTTAATTTAGTGAATAAACATATTATAAGAAACTTAAATTTTATGACAAATATAGCGCTTTTAATTGATTTTATACGTCTACACGATTTAATTAAAAATGAATTATATTTGAAATTCGCTTGGTATAAATGTATAATGTTTAATACCACTATTGTGCTTATTATAAATTTATCCAGGAAGAAATTTTTGTCATAAATAAAAGTTTACTTAGAAGGTTATTTATGATTATTTTTCAATTTCACCTTTATGTAGTTCTCATTAGAAATGGAAAAAGGAAAAAAAGGGGGTGAAAATGATTTGTAAATGCACTGGGAGAGAGAAAATGTTAATAAGTGTAAAGTTGAAATTTTTTTTATGGTATATTTAATAATTTAACTATCATTCTTTCATATGTGAACATTAGTTAAAAAAGGAAATTAAGTGATAAGTTTGATTAAGTAGCTTAGGACAATTTTTGAATAGGTTTGCTCTTTTTTATCTATGTAATATACCAATCTAAATATTTAATGAATTTCTTTATTTTTATCCCAATTAATCACATATTTCTTTCGTATCTTATTTTCCCTCATTCTCTTACTCGCACTTTTTATAACTATGGGCGTTCTTAAAAAAATAAGTTAGATTTTTTAACTTGGTACAATTTTAACGAACTTCTTAATCAAGATTTTAGTTATTTAATTTTATAAAAAGGACTAAACAGGGTAATTTTTAAGCTCTCAAGAGGTTTTCTCTACGAATTGACTTAGTAAAAGGATTTTATATTTTCGTTTTGCTTTTTGAGAACACCATTATTGATAGATTGGGTTTGAGAAAAAATTGAGCGGAAAAAGAAATTAGGAAGAATGAGTTGATAAAATATGTGAGAAAGATATATAATTAATTAAGAGGAAAAATACAAAAAAAAAACATTAAATTGTTAAACATACACATTATAGATTATAAAATAATAAAAACCCCAAACTCGTTTAAAAATATTCTGACATATAAAAAGATAAGTACAACGGGATAGTAACCTATTCCCTCTTATCTTAATTATAAGATAAAGTTGATTTTTTTTGGAGAAATTAAGGAAGCTAATTAAATTATTTTAGAGTATTTTTATTTTTTTCTTCAAACTAATTAGTTTGATTAATAAATTAATATATAATCTAATAATACATAACATATGATATAATTAAGTAACTTATTTAGTTTCCTTAATCTCTCCAAAAAAAGTCAACTTTATTTTATATTTAGAACCGGAGGTAGTATTTTATTAAATTTTTGTTTGACAGATGCCCTTTGTCAAAAGCGATGCTCAAACATATATAGTGTGTGTTTGGGATAACGGTAAGAAAAATGATTTATTATGATTCTGACTTATTAAAAATGACTTAATAGAAAAGTCAGTTTTTATAATGTGATTTATGTTTGGATGAACGATTTATTTTTGGATAATAAGTGTTTATAAATAGTGATTTACGATATACAATGAAAGTATGTGAGAGGAGTTTTATCTCGACTTACGTAAGAAGTGACTTAATAGAAAAGTTGCAGTGAGGAGCTTATTTAACAAGTAGCTTATTCTAACTATGATGCAATTAGGAAAAGTTGAACTAAACATAAAAAAAAACCCTCAACTCAATAAGTCATTTTTCAATGAAAAACGGGCTTATATACCCCTAAAACGCTGAACCAAACACGCACATACTCTTTCCAACTAATAATATAATTAGGGATGATAAAAAAAACCTGATGGTCCAGGTAGTCCGGTCTAACCCGACCCGGTCCAACAGAAAAAAAATGGTCCAAGCAGCTTCTGGCAGACCAGACCAGACTGATTTGTTCGGGCTGGATTGGACTTCAGACTAAGACATTAAACCCCTTGGACTAGTCCAGTCTGACCCGAGTTTTTTTTTTAAAAAAAACAATCCACGGGATTCATTCAATGATTTATTGCGCTTTCATTTTAGCATTTCTATTTCTCAATTTGGCAACTTGCAAAACCGCAAAAGCGTCCTAGCTCTCAGCGTTCCATTCGGTCTCACGGCGTCTCGCCGTCTCCTCCTCTCTGATCTCGCGACATCCTGACTCGGTATCGTGGCATCCTGTCTCGAAATAGAAGTGTCTCGTCGACTCCTCCTCTCTGGTCTCGCAACGTCCCATCTCAAAATAGTGGCGTCTCCTCCTCTCTGGTCTCGACATCTCCGATCTGCGGTGTCAGCACTCAAGTCTTAGCACTCCAGTCTCGATCTTCAGATCTCGTCTCGCTATCTGCGTCTCCGGTGTTAGCGTGTAAGTGAATCAGCTCCAGTCTCGGCATCACGCCGCTCTCCTCTGTTCAAAGGTGAGAAAATGACCATTGAAATTGTTGAAATTTTTGGTTATTCTTGATTTGTGGGTGAAATTGTTCTCATCTCAGATTTCTGGTTATTAAGGGTTGAAATTGATATTTGTTGAAATTGTTGGTTACTCTGGTTACGAATCGATTACCCCTGGCATTTTCCTCTATCCATTATCATCCAAGAATTGTTGAAATTTTTGGTTATTTTGAATTTATACCTGATCTTGTGTTTCTTTGTAAAATAATTATATGTTGCATTTTTTGTTATTCTGATTATGTTTCTTTGTCAAAATCTCCGCATTTATAATTTCTCTGGTTATACTCTAGTGAATATCTCTGCATTCAAGAAACTGACAATGTGTTTATGATTGGAAAACATTGTCATGCTCATTCTGCTACGATATTAACGCCCAAACATTGCCTCCCATTCTCTCACAGGCGAAAAAATTAGGAAAAAAACCTAAGAGGTCCTGGACTGCCTGGATTGGACCTGGTCTGGTGTTGGATTAAACTGGACCTCGAGCTGACTCGTTCAGCCTGAGGTACTAGGCAAACCAGACCTCAAGTTGAGGCCTAACTCGGTCTGATCTGGTCCATGATCATCCCTACTAGAGCCGGTAAAACGGGTCCAACCCGCGGGCTCGCAGGTTGGGACAGGGTTAGGGTTGGGAAAATCCTAACCCGCGAAAGTGCGGGCTGCACAGGCCCGTGCCGCATAGCCTGCGAGTTGGCCCTCAAAATTTTTTTTACATATAATAATTTCACAATATTTATAAGTTGTCCACTCCTATCTTGATACTTCCCAATTCAAAGAGAAAAAATCTTAACATTTTCCCTTCTTTTTTAAACAAAAATATTATATTTTGGTTGTTTAAGGATGGGTTTATATTTTGCTTATAAACTTTGACAAATTTAATAATTTTATCTCTTAAATTGTGAATTATGTTTTTAAATTTTTATAAGAGGAATGATCATTGCTAAAAAAATAAATTTAATAACTCATATATGTGTGTCTCATATTTTCGACTACCTTAAAAAGAGGATTTTTTTAAAAAAAAATATGTGGGCTCGCGGGCTAGCCCGCAACCCGTACATTGTTGGTTAGGGTTAGCAAAATGCCAACCCACAAAAGTGCTGGCCGCACGGGCCCGACCCGCGTGGCCAACGGGTTGGTGCGGGCTAGCCCACAACCCCCAGGCTGGCCCGTTTTCCCCGCTCTAATCCCTACTGATAACCCTGTACCCTAGAGCTCTATTTCCACTTGGAACACTAGACTTTAATTTATGGATTTGGCTGCGGTCCGTTGCCTGTCGTTTTCTCCCAAACTACACCGTTTTGGTATAGTTTTTGGGTAAATTAAGGGCTGAATTTTTTTTAAATAGTATCTAGTATTTTGAAGTATTTTTTTTGGATGTATCTAATATCTTAAAATATTTTTTAAGTAACATGTAGTATCCTAAAATAATTTTTAGTACTTTTAACTCTTTAAAATATTTTTCCAGTTATATCAAGTGTGTTAGCAGACTGATTACAATTTAACCCTTAATATATTTTTTCAATTCCAAAAATCACTTTAAAATATTTTTTTGGTGTTTTTAACCTTTTAAAATATTTTTTAGTGCTTTTAACTCTTTAAAATACATTAAGGGTTAAATTAAAATCAGTCTGCTGATACATTGGGCACAACTGAACAAATATTTTAAAGGGTTAAAAGTACTAAAAATTATTTTATGATACTACATGTTATTTAAAAAATATTTTAAAATATTAGATATATAAAAAAATACTTTAAAATATTATATACTATTTAAAAAACAATTCAACCCCTCATTTACCTTCAAACTACACCAAAACTATATAGTTTAGGAGAAAATGACAGGTAACGGATGGCAGCGAGATCCCTAATTTATAGACCCTACTTTGGGGCAGGAGAGAAACCCGTCTAGATTTTAATAATTTATTATTCAAACGTAAAGAATAATAGATTCATTAAATTGTCGCATTCAAGTAGGGCACAAAAGTCAATATATCGTGATATATTGAAGAAGAGATGCTCAAAAGCAGACTGATTTTTTTTTTTTTGCCAGTAAAAGCAGACTGATTAATGTTCTCATTATTGTCAATATCTCAAGACACCGTGGCGTAATGGGGTGAGACTTTTAAATATCATGATTGTGACGAGATAATCGTGTTGATTTTTATTGTGGAAATGACCGGGTGATAAAAACTTGATATGACAATAAATAAAAAAAATTAAAGAGGGAAACTGATCGTCTAAGATAAGAATTGGATTAAATCATGGACCCTACCTGCACTGTATTATTGTACGGACTCCTAGTCAAGTGGGTTGGTGGTCCAGTCCCTGACACGGATCGTGACCATTTTCGCACGGTTAAAAAAATCTGGATCATCTTAACTACTTGCTGTATATCATAAACTACCAACTAATAAGAGTTTTTTTTTTTATTTAATAAAGCACTTACTTATTTCTAAAAAATCATTGAATATCTTTTTTCTATGCATGTTTATTCTCTCTCTTGTCTTTATTATAAGACATCAATTATCAATTTGCATAAATCAATAAAAATAGTTAAAAATATTAAAATTATTCTAAAATTTCAGTAATTTCCTATATTATCCTTACCAATTATACTAAACCCAAATATCCATTAATTATTACTCTCTTTCACTACCCTTATTAAATATGGGAATATATGAAAAAATAAATTAAATGCTCCTTGAAAATTTATAAATATCTTATAAAAAATACCCAAAACACTTGTTAGTTGGTGCCTTATAATAAAGACTAGAGGGAGTAGTAGTTAACAAGGGTAGTAAAGAGAGTAATAATTAATACTCCATTGGTCCCAATATATAAGGTCCTTTTAATCAAATTACAATATTCTAAAAAACAGTTAAAATTACTTAAAAACGTAAAAAAAATATGTAGAAAATATATATTTTTCTCTAAAGATATCCTTATTTATAAATGACTAAGAAAGAAAGAATAATGATGAGAGAGAAAAGAAAGAAACTTATAAGTAAATTTCTCTCTCATAGGATTGATCATTTTTATAAACAATTTTCACTTTTTCGTTTAAAAATATAATCTTCTTTTTACTATTTTATCCTTATTAAATATTTATTCTTTCTCATATCTTATACCAATTATGTCTCATACTTTTTATCTATTCTCTCTCTTATACTCTTTTCATAAATAGGGATATATATGAAAAAACATGACATTTTTAATACACTTTTTATTTTTAACTATCAGTTCATTTTGCGCAATCAAGAGAAAAATTTATAAATAGAATCAAAAAAAGTACCACTCTAATCCTATTTATAAGGTTTTTCCAAAACTAATTTTAACAAAGTCTACATAATTTTCTTAGTCATTGCTTATAAAAGAATGAAAAAAATATATTAAATATTTTAAATATTACTCCCTCTGGTCCTTTTTACCACTTTGTTCCTATTCATAATTCTAAATTATCTAACACTTACATATCAAGGAGAGTTAATTAATTTATAATTATAAACTAAATTTATAATTTTGTCCTCACTTATAAATGGGGTTTTAAGTGTCAACATGAATAAATTCTTTTTTTCATTACAATTAATAAGGGCAGATTGTGAAAATCTCATTTATTATTTTGAAAGTAAATTTATAATAAGGACTAAATTTTTTTAGCAAAATAGACTTATAAATAGAATCAGAGCGGTATAAGAATTATTATCTCTTATAGGAGTGGTCCTTAATAACGAACAAATTCTTTTTTTCTTGAAATTTAAACAAATCGGTCTATTTTTACCCTAATTAAAAATATGTCATTCATTATCTCTCTATAATAAATTTCTACTTTCTATTTCTCATATATACTCTTTCTAATTAATGGTATAATTGAAAGTAAAGATATAAAAGTTACATATTTATTATTTTTAACCAACATTTTAAACAACGTGATTTAGTATGTGTTTGGATAGGTTCTAAACTGTGATTTCAAAAATCATTTTTCATAAATCGAGATTAAACTCTTTTCACATATTTACTTTTTAAATCGTATAAATCATTCTTCAAAAACTAATCAAAACACATGTTTGCCCAAAAAAAAATCCAAACACATGTAGTCTTTGTTTTTACTTTTTAATAAAAACGGGCAGGAAGGAGTAAATTAGAATTTCACCTAAACTAAACCAAGTTGGACAAAAAAAGGACTTTGTTGGGAAACAGAGGGAGTACTTGTTGAGAGAGAGTGGGCACAAAGTCCAACTTAATATCGATAATGACGATGTTAAATGGACGAAGATTAGTGGTAGTCAGAGGAAGGGGACGAGACGAGAGGCAGATAGCATTTAAGATGCAACGCGAGGAGAGGAGAGCGTGACCTGTCATCTACTTTAAAATTTCGAAGAATAAATTATATTTTAATTTAAAGAAAAGATTTCACCATATAAATTACTTTGAAAGAAATTAATATTAATTTATCAATTTTATTTATGTAATTAACGTTTAAACATCAAGGTAATTAAATCCGGACCGGTCAGTGAACCGGTCGGGGTACTGGGTCAAAGGTCAGTGGGTCAGACCGGAACTAAACCGGTGAGAAATGAAATATTTTAGACTTATAGTATGAAATTCTAAAGGAAAAATTTAAAAAAAAAATTGACCCGGACCGGTTTCGTGACCAAGTCACCGGTTTCCTAGCCGGTTCGGTCCAGGTCAGATAACATTGTTAAACATACTCCATTTGGTTCATAATACATGACACTTCTAAAAGGAAGATGTAGTACAAAACATAAGTTACTTCCAATTTAATTAATGCTTTTTTTTTTTTTCAGTTTTGCTCCTGTGATTAATATTCGCTTTCTTACTTTGCCCGTTCATTATATCCCTCTCTTTCTAAAATAAAATTTTCAATACAATTAAACACATTTCTCAAGAAGGGTAAACGAAAAAAAAAATTATATTCTAGGAAATATTAATTGATTTAACTGTCATTTCTTATTTATTCTAATAGAGTTGAAGTGCCCTATATTATGGACCAGAGGGAGTGACTCGTTGTATGTTTCTTCCTACTTTAAAATTTCATTTTAGTATAGGTAACACTAGAAATTTCTTTAAATTTAAGACAAATTTAATGAGCTAACTATCATTTTTTAATTCCAAAAAACTAGTTGAATTGACTTATATTGTGGGCAGGAAGGAGTGCTTACTTTAATTATTTTTGTCTATATAATTAATTACTCCTCTAACCCTACATATAAGACAGAGAGAGAACAAAAATTTTGGTCTTATTTATAAGGTAGAGAGATAATTTTTTCATATGAAAGTACAAATTTACCTTTCATTTATTATTGTATTGACTTTGTTCCAATGGGATATAATATATACAATTAAATAAGCATAGAGTGAGAAAGTTGTTAGATTTTATAGAAGAGTTAATAAAATTTAAGATTTTTATTGAATTTTGTCAAAAATATTGAAAGTGTCTTATACTCTTATATATAGAACTAAATGAGTACTTACATGTCTCTTTCCAGTATTTCTTTCTCTCTTTCAAAACCTGATTGGGGTGAAATTAAATTTTTTTAACAATTTAAAACTTATTTAATGAGTTAAATGCCATTCTTTAGTTTAAGTGAATTAGTTAAAAGTGCTCTTACAATTAATAAGGATAAAAGGGAGTACCACTTTGGTCATTGTTATAAGTTTATTTTAATTAATTCTCATATCCTAAAGATTGATAGTTAAGCCGTTAAATACTTTTTTTGTCCTACTTATAAGGTTTGAGAGAGAAGAAAATTTTTGGTCTTATAAAAAGGGGAAGAGAAAATTTTTATATGAATGTATAATTTTATTCTTAATTTATTATTATAATATTGACTATGTTCCCGTATTAGAAAAAAGTACATTTCTTGCATACTTATTATTTACTAATTTTAATATATTTCTTAAATCACATAATTCAATTATTTGGATCTTATAAAAAAAATCATATAGCTATCCACACGTCCTTGACAAGAGTTAGTTCTATATTAATTATATAAAATTAATTAGGTATTTAATTTAATTTTATATAAGAGAAAAACAGGAAAACATATAGTATTAAATGATTATTTATATTATTAAACTGAACTTATATATCTTGCTTATATTTACTAAGTTTGTTTTGTGAGTATATATTTGTCTAATTTTTTATTTTGTTTTGCTTTTTTCAGGTTATGTGCTAAGGTAATATGACTCATCTTTTTTTGTAATATATTTATCTAAAAAACCTTCAGAGGAAAGAAAATGATCTATATTATCAAGCGCAGGAATATTCCTTTAATATTAACGTATGGAAATGACATAAAATAATGACAGGAACTTTCAACACCATCTGTTCAACATGTGCAGCCTATACCAGTGCCCTCCTCAGATTCGGACGCCACCCCTAATTTTATTTTTATATCTTTTTCACCCAAATTTTCAAACCACACTTAGGTATCAAATTAATAAATCATAACAAAGCAGAAACCAAAAAAAAAAAAAAAAAATTGCTGAAAATTTTTCTATTGCAAAATTTATGGTCTTAAGATATCTGAAATTTGCTTAAAGATTCAAGTGCAACCCATATTCAATTAGCACAACTTTTTCTTAGTTGTGTGTAACATATTTTGAATTATATATAAATTAAAAGACATTTATACATAAATAAAGATATGTTGCACATCAATGACAAGTTGTATCCGTATATAGATGACCTTCGATCCAAAAAAACAAAATATAGATGACCTAAGTTGTACCCATTGCCCAATCCAAGACATGAGTTCTTTAGTGTTATTGGACAAGAAATTTCACAATGAAAAAAATTTCAACAATTTCTTTTTTAAAAGTTGCCCGTACGAATAAGAAATATCAAAGGAAAGTTGGGGATAAATTCCTATTTAACAAGTTAATTGGGGAAAGTGACATGAAATATTTAAGTCTTTGAGTGTTACTAAATATGAGGGGGAAAAGACCAAATTACTCTTTTTAAAATGGCAAAAAAAAAGCCTTATTAAAAAAATACCTTCTCCTCCAATCTTCAATCTTCAACATTGTAAAATCAAATCAGTAGAGGTGAACCCATAAACTAGAGTCAAAAAAGATTGCCCCCCTTTCACACAAAAGTAAAGAAATCAAATCCCTTCTGCAATATTGAATCCACACTAGCGCAAATGAAACAAAAAATACAACTTTCTATAAATCAAGATCCAAAAATCACATAACAGTGACGGGTATTCATTGAACGGCAATGGATTTTCCCTTCTTCATTATCAAGCTTCTTTTCCTTCACAGACGATGACGAGCAATGACGATAACAACAATGACGGGTCTTTAATGAACGGTAACTGGTCTCTTCGATGAACGATGATTAGTCTTGCTCTCTTCATCTTCTTCAAAATTAACCAAGGCCAATGGCTTCGATCTTGATAACGATTTACCCTCAATGGCTCAATGGACGATAGATTTAGAAAAATAAGGTAGTTTGTTCCCTACGATAGAATCGACAAGGAACAAAATGATGATAAGATCCTAGTGATGGGGTGTATAGAGTTTGAAGGTTGACAGATATATGATGAGATGGGGTGGAGGGAGGGCGTGAGAAGGTGGGTTAAAAAGTTGCTGGTGGAGGGGGAAGAAGGCTGTGGGCTTTGAGCGTGGAAATCTCAAGTGGTAGAAAGCTACCAAACTTGGCAAATGAGCATCCACGATTTGTAAATAAGCTTCCACAAACGGTGATTTGATCTTTTACCCCTCACACTTATCAACTCTAAAAAACCTAAATATTTTAGGTCCAATTTTCCAATTAATTCATCTAGCAGAGATTTATTCCCAATTTTCCCAAATACCAATGAATAACTAGAAGCCATCGCACAAGTATAAGGAAATTGTTTATTTTAAAATACATGGTATATATATAAAAAAAATACGTCAGTCAAATAAGTTTTAGCTGTGATACATACATACATACATACATACATACATACATACATATATATATAAAGTATCTAAATATAAATTACATTATAAACTTCTTGCGATTAAATTTTAGCTTGTAACCTCTAAGTTATGAAAACTTTAATATTACAAAAGCTAATGGGAGAATTGTGATAAAAGACCTTGTTGACAAATTAATTGCCAAATGGGATATGGGAAGAGTGTCTGCACATGGGGGAAGATATTGTGCACACAGAGGAAGATGTTTTGCATACATATAGGAAAGAATATTACACAAATGGAATATCGTCTGCACACAGGGGAAGATTTTTTACACACCCGGAAGATCATTTGTACACCGGGGTCCCATTTAGCAATTAAGTTCCCACTGAGGTATTTTTTCACAATTCTCCCAAAGCTAATCCAAGTATACACTATATAATAATATCTATTATAAAAAATGTCTAATAATGTTGTCATAACTGTTTCTATATGCTTCCTCCCGTCTTTTTTACAAGAGTAAAAAATTTAAATTACTTTAATATTTTTTTATAAGAGTTTGACAAAAATTATTTAAACATTTAATGAGTTTTTCACATTGTCGCCTCTCATTAATTATGTGTCATATTAATTAAAAGATTGTTGATATTTATAATTACTCTGTTTTTCTCTCTTAAATACCCCTTATAAATAAGGATATATTTGAAAAAAAAAAAGCTTTTTTTCATACATAATTATTATTTTTAACTAATTTTAACTATTTTCTTAAGTCATGTAATTTTGTTATCGGGATCTTATCAATAAGACCGGAGGGAGTATTGGTTATTCAAAATTTGAAATATGGATGAAAAATTTTAAATGAAATAAGATATAGAATAAGGATAATGCACTAGCAAATTAACAGTACATAATATTCTTAATAATAATAATGAAGTATTATAACAGGATAATAAATAGTTTAGCATCGTTTTTGCTCTAGAGTCTTAGTGAAGGAGTTGTAATTATTTGAAAGTTTTTTGAGCTCAATGTCACAAAAAGAAGTATTAAAAAAGAAGTAATGTTGACCTACTCCATTAGAAGTGAAACAGACATCTGTTACATTAGACTTTACACCATATATGATTTTATGTAGGTAATATTGTGCTCTTTTCTTTAGTCATTTTCTTTGGGAAGTTTTTATAAAAAAGCAATGTCGTTGCAAAGTATTAAAAACAATTCAATGTCGTCCAAATTTAACAACAAAGTGATAAAAAAAGTTAATTAAATCATAAACGCATGCAAAATTTTATTAGGTGAATTGCAAGAGTTGGATATTCATATTTGAATTTGATGAATTCAATTTGTTTGCATTGGTGTTAAACTAAAAAGTGGATGGATTAATGCCAAGGAAATGGTCAGCTGATCTATAGGTTATCTTTATCATGTATTTTGTTCTATGTCTTCATTGAGCAAAAAAAATTAAGGTTTTGAAACCGGATCAATTATTGGATCAAGGGTCAGTGGGTCAAGTCGGAATCAAATTAGAGCTAACCCGGAGCCAAACCAATGAAAAATTGAAGATTTCAGACTTATTAATATAAAATTCTAAAAAAAAAGATAATTTTTTTTTTAAAAAAAATAGTGACTCGAATTGACTCCATGATCAATTTACGAACCGGTTCGCCGGTTTCATGTTTGAATCCAGCGATCCAGTTCGAATATCAAAACCCTGGAAATATCTAAGGTAGAAAGTACAATCATGCAGATTCTCTGCTGATTCAAGAAGCCATTGGACTACTTCAGCGACAATGGGAAGTAAGTGTTAATTATGTTAGCCGATGGATTAATGTTGCTGCGGATCTTCTTGCCAAAGAGGGGCTATCGTCAATGCCTGGAGTTCATTTTGTTACTGAGGCGCCTGAAGCGCTTGCACGGATTATTGTGAAGGAGAAGGGTTAGATAATGTTGGGTTTCCTTTTATTATTATCAAAAAAAAAAAAAAAAAGAAATTACAATCATGTCACCACATGAAGACGCAGGTTTGGTAGCTGTTAGAGTAGGGTGACATTATTTATTTTTTAACATTTTTGAAATGACATTGCACCCCAAAAAAATTCTTAATACCTCTAAATTTTTTCGTGAAAATTTGTAGGACAACAATTCCTTTTAAAAAAAATAGGACGTGGAGTATAATGTGGCCCAAATTCGTTTAGCTCTGGGGATGTCATGTGTTGCATTCAAGTCTTTGTTTGGGAATGGGGACTACGTGTCGCGGCGCAACCAGCATAAACCAAAAACACGAGTTACGTAATTTCCACTCAACATCATGTCTCTTTCTGTGTTGGGCTCAGTGCAATTAATTTCCATTCCTATTTTGGTCTAACAAAAAGTACTATCATAATACTTTTAAAATAATTTCCTCTTCATATTCCAGTTTCTCTTCATCCATTGCTTGCACATTCCTATTTTGGGCTAGGTGAGTGTTTGGGAGGGTTTTTGAGAGTCCAACAAGCCAGATTGGATATGAATTTATTTTAGCTTATAAGTATTTTTAAATCGTAATTTATGATATATGAAGTAAACATATGAGAGGAGTTTTATCTTAACTTATGTGAAAAACACTTATAAATAAAAAATAAATTATTCCAAATATAGGCTAAACCTAATTGGGAACCAATCAGTTTTTTCAGAGTGTTTGGGGGAACTTAATGTCCATTGGGCTTATGCTGAATTAAGGAGCTTTTTGAAAAAGCCAGATCAGGTTACTTCTAACTTCTGACTTATGGAATTTATTACCGTTACGTGGCAATAAATGCACTGTCACCAACTGTTTTTTTGCTCTCTCTCTCTTCTCTTCTCTGCTTCAATGCTGCCTTCGACATCTCGTGCATAATGTGTCCGAAAATGGCAAATCTTTTTGCTTTCTCCCTCTCTCGGTCGCCCGCTGGAAAGTGGTGAAGGCGAAATTTTCGTTAGTTTATAGGCGTCTGTTTCGTGGGGGTGTTTGTCGGAGGTGGTGGCTGTGAAGTTCGCGAGCTGAAGTCCGACAATGTCTTGAGTTGCTGCTGTTAAAGTCCGACGGTGTCTTGAGAAGTCTGGTCATCGGTTTTCAACCCTTACGGTGGCTGATCTATTCATTCTCGGCATTTTAGGAGAGTTTTCTCGGCGTTCTCTGGTCTGTCGTCTCCGGTCGTGAACACACAATCAATGTCTTTGCTCGGCGATATGATCTCCGCCGCTATGTTCATTTGCAAGGTAAGCTCCAAAACTTGCTCTTATTCAAGATTTATGCGCATCTGTGGTTTGCCATGGCTTTTATGTGTTTTCTGGTATGGTGGCCGAACTGTGTGTGTTGTGGCCGGACTCTGTGATTTTGCACTGTTTGAAGGGGAGCTTGGTGTCCCTGGGATTTTGTGTGAGTTTGAATCGTGTCTTCTCTGATTTTGCATCGTGACATTGTGCACCACAATGTATCTTGAAAATTTGCCCCTACAGGTTGTGGGACTCGACGGGGAATAGGAGGACGACGCCATCGACACTTGACTATATGTTTTTGTCTCTGGGTTTGAAAATTACAAAATCTTTACTTTATGTATCGTGGTCATTGGATTATGGATTTCCATGTGGGTGGATGGCTTTCATTTGACAATTTGGGTTTCCTAATTGTAATCGTTAATTGAACTCAACTTGAGATTTTTTGGTTTCAGTTGCAGTTCGAGTGTGATACCAGATCTCCTGATTTTTACTATCTGAATGTATTTTTTTTCGAGTGGATTTTCGTTAACATAAAAGAATAGCAGCTTATATATATATATTTTGATGACTGCCTCCCCACAATTAGAAGTGTAGGATTTGGTCCATTTGGACTTTAAAGCTCATTTTATTTACTAATGAAAGTTTCATTGATGGCCTCACTGATTTTATTTATTATTAACAAATTTAGCACCCACTATTCCGTATCAAGCCTATTAGGATTCGTGTTGTTAATTTAGGAAATTTGTTGACAAATGATATCTCAAACTTTTCCATAGAAATATGAATGACAAGGTGGTATAGAAACCAAATTCAAATATGTTTATCCAAATTCTTGATGTGTTTACAATGAAATTTGAACACCTATTTATACTACAAATGAAACCTCATAAATGCTTAAAATAATGAAGAAGTCAGATCTGGCAACACACACCAACCCCCTTACAACGTCAGTGCTCACATCATGTGCAATGTCAACGTTGGCTGCTTGCAATGTTCACACTCTCTGTTCTGTTTCTGTTTCATTCTCCCGGGGTTGGACAGGACTCGTCCTCGAGTCAAAAACAACATCATCAATGAATGGAGATTGATCTGAAGCTTTATGCTTCAGTAAAAATGACTTGGGCTTATTTTTTAATTCGACGTGTTTATCTGGTGGCAAAGGTTCAAGCTGAATCTTCACATCATCCTTCTGGAAGGAATATGTGTTTGCAAACCCGTCGTATCGAGCGTGTCGATCATATTGCCAAGGTCTTCCCAAAAGAAGATGACAAGCATCCATCGGAACAACATCACACCAAACTTCATCGTGATACCTTTTACCGATAGAGAAAGTAACAAGGCATCGTTTGGACACTTTTACCGCGGTTCCTTTGTTAAACCATTGGAGTTTGTACGGGTACGGATGGTTGTGAGTTGGTAGTTGCAGCTTTTCTACCATGTAGTTAGAGACTACATTTTCACAGCTTCCGTTGTCGATAATGACGTCACAAACTTTACCTTGAGTAGTGCAGCGAGTATGAAAAATGTTGTGACGTAGCCAATGCTCTTCTTCCTCTATGGCTGTGTGCAAGCTTCGTCTAATCACAAGTGTTTCACCATAATCAGGAGGAATGATTTCTTCATCAAAAATTGGCTCTTCATCAAGGACCAGCTCTTTATCAGGCATAGAATCCTTTTCTTCTTCAAATATTGCAAAAGTTTCCCCTTCAATAATAGTAACAACTCTGCGGGTAGGACATTCTGAAGCGATATGACCGAACCCTTGGCATTTGAAACACTTAGGTGCTTTAGAGCTAAATTCTTTGGCAACCTTAAGTGGAGGCTTACTTGAAGAGCTAGGTTGATATACTTGTGTGGGCTTGCTTGAGGAGCTATGCTGATGCATTTGTGTAGGTTGATGCACCTGTGCTTCATGTCCCTCAAAAGGAATTTTAGTTGAGGAAGACGACTGGTAGGGAGGTCTTCGGATCAACTGCTTCTCGATACGGATGGCTAAACGAATGACGTTGTCCAGAGTCCAGTATTGCTGGAGTTGTACTGGATGGGCGATGTTTATATTTAAT
Source organism: Inga laurina (assembly GCA_963855925.1). Classification (NCBI taxonomy): domain Eukaryota; kingdom Viridiplantae; phylum Streptophyta; class Magnoliopsida; order Fabales; family Fabaceae; genus Inga; species Inga laurina. The sequence goes on from OY979711.1 coordinate 13,848,140, forward strand.
CCTCCTAGATATCGAGCTATTGTTTGCTCCTCTCTCTCTTGTATATCACATTTCATCATAAGCTTCTCAAATTCCCTGGTATATTCCTCTACAGACATAGCCTTTTGGCGAAGATGATGTAACTGAAGGAAATTATCTTGATAATAATTTTCTGGAAGAAACTTACGTGAGAGCTCGCGTCGCATCTTGTCCCACATTCGTATCTTACTTTTTCCTTCTCTTTCACGCCTTCTTTTAAGATTCTCCCACCATATAGATGCATGTTTCTTTAATTTGATGGCGACAATTTTGACTTTCTGCTCATCGGGAATCTCTTTATATTCAAAAACTCGTTCGACGGTTTGAAGCCAATCAACGAATTCGTCTGGTTGAAGTCTTCCCTCAAATTCAGGTATATCTACCTTAATGTCATTAAGGCGGAATGACTGTTGTTGAGGACGATGGCGGTAGTCAGTGGAAGACGAACTATTGTTATCTGAATCATCCTCTGGATATTTACTGCGAGATTCTAGCATGGCTTGCTGCGTTTGTACAGTGGTTTCCAGTTCCTGTATCCGGTGTCTCATCTCATCCATCTCAATCTCGCGTGTGTTTCTGCGTCTTGGAGGCATTTTGGAATTGTTCTTGTGAGGTTAGGTATAGGATGGAAAAGTATAAGGATATAATCGGTTTTTATGGCAAGTAAGGGGTAAAACTGGAAATTTTATGGACAAATGGGGTAGAAAGGTAATTTCATAACTTTCAGGGATGGAAATGTAATTTTGACAAAAATATGGGGTCAAAATGTAATTTCAGAAAATGTTGGGGTCCGAAATATAATTTTGGCAAAAATCTGGGGTCAAAATGTAATTTCAGAAAGTTTTGGGGTCCGAAATGTAATTTTGGCAGATATTTGGGGTCAAAATGTAATTTCAGAAAGTTTTGTGGTCCGAAATATAATTTTGGCAGAAATCTGGGATCAAAATGTAATTTCAGAAAGTTTTGGGGCAGAAATTATAAATTTTACCAAATTTAGGGGTCAAATTGTAATTTCTGAAAGTTGGGCTGACTGGGATTGATGACGTGGCGGTTATGACACGTGGCAGTCAGTGATTGGACGATGTGGCGCTGACTGGTCAGACAGTGATGACATGGCAGCTGACTAGGTCGTCTTCAACCTCTGGACTCCGGCGACCGTCTGAAATTCCGGCGACGTCCGTGGAGGCGCGTGGAGGTGTTTTTCGGCGGTGACCGAGGCTATTCCTAGGTTTTTCGGCCTTCTGAACACGATGGTGAGGTCGGTTTCTTCAAAAAACGCTCCGAGAGTGAAAATCCGACACCCTCTTTTTCTCACGTTTTTTTTTTCTCACCCACTCCTCACTCTTTCGCTCTCTGGCTCTCTAGAACTCAGCTCTGGTACCAAAATGGTATAGAAACCAAACTCAAATTTGTTTATCCAAATTCTTGATGTGTTTACAATGAAATTTGAACACCTATTTATACTACAAATGAAACCTCATAAATGCTTAAAATAATGAAGAAGTCAGATATGGCAACACACACCAACCCCCTTACAACGTCAGTGCTCACATCATGTGTAATGTCAACGTTGGCTGCTTGCAATGTTCACACTCTCTGTTCTGTTTCTGTTTCACAAGGTAGTATGAGATGAAAAGGCAACTGAAATATTTATCCATGCATGTTTTGAGCAAATTTATAAAAAAGAATGGCGAGGGTTGTCATTTTTGAAGCCTATATGGGACAATATTGTTTTTACATTCAATGAGAAGACCGAGAAATCCTATGAGAAGAAACAATTGAAGAAATTCTCAAAGTGATGTTCATTTGGTGCAATAGAAATTGGCAATGTAGCTTATGAAGATATTAATACTGTAGAGGATACGGCTTTCTCGACCAATTATGTTGGAACATCTTTAACTCGTATAAATCGCATTCGTGACATGATTAGAGATTAACTTCTACGAGACATGTGATCCAATTAGTTATGTACTATTTTTTTTTATCAAATTATGTATTTTGGCACCACATTTTCTCACTTCAATTTTTTCACTTCTTTATAATATTAAATATCTTGTTTTCTTACAATGAATACAAAAGCACTTATGCAATCGCCAATCTAAATAAGTTTTGACTTATGCAAAAGCACTTATGCAATCGCTAATCTAAACATAAATCATATTATACAAATTGACTTTTACCCAATATTACTTTTCCATAAGTCAGATTAAAAATAATTAAGTTATTTTTTCCACTGCTATCTCAAACACACACTGAATTGGAGAAGTATCATTTTTTAAACTCCTACAGTTTATTTTTTCTAAAAGAAAATTGCTTGAAAATCTCCCATTATAAAATTTATTGTCTAATAATATCTAGAATTTGTTTAAGGATCTAGGTACAACTTATTTTTAGTGGATGTAACTCTTTTTAAATTATATGCAATCTATTTTCACCCTTGTGTAAGATGAAAGACATTTGCACATAGTTGAAGATATGTTACATATAATAATTAAAGAAGAGGTGTATCGGCCGACGATGAGTTCCACTAAAGATACAAGTTCTTAGGTAACTTTAAACAGAAAATCTCCAATGAGGATCTTGTTAGTAATTTTCCCTTTTCTTTATTATTTAAAAACCTTTCTTGAAGAAAAAATAATGTATTTTAATTAAGAAATTAAATATAGATACATCATCCAAATTATATTATTTTAAGAAGTTTCATATTTATTTGGCAAAAAATAAAAGAGATTTAATATATGCAATTTTAATTTATAAATGACATGACTCAACTTATAAATATGAAAGTTAAACCTATAAATATTAAGGGTTAAGAGGCAAAAATGCCCATATGCTTTTTTCAAATGGGCACCCAGTACCAAAAACTTTCAATGGGTGCAAAAATGCCTATGAACTTATCTAAATGGGGAAAAAATACTTATTCTGTTAACTTGGGTAACTTTGATCGTTTAGGGCAGCCATTTTGACTCAAAATGCTGATGTGGATAACATGAGGCATCCTAGCTAGAAAAAAAATTAACAATTACAAAAATTCTTTCTCCCCTCCATGACCGTCACCTTTCCAACATCGGCAGCATCCCACCAACACCGTCATGTATGCTTTCTTCCACCGGCAACATAAATCAAACCCTTTCCATCGTGTTTGATTTGAAGCATCCTCCTCCTCTACTCTCCTCAACCATCGTTCTATCAACAAGGCCATATCTACAAAGGTGGATATGATCGACGATGAACCGCAAACAAGAAGCCATATATAAAAATAAACCACCAAAAATCGAAAAGCACAAGCAGTAAAAAATGAAGAAATGAAGAATAAAGCGATGATGAGAGAAGGCGAAACACTCAGCGATGGGAAAAGGTGGAGGAAGAAGGGAAAGTGATGGGAAGAGGTAGAGGAAGAAGGGAATTTGGGAGAGATGTAAAGAGAGACAAGAAAATTCACCAGAGAAATTTGGAAAAGCTTGTAGCTAGAGGCAGTGACGAATGAAGGTGAGACATCAGTGATGGGAGGAGACAGGAGAGAGTTTTTTTGTTTTCAATAACCCTTCTAAAAAAATAAAGGAGAGTGGAGAGAGAGCAAAATAATCGAGATTAAATTAATATGAGATGGTGGATTGTTATTGGAGAATATGGGGATAGGATGATAGAAGCAAGGTTGCTGAACCCAGACCGGACTGGCCGGTTCGGCCCGGAAACCGGCGAACCGACAGGTAAATCGGCCCGGTCCGGGTTGACATTTAAATTTTTTTTTTTTTACATTTTTCCTTTAGAATTTCATACTATAAGTCTAAAATTTTCAATTTCTCACCGGTTTGGTCCCAATTTAGCTTCGGACCCACTGACCTTTAACCCAGTACCCCGACCGGTTCAATGCCCGGTTCGAGTTTTAATACCTTGGATAGAAGAGAACATGTGGAGAGTTGTGTGGGACCCACCAAACCCAAAGTAATAGTCATTTACTTAAGTTAATGGAATAAGTATTTTTTGCCCCATTTAGATAAGTTCATAGGCATTTTTACATCTAGTGAAAGTTTTTGGTGCTGGGTGCCTATTTGAAGAAAAGCATATGGACATTTTTGCCCCTTAGCCCAAATATTAAATTATTAAATTTGACTTGTAGTATAACCTAACTTGTAAACATTAAATTTATTGAATCCTATTAATATTAAATGAAGCTCGCCATACTTATTTATATTTATTTTTTAATCAAAGATTTATGAGTACTTTTATTTTTCAAGGTGTAGTCTTTTAAAATATAGGTCAATGTTGTTTGTTAGAGTTTGACAATATTACTATGTTTTGAAGACTTCGAGTTCTAGGACAACATTGAATTCAAAGAACTTTCTAGATACCTATTGTCTTGAGTGAAATTTTTAAGATAAGATTGCACTTTAAAAAAGGGTTAAAGGTCAATTTTGCCCCGGAAGTACTCACTTGGTGTCAATCATGCTCTGAAAGTTTTTCGAGGGTAAATTTTGCCCCGAAAGTGTCAAATTTGGAGCAATTTTGCCCTTGCATTAATTGACCATTAGTCGGGCCAAATTTGCTTCAAATTTGACACTTCTGGGGTAAAATTGCACCTTAACCCAATGACAGTTAGTCGGGTACATCGGACATCATGCGACGTGATGTGCTCTTCTTGCCGTTAGACCCTACCTCCGGCTGAGTCGATTCCAGGGTAGGTAGGCGTTAAACAGAAAAGAGAACTCTTCCCGAGATCCCTACTGACATCTCCGGACTTACTAACGTTGCTGCCAGCTGCCACATCCTGATTCAGGAATTTTAACCCGATTCCTTTTCGATGTATACATGTTGCACACTATCAGACGTGCTTCCCCCTCTCTTAGGATTGACTAACTCATGTGAAAGTACTCATTTGAATATTTGCTACTACCATCAAGTTTTGCATTGACGGCTACTCCGCTTGGGCTCACGCCCCAAGTTTTGCATTGACCACCACACCCTCTTACTCATTGAGGCCTAGCACTTGCCCTGACGGCTGCTCCTCCCGGGCTTGCGCCCCAGGTTTTGCAGCAACTGTTGCGCCTTCCTACTCATCTGGGCCTGGCGCTTGCCTTGATGACAAGGTATAGGTCGCGCACTTCAACGCCCGGGCGGAGTTTCCGTCAATGTAGATCTTGGTGGTAGTAGCAAATATTTAAATGAGAACTTTGAATGATGAAGAGGGGAAATGTTTCATGTGAACGGTACTTACATATAGGTTGGTCGATCCTAAGAGACGGGGGAAGCCCGTCTGATAGCGTGCACTTATTTTCCAAAAAGATGCTATTCCAAACAAAGCTATATATGAAAAATCCTAGAAAAGTACTTTAAAAATACTAAAGTACAAAATGATGTTTTCAAAATCCAGAATCTCAAATAGGTGTAAGTAACTGATTTGTCATTTTTAAAATTAAAAGGAAATGACATAAATGTCTGTATACATTTCTTGATAGCTTCATCACCATCTCTCTTATGGCAGATTTTCCTTAATGCTCCTTTCTCTTGCTAGCTTTCTAGGACCAACCTCTCTTAAATTCCACTCCCTACCACCGCCACCTACCTCCCATTCCCCTGATTCACTATTCTTCCAACGAAACTTATACGAACCAAGCTTTGAAATGACTGTTAACAATTGTAATGAGAATGCTCCTGCCACCAAAACCAACTCTTCGACCATCGTCACCTCCATGACTCCATTTAAGCTTGGAAATCCTGATGTTGACCACTGCATCGCTCATAAGAAGAAGAGAGAAAATTACAAAAATGGTTCTTTAAAGATACGTTGAGCATTAATTAAAGGTTTCTACATATAATTTTTCAGATTTTGAACCAACATTGGTTTATTATTGCAAGAGAGGGACAGAAGGATGAAGTAACAAGAAACAGAAGAAGAGAAACAACAATAGTAATGGTGTGGTGAAACAAGAGGAAAAGCCAAAAATTACACAAAAATTTTATCAAATTTGAATATGGAATTCACAACTCACTGTTTCAAATTAAACATTTGTGAAAAATGAGAAAACAAACAGAGATTAATTCCTATACTTGATATGACATTACCAACTTTAGATTTGATTTTGCCAAGTTTGGAAAAAAATTTCACAATTCTCCATGTTGGACTTTGGGTCCAAGTCCGTCCTTGATGGGCCGGATTATTTGATTATGATATAAGTAGCCTAATCAAATAAGAATCAAATCAACATTAATTGCAAATTGGGAAAAAAGTCAATATTAATTATAAGATTGTTAATTGAGGAGCAAGTCACCATAATAAGGAAATTAATTGAGAATCAATTAATTTAATTATTGTCTTGGAGGGCAAGAAGGAGTGCACACGTTTCCTAATTAGTGGCCACTTTAAACCACTGTAAATAGGGTGTGCCTCCTCAATTGCAAACTTACCCCTGTTACTGAGTTTTCTAACAATATCTTCTCTCCTACCATCTTTCTTATTCTGGTGGTTTGCTGTGCCAATCCTAATTAGGCTCTAGTAGTCTAATACTTGCATGGGCACTATTATAGAGCTTTGACTCGGATCCGAACATGGATTCGCCTCAGTATGCTAGTTCTCTCTCTTCTTATTTTTTCTTACATTGGCATCAGAGCATGTTGATCCTGTGGCTGTGATTATTCTATATGAATAATTATGTGATATAATTTGTTTATATCTCTCCATCATTTTTTCCGCTGTGCTACTATACATTTTTTTCAAGCTTTATATCCTTAGATTCTATTGCTTGAAATTTTTCTGATATGCATGTTCTCTGGTTCATATGTGAATACTTTTAGGAATCTGGGAGTATGATTTTTTTCCCAAAAATTTAAACATGTATATATATATTTTGCTTCTACATATTTGAAAGCTTCAGGCGAGATATATATTTGTTGTTGGGTGTTATGAATATATAGTGAATGCATGCTAGTCAAATATTGTTTTGCTCTTCTGGTTATCTTATATATATACACGCATATATATATAAATATATTTCATGGTAAAAAACTTCATTCTTCTTCCTCTCCTCACTTCTTCGATCCCTTTAAAGTTGTGTTTTTGGAACCTATGTGGAACCAAAAGCAAGATACTTTAACCCTCAAAAGCTAGGAAAGTTTTTGAAACACAGAAGACACACATCTAGGTCAAGTTACGTAGCACTGTAGACGTTGAGAAAAATTGGGTGTTCAAAACTGAGTGTTTTTGCCCAAAGTAAGGTCGTTGATGTGTAAAGCTCGAAGAGACGATTCCAACGACGCTTAGAACTCGTCAAACAGAGTTCGGGTGAAGGAGAAAAGAAGGAAAGAAGTTGGTGGGTCAACTGTCACCGCTACCACTTGACTTGCAATTTAATCAATAAAAAAGACGTTTTCAAATCAAATAAAAGCTATGGAATTGTACTTCGTTCAACTACGATTCCAACAAAACCAAAAATGCAAAAAACTTAGCTAAAATGAGGGAGATATGACCTTATGAAGTTTGTGGGTCGCGATGACCCGTCGGAGCTCCAATTGGGCCGGGTTGACTCGACTAGAGGCTGAAGATGATGACATAGCAGTCAACTACCACGTCATCGGTCAAACCAAAGCCACATGGCGCCAACCAGACAGCTCCACATCAGCTTTCAGAGACACGTCAGTGCCACGTCAATCTGTCTTCGGTCAAGCGTTGACCGTTGACAAGTAAACCATTGACTGGTCAAAGTCAACAGTTGACTGTTGAAAAAAAAAAAGAAAAAAAAAAAGAAATCGACATATGACGGGTGGGGCCCATAGGGGCTACTATTTGACACGTGGTAAGCACCGTCGGAGAGAGGACGGTAGTGGAGTTAGGGAAACCGGGGCCTATCATCGGTAGACGGCTGCAAGGCGGTGCGTGACGTATACACTCCTTTGCTCAGAGTGGTCATCGTTGAAATTTTTCAATTTTTCAGGATTTTTTGATCCAGACCACTTCTAAGGGTGCATGTGGATGTGTGGGACCTTCAATTGAGACGCAGTTTGTTTTCAAAAATCCCTAAATTCGAGAGCTTCAATTTGATATATAATTTGCATATATTTGAAGCACGTTTGGATGTGTTTTGAGTCAAAAAGGTGCTTATATGCTCTTAGAAATTCCTAAAAACGTTGAAATTGAGTCAATGATGATTCTATTATTTTTGGGATAGGTTGGCTTATTTATTAAGAGTATTTTCAGCTGCAACATAAGGTTAATGCTGCAAGATTCTTTAAAGTGAGAGATTATTCAAATGAGTTTTTGAATATAAGATCTTATCCAATATTGACTCAAACTTTTAGAGATAAAACCTGAAAATTGCAACAACTTGAAATTATTGAATAATAATAAGTCTTCCCATGCTTTTAACCACTTTGAACCAGTTGGAATTGAAGCAGTGACTTCTAAAGTCAACCTTTTATCACAAATGTTGTGACAAAGGACAAGACAGATAGAGATGTGAGAATCATCTCATCAAGTGGGAGGTATGCTACAAATACATCCAAGTGAGTGGAAATAAACATGGCAAAGAGGAGCTTGACATTGTAGCTAGATGCTACATGAGTTCATATGGTCAAAAGGGCCTATAAGAGGGAGAACCTAGTTGAAAGACAACAATATGGGCCAAAGTTTTTAAATTTTTTAATGTTCTTTTTCATTGAATTTATGATTAAATTCTTTGTTATTGGAATTGAATTAAGCTATTTTCTTTTTGTTTTCATGAATATTCATATTGATTAGATGATATTATGTTATTATCTTATTATTATAACTGTCTTTGATTGAGTGGGAGTTTCTACAATTGGCCTAAAAATCTAAAGGGAAATGTGTTCAATAAAGACTATGGTTAAGAGGGTGATGAGCTAATTAGCATGAGTGGGATGGGAGTCAACATAGTTGTCTCCTGAACATGAAACTAGTGAACTTATTATTTAATTATCCTTTATCTTATTTGAACAAATATGATTTATATACCATAATCGTCTAAGTGACCAATTATGACCAAGTTTATTTGACTAAGCTTATGAAGACAAGTTCAAAAGAGATATCTATGGAGTTAGAAACTCTCAAATCTCTTTTCATTCAGGAAGAATGAGATGTCAGGGATATCCTACCAACTAGTCTTCATCATTTAGAGGCTGAAGCATCCGAAGGATATAAAAAGTTTATGCTATCAAGTATAGAAAGAACAACATTGCTTAGACTTATGATAGTATGAGCAATGTAACTTTATCCAAGCAATTTGGATAGTGTTGGAAGATAGTGAAATAGATGAACTTCTTCCATAAAATTAAAACTAAGTTAAGTTTTAACATAGTGCATTAAGTCCTAACATGTCGTTTAGGCAACACTTGAGGTAAATGTCAAACTAAAAATTTGAGACAAATACAATGCCAAGTTCTTTCTAACAAACAACAAGTGTATGTTGTGATAAGACGTCTCCCAGTGAGTGGGAGTAAGCCACGTGAGTGGGAATATACGAAAGCAAATATTGCTCTTGATTTGCATATTGTGATCTTCAGCAATGTGATTCGCCATATTGAACCTGAGTGTGAAAAACTGAAGGATCCAAGATCTATCAGTCAGACGAACTTAGCTAAAGAGTAGGAGGGTTCATCCTCTAAGCCTGAGGGTAAGAAATCTATAAGGTAAACTTGATCTAGAGGAGGTCAATGGTTTCTATAAAGATGAAAGACTGCATTGATAATCCTGTAAGGGTTGTAGAAGTAGCAATCCATATGAGTAGTGGATGTTTCACTGAAGCATATGGCTTTATGTTAGATGTAAAGCAAGAAAGAAAAAGTCAAGGGATTGAGACTTGCATGTTAACTCTGCATAGATAAACCACCCTGATTCACTCCATGCAATTACAATAGACAAATTCACATCTTTTCTATCTCTTTAGTTAAGGATCAATGGGACTGTAACTCTCATTCTTTGTTGGATTTTGATGTTTCTTTTTGGGGATAATAAATCCATTTCTTGCCACATGCACACATTAATCAAAAGAAATGATCAAACTAGCAAAAGAGAATTTGCTAAATAATATGTGTTAAAGGGTTAATACTCTTGTGAGTAAATTAAGCAACTTAGTCTACTTGGCAAGAAAGATAAATAAATATTTTGAGAAGATATCCTCTACAATTGGCAAACTATGACGTTTGTGAACCAAATGAACGTAAGGGCAAAACACAAAGCTTCGTGTTTCATTAACGTAATGGATGTTTACTAGAAATACAATTATGTTTACTTGATTTTTGGCAAGTGCGAAGCTATTAAATAATGGCTAAATCTAGTCAGGAATAAGTTAAACTTAAAGAATAAGACCTTTAGAACTAACAAGGGCTAAGGATACCCCGTAATTAGTTTAAGCTGCTTTATATATAAGAAAGTGATTGTTAGGGAACTATTAATACCTAGAACCCTTCAACATAATAGAGTTATTGAAATAGAGAGATAGACCTCTCCTTGACATGGTTGAGTAAACAATAATATAAGTGAAACTATCAGTCATATGTTGACATGTAACCTCACAACTATTGTTTATGCACTTAATCAAATGCCCTTTAAGTCAGTCACGGCCTTACCCTGTGAATCATGGATAGGTCTTAGAATAGGCCCAAGCTCGTTAAGACCACAAGGGTCAGCAACTTCATTCCATAATTCTTCATATGAGTAAGGAAGATTGAGGCTAAGGTAAACAAGGTATCTTTTGTGAGATGACCTGAGAATTTGATAAGACACGTCTTCATTAGTGAAAATGATGGTGGCTCAGTAACTGTGAGAGAGCCGAGGGATACAACGTTCATAAAACCCAGATTTTCTAGCAGGAAATGAGCATTAATCATATTGAATCTCTTTAAGAGGTTTACAGTAATAAGGAATAACCAAGTGTTCCTAAGTTCACTGATCCGAGTGGGAGGGTTAAGACCATTTTCATAATGAAAGAGGTAAGAGGTAAGTTACGAGAGGATTACCTCACTTATACATAGGAAAAGAATCCTATGAAATCTACCTCGGAGCAAATTGTCATCCAGTAAATGACTATAAGGGGATAGATTCCCTAATGGATTAAATGTTCTCTTCATCATTTAGAAGGCGATAATAACTACCTATAAGTGTTAGAAGGACCTGCTAAGAAGAATTGCAAAATGTTATGCAAGAGGATATGGATTCTTTTTAAAACTAGCCAAGTACATGTTTGGGCAATTTGTCACCAAGCCAAGAGGCGATTGGGAACAAGTAGGTTCTCAAATCTATTGGGGGCATGTAAAACCTAAAACACTTAGTGGCTAAGGGGTACTACAATGGAGCATTGTCTGTTATTCATTTTAACTCTGAACTTTGGCTATGACAACAAGCTTAGTCTTGAAATTACATTAGGATGATGTGAAGACCGCTTTCTAATTTGAAATTTTGAAAATTAGTTGATAAACTCTACATGAAGCAGCTTAAGGGCTTTGTAAAAATAATCACCCAGATAGTAGTATATGAGGTTTCACAAGGTAAAAGCCTCACCAACTTTGAGATAAACGAAGAACACTACACGATTGCCAAACGGTCTAATGATGATTCTTTGTGAAGTCATCCTTTATCAAATAACATATGTTTACCTTAAACAAGTGTCAAGGGAGTCAAAGGAACAAATGATAAGAGAATCCTTAAATTCTGAATTGAAAAAAATCATGGGTTGAACAAATAATATCTTGAATGACAAGGTAAACAGAGATTATACAAGGAAGATACAGTCTTTACTACCTAAGACATGTACAAGTATGATCCTTAGGCATCTTAGGATGCCTACTGCAAACTCATTGACACCCTTGAAATCAAGGGCACAAACCTAAAGAGGTTACATGTCCTATGAGGAATCTAACACAGAAAAGGTGGATAAAGTCCCATATGAGACTATGGTTGGTAATATACATGTACACATTAGTGTACATAAGACCAAATATTTTTTGTCAGACTTAGAAGCTATTTTTGGTCCTATTGTGAAATAGATTATGAGAATAACTATAGATTAAGTTGTCAAGGAAACAACTTTCTTTTGAAAGAATACTCCAATACAAGACCTAGGCAAATGATAATGGAGTAAGGAAATATACAAAGTATTTTTCCTGTTATCCATGGATATAGAACACAGATTGTGTTCTACCATCATTCAAGGTGCCATATGGCCTGAGAAGTTCCTATGAATGATTGGGACTGGGAATGAATGGTGGATAGAAGGATCTAAATGATAACATCTTATAATGAGGATCCTAAGTATCACAGCAAGGCGAAACATACATTTGATATATCTCTATGAGAGATATGCTTTTAAAGAGGGAAAGCAACAGTTCAATAACCTTCTGTTGATGAAATGTTGGTAGATCCACTTACTGAGTCCATAGCTTGATATTCATTGAGTTAGTGAAAATCTTGGGGTGCAAATAAAATATAAGGTCGTGAACTTCTTTTATGTGAAGATAAAAGAAATAGTATGAATGTTATGAGTAAATACATATAAGGTATATAATTTTGTATGTCGCACAGGTTCGAAGATGTTGGTTTACTCACATAAACAACTGTCTTCCCATGTTTTGTAAGGGCAAGAGAGGATAAGACGAGCAAATGATCATCATGAGATGGTTAAGAAGAATCTTTGCATTTGAGTTGCCTCAGTTAGACTGAGATGAGATTTATATGTGTATATATACACATAAAATGGATTGGAGCATGAATACAGACCTATAGCCAGACAAAGAACTCTTTTTCACAAATGAGATTGTAAAAGAGATATTGTGAAAAAGAAAGTTCTGGTTCGAATGTTGAGTACATTTTGAAACTAATGTCTGTATGGTGAAAGAGAAAGAAATTGATGTACACCACAAACCATTCACTGTAACATGCAATTCATACTGCATGTGCTTGAGAGTTAGATTACAGCATGTGATGTAGGTGAAAGATCCCCAGTTCACTATAGTGTGAGTCCCAGGAAGGAAGAATTCTTCCACGATGCCCTTAAGACTTAGGCGTCATCATGAAAGCTTGGTTTGGTGACAACTACTTTAGCTGAAGCTTTATGATCACACTCAATTCGATCAGACGAGTGAAAACTAGGAAAGCGACCAAGTTAAGATGGACTGATGTTTAGTCAAAAAGAAAGATTTACTTCTAGATACATAAGATGTGTTAGTGTCTGTGGTTGACCCCTTACTAGCTCTATGTGTAGCTTGTAAGTGTGGATACTATGTGCATAGAAGGCAATATGAGTTAATCAACATATTAACTCAAGAGGGATTAGATATGCCATGAGTAATATGTACAGGAGAATCTGGGGCATCTGAGGCAATGAATATATAGCTTATAGATTTATAGATATAAAGGATGACCTTGGATGCTGATATGGTATGAGGGATTTCTAGTATCACAAGCACCAAATCTTAAAGAAGCTTTTGCCCACGTGGTCACGACAGACTTCAAGTATGAAACAGGAAAGAGTAACGGACGCACGATGGGAGGCCCATCAAATGCAAGTGGGAGATGTTGGAATTTGGATCCAAGTCCACCCTTGATGGGTTGGACTATTTGATTAGGATACAAGTAGCCTAATCAAATAAGAATCAAATCAGCATTAATTGCAGATTGGGGAAAAAGTCATTATTGATTATAGGATTGTTAATTGAGGAGCATCACCATAATTAGGAAATTAATTGAGAATCAATTAATTTAATTACTGTCTTGTAGAGTAAAAAGGAGTGCACACGTTTCCTAATTAGTGCCCACTTTAAACCACTATATTATTTAATTTAATTACTGTCTTGTGAAAATAAGATGCATGTATTAATTCCTAAACTTGATATGAGATTGCCAACTTTGGATTCGATTTTACTAATTTTGGGTTTGAAAATAACAACAAACAATTGTTATCTAAAAAAAATAATTCCTAAACCCTGCAACCTATTGCTCAATTGCGTAGAAGAAATCGCTTGGAATATCAAACCAAATATGCAGAAGAAATCGAAGATCAGGTGATGGCAGGTTTAACGTGCCACAAAACCAACAAATAGCCTATATCCAAAACCAACAAAATCATGAAGAAAAATGAAAAAGAAATCAAGGAGGCTATTGCTATTTGGGAGGTTCATGTTCTTCGACTTCTAGAGGAAGAACGTGGTCAAGCATAGCTTTCCGAAGATTGTCGTTGGTGTCTGCAACTTTCAAAGGTTCATGGTGAGAGAACAGGGCTAGATCTAATGAGATTGTGGCCGTCGAATCCAAATCTACACAATGAGGATAAAAGAAATCGTGAACTCTACACCATATAACCCAAATTCATGTTGTTGTTGTCGTAGTGGCTGTCGCTATATCCTCCTCGTCCTCATGTCACCACCGTTCTCACTATCATTGTCACCGCCGATATTGTTGGAGGAAGTTGTCTCAACCGTGTCATTGGGGAAGAGGATGGAGAAAATGTGTCAAAGGATGGAGAAGAAGATTTTTGTTGAGGGCATTTGTGTCATTTCCTTTTGTTTTGAAAAAAAACAAATCAAACACTAACATTTCTTTGATATTATGAATATTGTGAGCACTTTTCTGTCTTTTAGTATTTTAAAAGTACTTTATAAAGGATTTTCCCTATATATATTGGATTCATGATATTTCAACTATTCTTGGAATGTTGGTAAAAATAAAATCTCAAGGATTAAAGTTAGAGGCCAATGTTTTATCTTTTTCCCCATTAGAGACTATTTTTCTCAATATATGATGACACTATTTTTATTAAATTATAGGGGCCAATATTTTAAACGAAATGAAATTTGGGGCAATAAAACTTATGATTTAAAATTTGGTAGACCAAACCAAAATAAGAATAAATTTGAAGGACAACAGATTGTAGGGAAAATGATAGAAAAATACTGTTAAAATATGAAAAAGAAAAATAAAGTTGTTGAATTTCAATAATTTCAAATTGACTGATTTGAAATTTTGGAATTTGGACAAATGTGGGAAATAACCTAACTAACATTAGTTTTTTTTCCAAAAAAAAAAATCCCCACACCCCTTGCTGGCTTTCGGAGCTCCGATGGTGGCTAGTCACTGGATTTATATATTTTTTTTAATTTCTCAAGTAAAAGTCGTCAATATGGATAATTGAGTACTTAATATATATACTAAAGTCATAATTAGGGCAGACCGGAGCTCTGGTTTCAGTGTACTCATATATTTTTTACGACTTTAATATACATATTAACAACTTAACTATTCATATTGACAACTTTTGTTTGAGAAATTCAAAAAAATATATGAGAATGTCTGAGCTCTGGTTGGCACTATTTACAACTTTAGTATAGACATTAACAACTCAAATATCCATATTAACGACTTTTTCTTGAGAAATTTTAAAAAAAATATATGAGACCGTCGAAGCTCCAGGTGACTCTATTTACGACTTTAGTATAGACATTAGCAACTCAAATATCCCTATTGACGACTTTTACTTGAGAAATTCAAAAAAGTATATGTGTGTCTGCCGGAGCTCCGGTCAACCCTATTTACGACGTTAGTATACATATTGACAACTTAAACATCTTTATTGACGGCTTTTGCTAGAGAAATTCAAGAGAGAGAGAGAGAGAGAGATCATCGAAGCTCCGGTCGACTCTTTTTATGACTTTAGTATAAATATTAACAATTCAAATATCCATATTGAGGACTTTTGCTTGAGAAATTCAAAAAATATATGTGAAACTGTCCAAGCTTCGGTCGACCCTATTTATGACTTTAATATATATATTAGCAACTTAAGTATTCATATTGATGACTTTTGCTTTAGAATTTAAATAAATATATGAGACCGCCGGAACTCTAGTCGACGTTATTTACGAGTTTAGTATAGAAATTAACAACTCAAGTATACATATTATCGACTTTTACTTAAGAAATTCAAAAAGAATATATTAGACTATTGGAGCTTTGGTAAACTCTATATACAACTTTAGTATACATATTAACAATTCAAGTATTCATATTGACAACTTTTGTTTGCGAAATTATAAAAACAAAAATATGAGATCGTCGAAATTTCGGTCAAACCTATTTACGATTTTAGTATATACTCGTATATTAACAATTTAAATGTCTATATTGACGAATTTTACTTGAGAAATTTAAAAAATATATATATATGAGACCACCTAAGCTCCAGTGACCGGTTGTCAGTACTGGAGCTCACTGGCAGCAGGCAAGGGGTGTGAGGATTTTAAAAAAAAACTAAGGGAAGTTATGTAATTTCTGACATTTGTCCAAATGTTAAAATTTCAAATCAGTCAATTTTAAATTATTGAAATTCAACACCCTTAGTTGTCTTTTACATATTTTGATAGTATTTTTTTGTCATGTTCACCATATTATATTGATCCTTTTTTGGCCAGGGTAATAATCTTGTTTAATATCTATATTAATACTCCCTCCGATCCTAAATAGTATAAGACATAGTTGACTCTTTTTTAAAAAGATTAAAGAAATTAAATAAGTTATATAATTATATCATATGCTGTGTATCCTTAGATTATATATTAGTTTATAAGTTAGGTAAAATAGTCTAGAGAAAAAAATGATAAATATAAATATTTTAAAATAATTTAATTAAATTTCTTAATATCTCCAAAAAGGCAACTCTATCTTATATTTAGAATTGAAAGGAGTATAACTTACATATGATATTTTTAAGGGAAAATTGCATTTAGGTCAACAAGAAAGGAGATGAAAAAATAGACCCTTGAAATATCAAAATTGCATTCAAGTCCCGTGAGACTTTTTTGCAATAAATTTCAATTCCACTGACAAGTCCATAGACTTTTGCTAACAAGTCCATGGACATCCATTGACAAATCCATGGGTACTTAACAATTAAAATTTATTGTAAAAAAGTCCCACGGGACTTACATATAATTTTGAGATTTTAAGGAACCGTTTTTTCATATTTTCTCTTGTCTAGAAACTAAATGCAATTTCCCTATTTTTAAATTACAGAATCATTTATTATGGGACGTGTATGCGCTATCTATTTGTGTCGTTAGCGTTAAGCAAAGGAAACTTGCTAAATCAGCTTTTATAAAAGCGAGAAAAGTTATCATATATGCAGAGAACAAAAGATTGGACCAGACTGGACCAACTGGTTGAATCAGGAACCGGTCAGTGGTTCAGTCTACTTTGCTCATTGAACTGTGAGACTGGTCAGAATCAGTTAAAGCTGGTAAAACCGACGATTCAACTGGTTGGACCGGTTTCATTTTTTTTATTTTTTTTATTGTTATTTTGTGCTATTTTTTAGGAAAAAATGGAAGGTTGAAGACCTAAATGAAAAGAAAAGTAGATAAAGAAAGAACCAATCTAAAAAAATGAAGAAGATAATGAAAAAAATTATTTAAAAAGATATAATAATTATAAGAAAGGAGATATCATTGTATAAGTATAGGTATTATAACTAATACTAATAGATTTTAAGCATTTTTTGTCTAAAAAATCTTTATTTTTATCTATAGAAGTTTAAAAATATATTAATATATATTGCTACTAATAAATTATAATATTTTAATATGACTGGTTCCAAGGTATTAAAACTCGGACCGGGCATTGAACCGGTCGGGGTACTGGGTTAAGGGTCAGTGGGTCAAACTGGAGCCAAACCGGAGCTAAACCGGGACCAAACCTGTGAGAAATTGAAAATTTTAGACTTATAGTATGAAATTCTAAAGGAAAAATGTAAAAACATTTTTTTTAAAATGTCAACCCGGACCGGACCGGTTTACCGGCAGGTTCACCGGTTTCCGGGCCGGACCTGCCGGTCCGGGTTCAGCAACCATGACTGGTTCAACTATCGGTTAGACCCCGATTAACCCATTAACCCTTGAATCTGTGCTGTGATCAGTTCATTGCCCGATCCGATTTTTTGTTCCTTGCATATATGCTTGTGTGTCTCATCTCATGTTTTAACTAATCAATCAATTTTAGTATTTTCCAACTTTAAGGCACGTGACATTTTTATGCATTAATTGTTACCGACACAAAATCCATATACTACTATAGTATATATTGGCAAAAAAATATATATTTCATTAAAATCGTTAAATTATTTTACGCAAATTAGTTATTGACTTATTTCACGCCTATTCACGGGCACAACCTAAAATTATATACATGAATAGTACATATGCACATTAAAAATATGTTCACATATAGTTTTAAATTATAATTATAATAAATCATTCAAGATTTAGTATTTGGAAGAGTCAGGGCCCGTTTGGTATGGTGGAATTAGAGGCTTGGATTGGAATTGAAAATGAATTCCATGCTAATGACATGTTTGGTATGATGGAATTAGCCTTGAAATTGAATTCCATGGGGAATTCAATTAAGCCAATTCCATCGTGTTGGCTTCCAAAAAAAAACCTCAGATTTGCAAATCAATCTACTCATTTCCCATGATACCCTCTCTCCATTCTCAATGATCAGCCACCACCGAGGCAACTTCACAGTCCTCCTTCTCATGCCACAGCGACCTTAGTCACCTCACTACAAATCAACGGCAAAGAACCTTTGGCGACCACTCACCATCGTACCTTCTCCGGCGTTCTGGTTCCAGTCAAGTAAATCGTCATCATCGTGCAAGAATGGAGATCTCCGTTCATTCTATTCCTACTTATTCCGGCAAGATCGGTGTCAACACCCGTTTCCATTTCGATAATCGAAGAGTAATAAAGACGGAATTCAATGGGCATACAGAAAAGTATAATTATACTGATAATAAGATTCGTTTACAATTCTGATATCGTTCGTCAACGAAAACAAAAAATACAACAGAAGTTTTAATTTTTACAAATTTCACTAATATATCACAAAATAGACTAATTATGACCACGTTCTTGTCCTTGCCTCGAAACATGTGCCGTTCACTTTCCGGCGGCTATGTCTTTTCCCTTTGCCCCACTGGTACCCGCTGAGGTGTTTATTTAAAAATAGGGTGAGATTCCGGAGAACCCCAGTAGAAACATGCTATCGTTCATAGAAAATGCGAAAAGTAAATATGATATGTGCCATGTATGCACCAATTAATGAACATTATAAATATATCATCTGCATGTATACATGAGTAGGGCCTAGCCCCACTATTCTGCACCGGTTGGGTTTTTACCAACTCCAGTGTAAGTGCCTCTGACACTTCTGGCATCTCTCTGAGCAAATCGTGTTGATTAATAAAGCGCATTTACAAACATTGGCATCCACACAATCATATAACTATGGCATAGTGTATGAAAGATAACGTTCCTACCTCAAAGCTTTAAATCCCTTTTTTAAATGTGCTTCGAAGGACATGTCATACCCGACCTCCAAATCGGTTCTAAAATATTAAATGTACCAGAAATAGGTCATAACCTATTCAAGTATCATTTTAAACTCTTCCATAGTGTTTATTGTGGTTATATTAGTCTATGGTGAAAATTTACAAAAATGGCCCCGGGAACCAGGCCTGGCCCCGCCGTACCCGGCCCGATGGCACGTTTTCCCAAAATTTTGACTAAGGCTATTCTAACTCATTTTCGCCCAAGGAATCCATTTATGGGCTCGAAATTATCAAATTCACTGTAAAATTACAAAAATGTCCTTGACAGCCCCTATTTAGGGATTTCAGTGGCGTTTTCGTAATTATGCTTTTTCGGCCTCTACCGAAAAAGTGCCCAACTGTAATCCCACCTATTTTTGCTCACTGAGTCCAATGGAACCATTTATTTCATGAAAATCCAAATCCTACTACTAGTTTTGGTCCTGGCCGAAATGTTAGGGAAAAATGGAAAAATAAGGTTTTGTGTTTCGGCTTCCAAAACTTGTACTTTTTCACTTCTAATCCTTGATTAACTTACTTAAACACTTCTTAACCATGATTTAAAGGATTTTGGGCAGCATAATCCCTTAGGATTATGACTTTTCCAATTTTACAACTTAACCAAAAATCACATAAACCAAACAACAATCACCAACAACAACTTCAATACACAAAGAAGTTGAGATTTTGGAGATTACCTCTTGATCCTTGGTGTTTCTCTCTCTAGGACGTCCTCTCTCTCTCCTCAACCTTGAAGATTAGCTTGCTAATCCATGGAGTTTATGGAAAGGAAGAGATTTATGGAAGATTAGAAGAAAAAACCTTAAGAAATCATAACTTACCTTAGTCTTTCTCTTCTTCCTTCTCTCTAAAGCATGAAGCTTCACAAACTCACTCTCTCTCTTCTTTCTTTAGCCTTGAACGAAAATAGCAAGGAAAGATGAAGGAAGTGGCCTCATAAATTATCTCACATTTTCTCTTCATGTTTCATCCTAGCCCTTGATCTAACCAAAGGTTAGGATTTCTCCACCTTTCATGTACACCATCATTCCATTTTTTGTGTACACTTAGCCTTGCCATGCTTCCCTTTTGTGTGCACTCAACCTTGCCATACTTCCCTTTTGTGTGCACTCTACCTTGTCATACTTCCCTTGTCATCATTTAGGTCTAATTGGGTTTGACTAATTTTTCCCCTTATTTTTCTATGTATTGGACGAATTTTAGGGAAGGTAGAGGAGAAAAAAGTTTTTCCTATATTTCATAATTCATATAATTGACCAATGTATAATTCCCCAAATTCTTGATTTATTCTACCAAGAATAATCCCATTTATGCATTTTCTTGTATTTTCCTTGATTAATTGAGATTAACTCTAATTAATTGGAAAATAATTAATCTTCGGCTAAATTGACAAAATTATAATTTTGCTATCCCTTTTGTATTTTAATTCAATTTTTGAATTAATTTGCCCATTTCTTTATGAATATGAATATTTCACAACTCACAAGATCCACATCCATGAATATTCACCATTTTATTGAATTATTCAAATAATTACAATATAATTTTTTGTTGTGAATAAAATTTGGGATGTTACAATCGGGATATTGACGCCATCAACATTTATCCCAACAAAGTTGAGTCCGTAAAATGAGGATCTGAAATTGGGAGCTCACTGTGCACAACGATGGTCCCGTCAATGAAGGTAGCTTGGTTTGTCAAAGATCCTACAACTTTGAACAATGTTGATGATGGAAGAAAAAGACATTATTAAAGGCATGAAAATGAAGACATATAAGCGAAAGGTTTCAGATCTGCCATGAATTGAAGTTCCTGAGCTTTCCCAATTTGAAAATTTTGAATATTTGCTGTTTTCCGATGGAGATAACGATGTGTTTCAATGTTTGTTCTTTTGGGAAGTTTTTTTTATTTTTTAATTAAGAAGGGCATTTTGGTATTTCTATATAAAAATTAGATCTCATTTTCATGACGTCCCAAACATACTTTTAAACCTCATTTTCATTTCCATATTTATTTCCATATACATATTCATTTCTACTTCTATTTCTATTTCTATTAAAATCAATTCCAGCATATCAAAAGGACCATCAGGAAACTAATATATAAAATGATATATACTAATCATATTTTACTTTTCCTGTAATTGACTAATTGTCTTAAATGAACATGGACAAAAAAAACTGTCTTTATCGAACGCAGATAAGTTTTTAATTTGTGTGTGAGAGAAGAGTACAGACAAGAAGGCAGCTAGGACAGTACCTCCACTTTCCTTTTCTTTTTTCAAAATATATTTGAAAAAATTGTTCATAAACATCTCATTAAAAATATATTTGTTAAATGAGATCTTCAGCGTGTAAACAATCTTTTCCGTGTATTAAAGATCTTCCTTTATGTTTAAATAATCCTCTCCTGTATTTAATATATCTTCCTTATATAACATTTTCTTATATTCGAGTAATCTTCCCTTATATACAAAAACTCTTCCTTCATAAGTCATATCTCATTTAATAAATAAGTTTCTAATAAAATATTTATGGGTAATTCTCCCAATATCCTGTAGTGTCTAGTTATTTATTTATTTTAGTACGAGATGATCGCACCTGCAATTTGCCAATAAAGAAAGGGTTAAGGTGGATCCTCCAAACTGCAGATCTAGTGTTTGTTCTACTATACTATCTTTAATTCTAATTATAAGATAGAATTGATTTTTTGGAGAAATTAAGGAAGTTAAATAAGTTACTTAAACATATCCTATATTATATATTCTTAGATTATATATTAATTTATTAGTCAAACTAATTAGTTTGAAGAAAAAAATAAAAATATAAATACTTTAAAGTAATTTAATTAGCTTCCTTAATTTCTCCAAAAAAATCAATTTTATCTTATAATTAGGACCGAAGGGAGTATTTTGTGGTCAATATAATATTATAAATTATTTTTTTAGGGTAAATCCATCACTATAAAGAATTTTTTTAATACAATTTTGTACTCAATAATTTTAGAGTGTTAAATACATCTAAAAAATATTTCAAAATGCTGAATGCACAAAAAAAATAATTTAGGAGGATAAATACATTTGAAAAAAAAAATTATAAATGCCGGGTGTAACGCAAAATATTTTAGGAAAAATAACCCAAAAATACCTTTGGGATAAATTAATTGCTGAATGTTACTATGGAAAATCGGTAGCACTTTAACAGAAGATATGTTGCACACAACAAAAGATAGTTTACACGTTTATATGAAAGATTTGTACACACACGGAAGAGTATTTACACTCAACAGAAGTTTTTTTACATACACGAAAGAAGACTTGCATGTTTGGTAGTATTCAACAATTATTTTACAAAAATTTATTAGGAGAATCCCTGAAAAGGAACTTGAAAATTGGGATATGTCATTTCCCAAGAAAAGAGTTGAGAATTCCTTATTACGTTTTGATATTTTCTAATCAATTTTTAATAAAAAAAACTCATATATCATTTCCCAATTTTTAAGTGACTTTGCAGGGATTCTCTCAAAATTATTTATTCTTTTTTTTTTGATAATAATAAAATTTTAGGAAGGGGTTCGGGCTTAACCCAATCCAAGGGCAGGGCCCCTAACTCATGATCCACTGGAGGCCTGTCCCTGTGGGCTCCTGGTTGGCAAGCCGCCCAATCCACACAGGTAGGTAGAGGACTTTCACCCCTATTTTTTCACCCCAGCTTCACTTAGCTGTGGAGATGCCTCCCCAAGCGCCGCAACTGGAGGCATAACTAAATGCCACTCCCAGGGATCGAACTCATGCCAAGAGGGTCACCCAGGCACTCATTGTCCAATCCCCTCGCCAACTGAACCCACGGACGATGGGTCAAAATTATTTATTCTTAACTCTCCCAATACTTTTAAACAGCGAATACATCCAAAAACAAAAAACGTCAAAGTGGTACTGTAACCACAAAGAAATTATCCCCTCTGACAACCCTGGTTGGCATCCCATAATAGTATAATTAAAATGATTTAAAAATAAAATATATAAAAAATTCATCCTTTTTTACCTGTAAAAAAAAACTGCATCTTGAACTCTTAAACGTACTACTATAATTCTCTCCAAGTAGTCAAGTACCATAAAATTTTACTGGAAAAAAAAGAATTGGTTATGGGGCAAATCTTACCCTGAAGTTTTAAAATAAGAATAATTTTATTCTAACCATTATTTTAGTTAGTTTTCATTATTAATTAATTAAATATGCTGAACTAACAGTTTATATATCATTTACGTCATTTTTGTTAGGATGCAAACTTACTCTGGAAGTCCCTATGTCATCTACATCATTTTTTTTAAAGTTAGATTTAAAACTTTCAGGATAAATTTTCACCTTAATAAAAATGACGTGGATAACACATAATTGTCAGCTAAACACATTTAGTCAGCTAACAATTAAAATTAATTAAAATAATGATTCGGGCAAAATTACTTCCATTTTAAAACTTTCAAAATAAAATTACCCTAAAAAAATTTTTAAGATAAAATTACTACCCGACAGAAACTTTCCGACAAAAAGTTGCCCATTAACTCAAAAAGAATTATCGCATGACAATGCACATGTAACTTTCCAGTGACTTTTTGGCCAAACAAAATTTCAAATAACTTTTATGCTCACAATTATTTTTATAAGATACAAATAATTAGATAAAGTAGATAGATTGTTAATTAAAATTTTTTAAAAAATAATAAATTATATAAAAATGTAACCTAATTTTTAAAAAACACACTACATTTTTTAATAAAAAATGTAAATTAATTTTTTACATCATATGTAGTGTGTTTTAATAAAAAATGCAGATTAATTTTTTACATCATATGTAGTGTGTTTTAGATCTTATAATAAAGGACTGATGGAGATTTCATTTTTCATTGGCGTGGTCTCTTGATGTAAAAAAATATCGAATAATAGTTTAAAAGATTAATAACAATTCAACCTTTTAGCATTTCAAAAGTAATAACGGGAATAATACCTATCCGGAAGGAAAAAGAGAAAAAGTATACCGCCCAAGAGGAAATAGTCAATGCTTATGGAAGAAGAACCTCTTTCTTCAATTTATCGCGTCGCGTTTCCATTGTATCGCGATATGTCGACGTTCAGGAAAGCTTCTTAGATATCGGATCTGGTGACGCGTGGGGCCCAATATACCAAACTTAAAAATGGATTGACTCTTCTTAGCCATCCTCCTGAGTTATTTCATAATTAAAAATTAGCACAAGATATCATATCAATTATCAACTCATGTGCTCCACACAAGTAAAATTAAGCCGTACTTTCGTTGGCAAAAAAAAAAAAAAACACACACACACATTTCATTTACACGTAAAATGACAAAAAGAGCCCGTTTTCTTTTCAATTAGGAGTATTCAAAGTGTCCTGATCCCGGTTATCCAGTCCTAGACATTTTGATCTCAGAAATTTCCCGTCCTGGCCTGAATAGGGACTGGGAACACCGGGACCGGGACCTTGTGATCCCGGTCCGGATGTTTTTATTTTTTTTTAAATTTTTTCTTAAAAACTAAGTTATTATTTTATTTTTATATTTTTATCTCATAATTTAAGTTATCATTTGATAAAATATGTATCACATATTTAGTTGGAGTTAAATTGTATATATCGTGATACTAATCCTACTATATAATGTATAAAAATAATAACAAAAATGATGAAGGTGATAATAATAATAATAATAATAATAATAATAAATGTTATTCTTCAATTCTAGATCAATTTGTATGATTATTATGGTTTTATTAGGTGTTAAATAATTACTTTAAACACTAGATTATAGAAAATTTAACTAATATTATAATATTTTTTAAATTTAATTTTTTTTTTAAAAACCAGGATTTCCTGATTTGATCTTGATCCCGCCCGGGACCACACTGGGACCGGGATCGGGAGTGGGGGATCCCGATCCCGATCCCGGATTTAAACAACCCCTAATTTCAATATGTTAAAAGTGACTGAGATGAAATACTTTTCTCGGCCTTTTCCCTTTTCCCTAAGATCAAGTAACCGAAATAAAATAACTATTCCTCCTGTCTTAAATATAAGGGTTAGGTTTGAGATTAAAATTATTTTTTTTAAGGTTTAAGTTACAAATCTACCCATAATATTTTTCCAAAATTGCATCTAATAGTGGCATCATAAAATCTTATTGTGTGTAAAAATACTCATAAACCTTTTAAAATGAGGCAAAAATAATAAAACTGTTAATTTAGGCAAACTAGATTACTTCATGTGGAGAGACATTTTGTGGGTCCCACAAACATAAGATAATTCACATTTAACCAAATTAATGGTTTTTTATTTTTGACTAATTTTAAGAAGTTTATGTATATTTTTATACCCAATAAAATTTTATAGTGTCAAGTGTAATTTTGGAAAAAAAATATTAAGGGTAGATTTTTTTTCTTAAAAATTATTTTTAAGGTTAAACCAACAACCCTATCGTTTTTTTCAAAGACAAGACAGTCAATGAATTCCCACTCTAAATATTTTTCTGGTTTCCGTATTAGTCAAGCGTCATGGACATTATTGACAAATATATTAAAAAAAAAAAAAAAAAAACTTCCACAACTTCTTTGTAAAATCTGATTTATACGGTCAATTTCCACAAAAGGCGAGTGTAATCCACGCGAAGCACCTAATATCTCCTTTAATTAATATTATGCTAAAATATACTTTTAATCTTTTAAATTTTATATTATACATACTTTTGATCTCTTTACTTTATAAAGTATAATTTTATTCTTATATTTCTAATATAGTTAATGTTGTTAATAAAAAATATTGACGCAGTAAACTCAAGTAATAACTATACAGCTTACAAAACATATTTAAATTTTAATTTTTTCATATAATATATTTAGATTATTAAACTTAAATAAACTAACAAATAGCTGTAAATTAAATTAAATTTTTTCTATTTAGATTATTCAGATTTTAAATTTAATATTAATATTATTTAATTACACAGTTATCATTTAAATTTGTTGTATTAGTGTTTTCCATTAACAATATTAAAGATGTTAGAAATATATGACAAAGATATGCTTTATGTAAATTTAAAGGATTAAAAATATGCCTTGTGTAAATTTAAAGGATTCAAAGTGTATTTTATCCTATTTACTAATAAAATAAAATGTGAAAGAAAACAAGGGCACTTTCGGTTCCTGGGGTTCGTGTCTGTTTTTTGAATGAAGCAAGTTGCCAACTTCAGATTACGAAATATGTTTAATTGCTTTGAAATGACATGAAGTGAAAGAAAACAAAACACTTTTCGCCTATTGGTTCATGATAGAGAAGGATTCTATAAAATGGTATTATTGAATTAAATTTAAAATGTGTAAAAGTGGCATTTATTATACTTTTGTTGTTGTTATAATAATAGCTACTCACTTTCTTTTCTTTCTTTAATATAAGTGTTTTTTCTTCGCAAAGTCTAAATTGTTATTTTACTTCTGTTAAATATATATCTTTTTAAATATATAAATACATATTTTTATATTAACCAATCATTAGTTATCTTTTATTTAATTATTTATTACTCATTCTTTTTCATATTTTTTTTATTATCCCTCTTATGATCTTTTCATAAATATGGACATATTTAAAAAAGATATGATATTTGTAACATATATATTGTTTTTAACTAATTTTAATTATTAATTTATTTTATGTAATAAAGAAAAAGTGTTTATAAAAAAAACTGGAAGAGTATATATTTTTTCTTATACAACTATATATTCCCTTAGATTCTATACATAAATTTTTTTAAGAGATGATCTGTTCCTATTGGTAAAAGATTCTAATAACCTAATTGAAATTTTTAGTGTATCTACGATTTCCTATTTTTGCCTTTATTAATGATTGATCAGTCTCGGTGCATTAATTAATTAATTATTTTTTCTCACACTCACTTTTTTATAAGTAATTGTGTTTTTGGAAAATAAATTGTATTTTTTTTACATACTATTGCGTTCGGTAAATTCTTACCAATAAATATTGGTCCAGTTAGTAAAGATTTATAAGTTCAAATTCTACTGATGTGATAACCATATGAGGGCCTTATCGGTGGGATATTTATAAATACCTCTATTTAAGTGCTTTTTAAGAACGAAGTTATGCTCTGACCTTAATAAACTCTCACAATTCAGCTCACATTAACTTTTATCTATAAAAACACACACACACACACACACACAACACTCCTTTTCACATATCAAACACCAAACACCAGTATATTTTAGAAACCACCTCCACGTGGCCTTCCTTGTTCACTTCCTTTCTCTCATTCTTCCTTCATGGAAAACTCTTCCATACTAGCCAGTGGGACATTAGATCTAACCATTATCATAGTTGAAGATAACTTTTTCATGTATTTTTTATTTACAGGATTCAAATGTTTAGTTTTACAGTATTTAAAAAGAATCAATTTTCCCCCCACTAAATTCAACTATTATTAGTGGTATTCTTTTCCTCATTTATTTACAGCACAAAAGACATATCATATTTGCGGAATCTCCTTTTATATTTTATTCTTTTTCATTCCATGTCTGATATCACCCTTCTATCTTGTGGACCAAATGAATCCTAATTGAACTTTATTCACATATCTAACTATATTTGTCTGTGTCCCAGCTGTGATCCAACTCAAGCAACCTTTATACTTTCCTTCTATTATTATATATTTTTAATGAAATATTATCATCCACATTTGTTTTGATGCGTATAAATATATAAAATAATTTTGGAATAGCTTGAAGAATTTATAATTTTATTTACAATAAATATTTTCATTTTCTTCACCCCTACCCAAACTTATTTGGTTGAGAGTAAATATAATCTTTTTAAAATTTTTAACGAATATTTTTGCATAAGTAATATATTTATCCTATGCAATAAATATTTTTTGAACGGCTAAATTATACTTTCAGTCCTTTAAGTTTTATCTGAAGTATACTATTAGTCTCTTAACTAGTCCAATGTTTTTGACATTGTTAATGTTATTAACATAAAATGTTGACATAGCAAACTCAAGTGATGACTGTGCAGTTGATAAAACATATTTAAGTTTTAATTTTTTTAATATCACATAATTAAATTAAAATAAACCGATAAATCGTTACAAATGAAATTTGTAACACCCCAATTTTCGATTAAAGGCTAAGGGTAATTATTAAGGATAATTATCGAATTAAAGTGGAATAATTATGTGTTGTATCGCAATTTTAATTAATATGCCATAATTGTTGGAAAAATTGAAAGAATGACTCTAAATTAGTGATTAATTACTAATTAAAAGGGTATGAGATGGGAAATTAATTGGCTAATGGAGGGATTAAATTGGCTAATTGGTGATTTATTGTGTGTGAGCCAATGACCTTGTGACATGTGGCAAGAAGAGATGAAGCATGAGAGTGAGAAAAGTCTAATGTAGTATTTTAATAGTTTCTCTCTCTCTCTCTCTCTCTCTCTCTCTCTCTCTTTCTCTTTGTTCAGCTGAAATGGAGGGAGTACTATCATCATCTTCTTCCTCCTCTCTCTCCATCTCTCTCACGTTCTCTCTCTTCTCTCTTCATTTTCACCATTGTTGAAGGAAGAGGAAGAAGGAAAAGCTTGTAAAAAAGTTTCTCTATTGGTGGTAATTTGAGGAATCACGAAAATCCACAAGTTGGAGAATCATGAAGTGCCTTTAGGAAAGTTGTTGAGGGTTTGATATTCGCCCTGATCATGGTTTGATATCCGCTCGGATCGTGAGTAGCCGATGCTGGAGCATACGTGGAAAGAAAAAGTGTAGGGAACTTACCTCTCCAGCATGTATTGATATTTGTGTTTATGTATTGATGCATGTTATTGCTTTGCTTGATTATGTGTAATATATATGAATGATTGAAGCTCTGTTTCTATTTATGCTATGGCCATGAGTATATTGTTGAAACACTGAGCATGCGGATATATCATTATGTGAGCACGAGTTATTGTGATGCAAGCATGTCATGCATTAAATATTTATCTTGCATGCATATTGGTATCTGTTTCCTACTGAGATTCTCTAGAATCTCACCCTCCCCTACCAACATCTTAGACAGGACAAGTGGCTCGAGGAAGAAGCAAGCGACTAGGGGCGGCGAGAATCCCTTATGGGTATTTGGATTTGGTAGTTAGTTATTGTTATATACTGGGATAATTGTATATGTTCGGATGATAGATTAGAATGTATAACTGGATATTGGATGTATATGTGCTTGGGTGTCTATTGGGTTATTTGGTTATGTATTGGAGATTGATTTGTGTAATCCCCGTTGAGGAATTGTAAAGGGCGTATTGCCCTATGAATCTTTAGTGAAGGTATGAATCTGGGTTTGCCGGTATTATTATTGTGCACTCTGATATTTATATAAATGTGATTTATCTTCACGAAGTAATTGTATTCGAAATATGAATGTGAGACCAGGTTAAAGTGTTTGTGAAATGTATTTGTGAAAATCCTATTTTAAGGATGGGAATGTAAATGAATTTGGATTATTATTGGTCTCTATTTCATTTTTAATCACGTGTTTCAGATATAATTAAGGAGGGGGTTACAAAATCGATGTTTTGATATTGATTGCTTCATTAGGTTTTTAGATATTTTTTAATTTACATATATTTTAAATTTAAAATTAATACCATTTAATTATATATCCATCACTTATGTGGGAGGGGCGTGTCTTTACTAACCTTTCTCTCTACTTCCTCTCCACTTAATGTCACAACCATTGAATTATATTTTAATGGATGAGATTTAATTGTAGAATTTTATTATATATAATATGGAAATAAGATTTTTTACATAATATTAGATCTCACCCATTAAAATATAATCCAATACTTAAGACATTAAGTGGAGATACCATTTTTCCGTATTAAGTGACGATGGTGTTTTTATTAACTTATTTTAAATTATTTTGTATTGTATAAAATAAATATGCTAAGAGAGTTTTATTTAGTAAAGCGTAAAAGTATTTTTTATGGTTGTTTAACACTAAATTGTTATCAATAAGTAAAAACTTAGGATTATTTTCCTATTAATTAATATCAATTGTTGATGTTTAAATTCAAAAAGGTTAAAGTATATTTTTAGTTTTTTAAGTTTGTTTGAGATATACTTTTAGTCTTTTAATTTTATAAAGTATACTTTTTGTCAACACCCGTTTTCATTTCGATAATCAAAGAGTAATAAAGACGGAATTCAATAGGCATACAGAAAAGTACAATTATACTGATAAATATATTTGTTTACAATCCCAACGTCGTTCGTCAATGGAAAACAAAAAATACAGCGGAAACTTAATATTTACAAATTTCACCAAAATATCACAAAATAGACTAATTATGACCATGATCTTGTTCTCGCCTCGAGACACGTGCCGTTCACTTTCCGGTGTCTACATCTTTTCCCTTTGCCCCACTGGTACCCATTGAGGTGTTTGTTGAAAAATAGGGTGAGATTCCGAAGAATTCCTATAGAGACATAATATCGTTCATAGAGAATGCGAAAAGTAAATATGACATGCGCCAAGGTATGCACAAATTAATGAACAATATAAACACATCATCGTCATGTATACATGAGTAGGGCCCAGCCCCACAATCTACACTGGTTGGACTTCTGCCAACTCTTAGTGTAAATGCACCTCTGGCACTAATTGCCCCTCTCTAGGCAAATCATGTTGATTAATAAAGTGCATTTACAAACAATGACAACCACACAATCACATAACTTATGGCATAGTGTATAAAGGATAATGTCCCTACATCAATGCTTTATAATAATCTATTTAATGGTGTCTCGTAAAGCGTGTTGTCCTGGCATCCGACTCGGTCCTAAAATATTAAGTGTACCAGAAATAGGTCATAACCTATCCAAGTATCATTTTAGACACTTCCATAGTGTTTATTATGGTTATATTAGTCTATGGTGAAAATTTACAAAAATGCTCCCTGGAACCCGGCCTGATGACACGTTTTTCCAAAATTTTGACAAATTTTCGCCCAAGGAATCAATTTCCGGCCTCGAAATCACCAAAATCAGTGTCAAATTACAAAAATGCCCTTGACAGCCCCTATTTAGAGATTTCAGTGGCATTTTTGTAATTATGCTTTTTTAGCCTCTATCGAAAAAGTGTCCAACTGTAACCTCACCTATTTTTACCCACTGTGTCCAATGGAACCATTTATTTCATGAAAATCCAACTCCTAGTACCAGTTATGGTCTGGCCAAAAATATGAAGAAAAATAGAAAAATGAAGCTTTATGTTTTAGCATCTAAAACTTATACTTTTCTACTTCAAATCCTTAGTTAACTCATTTAAACACTTCATAATCATGATTTAAAGGATTTTGGGCAATATAACCCCTTAGGGTTATAGCTTTTCTAATTTTACAACTCAACCCAAAAATCATAAAAACCAACCAACAATTATCAACAACAACTTAAGAAGGCAAGTTTATGAAGTTACTCCTTTAGCTTCTTGGTTTTCTCTTACTCTAGGCTCCTCCTCCCTCTCTTCTTGATCTCAAAGTGTGTCTTCACCACCATAGATTCATGAGAAACAAGAGTTTAGAGAAGAATCTAAGGAAATGCCATAAGAAAAAAAACCAAAGAAACCACCTTATCTTGACCTCTTCTTCCTCCTTCTCTCTAACACTTTGAAATTCTCCAAGTTCACTCTCTCTCTCTCTCTCTCTCTCTCTCTCTCTCTCTCTCTCTCTCTCTGTTCTTTTGCTTTGGCCGAATGTGACATGGAAAGAGGAAGGAGTATGTTTTATTATTTTGTCTCTTGTTGCCTCTTAGCCCTTAATTTAATCAATGGCTCCTAATGTGACACTTGTCACAATTCCTTCTTCCTCTTAATTTCTTCATTGACATGGCATTAACTTGAGTCATTGTCTCCCTTTTCTTGCTCCAACAAATCCATCCCTCTCCCTTTCTTTTCTCCACTAGCCATGCTTCTTTCTCTATGTCCATACTCTTCCATGCAATCATGTGTTTCACTCCTACACTCAAGTTTCTCCCCCCATTCTTATACTTAACATTTAATCTACCAACTCACTCCACCATGGTCATCATTTCCTTCTTCTCGTGGCATGTGATCATGTATTTTAATATTTCTTTCTTTTTTTCTTTCATGATGGACGGAAATTAGAGAGGAAAAGGAGGAAAATTTGCATTTCATTAATCCCATAATTCACATAATTGAATTATGTATAATTCCCCTTAATTTCCCAATTCTTGATTTATTCCACCAAGAATAATCTCATTATGCATTTTCCTTTATTTTCCTTGATTAATTGAAATTAACTCAAATTAATTGGAAAATAATTAATCTTGGGCTGAATTGGCAAAATTATGATTTTTCTATCCCCTTTGTAATTTAATTCAATTTTTGAATTAATTTTCCCATTTCCTTATGAATATGAATATTTCAAAATTCACAAGATCCAAATTCATGAATATTCACTATTTTATTGAATTATTCAAATAATTACAATATATTTTTTATGAATAAAATTTGGGGTTTTACACTTTTGGTCCTATAATTTTAACACTGTTAATGTTGTTAATGAAAAATGCTAACACATCAAACTCAAGTGATAACCGTGTAAGCCCAAGTGGACTTGATTCAAGCTATCATTATCAAAATTTGCAATCGATGATTTTAAAGTATTGCATTATATTTTAGTGGTTATCTACAATAAAAATAAGGGTTACGGGTAAAAAATGCCCCAAAAATTCCCGCAAATAGACACGGGGCACCTAGAAGTTTTTGAGTAAAACCAGTGCAGTTTTACCCTACCATTAAGAATGCTAAATTTGACTGTTAAAGTTGATTGAGGTATACATGTGGCACCCTGCACTAACCACCTCATCATCTTGTATTAAGTGACGATGGTGTTTAAATTAACTCATTTTAAATTATTTTGTATCGTATAAAATAAATATGTTAAGAGAGTTTTATTTAGTAAAGCGTAAAATTGTTTTTTACGGTTGTTTAACACTAAATTGTTACAAATAAGTCAAAACTTAGGTTTATTTCCCTATTAATTAATGTCAATTGTTGATGTTTAAAATAAAAAAAGATAAATTATATTTTTAGTCCTTTAAGTTTATCTGAGATGTATTTTTGTTCTTTTAACTTTATAAAGTATACTTTTAATTCTATAATATTAACACCGTTAATGTTGCTAATGAAAAATGCTCACACAACAAACTCAAATAACAACCGTGTAAACCCAAGTGGACTTAATACAAGCTATTTGCAATCGATGATTATAAAGCATTGCATTATATTTTAGTGGTTATATATAATAAAAATAAGGGTTAAGGGTAAAAAATGCCCCAAAAATTTCCTCAAATAGACGCTGGGCACCTAGAAGTTTTTGAGTAAAAATAGTACAATTTTATCCCACAATTAAGAATGCTAAATTTGACTGTTTAAGTCAATCGAGTTATACATGTGGCATCCAACACTAACCACCTCATCATCCCATATTAAGTGACGATGGTGTTTAAATTAACTTATTTTAAATTATTTTGTATTGTATAAAATAAATATGTTAAGAGAGTTTTATTTAGTAAAGTGTAAAAGTGTTTTTTATGATTGTTTAACACTAAATTGTTATTAATAAGCAAAACTTAGGTTTATTTTCCTATTAATTAATATCAATTGTTGATGTTTAAATTCACAAAAGGCTAAAGTATACTTTTGGTCTTTTAAGTTTGTTTCAAGTATATCTTTGATCTTTTAATTTTATAAAGTATATTTCTTATCCTATAATTTTAACATCGTTAATGTTGGTAATGAAAAACACTGACACGACAAATTCAAGTAATAACCGTAAAAGCCCAAGTGGACTTGATTCAAGCTATCATTATCAAAATTTGCAATAGATGATTACAAAGTATTGCATTATATTTTAGTGGTTATCTACAATAAAAATAAGCGTTAAAGGTAAAAAATGACCCAAAAATTTCCTTAAATAGGCATAGGACATCTAGAAGTTTTCAATTAAAAATAGCGTAATCTTACTGCACCATTAAAAAAAGCTAAATTTGACTAAGTTGACCGAAGTATACATGAGGTACCCACCATTAGAAATTGCCTCATTTTTTTAACTTTTAGGGTAATATTCACCTTTCAAAAATTTCTAAATACCCAATGCCCATTTTTAGAAACTTCCGTTTAACCCTAAAAATAAATAGTATCATAGTACGCTGTGTGTTTTGAATTAGTTTTTGGAGAATAACTTTTACGATCTACGAGGTAAGCATATGAGAGAAGTTTTATCTCGATTTGTAGAAAAATGCTTTTAAAACCATGATTTAGAAGGTCGCCGAACACACAAGAATTCTTCTGGTTTGAACGACCATGTACTAATAATTACTTTTACATAAATTGCGAGAGAAAAAAAATTATTTTTCAGTTATTTTTGCCAACTATTTTTCAGTTTATTATAAAATATGCAAGCCGAACGTCGAACCCTAGTGCGCATTATGACACAGACATCAGAGTCATATTAACTTTGTAGGTATCTCGCACAACAACCAAACTACTGAGACGTGTGAAATATTTAAAATAAATTTAACAAAAGAAAAAGATAGTTTTTAAAATAAAGGTGAGCCCTTGTACTTTCCCACTTACACTTTTTTTATTTATTTTCAAAAATTAAGTATAAAAAAACCCTCCTCTTGTATTAAACATGACATGGGCAAAAGTCACTTTCCCTTTTTCTCTATAAATTTTTTCCCAACATAGACAACATGGATCATAAACTTACGTTATTTATGGTGTGTTTGAGGCCGCTTTTCTAAACAGTAAATACAATTTATGTTTAAACGAAGTACTGAAAATTAACCCCCCGTGTGTAAGTTTAGGGGTTGAAGGGTTATACATGTTTACACAAGGAAGCAAGTAGGGTTTTCATACCATCCATTTAGATAACCTTTTAGAGTTTCAAATCCAAATTTGTAAACTCAATTATTATTAAATGCTTGTTTGATAACATTTTACTAAATTGGGTTTCATCTCTCGAACCTCAGTTTTTTTTAATGCAAGTACAATGCTGTTTCTGCAAAAATGAACCTTTTAATTTGAGTTTTTCCAAACTCAATTTTTTGTTTCAAACAAATTGCCAAAACTTGCACTCATTTTGCCCGGGAATGACACTCTCATCGCTTCTATATGTGCATACTCCTTCTGAGCAAGAGACTGAAAATTGTAAAAACCCTTTCTAGTTAACAAGTTAGAATATGCTGCCTCTCCTCTTGGGGCCAAAACAGTAGAAACACAAGAATGAGACTTTATTGGATGGTTCAAGAGATGGTTGGCACAAGTAAATGTCAGAAATGCACTAACGGTTTGAGATTATGAGCGGGATTGAATATGCAACCTCTAACTTATAGGGGAGTTTTCATGACACTAGATTGCAAGGTAATTGCCTTTATGATTCAGGGTAATCTTAATCATTCAAAAGTTTTGTTTGCCTTTTCTCAGTTTTTTTTTGGGGGGAAATTGGAATTTTCAAGGGCACAAGTCTCCATTTTCCAAGCAAGGAGCACAAATACAATGTGAAGGCGTGGTTTAGGAAAAATGGAAATTTAACCCATATTTAATAAGTTAACTAGTTTTTATTGATATGTGAGAGTTAGTTAATTGAAACTTATAAATATAATCAGAATGGTATAAAGAAACTGAATTGTGGCATGGAATAAAATAGAAAGCTTTTTATCAGTGAAAGTGAGATTGGAAGCAACACTTTTCCATTGTCACACTTATTTTTGAAGCTATAATAATTCATGAACCAGTTTATGCCTCAAAAGCTGTTCCACTTATCTTGAAGAGCAGATCAGGAATGTGCTGTAATTTGTTTAACAGTTAAGAATCCTCAAAATGGTGGCTCTAAAACAAGTTAAGTGGAATTGAGGCACACAAGGTTTTAATGACTTTCTAATTTTATACTTTTTGTTCCGATTAGATTAATCTAGTGTCTCCTCTATAGACTAGGGCTCAAGCCCAATTGGACAAGGGAGTGAGATAGTTTTCTTTATGAGAAAATTGTTGGAGGGGTTGGATCTCTGAGGAATACAAGAATAAAAGATAAAGAGAAAAGTAATGCATAATGTTTTAAAGACGTGGATATCACTTTCTTTTAGGCTTAATTTGCTCCTACCTATTCCTATATAACAGGGTGTGATTTGGATTGACGGGCGAATTTCCTGCAAGATACAGTAAAAATATTTGAGTATGGATTATACTCCCAACACTCAAGCCAACACAACAATGGTTTTTATAAAGTGATAATTTGACTGTATCTTTGTGTGTACTCAAGGATAAAGGCAATGGGTTTGATCTCTTGTTGTGTGATTTCTGAGGTGTCAGAATGACTGATGGTGCTGGATATTTATAGGCCATTAAGTGGTGCCTCTTAAAGCAACACCTCTTCAAGTAAAAATCATAACAAGTTTTTATATTCATGAATCTCATATGATGATTTATGAACAAACATATAAAAAGTTATACCTTTATATTATGTAGAGTTTTCTTAAAAACACAACACAACATTTCACCAAGTGGTGGTTGCCACACCTTTGGTTATAACCTTTCACATGTGTCTCTAAAAACTGAAGAGATATAACCGTAATGACTTTTAATGTTATAACTTCTTACATAACTCTTCATATAAATCCCTTAATTAATGAATATGACTTTACAAAAAATACATATCTTCATTTTAAAATATTCCAACAAATTTGACAAAAAAAATACTATTTGAATGACAAAAACCCTAAAATGTCTACTAAGTTAGCAAAATGACAAATATGTGATCTGATAGGAATATGAGATTTTGAAGTTTAGGTGTTGACAACTTAAGTATATGCAATGACAACTTGAGAATAACAATTAATAATTTCGGTATATATAGTGATAACTTGGGGAGCTTAAGTTTTCAATCTCTATACTCAAGTTGTTAATACCCAAACTTCAAAAATCCAGATTCTTGCCAGATCGCCAATTTAATCTTTACTAATTTAGTAGACATTTTGAGGTTTTTGTAACTCAAATGATATTTTTCTATCATTTTTTTTATTGCTTAATTAAAACCCTACTCATCTTGACAGTCCATCCACATTGTTGAAGATTGAGTCTGGGCATTTGTGGAGGCACCGAGTAGAGTTGAGTATGAAGCATTATTATAAACCTGATCTATAAGTGACTTGTAAAATCCTGGATCACTTTACTAGGATAAATTCACTCCCTCGTATGCTACAAATTATTTATATTAGCTCCTATATTTAGAATATGAGGCTTACTTCTAATGGATTACCATAATATACTTCCCAAGTTTGCCCAAACTAATTGCATGAATGAGATGCTTTTATAAAATGGGTAGAAA
The DNA here is from genome assembly GCA_963855925.1 of Inga laurina. Classification (NCBI taxonomy): domain Eukaryota; kingdom Viridiplantae; phylum Streptophyta; class Magnoliopsida; order Fabales; family Fabaceae; genus Inga; species Inga laurina. The sequence continues at coordinate 13,886,016 of OY979711.1, forward strand.
TCAATACATGTTTTTTTTTTGGGGTTTCCATCGTGGCCCAAGGCCCAAAAAGCAAACACATTCCTACCGTGTAAGGTTCAAAATTGTCCTCCCTAATAATGACTTTGGGTAGCATCGGTGTAGCGGGAGAGGTGTTACATTTAGTGATAGACAGTGACTCGAACACGATTATCTCTAGTATAAGAATATTTGTGCTTTGGAAAAAAAAAAAAAGAGGTTTGGAACTAATGGAAGGAGTTAATCTCTTGTAACGTGATGAACCAAAATTTAAATATTTCATAAGAAGAGGTACCCACATTTAGGAGAGAACATTTAATTGGTTCATATATGATCTTTTATAAAATTATTGCTATTTAATTTTAAATTATAAAACAAAGAATAATTAGTTAAATAAAAATTGCTAAATTTTGATATGAATACTTTAATAATATACTAAAGAAAATAAAAATAATATTTTGTATACAACTACAACTTGAACAATCAAATGTTGATGTTGGTTTGAAAAGAAAGAGGAGGGGTTACTTTTCCCATATTTAATGTTTGACAGTGTCTTAAATAAAAAAAAAATTGTGCCGATAAAAAATTTCGTTCCTAGGTGCATCATAAGTAGGATTTAATTTAATAGGGATTAGCTTCCTCGAAGTACCTCTTCTAATTAATTTCTTTTTGACCATAGCCTCCTATTTGATTTAACTATTGATTTTTAATCATTTAAATTTTAATCAGTTTGCATACTTGCGTTTGTTGAAAAGTCCATTTCTTAGCTAACGTGCACTTAAACGTTGACAAATTACATTTTAGGACCCAAATTGCCGTTTGGCATAAGCAAAGGCATAATTACCTTTTCGTTCTACAAACTCAAGCATAAAAATGTGTAGCAGTAAATTGTGGCATTTTTTTTATCAAAATATTACAAACAGTAAAAGACAATTTACCAAAATGGTATATAAAAATTATTTACTGTTGTAAATTTGAAAACGTTGAGTTGGAGAACGAGTTTAAATTTTAATGAAAGTTATTCACCCTAAGAACATTCCACCCTAAGAAAGTTATCCCAAATCAACATCTATTTAATTATAAAATATAAGCTTATCAATTCCTATATTTATCATTATTACTCAACAATATCCAAAACAAGAGGATTATTTATTTAAAAATTAAAACAACTAAATTGCTTCATATATTTGTCTACATTTATTATGTGTGTGTCTATCGAACGAGTTCTCCCTATGTTTTATTTATTTGTCATGTTTTAAAAGTTTTATATTTTTATTTATAAGCTATTTCGAAAAAATTATGAAGCGATCAAGTATTTTTAAATAAAACTCTTGATTTGGATATTGTTGAGTAACTATGATAAAGATAGAGGTTAATAAGTAGTTATTTTATATCGGAAAAAAAGTAGATATTTTATAATGAAATAGTTCGAGATTTTGGATATATCAAGACAAATCTATAGATATTTTATATGTATTTAATTTATTTTATATATTTTTTAAATTTAATTACCGTTGCAGTGTTTTTGATTAAAAATGCCATAAATTATAATACTTCTGATTTATAATTTTTAAATAATTGAATAAATTTCTCCAAGATTAGGTAGGTTTTTTTTTTTTGGGCCAACTAAAGATTCTTAGGTTGAAAGCCATGACTTGTCTTTTTTTTTTTGGGCCAACTAAAGATTCTTAGGTTGAAAGCCATGACTTGTCAATATGCCATTGGGTCACATCTATGACGTGGTATACATCTCTGTCTGATGTGGCATGACCGACAAATTAATTAATTAATTAAATAATTAATCACATAACTTAAAATCCACGTCGGAAACTCCAGGACGGTTCACTATTTAGAAACCTTCCTCCTTCATTGGTTTCTCTCACAGCCAAAGCTGCTGCTCATATTGATAGAGATATTAGCTGTTGACCCAGAGATCTAGGGCTACTTTGCAAATCTATTGAATTCCGGGAACAATCTTTATCTTTTGCTCTCTCAATTCTCCATCTTCTCGATCTGGGTAAGTTTTCAAATCTGATTTTCTACCTTCAATGATTCACAGATCAATCCCAAGATTGGCTTGAATTTTCTCTCTGCGATTTTTTTTTCTCGTAAGATGGATAGCAAATATTCTACGATCCCCAAAAGCACACACGTAGAATTGCAGCCTCAAACTGATTACCCCAACGATTTGAACTCCCCAAGCAGTTCCTCTTTTAATGAAGCTGGTTATTTGAGATCTAAGGATGTCGAAGGAGATGATATTGATGATGATATTGAAATCGATGTTGATAATTATCCTCTTGTTGTTAGCGGGCCTAATAGTGGTTCTGGGGTAGCTGGGGCTGTGTTCAATCTGACCACCACGATTATTGGGGCAGGGATTATGGCCCTCCCTGCCACAATGAAAGTTCTTGGAGTGGTTTTAGGGATCGTTTTGATAATTTTGATGGGGATTGTGTCAGAAATTAGTGTTGAATTATTAGTGCGATTTTCAGTTTTGTGCAAGGCATCCTCTTATGGAGAGGTTGTTCAACATGCCATGGGAAGACCGTCTAGGATTTTGTCTGAAATCTGTATTATAATGAACAATGCTGGTGCGTTGGTTGTTTATTTGATAATCATAGGGGATGTTATGTCTGGTTCTGTTCATCATATGGGGGTCTTTGATCAATTGATGGGGGATGGGGTGTGGGACCAGAGGAAGCTTGTGATTTTGGTTGTCACGGTGATTTTTCTTGCACCTCTTTGTTCTTTGGACAAGATTGACTCGTTAAGCTTGACTTCAGCTGCTTCTGTGGCTCTTGCTGTCATGTTTGTTGTGATTGCTTTTGTTGTAGCTTTTATTAAGCTTATCCAGGGGCGAATTGATCCTCCGAGGATAGGTCCTGATTTTAGCTCAAAGCAGGCCATATTGGATTTGGTTGTGGTGATCCCAATCATGACAAATGCATTCATTTGCCATTTCAATGTGCAGCCGATATACAATGAACTTAAAGGGAGATCTCCTCAAAAGATGAACCGAGTAGGAAGGCTTACCACTGCATTATGTGTCTTGGTATATGCTTCAACAGCACTAGCAGGCTATCTGCTTTTTGGGAACAATACGGAGTCTGATGTGCTGACTAATTTTGATAAGGATCTTGGAATTCGTTTTAGCTCAGCCCTGAACTATATTGTCCGGATTGGCTACATTCTCCATTTGATACTTGTGTTTCCTGTTGTCCATTTCTCCCTACGGCAAACAGTGGATTCGTTGTTATTTGAGGGATCAGCACCACTTTCAGAGAGTAAGAAGAGATCTCTGGGGTTGACGGTAGTTCTGTTAGTTCTCATATATATTGGCTCTGCCATGATTCCAAGCATTTGGACTGCCTTTAAGTTTACTGGGGCTACATCAGCAGTGTCACTTGGATTTATTTTCCCATCTCTTGTTGCCTTGAGATTAAGTCATCAAGGTGGATTGAGCCGTTTAGAAAGGTTTTTGTCTTGGATAATGTTGGTACTGGCAGTGATTGTTAGCATTGTTGGAGTCATTGGCAATATCTATAGCATCAAGAGTAAATCCGACTGAATCTTCGTTCATGGTTGCTCTGGCCACGAACAGGCAGAATTATGGTAGTTTTATACGAAATGCTTAGGCTAGAAAGGTGACTCTTTTTCATTGTCGGCTCTGGTTCAAAATGGATTTAAATTGCAGAAGATAAGTGTTGAGAAGACCCTTCAGGCTTGGCAATTTGAGACGCATACTTGTTCCCCCCCTCAACCTCCTTCATGATATTCATGATAAGAGATGCACATAGAGGCTTCTAAAGGTTCAATCTTTATCATTATTAGTATTCTTTTTTTTACTGATTCATTTGGCAATCATTTTATACTTTGGGTACTGTTGACTGGTGAGCTTATTCAGCACCAGAAGTATTTGTTGCAGATTAGTTTTCCGTTGGCATATCTACGATTTAAATATAAATAGTTAGTCCTTTATGCTAGTCTTATTCTCACGATCATTCTTTCACATAAGAATGGTTTTGTACCTCTTGTAATTTGTAAGAGTATTGCCAGGTTTAACATAAACTCCGAGATTCTTTCTGTTTATGGCTGAATATATATGTCGATTTACCTTTTGGCCCTAAGAAAATATGTTGATTTATGATAACCTTTTTCAAGACATCGTGAATATATATGCTCCTTTGCTAATCTCTATTGACAAAGTGTTTGAATAATATACATTTTCTTTAATCATGGTCAAATGGTTCAACTGGGAACCATTTTGAGTTGACATTAACTTTCTTTGCTATTCTTCATTTAAAATACTGACAGTAAATCATGTATATATGAATCTGAATACCACATATAGTTTCACTTTAGTTCCTGCTTCTTCCTTCCCTGTTGACACGCTTTCCAAAAGTAACAACAGTTTCAGATATATGAACTGTGAAGGAGGTCCTTATCATGGTTTTGTGTGTGTGTGTTTTGGGGGTTTAATAAATTTGATCCATGAAAAGCAAACAGGAGGGCATGCAGAAGGCGTGGCTAAAGTTTAATGGTGTAACAATGTAATAGGAAAACAGAAGTATAATTTGGTTGATGATGGAACCCATTTGAGGTTTATAGTAGTTAATCATCTAGGGATCCATCTAAATTGACTAAAAACTCATGTTTTGATAATTCTTGTTTGAATTACTAAGAGCTGGCATTTGTAACACAAACGGAAATTAGGTTTTACTATTTGTTAGCCAAATATAGACTGAGCTGCTAAATTTGCAGTTATGCTTGATGCATATATTCACCCTTGCTTTCTTGAACAAGACGTATTATATATTAATTGTTTTTTCCTCAAAGCTCTCAAGCGATTGCAAGCTGTTCACAGTTTATATCCATTTCAAGTGGAGAAGATGAAATGATCACATTGAAGGTTTTGATTGAATAATAAGGGGTTAAAAAGAAGAGAAGTGAAGGGGTTGAGACGCGTTTTTGCTGGATTAGCGTGGATATATGTAATTCTCACATTTTCTTTCACGATGTCCTCATTTTAATTGGAATAAATTATCATTGTTTTATAAGGTGTTGGTCCTAATGGAAGGGTAAGTATATAGCCTCTATTTATTATCATTTTTTAATAGAAAAAAAAGATAGACTAACATAAATAAATCAAGTCAAGTAAACAAAAAAAAAAGCTCAATTTCTCTTAAACAAGCTTGATGAGAGTTCGAATAGGGAAAAGTTATAGTGAGAGAGCTATTTTCAGTAGGAATTGATTATGCTCAAATATGAACTAGAAGGTCAGGAAAGTGACCTCCCGGAGCACATGGGTAATTGATGAAAAATGCAACTTATTCATGCCTTTCAATATTGACTAATATGCTTTGTCCAAAAAAAAATATTGACTAATATGCCAAGTAACGCATTTTCAATTATAGATGGTGGTTGACTAGGTCTGTTTGGCACAGCGGTGGGTAGCCCCCACCGCACGGTAAGAGGAAAAAAAAAAGCACAGTGGCAGCTTTTATCATGTTTGGCAAAGCGTTGATCTTCCCTGCACTCTTGGGTCTGCCGTGGCTTTTTCTTGAAGCTAACCAAAGGAGCTTTTCCACTGCACTTCCCGTCTCTCTCTTCCATCTGCTCTGTTTTGTTGTTCCGTTCGCTGGTTCGCATGTTCGAAGGAAGAAGAAGATGTTCCGGTCAAATTAGATTTGACCAGGGACTTGTGTGCAGACTTCAAAAGTTTTTAAGGAGGGATTAAAGTGAAATTTGTTGAAATATTTTTAGGGTTAAACTGTAATTTATGAAAAATTTGGGTAATTTCTTGTGATTTCCCCGATCCCTTTTCTTCATTCACTTGTAATTTTCATAAATTATGGAGTACTTTTCTGTAATTTTCTCTAGTCCTCAAATTAGTGCTTAATCATATAATAATTTCCCAAAAAATACATTAATCTGACTTATTGTATTTTATCAAATTTTAATTTTAATTTAATTTTTCACTTCAGTTATCACAATATATACAAATAATATATATATGATCCATGCCCTTTTTAGTCATTTTGCATCTAAATGGACTTTTCAAACTCTAATCCAAACAGGTTCAAGGTTAGAAAAAAAGTCACTTCTGCCACAGCTAATCCAAACACAAATCACATTTACATTTTCACTTTTTTTCTTACCTTACTTTTTCAAAAGTCAGATGGTAAAAAAAGCCATTTCTCCACCGCTAATCCAAACGGGCATTAAGTTTGTTTTGTTAATTTGTAACAAAACAAAAAAGCTTCAACGTTACCTTAATTTTCCATCCCATTACTTTAGTACTTTAGAATTGGACTTTTGACCACTACAAATATAAAGAATAAAATATACGTTTGGTTGTTAAATTTATATCAAGTTTTAATTCAATTCCCTTAGTTTATAAAGTCTTATTTAACAAACAATACTTATTCTACAAATTAAAAAACTGATTTTGATGTGAAACGAGCTAGGAAAGGGGAGGAGAGAGAAACTAGAGGAGGGATGACAGCGAGAAGAAGGGGAAATCAGATGAACGGAGGGAGGAGAGAGAATATTTAGAGAGAAAAGAAATTCTTATTCAATCAATTAAGCTGCCTACAATAGAGAATCCTAAGCTCTACTTATAACGCCCTAGAAATAATAAAATAACAATTCAAAATTCAAATTTAAATCCTAAACTTAAAATTCAAATTCAAATATGGATAAATATTCTCATTTAATAATTATAATGGATAACCCAAGATCTCCTACATAAACCCTAGATTTTCTCATCCCATATCACACAATTTCTCACTCGCTTGAAAAACTCGGCTCCTGATGATTTAAAAGTGACGCACAAATCCGGGAGGGGAGGCAGGCTAATTCTTTAACATATCGCTTCCATTTGAAAATCCTTTCCAACAAGTGAGATACCTTGGTAGGAATAACTAGTTGAATCTTGAAGAGTGTTTGGAAAACCTTTCCAACAGACAAGGTATTATTGGAGTGGACCATTCAGCAATGGAGTAACCTTAGGCAGTGTAGTATGCTGAGGAGGTGAGGTTGTTGTCCTTTGAATGCGAACCTTGCTAATCTCAATCGGTCTCACGTGGATGACATGATCAACATGATTATTGGTATTGATAGCATCAATTACAGGAGTTTTCCTTAGAGCATGTAGGACATATGCAGTAAAGACACATCAACGTCATGATTGGGTTCTGTAATGATCCAAAAATGGAATTAAGGGCTAATGACTTCGAAAGTGATGTAATTATTGTTAAATAAATACTTTTGAAGAATATGATACGAATTTCGACTTGAATGTATTATAATCAATGCCTAAACCCTGTATTTAAGTTCAATTCCGGATTAACATCTAAATTGAATTAAATAAGAGGGAGGGCGCATATTAAAGTGACATGGAAAGATATAAATGTGTTTTGGTGATTATTCAATAAGAATTGCCACAATCAAGGGCAAAATGGGAAAAAGGAAAGTTACTGACCAATTGGTCAGTTACTAAAAAGGAAGCTCCTTTGTAACTTAAAGATCAATGGTTGAAATTCATTGAGCAAGAGAGTGGAATCCTATGTATGTGTGTTCATGTGTGCCATTGAAGAGGAGATAAGATCATGCCTAGTGTCAAAATGTAGACCATAGGATGGAGATCAAATTTTCAATCTCTTTTCCTCTCTTCTCTCTTCCTCCAAGTCGGTTAGGGTGCTTGGTTCAAGGGGAAAAATCTGAAACTTCATCATCATCTCATCTTCTCTCTCCCAAACTCCATTTTCATGCAAGACCAAGAGGAAAGAGAAAGTGAAAGGTGAGATTTTGGTTTGTTGAATGTCCTCTAATGCTCAAGCACTCTTTATTAATATTGTTCATGGTGTTGAGGGCTTTATTGCTATGGTTTCAGAATTTTGAAAGGTGGTGTTTGAGTGTTTGAAGAAAGTTGGAGGTTGTGAAATCAAGAAACCAACCTTGAGAAGAGGAAGAGGTAAGAAAGAGCTCTCTATTGACATGTTCATTTTGATCATAGGTTAAGTTTTGGAAATTTATGATTTTGTCCTGATTTTGGTGTCATTTTGAAATGGATGAATTGCCTAATGTATTGTGGTAGATTTGGTGTTATATTGTGTTATTGAGACAATGGAATTGGTTTGAACCATTAGAAATAAGTTTGGTGAAATCGAGTAAGGTATAGGAATGGGATGTCCAAAACCAAAACTTATTGTTGGGATGAGAATTTGGTTGTTTTAGTGTGTCCAATGAATTCCTTGTGAAAAACTGGTGTGGGAGCAGGTTGTTGTTAGTTTTGGGGACCATTGGACCCTTTGGTTTCAAGTTTGGGAAATTTTGTCAATTGTTACGTTTTGGTTTCTGATAAGCATCACTCGAGTGCACAGGGGTGTCACTCGAGTGCAGCATCCTATTTTCCCTTTTTCTTCAGTTTTTGGTCGCACTTCCAAGCCAGTATGCAAGAGTGCACATTCTCACTTGCGAGTGATATGGGTCATCACTCGAGTGAACCTTGTCTCATTCGAGCGCAAGAGTATTTTGCACTAGGAGTTCGTGTCTCGAGTTGTCACTCGCATGCCATTTTTCAAGAGTATGTGCTAGCACCCGCAAGTGCTGAGCCATCACTCGAGTGTTAGAGCTAATGCTCGGGTGTATTCCTCATGCTAGGGTTTCTGTTGCTTTCGGGTAGTCACTTCTTGTACCTCACTTTGTAGGACTCGGGTGAGTTTAAGGCTATCACTCGAGTGTGGGGTTCAAAACTTGAGTGTTGTGATCATTTTCTGTCTCTGTGATTTCTTTCGGGTAAGCACTCGTACGAGTGAGCTTCCATACTCGAGTGCAAATCTCGATATCCCTCGAGTGAGGCCTTCTTCACTCGAGTGCATAGTCAAAAATCAGTGTTAGACATTCGAAAAAGGAATCTTTAGGGCAGCGTTTCCAATCCTTTAGGCATATGTCTAGGCTTCTAGTAGCCACTTAAAGAGTTCAAATGGTAACCAACCTTAAGTATTATGAAAATAAGAATTTGGAATAGAGAATAACCTATTGTCCTTGATTTGGTTTATAGGTTTTGATATTTGCCCTGCTCGAGAACAAACTGTGCCGGAGCACACCAGGATAGAACAAGGTAGTGACGTTTTTCCTTATACTATATGTGATACATTGTATGTTTGATTTATCTTTGATTTGTGAAGACTTCGTATGCTACAAAGCTTGTGGATGTGAGCCGAAAGGCTATTTATGGGCCAAAAGGCTTTGTGGGCTGAAAGGCTGTTGTGGGCCGAAAGGCTATATGTATGCACTGCCACGCCAATAGTCCCTAAGTCACTAACAATGGTTCGGGTAAGGACCACGTGCCTTCCCGACAGTAAAAGGGGATGAGGGTGGGGTGTGATATGTGTTTGTGCTTCTATGTTGTGTGATGATTTACTTGCATGCTATGTGATTACATGTGGTTGAGTGAATTGTTACTACTGGGATTCTTTTGAATCTTATTCTTTCCTTTGACTAACCTTCAGATAGGGCAATCGGCTCCAAGGGAAAGGAGACGACCAAGGGCGGATAATTCAAACATAGATATTAGTTGGTTATCATATTTGCATTGAGGATCACTGTATATTTTGTAAATAGTATTTTGGATATGGTTGTGTAATTCCTTAAATGGGAATGTTTGAACCCTTAGTATGTATATTTATCAACCCGGGGGTCGCCAGGATTTTTGTTGTATACTCTGATATATATAAGTGTGATTTAACTGCACAGGGTAATTATGTTTGAAATTTGAAATTGAGACCAGGATAGGGAAGGAATTTTGAAAGAATTTGTGAAAACCCTACCAGAAGGAAGGGATTGAAATGAGTTTTAATTATCTGTCGGTCTCTAATCCATTTTAATTATGTATTCTTGAATCATAAATACAGTTTTCGAGGTAGGGGTTACAGGTTCCATAATAGTTGGCAATGGTTCTTCAGTTAGGATTGCAATCTCATCTCCTTGCTTTGAAGAATAAGCTTTGACTTCTCTCAACTCGCTTATTTGGATCGTTATACTCCTATCTACATTGCACAACTTATGGAGCTGTTGACATAGAATCTTTATGTCCTCTCACATATGGGCACGTTGACCCTTAACTTCGGCATTCAAGAATTCTGGTTATGCCTTGAGATGTTTATCTTTAGCCTTCCAATGTTCCTAAGAAGCCTCATACTCTTCCTTTTCCTTACGTCTTCTTTCAGCTCTCCTGTAATATTCTTAAACTTCAGGCATAAAGAAGTTTGAGTTATCATCTTGACTAAAGTTAGGATCTTTTTGTTAGTGATGATCATCTTCCTCAAATTGAGGATATGTGGCATAGTTTTGCTGACGACAGGCGGTCAACGTATTCATGTTGAACCACATAGTTGTGTTGACAATGATAGGCATGTCCATGTTGTCACAATTCAACATATCCATAATGATAATCATAAACGTATGGCTCATGATGAGCACACTCATGCGCTATCACTGATGTCTGTCATGCTCATATTGTTGACATTCAGGGTACTCGTATCGGTGCTCATCATGTGTATGATGTTGATAGCTTTCATCATTATAACTATATCGATGTGAATCTGAAAGAGGCAAGCTTTACCCAAGAGGGGGTGAATTGGGTTATGTGATAAATTTTTTGCGAGTTACGGTGTTATGGAGAAAAATAAAGAGAGAGTAGAGATAAGAGAATTTGCACACAGAGAGTTATACTTGTTAGGCTTAACCCCAGACCTACGTTCAGTCCTTAGAGATCAACACTCAAGATTTTCACTAATCTTCCAAGATTCAGTGGGCTCTCGGAATGCCTCAAGACAATAACTATCCTCGCAAGGACTAAGAGCAGAAATATACTACACTTAGAATTTTCTCTCCCCCTTACGGCAAGTGTTACAAGCAGAACAATCCCTATGACCTTTCTCTCTTGCTTATGTATGCAAGTCTTACGAGCTGCAATATTCTCTCATGCTTGCACCTTTTAAGTCTTACTAGCAGAAAGTTCTAACAGAAATTTTCTCTACAGCTTCACCCCTAAGGAATCTACCTTCTTAAGGTTCCTTTACCTTGAGATAAAAAATATAATTGAAATGTGTTCACAAAACTCTCTTACAGAGTGGATATGATAATCACTGAAGTATAATGTGAATATATAGATGAATATAAAAGGTAGAGACTCTTGTAAGTTTTTTGATATATGCTCTTATGGTATGTTCTTCTATTTTTCGTCTATCTCTGATGCTTTGTATTTATAGCAAGTCTGAAATAGCCATTGAGGAGGGGGATGTTCTATTATGAAACTGAACGTCACGTTGTGGAGTGGGATATAGGCGTTTATGTTTTTAGAAATTCGTTCATGGTAGGTAAACTACATGTGATGACAGTTGTCCTACAGTCGATGTGTAATGATGCTGTTTGCCGTAATTGACTCTCTCATTTGAATCTGTAATATAAATGTTCATTTTCCTGTTTCACACTTGAAATATATGTTAGACGACATTTAGGTATAATAACAAGTGAAAATATAATGAATAAATATCATTTAACCATATTCGGATTGTTCGCTGTGACTCTGTATTGCATTCTGCTTCAAAGCCAGGTGAACTCGAGTTCTTCCTTTACACTCGAGTGTACATAGAATTCACACTCGAGTTCTCTTTGAAATTTGCGTGCCTGTACAGAGTAAACTTGATCACACTTTCAAGTGCATGAGATAACTTTCAAGTGTTGGTGCCGACACTCGAGTTCTTAAGCCATACTTGAGTGTACTTGACTGTTATCACATTTCAGGTTGTCTCTGCTAAGCACTTGCAGGAGTGAGCTTTACATTTGTAAGAGTGTTTATGCCACACTCGAGTGCACAATCATGAACTTGAGTGTTTAGGCTGTTCAGCACCTCTTCACTTGGTTCTTACAGAAAGTGTAAAGTTTGAGCTAGAAGTGCAAGTCGACACTGGAGTGCTTACTCCTCACTCAAGTACACCATCACATGTCAATTTGATAAGTTTTCTGATTTTGCTTCGGTATTCAAATATGCAATGGTTCACTTGAAAGTGTTGCTGCAAGACTCGAGTCTTAATCCTACACTCGAGTGTATATACAGACACTCGAGTGCACTTCATGGTTTCAAGATCTTGTTTGCTCTTGGGTAAACACTTTCAGGACTAGAGTGTCTTTCTTACCAACACTCGAGTGTTGATCCAAAACTCGAGTGCACCATGTAGTTTCCGGTTCTGCTTCACTCTCTGTGAAACACTTCCACAGGTGTACTTTCTAAACTCGAGTGATATGGCTTCCAATGCTCGAGTGCATCAGTAGAATTTTAGTTTCTGTACCAGCTTCTATCTAACACTTGCAAGAGTGTGAAGCCATACTCGAGTGTTCATACTTCCAGAACTCGAGTGCTTTCTCCAAACTCAAGTGTATTAGTCATTTTCCACAACAACTTTCTGTAAACTTGTGAAATGTATTTGATAATAGAATGGGTTTGAGTTTACATCTTCAAAACATGAATTCCTTTACAAAACAATGTATTAATAGTTTGTTATAATCAAAACATAGATTCTAACATTCTCTCCCTTTTTTATGATGACAAAACCTTAGTGATGGATTTGGAAACTTAATTGTTTTGTAAACCTTATTGAAAACTCTTGTTTGATTTGCAAATGCATAAACACCAAAGTTACCATAGATCAAAGTTGTTTGCTACTCTATTTGGCATTTTTCATCAATTTCTCTGCAAGATTTTCACTGTAACACTTCTAACAAGATCAAGTCATATTATCTAATTCAAAAACATAACATAACTTTAAAATTAACAATTGAACGATAAAATTCAAATTTCATTACATAGTTTAACAAAACATGAAAAGCTTAAAATACATGAAACACTTAAAAGGCTCCCCAAGGTCCCCCTTAATCTATGATGCCTTTAAGCTCCCCAAGCTCCCCTTAATCTATGTTCCCTATCAAAAGCTCCAAAAAAAACACAAATGCCATCACTCCTTCTTCTCCCCAGGCTGTCTTCATCAGAAAAGGGAGATTGAGGGAAATTGATAGGATTAGTATCAGGAACAGGCTGTGGTGGAGTATATAAGACTAATGAGTAGAGGGATCAATAGGGTTTGACACAAAAGGTGGTGAAGATGGCTGAGTAGCAGGCTACTGAGAGGATTAACCATTCAATGTGACATCCATAGTTGCTGAAGTGATAGGATTGGTGTATGTGAAGATGGCTGAGTAGCAGGCTACTGTGGTGGTGGTTGGTGCAGTTGTGGATGGTGATGTAGAGGTGGTTGGTTGTGGAACTAATGTAGGAGGGAAAAAAGTAGGAGTATAGGAAGGTGAGTGTGCAAGAATGTCTCCAACGCATTCAGTCGCCTCATGTGATCTTCTTGTGTCTTGACCATTAAGTCAAAGTTGTGATTTGCCTTGTCTACCAACTTGAGGACTTGAGATTCCATCTTATCCACCAATTTCTCATACTCTGCAAACAACTCCTTCTTCAGGTTGGCCATTGCTTTATTAATCACTTATATCATAAAGCCTTGTATAGATGCACTAAAGATCAAAGGAGAAGGAGACAGAGATTTTCCTCTTGCAGAAGATTGAGCCTTATTAGCTTTTGAAGGTGTGGTCTCTCGTGGTGTGGTCTCTCGTGGTGTAGGTTCTTTGCTGAGAGGAAAAGATAATCCCATATGATTCATCTGAGTCATACCAGATCTGGGTATCTTGACCTTCTCATTTCCTTCTAAATACCAAATTTTGTTGTGGCGAAGGATGAGGGATACAAGTTAAGGATATGGAATGGTGGTTGATCTGGATGAAGAGAATCTGAATCTCCTTATTTCACTGAAGATTAGTTCTTCTACATTCCTCTGTTGGCCGGTAAGAAAAGAAGCTAACATGTTGTAATCCCTATGGGCAAAGTGTGTGAAATTCTTGGATTTATTTATGATGCTGCGGGTGTAGATATAGTAAAGGGCATAGTGAGAGTCTGGCATTATGATAGGCTTGACATTCAAAGGGCCTACTGGTTCACCTGGTCTAAACAATTAGAAAATTTGGTCAGGTGCGAACTCTTGGGCTGGATCAGAAAGTGGCATGATATAACCAAGAATGGTGTTTATAATAGAAGGGGTAATCATCACAAATTGGCCTATAACAGTAGTAACAATCCCTTCCTTTATTAATTCACTATTTTTAGTCTCAATGTTTTTAACCTTCATATTGTAGTAAAAGGTTCTAACAACCGTAGGTGAATAGGGTATGTGCACAATTAGCCAAGGTTGATAAAATGCAAGGGAAGGTCTAAGGTTCAAGCCACAATGATCATTTAGATAATCCAGGTCTACAGATACCATTGGGCAAAAACTATGACCAGAGAATTTAGTGTCATATACCTTCTTGTTAAAAGGTTTCAATTCCTGGTTATTGAAATTTTCTGGAGGGACAGGATCAAGTTCTTCTTCCTTCAGTGCTTAAGAGGTGGCTGGTGCTCCCGACTATGAACCACTACTGCTAGACTATCAAGGAACATGATGAGATGTAGAGGCACTGACTTGGAAGGCAATCTTGCCAACCAAGGCATCCAACTTTGACTGTTCTATTGCTTGTTGGAGTTGTTTGTCATCTTTACTATCAGAGGAGGACTCTTGTGGTACTTCTATAATCTTCCTCTTTCCTTTCCCTTGTACCTCCTTTGTTTTTGACCGAGTCACTATCAGTTTTTTGATTGTCACTCCCTTAGCTTTCTTCGGAGGAGGTTGAACAACCTTCACTTTTGGTGTAGGATGCTTCTTTTTAGCAGGAGTTGTAACCCCCGCCGTCATCAAGGCCGAGATTAGTGTTTAAACTCATTTTATAATTGGATAAGAGATCGAGAGTAATTAAAAACCTTTTTCCAAAAACCTGTACGACAAGATCTCCATCCTTTCATTCATAAAAACAATTGGCCTGTTCGGTTTGTCACATATACAATATCAGAGTACCAATAAAATTCCCGACATTCACTCGGGATAATATCATTAATCTAAGAGTTTTATAGGGCATCATTGTCCATCTCAGTTTCCCAAACTGGGGATTACACAACAATTACAAATCTATGGTCAATCCAATATATACATACAGTTGTCCAAATGATAACCAAAAACCAAAAAGAAACTAAGATACCACCGGCAATCCTAGTCTTCCTTGCTCACTTGCTTGTCTCGAGATCCAGTTGCCCTGGCTAAAAATGTTATTTAGAAAGAGTGAGATTCAAAAGAATCCCAGTAGCAACAATTTACGTATATGATGCATAATTAAACATAACAAGTAAGCATATTTCATAATGCAGCATAACAGTATTCAAGACTAGGCACATCACTACGTCCCCTCAACAATATTCAAGGCTGGGCTTACCGCCACATCCCCTATTCAAGGTCGGGCTAACCGCCATGTCCCCCGCTCATTCACTGATTAATACAAACAAGCAATACATTATACATGATATAAGATAAAGTGTCACTACCTTGTTCTTTCCGTTTTTGTTCAGGCGTATGCCTTCTATGTTCAGGGCAAATATAAAATCCTATAATCATTAAGGACGATAGGTTATCACTTATCCCAATACTCAAATGACCCCAAAACACTTGGATTTGGTTATCATTAAAGACCTTTAGGTAGCTATGAAAGCCTCTAACAATAGCCTAAAAGGATTGGAAAGCACTAGGTTAGAAACCACTTTTCAAAATCACAAGGTGCTGAAAATAGGGGTTGGCTGCAGCCAAGAAACCTCTGGCTACGGCCAGAAACAGCACATAAGGTTTCAGGCTGCAGCCAAGAATTTTCTGACTACGGCCAGGAAAATTTTGTTTCTTGGCTGAACTTTGAAAAATCATAACTAGTTCTAGAAAATTCAAAATGAGGTGATCCCAAAGCCCATTGAAAGCTATTTAAGTTCTCTTTACTAGAAAAATATGAAACATTACCAGAAATTACCACACAAATACAGAATTCAAGAAATGTCCACATTGCTCCAGAATTGATCCCAGATTTAATATCAAGCTTTGGACAGTCATAACTCCTAGCTCACAAATCGAAATGACATAAATTATATGTCCATTTTGAAGATTGGCATGTGAAATTTAAGATTGGAAAGTTTCAGAATTTTTCAACACCATTTGCTATTTTAAAACGTCCATGCAAAACCATTGCCAGCAGAGTTTTTCACTAACCAAAACTTGCCACTTTTTAAACTAAGTTCCCAATGGTTCAAAATTCATATCCAACACAACTCCCACACAATTTTCCACAAGGAACAAAATGGAACCATCAAAACAACCAAATTCTCATTCCATCTATATGTTCTGTTTTTGGCATATATTCAACAAAAATCCCAAAATTGTCAAACTTGGCATTTAAGCTTCAATCAAATTCTATCTATCTAAGATACATCTCAAAACATTATATCGATGACAACAACAAATCAAACACCACAAGACCCTAATTTTCAAAAATAGGGCTAAATTCCCAGAAATTCAAACTTAACTAAATGACCACAAAACTTTTATCAAAATGCTCAACTCATTTACCTCTTTAACTTTCTCTAAAGGAGTTCTTTGATTCTCCAAACTCTATATCTCCTTGAGAGTTCAAATCACCACCAATGGTAAATCTACAACCATAGAATCAAAGCTCTCAATGCAAGGAACAAGATTGAAGACGGGAGTTTTTCCATTAGAGGTCATTAAGAGGGTCAAAATGGAAAGAACTTACCTTGGCACTTCCTCTTTCTTCTGCAGAAATGAACACAAAAAATGGAGAGAGATGAGAGAGAAATAAGTGCTTCAAGAGTGGAGAAGATGAAGTAAAATGACGGCCTCTTCCCTTGCCATACCTTGCAGCCGAATTCAAGGGAAGAAAGAGAAAAGAAAATGAATAAAATATGTTGGATTTGACTTCTCTCAACAACTATCATCTAATAGTCTTGCCATTTGTCCCATTCTCATTGGCTCTCCTCAAATAAGTAACTACTTAGTTACTCTAAGCACTCCATTAGCCTTTGAGACACACTTCTTATTTTTCTTTTAGTTAGTAATTATTTTCTCCATTAATCACTAACTAATCAACCAATAATTTCCATTCTTTCCATTTTTCCATTGATTATGGCATATTAACTTAAATTGCCACATAACACATAATTAAATTCTTTTCTTCTTCTTCATACGCCATTTACCCTTATTTTACCCCAAATAATTATTTCATCACATAATTATGCTAAAATACAGGGTGTTGGTCATTTCTAATAACAATTCAAGTGTCAATTAACTTTAATTCACAATTACATTCTTGATAATCATCATTAGCCCTTAATCAAAATTTGGGGCGTTACAGGAGTCACCTTCTTCTTAGTGACTTGTGTCTTTGGAGGAGATGGAGTTGGTGCAGATGATGGAGTCGGAGTTGGCGTTGGCGTTGCCGTCTCGGTGGAGAGTGAATGAGAATGAGAGGATGAGGAAGTTTCTTGAGTCACCTTGGGTACTTTTGTACAAACCATTGTGAAGAATCAAAGAAAACAAAGGATTTGGTGAATTCTTAGAAAGTATGGATTAAGGCTTGAAAGTGAGGATTTAAAGGAAAAGTCAAACATTTGAAGTGAATTGGAAGGTTGCAACTGACAATTGATGGTAATGGAGGTGTAGTTTCAGTGGGTAATGGTTGAAATTGAACGGGTGTGTGTTTCAAGTGAAGAAAACTATTTGAGTGAGATGAAAGAGTGTGACATTTGAGCTTTTGAAAAACCCCTCGACACTCGAGTGTCCTGCTTATGCAGTCACATGTGAAAGTATATGCATTCAAGTGTGACTTTTTTGCACTCAAGTGCTATACTAAAATTTCAATTAAAAATGAAGTTGCGTACCTAATTTGAGTGTAGCTTGTAGACGCTCAAGTTTATTTTTCCATCCTCATGTATCTTTGTACTCAAGTCTTCCAAGATCACTTGAGTAACCATGCATTCGATTTTAAATTTCTTTGCATTGTTCTTTCTGCACTCGAGTCTGTCACCAACACTTTCAAGTGTGTTCTTTCTACACTCGAGTATGACCCCAGCACATGAGTGTAGGTCAACATTTTTGATGAACTCAAGTGTTCATTCAGAGTTTATGTACTCTATGTTAATCCTTGTTTTACAAACTGAAAGCAAAGTATATGATTTTGAAATTTGGACTTGAGTGTTCATTGTGAACTCGAGCATTATGCCTTGCACTCGAGTGTTCACCTTGCACTCGAGTGTGATACCAATAGTGCATGTAATATCTTTTTACCTCTATTTCAGTGATCGTAACTAGAATATTCCTGCAAAATAGACTTCTACATACTTCGATGCTTAAGTTAGTATAGTAATCATCAAAACATATACATAAACGTATACTAAACATTATTTATAACAAGTAAATCTTACAACTCATTAGGATTAACCATTCCCAATTCTCTCCGTATATATAAAAATTGATCTTTTGCTATCGGCTTTGTGAATATATCAGCGAGTTGAAGATGTATCGGAATGAATTCTACTTTGACATCCTTCTTTTGAACATGATCTCGAATGAAGTGATGTCGGATTTTTGTGTGCTGTACAGGATTCTTGGCCAAGCTTATGGTGCTGGTGTTGTCACAATAAATAGGTATCTCCTTCAAGTAGATTCCCAAGTCTTAAAGTTATTGCTTTAGCCATAGTACTTGAGAACAACAACTTGTTGCAGCTATGTATTCAGCACAACTTGCTGCAGCTATGTATTCAGCTTCAGTAAAGGATAACGAAACTGTGTTCTAGTTTTTGTTGAACCATGATACTAGAAAGCCTCCAAGAAATTGGCATTATCCACCAGTGCTCTTTCTGTCAGTTTTATATCCTCAGTGATATGAATCTGAATAGTCTATCAAATATTCGTTTCATCCTTTCAGGTACCATAGGCCAAGTTCTACAATGTCTCCTAAGTACCTGAAGATTTTCTTTATGGTTTCTGCATGTGATACCTCAGGAGCATATTGATACCTTGCACACATCCCAACACTGAATTTTATATATTGCTTGCTTGCTGTTAGATAGAGTAATGAACTAATCATTCCTCTATATTTAGTAATGTTGAAGTCAGGGACTTTCACGTCGGTATCTAGCAGTGTGGTAGTGCTCATTAGAGTGTCAGATCCATTAGCATTTTCCATTCCGTACTTCTTTAATAACTCCTTCAAATATTTGGTTTAGGATATAAAGATCTCATTCTTTCATTGCTTGATTTGAAATCCAAGAAAGAAGTTTAGTTCACCCGTCAAAGACATTTCAATTCTCCCTGCATAAGCTTTGAAAACTCTTGACATAGAGATTCGTCAGTAGCACCAAATATTATATCATCAATATATATTTGAACTACTAATAAATCATTTTTGTTGTGTTTGATAAATAACGTAGTGTCTAATTTTCCTCTGACAAAGTTTTGATCAATAAGAAATATGCTTAGTCTTTCATACCAAGCTCTCGGTGCTTGTTTTAAACCATATAAAGCTTTCTTAAGTTTGAAAACATAATCAAATTATGTTTCATCTTTAAAACTAGGAGGTTGTTCTACTTAAACTTCCTCTATAATGTAACCATTTAGAAAAGAACTCTTCATATTCAATTGATAAAGTTTAAAACCTTTAATGTATGCAAAGGCTAAGAGTACTTGTATGGCTTCCAGTCTTGCCACTGGAGCATATTTTCCCTCATAATCAATACCTTCTTCTTGATTATAGCTTTTGGCAACTAACCTTGCCTTGTTTTTCACAATGATTACAGATTCATCAAGTTTGTTTTTGAAAACCCATTTGGTTTCTATTGTAACCCCTACCTTTATAGCCGATATTATGGTTCAAAAATGTGCCATTAAGTTAAATTGGAGACCAACGGAGAATTCAAAACTTATAAAAGTCTCAGCTTTAAGACATGATTCAGTCCTGTGATAAAGTGGGATTTTTAAAACTTTTCACAATCTGTTTAATTAGGTCTCATTTTCACATTTCAAAACTATTTGGCTTGCTTGGTACCATTCCATTCATTCATATTAGAGTATTTAATGAAATTCCTGACGACACTCGGGTTTCAATTTTAACTATAAGAGCCTACAGGACTTATTTGCCCATTTTCAAGCGGAGATTACAGACAATTACACAAATCTACTACATCGGTCTACATCTACATATATAATTATCCCAACATTTGTTAACTAACACAAAACTAATCCCCCAACCACGAACTCTAACCGTCCTTGTATATCAGCTTCTCCTTTTAGCTGCCAGCCCTAGCTGTAGGTTAGTAATGGAAAGAGAGAGATTCATAGGAATCTTAGTAGTAACAATTTCAATCATATGATATATAATAAACAAGAGATGTAAGTAATTATTACAAAATGATAACACCATAATATTCTCAGCGGCAATTTAAAACAACAACGCCTTTTTATGTAATGACCTCACCCGTACATCAGCCTTGACTACCCTCACCCGTACATCAGCCAAGACTTCTGGCATAAACAACAACAACATTCGCCGTATTCACTTTCACGGCATTATAACAGTTTTCGCTGTGTTCACAACGGCATATACAACAACATCATTCACTGTATTCACAACGGCATAAACAATCACAACAGCTTTCACTGTAATCACAAAGGCATAAACAATAGTAACTTTTGCCGTATTGACTTCCACGACATTACGACACAGCGAAATGTAACAACCTCACCGTACATCTCCCAGGACTTTTGGTCGGCCTATCCTCACCCGTACATCAGCCGGGACTTTTGGCATAGTTTCACATTGATGCGTGTGATAAGTAAAATATTTACATATTAATTTTCCCTTATATGATGATTTTGTGAATGTTATTTGAGCTTAATTTAATAAATTTGGGTGTAATTAATAAATAAATAATGATTTTGGCATGAAATAGAATTTCTTGAAAAATACTAAATTATACCCTCTTTCAATTTTCAGGAAATATCTGGAGCTCTAGATGTCGAATTAAGACATTCTATATATGGATAAAAAGCTAAGAAAGAGCTCTACAACTTTTATGTTGAGACCAAAACCCAGTTCTATCCCCAAGGGTTTTGACTTTTGCTTGGAAGTTGAGAGTGAGAATCATCTACCATTCCACTAACCATTCCATCTACCACTTCATCTTCCTTTTTATCTACTACTTCATCTACCACCTCATCTTTCTTTTCACCTACTACTTTATCTACCACTTTATCTATCATACTCCATTCCTCCTTATATATAGCCATTATCTCCTTCACATTTCACACACCAATTCATATCCATTACTCTCCTCTCTTCTCCACTTACACAACCATTTCATATCTATTACTTTCCTCTTTTCTCCATATACACCATCTTAGAGTAGTTTCATGCATTGTATTTAATTCCTGCATGCCTTATATATGGAAAGCTTAGGTAGTCCTCCTTTATGGATGGTATAGGTTGCCACCTATATGGAAGGTTTTACCTTCTAAAGGGACGGCTAGATTTTCTCCATTTTCATACATCTAGTTGTTGTATATTTATATTTTAGAATTTAATAATTAAGTTTTATGCAATGTTAATTTATTTTGGTTTTGTTTTTAATTTCATCATGTGTTAAGTTTCTAATTTTTCTACGGTGATGATGTAGCTTACTAATAACGGATTGAATCTTAACTTATTAAATCTAGTTTGAATTTTTCCTTCATGATTGAGTTTTAATTATTATTCATAATGCTCTTGATTGATTGGCCACCTTTTGAATGATTTCAATATGCATGTTGAGACCGGAAGGAGATGCATGTGTATAGATCCAATAATTAAAACCATGACTTGCATATGAAATATGAATATATTCATATGAGTTGTGTAGTCTTATTGAGTTCTATAAATCTTAATGCATAATTAATTTCTTAAATTCATATAGGAATATATTGGATTAGCAATTAATTATAGAATTGCTTGACCTTGGAAGAGACTAGAAATTAAATTAGGGAAACTTGACTATTAATCATGTGGAATAAATTGGGTTAGAATAGATAAGTGATTCAATCCAAAATTTGTTAAGTGAAATATAATCCCTAGGGCCCTATTTCAATCCAAAATTTCTCTTATACATGATATAAGAGAAAGAGTCACTACCTTGTTTTTTCCATTCCCGCTCGGGCACCTATTTCACATGCTTTGGGCAGACGTCAAGTCCTATAAATCATAATCAAAGACGACGAGTTATTCACTATTCCAATTCTTAACTCCAAAATGCTTAAGGTTGGTTATCATTTGAAACCTTTAGGTGGCTACTAGAAGCCCAAACAAAAGCCTAAAGGGTTGGGAAGAAATAGACCAAAGACCGTCTTTCAAAAGTTCAAAATGCAGTTTTTGAGGGGTTGGCCACGACCAAGCCACTCTTTGGCCGCTGCTAAGAGATGGTCAGAAAGATTTTAGCTGTGGCCAAGAACCACTGGTCGTGAACAAGATCAGGTTAGAAACTTTTGGGCTACGATCAATTACCCTTTGGTTGTAGCCAAGAAAAGGTCAGAGAGTTTTGGGCCACGGCCAAGAACTGGACAAAAACTTTTTGGCTATGGCCAAGATGTCTGACCGTGGCCAAGAACTGGCCTGATTCTTGGTTGACTTCCAACCACCATAGCTTTTCGCGCACACACCGAAACGACACAAATTTTATATCATTTTAAAGCTTGCCATGTCTTCTACAACACTAACAAATTTCATAATTTTTAGAATTCATTTACTCATTCAAAACACCATGAAAACAAGCTCCCCTGCACAGCATTTACACGTAACAGAATTTCCAGAATTTCTAGTTTTCAACCAATGTTTCCAAAGGTCCAACATTCACAACAGGGACAACTCCCCACACAATTTTCCGCATAGAATCCAATGAAAACATCAAAACCACCAAATTCTCACTCCTTTAACATGTTCTATTTTAAACACCAATTCAACAAAAAACCTCAAAATCACCCCAACTTCACATTTAATACTCCAATAAAGTGCATTTATCCAATAAACACTACAAGACATCAACACAATCATCAAAACACCATGACCTCTTTAACACCCTAATTACATGAAAATTAGGGCAAATTCCAAAAATCAAAATACTCAACCAATGACCACAATACATATATCAAAAGATAGCCTTTACTCACCTATTCCTCTTTCTCTAGCTTGTTCTTCAATTCTCCAACCACCAAGTTTCTTTGAGTACTCAAACACCTTCTCTTGAAAATCTAAAACCATACACATGAAGCCCTCATCAAGATGATCAAGATTAAAAAAGAGGATTTGAGCATTTGGGGTCATCTTCAAGGTCAAAATGGCTTACTTTCACTTGATTTCACTTTCTCTTTCCTCCAACCACTATGAACGTCTAAGAGAGAGCTAGAGAGAGAGAGAGAGAGAGAGAAGTGATGAGATCAATTTTTTCCTCTTCACACACACACTTGACCGAATTAAAGAGAAGGGAAGAGGGAAAGGGCTGAAATTTTGACCTTTGACCTTTTGACTTCAATCAAATGGTGTAAAAAATGCCATGTGTTACAATCTTGTGACTCCTCACAACATGCATGAACCATAGAATTATTGTCACCAAATCCATTAGCCATTTAATCACACCTCTTACTTTTTTAGTTATCAGTAAACTTCCCTCTTCGGTTGCTGACCAATTGGACGATAAATTTTCTTTATTCCCATTTTGCCCCTGACTACAGCAATTTTCAACTAGATTACCACTTAACACATAATTTGACCCCATTTCTCATACCATGTGCCATTCCCTTCACTTTTAATTCAACTTAAGCTTTGTCACCATGATTGAGCTTAAATACTGGGTTTGGGCAGTTCTGCTGCTGGTTCGGGTCATTTGCGGCAATACTCACATTGTATTCTCCAAAAGTGTTTGACTAACGTTCATTACGTCCACTTTCAGAGTCATGAGCTCGTATTCACATTTTGGGTCATTACACCTATGACCGAGTGATCTTGAGGTCGAGGCATCAAATCCCAAACTTGATTTCTTTGAAATTGATTTAGCTCTTCTTACATAGCAATTATCCAAAGGGTTAAGGTGCTAAAATGACCATAAAATTTTGTAAAAAGTGCAACTTTAACCATAAACTGTTTTTTGGAGCAAAATTAACCATAAACATTATAAAAGAGGCCAAAAGTAACCATGACGTTAACGTCCGTTAAGATGAACTTTTTAACAAAATGTTAAGGTGCTAAAATAATCATTAACTAATACCAAAAGTATAAAAGTAACCATAAAATTTTTCTTAATTGCAAAAATAACTTGTTGAATATTAATTCATATTTTTTTTTTTTGCTTTTGTGTTATGAGTGTTTTATCAATTTGGAGATTAAAATGACAAAAGTAAAAAAAAAAACTTATAAATTAACGTTCAAAAAGTCACCTATTTTATAATTAATGTTAGGGATTTTATCATGGTTATCTGCCTGAACCAGATCAGAAACTGGCCAACCGGTCAGTAGATCCGAGTCAAGTTTTTAATTTTTTTTAATTTTTTTTTATTTTTCCTTTAGAATTTCATACTATAAACCTAAAATTTTCTATTTCTCACCAGTTTTGTCCCAGTTTAGCTCCGGTCTAACTCACTGACTCTTAACCCAGTACCCCAGCCGATTCACTGACAGACAGGTCCAGGTTTAATTACCATGAATTTTATCTTTTGCGGTTAGGTGATAATTTTCTTGCGTTTCGTTATTCTCGCCAAAATTTAAAAAGTCGACTACTTGAATATTAATTCATAAGTTTTGTCATTTTAATCTCCAAATTGATAAAACACTTATAACACAAGCAAAAAAAAAAATTATGAATTAATGTTCAACAAGTTATTTTTGCAATTAAGAAAAATTTTATGGTTACTTTTGCACTTTTGGTATTAGTTAATGGTTATTTTAGCATCTTAACATTTTGCTAAAAAGTTCATCTTAACGGATGTTAACGTCCGTTAATGTCGTGGTTACTTTTGCCCTCTTTTATAATGTTTATGGTTACTTTTGCCCTCTTTTATAATGTTTATGGTTACTTTTGCTCCAAAAAAGGGTTTATGGTTACAGTTGCACTTTTCACAAAAGTTTATGGTCATTTTAGCACCTTAACCCATTATCCAATCATTGTCAGAAAGTGCTTCTTTAATCTAGAAGGTTCAATTTCAAAAATGAATGCAGAAAATGTAACTTTATTACGAAGTCTATTTATAGTTTTGACTCCTTCATGAACATCTCCAATTACCTGATTAATTGGATGATCTTTCATGTGTCTACATGCTCTTGGCTGAGCATGATCATCGACATTTTCTTCATTTTAAAAATTATCTGTTTGAAAATCATTTTCATTTGAAATGGTTTGATTTTAGTTTTCTTTGTCAACTCCACTTCTTTATCAAAAGACTTTGTTTGGGAGTCTATTTCATCAAACACAACATGAATGGTTTCTTCTACAATGCATGTTCTTTTATTAAAGGTTCTATATACTTTACTTCTATTTAAATAGCCTAAAAACAAACCTTCATCAGACTTTGAATCAAATTTACCCAAGTTTTCTTTACCGTTATTGTGAATGTAGCATTTACATTAAAAAATGTGTAGATGACCAAGGTTTGGCTTTCTTCCTTTATAGAGCTCATATGTCGTCTTTCCAAGTGACTTGCGGATATATGCTTAATTCGAAATATAGCATGAAGTGCTTGTTGCATCTGCCCAGAACACTTGTGACACACCTCTTTCTCATTGAGCATTGCCCTTGCCATCTTAGTGAGGACTTTGTTCTTTCTTTCCACAACTCCATTCTGTTGAGGTGTTCTTGGAGCAGAGAAATTATGATCTATTCCTTGATTATTGCAGAAGTCTTCAAAGAGTTGATTATCAAACTCTTCTCCATGATCAGTCCTGATAGAAACAATATAAATACCTTTCTCGTTTTGGACCTTCTTAGCAAATGTAATAAATTCAGCAAAAGTTTCATCTTTGGAAGTAAGAAATATAGTCAATGTAAATCTTGTGAAATCATCGACAATTACTAGAGTATATAGATTTCCTTCAAAACTTTTTACTCTTATTGGTCCTACTAAATCCATTTGAAGTAATTGTAAAAGTTTGGATATTGAAATCTCATTCTTTGTTTTGAAAGTAGATTTAGTTTGTTTTCCTTTTTGACAAGCATCACAAATCATGCCGTCTTTGAATTTAAGTTTAGGAAGACCAACAACTAAATCTTTTCTAATCAATTTGTCAAGTTGATTCATATTGATATGAGCTAGAGACTTATGCCATAACCAATTTTCCTTAGATTTGCTTTAATAGATTCTTTATTAAGCTGTATATCCTTCTTGTTTACTATCAAGCATTCCTCTGAGTCAAAGATTACCCAGTTATCTTTGTCAGTACTCTGACTCACACTCAGGAGGTTGTGACATAATCTTTCAACATAATATACATCGTTGATTTGAACACCATTGGTTTTTCCAACTTCACTAAATTTGGCAATATGTCCAGATTGGTTACCTCTAAAGGTTACTTTTTCCTTCTTTAGTTTACAACATGGGGAACTTATCTTTGTCACCAATCATGTGTCTCAAGCATCTATTATCTATGTACCACTTGTTTGCCCATGATGCTTTGAGCCATACCTAAAGTAATATGATCAAGTTTTAGGTACTCATAATTTCTTGGGTCCTTCATGGTTAGTATGAAACACTCTTAGTACATGCGTCTCTTTCGAAACCCATTTATATGTGCTAATGGCTTTGCCCTTTCTAAAATAACATGATGAAGTATAATGGCCTTCCTATTGTAGTAATTACATGATGCAAATAGATTTGATGCATGTACTATATTTTTAAAATATTTGAGATATGTTTACTGCCTTTCTTCTTTTTTCCTCTGTTTTTATCTTGAACAAAATTATATCCAATTCTGGATTTATCATGAGTGACTCTTTGTGATTTTAAGATTACTTTAAGAGTTTTACTTCCTTTAGTAAATTTTTCTAAAGTTTTTGTTAAGTCACTTATTTTCTTATCCTTTTCCTCACATAATGCACATGATGATATGATAGTACTAGTTCTACTTTCTAACCCCTTTACTTTCTTCTTATAACTTACCATTTCTTTAGCTACCTTGATGAATTCAGTATGCAATGCATTAGACAATAATTCAGCATAAGTAGGTTCAAAAATACTCACCTTAGAGTTTGATTCTTCTTCTTTAGCCACCAAGCATATATTTGCAACTTCGTCGTCGTTGTCGCTTTCTTCATCTGACGAACTATCATCCCATATGGATGATATATATGCTTTCTTTTTCTACTTCTTCTTCTCTTGATTCTTGAAGCATTTGGACTTGATATGTCCTAGCTTCCCACATTCGTAGCATATGACTTATTACTCTTTGTTTTCTTTCTTGCTCGAACTTCCTTGATTATTCTTGAAGTTCTGTTGGCCTCTTCTATAGAATTTTTTGAACTTTTTTATGATAATTCCCATATCACTATCATCAAGTTCATCTTCGTTTTTTGATGAATTGACTTCCTTGATAACTTTGAGGGCGACTCATTTTTTCTTTTTGTCATTGAACATTTTCAGTTCCTTCTTGAATTTCAGCTTTCCTTCATACTTAGAAAGACTATCACAGAGTGCAGCGACGGATCTCATTGATTCACTTTTGGCTTCTTCGATAGTTGTCACCTTTGCTTCCCATTCTTTTATAAGAATGTTAAAAATCTTTCTCACTTGTGAATTTTGATCAAAGGTTTTTCCAAGTGCTGATAGCTGGTTGACAAGATGGATATATCTGAGTTCAAATTTGGAGATCCTCTCTCCAGGTTTCATTCGAAACAGATAATACTCTGAAATTAGAGTATTGATTTTATTTTCTTTGATCCCGGATGTACCTTCATGTGCAATTTCTAGTGCATCCCACATGTTTTTGGCTTTTGGCAGCGTGCAGATTCGAAAATATTCCTTTTGACTGAGGGTGCTCTATATCATTAAAATAGCTTTGCTATTTAATGTTACTAATCTCTTATCGTTGTCGTCGTCGTATTCCTCTGGGTTTTTTCTTCACAACTCTATCTTATTCTTTCTTCATTGGAACATAGTCACCGTTTTGTATTACATTCCATAAACCGTATTTGTTTACCATTACAAATACTTTGAATTTAGCTTTCCAGAATGAAAAATGCTCTCCGGAAAAACCAGGAAGTTTAGTGATGAAAGCTCCATCTAGAAGAATGTTCTCACCCATTGTTGCCATTTAATAGATCCTTCTCAAGTTGTTAAACTCCTCGGAGAAGACCTTGCTCTAATACCAAATGAAAGAGGCAAGCTTCACCCAAGAGGGAGATAAATTGGGTGATTGATAAATTTTTCGCATTTTACGGAGTTATGGAGATAAAAGAAGAGAGAGTAGAGATAAGAGAATTTGCACACAAAGAGTTATATTGGTTCGGCCTAACCCCAGGCCTACGCCCAGTCCTCAAAGATCAACACCTCTAAGATTTTCACTAATCTTCCAAGATTTAGTGAGCTCTCCGAACGCCGCAAGACAACAACTATCCTCGTAAGGACTAAGAGCAGAAATATTCTATACCTAGAATTTTCTCTCCCCCTTACGGCAAGTCTTACGAGTATAACAATCCATATGAACTTTCTCTCCTTCTTACCTATGCAAGTCTTACGAGAAGCAATGTTTTCTCCTTCTTACACCCATGTAAGTTTTACTAGCAGCAACATTCTCTCTTTCTTGCACCTTGTAAGTTTTATGAGCAGAAAGTCCTAAAAGAAATTTTCTCTACAGCTTCACCCATAAGGAAATCTACCCTCTAAAGGTCCTTTTACCTTGAGATCAAAAATACAATTGAAATGTGTTTACAAAACTCTCTCACAAAGTGGATATGATAATCACTGAAGTTAATATGAATATAGAGATAAATATAAAGGCAGAGACTCTTGTAAGTTTTTCGATATATGCTTTCATGGTATGTTCTTCTATTTTTTTTTTGTCTTCGATGCTCTGTATTTATAGCAAGTATGAAATAGTCGTTGAGTAATGTGCCATTTAGGAGTGGGATGTTCCGTTATGAAACTGAATGTCACGTTGTAGAGTGGGATATAGGCGTTTATGTTTTCAGAAATTCATTCACGGTGGGTCAACTGCATGTGATAACAGTTGTTCTGCAGTCGGTGTGTAATGATGATGTTCGCCCTAATTGACTCTCTTATTTGAATATGTAATCTGAACATCCATTTTCCTATTTCACACTTGAAATATATGTTAGATGACATTTAGGTATAACAACAAGTGAAAACATAATGAATAAATATCATTTAACCATATTCGGATTGTTCACTGTGACTCTGTATTGCATTATGCTTCTGAGTCAGATGAACTCGAGTTCTTCCTCCACACTCGAGTGTACATAGAATTCACACTCGAGTTCTCTTTGAAATTTGCATGCCTATACAGAGCAAACTTGATTACACTTTCAAGTGCATGAGATAACTTTCAAGTATTGGTGCCCACACTCGAGTTCTTGAGCCACACTCTAGTGCACTTGACTGTTATTACATTTTCAGGTTGTCTCTGCCAAGCACTAGCAGGAGTGAGCTTTGCACTTGCAAGAGTGTTCATGCCACACTCAAGTGCACAATCATAAACTCAAGTGCTCACGCTATTCAGCACCTCTTCACTTGGTTCCTGCAAAAAGTATAAAGTATGCACTGGAAGTGCAAGTCGACACTCGAGTGTCTTACCCCTCACTCAAGTGCACCATCACATGTCAATTTGATAAGTTTTCTGATTTTACTTCAGTATTCAAATCTGTAATGGTTCACTTGAAAGTGTTTCTACAAGACTCGAGTCTTGGTCCCACACTCGAGTACATATACAGACACTCGAGTGCACTTCATGATTTCAGGATCTTGGTTCCTCTTGGGTAAACACTTTCAGGACATCACTTTCTAGACTCGAGTGTATTTCTTATCAACACTCGAGTGTTGATCTAGAAATCGAGTGCACCAGGTAGTTTCTGGTTCTGCTTCACTCTTTGCGAAATACTTCCACAGGTGCACTTTTTGAACTCGAGTGATATGGCTTCCAACACTCGAGTGCATGACATGAACTCGAGTGCATCAATAGAATTTCAGTTTCTGTACTAGCTTTTGTCTAACACTTGTAAGAGTGTGAAGCCATGCTTGAGTGTTCATGCCTCCAGAACTCGAGTGCTTTCTCCAAACTCGGGTGCATCAGTCATTTTCCACACAACTTTATGTAAACTTGTGAAATGCATTTGATAGTCGAATAGGCTTAAATTTACATCTTCAAAACATGAATTCCTTTACAAAACAATGTATTAATACTTTGTTATTATCAAAACATGGATTCTAACAGAATCGACATATTTGTAATAATTGATTGCAAATGTGTCACTTTCATAGTTCATATTTTTTACTAAATAGCATGTCAATTCACTCTCTTTTTTCCCTCTTTTTTGGCCTTTTTTTTCAACTATTTTTTGTCTCTTTTTTTCACACTTTTTTTTACCCTTTTTTCCGTCTTTTTTTAGCTAGAAGCTCAAGCTAAACACAATAATGCCTAAATAGTACAAATTAAATAGATTATTGCCTCCC
Organism: Inga laurina; assembly: GCA_963855925.1. NCBI lineage: Eukaryota > Viridiplantae > Streptophyta > Magnoliopsida > Fabales > Fabaceae > Inga > Inga laurina. The sequence continues at coordinate 13,916,753 of OY979711.1, forward strand.
TTTACACACACACACACATATTTAAATGAAATCAACAAAGGTTGAAAAATTGAGTCTAGCAAAATCAATTCTAGAAAAGATCACAGAACATTAAAGGTACGTGATTCAATGCGTAGTGGAGGCCACTCGCTTGTGAAGGGTGATGGCTATGGTGCGTTTGACGGTAGGGGGTTAGACTCATGGCTGGTGTGCCGATTCAATGGGGATTTTAGTTAGGGTGTGTTTGGTTATGTGAAAAAAGAGTTTTGGCACATGTAAAATCGGTTGGGGGGGGTGGACTAGAGGAGGGAGGACAAAAAGAAGGAGAGGGAAATCAGACGGACGGAAGGGGGAGAGAGATTATTCTGAGGGAAAATGAATTCTTATTCTTATTCAATAATCAAATGTGCCAACAAAAGAGAATCCTAAGCTTTATTTATAGAGCCATGTAAATAATAAAATAACAACTCAGAATTTAAATCTAAATCCTAAATTCAAAATTCAAATTCAAATTCAAATCTAGATAAATATCCTTATTTAATAATTATAATATATAACCTTAGATTTCCTTATCCCATATCACACCAGATTTTGCAATTAACTTTTGACAAGATAAGTTTAAACTTTAATAATTGAATATAATCATTTTTATATTTTAAAATTAAAACAACTTGCTGAATTGACATTTTTCAGTTTTGTAGTTTTCCGCAGGTTTATCTTAATTTTAAAATATAAAAATGGTTTTATTAAAGTTTTTTTATTTTTTTCAGTAGATTTATTTTAATTTTTAAATATAAAAATTATTATATGGAAGAATTAAAATTTAAGCATGATTTTTCAGTATTAGATGATAGAGTTCTTATTTAAATTTAATAATTTAACATTTTCGGATAAACAAGACTAATAGTGGTCTTATCAATTTACGGGAGTAAACTGAAACTTGATGTAAATTTTAGTGAATCAAACATATATTTTAATTAAATAAAATTTAAATTAATGTTAATGACCTCGTGACTTACTGGTTTGAGTTTCATTTTAATGGTGACATGTTGTACGAGGGATCCCGTTATTCTCTTTAATTAATACTCTAGCTTGCATCATGAACAAAAACAAAACAAAACAACATAAATAAAATAAAATAAAAAGCTGGAAACTTGAAAACCAGATCCACTGTTAACACTGCTAGGTTCTAGCTACTACTTACTGCTCGAACATCGAGAATACATCTAGATCTACCGTTCTTCAAATAAATACATGAGTTAAGAAGATTAATTATTTGTAAAAACTCTAGTTTAATTTGACATGCTAAAAAGTAATATGTTATTAGGTCAAGGTGCATCCATTACTAAGAAATATTTTTCTAGTTACATCCCGTATTTTAAAATATTTTGTGGTGTATTTAACACCTTGAAGTATTTTTTCCAGTGTGTTTAATACCATGCAGTAATTTTTTGATATGCGTCCAGCACCTTAAATTATTTTTTTGGTGCATTTAGCACTTTGAAGTAAGGTATTAAAACTCGGACCGGTCATTGAACCGGTCGGGGTACTGGGTTAAAGGTCAGTGGGTCAAACCGGGACCAAACTGGTGAGAAATTGAAAATTTTAGACTTATAATATGAAATTCTAAAGAAAAAATTTAAAATTTTTTTTTTAAAATTACCAACCCGGACCAGACCGGGAACCGGACTGGTTTACCGGCCGGTTCGTCGGTTCACGAGCTGGACCAGCCGATCCGGTCCGGGTTTAATAAGCTTGCTTTGAAGTATTATTTAAGAGTATCCAACATCCTAAATTACCTAAATTGTTAAGTAAAAATTGTACAAAAAATACTTTAGAACACTATATGCATCTAAAAAAAAATATTTTAGTATGCTAGATGTACATTTAGCCTATATTATTCTCTCACGATTTGAAGGCTAAATATTACTGGTATGTTACCTATAAATGATCGAATTTTTTTTTCCTCAAAAAAAGAAGTTGACATTTTAGCTAATAAATGAAAGCAGTAGGGCAGAAGCATAGATCTAGAGGAATAAGAGTAATTAAGGATCATAAAAGATGTAATGTAGCTTTAATAACAAGTTTTGTACACATCACACGTGACCCTTATTTTTCACTAATAACTAAAGCCATGTCATATCATGTCTCATTGCGTTGCTTGTCATACAATTTGCATCTACGTTATCAGATTCTCACTTGATTCCCTTTTCTTTTTTAAGTACAATTATTTGATATTTTTTTCTATTAATTAAAAAGGCTGGTTAAAAAGTATCCATTTAAAAATTTTATTGGCTGAAGAGGTTGGCACAATTCATCTTCAGTCATGTACAGCTTATCTTCAACTATATCTATAAAAGTATTCAAAACAGAAGTTATTTGTATATAATTAAAGATATATTATACATAGCTAAAAAAGAGTTACACCTGCTCAAATTCAGATTTATCTAGCCAATAAAATTTAACATGTACTTTTAACCAATTTTCCATATTTCATACCATTATTACATATTTAATTATTGTTAGGTTCAACAAAGATATTTTTTTTTTTCAATACATACATACATATATTTCAATCTTAAGCCTTGAGTAAAATCAAGTTCTCTCCCTTGCTATGAATCGCTAATGGTAGCCTGAATTCATTTGATCAGTATAAAGGGATAGTTTTAGGTAATAGTTTCTATGAAATATCCATCACTCAACAGATAAAAAGATGAGGTTTTTGGGCTTAGTTTTGGCTTAAACTTTGAAGCTTGTAATTTGAATAAATACTTTGTAATTTTACCTCCGCACTATTCATTACACTGAACATCATCATTTCTCAACCAAATTTGCTTGGTTTTGTGTCAACAAACAAGGGTTAGGTTGCTTACTTGATACCTAATAAAGAGCAGAAAATAGGGTCATCTTTATCGTGTCGTTATGATCATTGAGCATTACACTAAGTAACATGGGATCTTGTTAAATCCAAAATTTGGTTAATTCCTATTCAAACTTTAACTCTTCTTTGCATAGAAAACCAACAACTTCTACTTAACAAATGATAGTAAGAGTAACAACAAGCCAACTATTAACATCGTTGAGTCTTAGTGAAAGGGGCTAGTATGCCACAACATGATAAAATAATGTTTGAATCTCTATTGAGTGATGTGCTCACATTTAATGTTCGACTATAATTCAAACAAAATCATCTCTAATAGAATGAGATCTGTGCACAAGGCATAAAAGGGTCAAGTTTACTAAGAAAATTAGAATTTAGTAATATCCAAAAAATTAGAAATTTAATGGTCCTAATTATAAGGAATGTCATTAATTTTTAGTCACTAATTTCTCCTTTTACCGCTCATTTAATGAAGATGTATGTTATTTAATTTTTAAACGTATATTTAATAAAGATAAAGTTGGAAACTTATAAGCGATGTGCTTTGTTCACATGAGAACAGTAATGAACCTAGGCTTTAAATTTGTGTTTGTAAATTCAAGTTGACAAAATCATGTGAGGATGGAAGCTAAGTGCTCGTTTGTGATATTTTATTTTTGACTTATAAGTGTTTATAATTCGTGATTTACGGTATACAAGGTAAGTATGTTAGAGGAGTTTTATCTCGATTTACGTAATAAGTGTTTATTTCTAAAAAATGAGGATACAACCAAAACTATTTTATTTGTGCAATTGGGAGACAAGGCATAGTGTTTGATTTAAGAGTGAAGGTGATTTGTCATGGAGCAAACAAAATTTTTTTTTTTTTTTTTTGGTTCTTGAAAAGAAGATATGGCTAATGACTTTTTGTTTTTGCTTTAAGCTCCACTTTTTTATTTTGCAGAAAGATGCACTAGGTTTGGGAATTAATGAAATATCACATGCCTACTTTTGACACACAGTGAGGAAAAATCATCATTATTTTATCTGTAAAATCACACCTTTTGGTAATGACAAGTTTTGAAACGTCCAAACCAGTAATGTATAAAAAAATCATAGAGGTGGGTTAGAGTCTAATTGGATAAAGATGGCACATAATAAAATCAAAATCATTCTCACACACACACACACACACACACACACACACACACACACACACACACGCATATAGAGAGAGAGAGAGGGGATTTTAATATAGATGTCATGCTGATATTCAACATGATTGATCCGGCAGGATTAAGTAATGGATTCATTATAGTTAGTGCTGCATTATTATATGAAAAAGCAAAAATCTCTTTTAAGTTAATATAGGTGAAAAATCGCACGCTTCTCTTGTTTTAACCCCTCGGTGAAAAAGAAAAACCCCTCTTTAACCCTATTCCTCTTGTTCCCAATATTTGTCTTGTGTAACTAGGAAACGTAAATAAAAAATTGTAGTTAAATGGCAGTGCTCCTTGGCTCTTATTATAAGTTACTTCTCAGACTCTAATTTTTTTCATAACAACTGAAAGAAAAGAGTCGGTCAATTCGTTAACTTTGTTTGAAAATAAAACATTTTTTGTATTTGCCCACCAAGTAAAAAGGCCACGAGTATGTATTTTGAATTAATTACTTATAACATTTAATTTTGTTTGACCAGTACTTATAACATATAATTGCACATTAGGGTAAAATAAGAAGAAGAAAAAAACTCCCTCTAATCCTATTTAGAAGAGTTCGATAACTGAATTACGTGGTTTAAAAAAGTTGTTAAAATTAGTTAAAAATATTAAGTATGTCTGAAACAAACATTTGTTTTCAAATATACCTTTATTTATAAGGGGCAAGTAAGAGAGAAAAATAGAATAAATACAAGTATCAAATAACCTTTCAATTAATACATTACATATAATTAAAGAGAGACAAAAATGGAAAAAACAATTCTTGTTGGGTTATTGTAAAAAGAATTATAATAATTTAAATTTTGAGCTATTATGAAAAAGAGCGAATGGAGCGTTAAATACTCTAAATATTATCAAATTAGACTTATATTTTCAATGAGGCAAAGCCAAGGGAAAATGACTTATAGGAGGAGTACAAATAGGCACCACTCTAAGGGTTTATTTGTCATCTCAAAAGTGGCTTTTTTTTTTTTTTTTTATTAAAAAAAGCCTAGTGATGTCATTTTAGGGGCGTGTGGATTAACATTTTGACAAGTAGAATTTTTTGTTAAAAGTAGTTTTGAGTAGAAGCTTATAATTCTGGTTTTTTGAAAAAAATTATTTTTATCACCGTCAATCCAAACATAAATTATATTTACAATTTAATTTTTATTCTACCTTAAATTTATAAAAGTCAATATTAAAAAAAATTCAGTTATGGACTCTCACTTTTTTCTTCCCCATATGGGATTCAATACAAAGGGAAATTGTGAATTTTGTTATAAAAGTATATGTGGTAAGAGAGAAGATTGATAGAATTCAAAGAAAAGATTATAGAATTTCTAGAGAGAAGTTAGAGAGAAGTTCTCATTCAGTTCAATTGAAACAATCGATTACAGCCCTTTATATAGAGGCAGAAATCTAACCCTGGTTGTATTACCATGGTTATATGTAAATGACCATAGTTACTTTATATCGTCTTTATATCCTTGTCTTCTTTTGCTGTCTTTATATCCTTGTCTTCTTTTGCTTTTGCTTTGTGTCAAGTCATCTTTGTGTCAAGTCATCTTTATGTCAAGTTGACTGGAAGAGTAATATGAGTCAATGGACATCCACATATTTAATATTCATAACACTCCCCCTTGGATGTCCATTATGAATGTGCCTCATTAAAAACTTTAACTAGGAAAAACCCAGTGGGATAAAAACCTAGCCAAAGAAAAGAGTACATCATTCATTGATACACCATCGAGTGCTGCCTCATTAAAAACCTTTCTAGGAAAACCCAGTGGGACAAAACCTAGATAAGGGAAAAAGAGTACAGCGTGTATCGACTCCCCCTCTTGATAATATCAGTTGAAATCTTTGAATCTCCGAAGACCAATATCATGAACAAGTTTTTCAAAGATTGTACCTGGGAGTGACTTGGTGAATAAATCTGCTAGATTTTCACTTGAACTGATTTGCTGGATATCTATTTCACCATCCTTTTGAAGGTCGCGAGTGAAGAAGAATTTTGGTGAAATATGCTTCGTTCTATCGCCCTTGATATAGCCTTCTTTAAGTTGAGCGATACATGCAGCATTATCCTCATAGAGGATTGTTGGGATCATTTTGCCAGAAGATAAATGACAAGTTGTACGTATATGATGTATTACTGACCTCAACCACATACATTCTCGACTTGCTTCATGTATTGCTAGAATTTCTGCATGATTAGATGATGTGGCTGATATAGTCTGTTTCATAGATCGCCATGAAATAGCTGCACCTCCACATGTAAATAGATAGCCCGTTTGTGATTTACCATTATGTGGATCAGACAAAAATCCGGCATCTGCATACCCAACCAGTTCATGTTTGGATACATTTGAGTAGTATAACCCCATGTCTGTTGTACCTCTGAGATAACGAAAAATGTGCTTTATTCCATTCCAATGCCTTCGTGTTGGTGAAGAACTGTATCTTGCTAGTAAATTAACAGCAAATGATATATCAGGACGTGTGTGATTAGCAAGATACATTAGTGCTCCAATAGCACTAAGATATGGTACTTCTGGACCAAGTAGTTCTTCATCACCTTCTTCACTGATTTCTCGGGGTCGGAATGGGTCTTTATCCACCTTCAAAGATCTTACAATCATTGGGGTACATAATGGATGAGATTTATCCATGTAAAATCGCTCTAGGACCTTCTTTGTATAAGTTTCTTGATATACAAAGATCCCTTTCTTGAAATACTCGATCTGTAATCCAAGACAAAATTTTGTTCTTCCCAAGTCCTTCATTTCAAATTCTTTCTTCAAACAATTAATTGCCTTTTGAAGCTCTTCAGGAGTTCCAATGATGTTGATATCATCAACATAAACAGCAATTATAGCAAACTCATTATTAGATCTTTTCATAAAGATGCATGGGCATATCGGATCATTTTTGTATCCTTCTTTCAACAAATATTCATTAAGGCAATTATACCACATGCGCCCTGATTGCTTCAGGCCATACAGGGACTTATTTAACTTAACTGAGTATTGTTCTCGAGAACTTGAATTGGATGCTTCTGGCATCTTAAGTCCTTCAGGGACTTTCATATAAATATCACTATCAAGTGATCCATATAAATAGGCAGTCACAACATCCATGAGATGTAAATCAAGTCCTGCATCTACTGCTAGACTGATTAAATAACGAAAAGTAGTCGCATCCACTACTGGTGAATACGTTTCTTCAAAATCAATGCCAGGTCTTTGCGTAAAACCTTGGGCTACTAGACGTGCCTTATATCTAGTTATTTTGCCCTTTTCATTTCTTTTTCGTACAAAGACCCATTTGCATCCAACTGGTTTTACATCTTCAGGTGTAAGGACTACAGGTCCAAATACTTTTCGCTTTGCCAATGATTTTAATTCTGCATTAATGGCATCTTTCCATAGGGGCCAGTCTTTTCTTTGTTGGCTCTCACTAATGGATTTTGGCTCATGATCCTCATTATCATTCATTACATCATATGCTATATGATAAGCAAAGATGTCATCAACGTTGACTTCATTTCTATCCCATCGGATTCCATTCATAACATAATTTATTGAGATCTCATTATTTTCACATATATCAGGTACCTGGGTCTCTTCTGGGACTACAACATTCTCTTCTGGAGATAATATCTCTTCAGGAGATGGCTCTTCTGGAGCTACTAATGTTTCTTCATTATCCTCGACTTGACCATCTATATTCTTTGCTCCTTTTCTTTTTCGAGGATTTTTATCTTTAGAACCGATGGGTCTGCCACGCTTCAGGCGTGCTTTATATTCATTCATAGCAGGTTGTCCTTCAGGGACATCAATTTTAATAGGAGCATTAGCAGCTGGGATATGTGACTTTGTCACTTTCTTTGGGTCAGTAAATGCTTCTGGCATTTGATTAGCTAAATTCTGTAAATGAATTATCTTTTGAACTTCAAGTTCACATTGTTTTGTACGAGGATCAAAATGAGCCAATGATAATTCATTCCAACTAATTTCATTACCCAGCTGCTTGTTTTCTCCCCCTAATGTTGGGAAAAATGATTCATCAAAATGACAATCGGCAAATCGTGCCGTAAATAAATCTCCTGTAGATGATTCTAAATATTTTATAATTGATGGAGATTCATACCCAACATATATTCCCATCTTTCTTTGTGGGCCCATCTTAGTGCGTTGTGGTAGTGCTACAGGCACATATACCGCACACCCGAAAGTTCTTATGTGGGAAATATTAGGTTCCTGACCAAAAACCATTTGTAAGGGGGAAACCTTTAAATAACTTGTTGGCCTAATGCGAATTAACATTGCTGCATGCAAAATGGCATGGCCCCAAGCAGAAATTGGTAGATTAGATTTCATAAGTAAAGGTCTTGCAATTAATTGCAACCTTTTAACCAATGATTCTGCAAGTCCATTTTGCGTGTGAACATAAGCTATAGGATGTTCAACATCAATTCCAAGGGACATACAATATTCATTAAAAGCTTGTGATGTAAATTCACCAGCATTATCAAGACGTATTTTCTTGATAGGATAATCAGGGTAATGTGCTCTTAATCTGATCAATTGAGCAAGTAATCTCGCAAACGCCAGGTTGCGAGAAGATAATAAGCAAACATGCGACCATTTAGTTGATGCATCAATTAAAACCATATAGTACCTAAATGGTCCGCATGGTGGGTGTATTGGCCCACAAATATCTCCCTGTATCCGTTCTAGAAATGTGAGAGACTCACTTTCTACTTTGCTTGGTGAGGGGCGAATAATTAACTTTCCCTTGGAACATGCAGCACATGAGAAATCATGGGATTGTGGTATTTGTTTACACTTCAGGGTATGTCCACATGAATTCCCAATTATTTGTCGCATCATTATTGAACCGGGATGGCCTAACCGGTCATGCCAAACATTAAATTCATTAGTAAACTTCTGGTTTACATTATAAAACTGCTGGTTTATATTAGCAAACTTCTGGTCTGCATTATTGAACTTCTGGTTCACAATAGTATGTGTTTCAATTGTGCTTATACATGTGTAATACAAACCAGAAGAAAAAATAGGAAAACTTTCTAATATGCATTTTCTACCAGCAACTATATTTGTAATGACAAGATATTCCTTATTATCTTTAGTTGTTGTTTCTAAATGATATCCATTTCTGCGGATATCTTTGAAACTCAGTAAGTTTCTTTTAGACTTGGTAGAATAAAATGCATTATCAATGCATAATTTTGTTCCTTCAGGTAACAAAATATTAGCTCTTCCGGAGCCTTCAATTAAATTTATACTACCAGATATAGTCTGAACATTGGCTTCTCGTATTACCAAGGAAGAAAAATATTTATCATGTCTGAGTATGGTGTGGGTTGTTGCACTATCAACGAGACATAAATCTTCAGGATTGATGCCAATAGGATTCATTCTTCATAAAAACATAATTAAAATTAATATATATGATAGAAACAACTTTAAATAAAATATAACAGTTAAAATTATATTAAGAAATCTGTAACATTCAAATAGTTATTATCTATATCACCATACTCAGAATTCTCGCCCTTTTTGGTTCTTATAAGTCTTTTCCCACTTCTGGTAGGAAATTTGAGCCTCCATGATATCGATCACGACTACGCCCACGGCTGTAGCCACGCCCACGTCCATGTCCATGTCCACGTCCACGGCCACAATAAAATTCATTAGTTACTACATTCACTTCAGGGAATGGAGTTGAGCCTGTTGGACGAGATTCATGATTTTTCAATAAAAGCTCATTATTTTGCTCAGCCATAAGGAGACAAGAAATTAACTCAGCATATTTCTTGAAACCTTTTTCACAATATTGCTGCTGCAGGAGCAAATTGGATGCATAAAATGTGGAGAATGTCTTTTCTAACATATCATCATCAGTAACATTTTCTCCACATAATTTCAATTTTGAAGTAATTCTAAACATAGCTGAGTTATATTCGCTTATAGATTTAAAATCTTGCAAGCGCAAATGCATCCACTCAAAATGAGCTTTTGGAAGAATAATCATCTTCTGGTGATCATACCTCTCTTTCAAATTGTTCCAAAAGACAAGTGGGTCCATTACTGTCAAATATTCGAGTGACAACCAAGATAAATAATTTTTCCCAGTAATATCAAGAGCCACAATTTCAAGTTTTGCAAGGTTTACCATTTGTTCAAACTAATTAAAGAAATAAATGAAAATAATATAAAATGTAAATATACAATATAATAACTGTAAATTCATAAAGACAATAAATAATTCATAAGGCAAGATAAGAAAATTAAAACATGTATGGCTTCAGGCCATTTAATCTCATGACTTCAAGTCATGTATGGCTTCGGGCCATTTAATCTCAAGATGAGGAATTAATTATTATCTTCAGGATAAAAGTTGTACATGACTTCTGGCTGTACAATAAGATAAAAGATAAAAATATATATAGCTTCTGGCCATATAATAAGATGAAAAATGTATATAGCTTCTGGCTATATAATAAGATGAAAAATGTATATAGCTTCTGGCTATATAATAAGAATGGATATGGCTTCTGGCCATATTATAAGAAATTAAAACATTATGACTTCTGGTCATAATTTCAAGAATCAGATGTGTATATGGCTTCTGGCCATAATAACAATAATAATAATAATAATAATATAAAAGAACTTGTATATAAAACAATAACGATCTCCAATCTTAACCATGGAACCCGATGTTATATAACAATCGGTAAAAGTATCTCTCTAATTCCATATAGTGGCTCAGATTATCCCAGATCTATAAATAAAACAGGATATATATAATCATTAAAGAAACCATAAGAAGATCATACCTTCTATTAGAGCTTCGTGCTGATAACGTGTTATAAAAGTATATGTGGTAAGAGAGAAGATTGATAGAATTCAAAGAAAAGATTATAGAATTTCTAGAGAGAAGTTAGAGAGAAGTTCTCATTCAGTTCAATTGAAACAATCGATTACAGCCCTTTATATAGAGGCAGAAATCTAACCCTGGTTGTATTACCATGGTTATATGTAAATGACCATAGTTACTTTATATCGTCTTTATATCCTTGTCTTCTTTTGCTGTCTTTATATCCTTGTCTTCTTTTGCTTTTGCTTTGTGTCAAGTCATCTTTGTGTCAAGTCATCTTTATGTCAAGTTGACTGGAAGAGTAATATGAGTCAATGGACATCCACATATTTAATATTCATAACAAATTTGTATTATTGATTCATCCACTTTTCTCCGAAGGAAAGCAGAACGAGAAAGCAACAGCCCGAATAGAAGTCCTTAAGACAAGTTTCAAGAATTTGTATTATACGGCGGTTGGTTTGGTGGTAATATAATGCAATGGAGGAGTTTGCTTTTATTTTAACCAAAGCCCCCATCATGTTCGTCAAAATGTCAAGAGTAACAAGACTCTGACAGTTTCTACTGCCTTTGTTTTCTTCCTGCGTGAGCTCCCATTATCATGACTTTCAGGGAATTACCAATTAGATTAATTCGGACAGGGCCATGATAGGACCCATGTGGGTGACGACCGTACCACTTACGTTGCTTTATTCTCAATGGTTTGATTGTTTGAACCCGTAACCTTTAACTTTTAGTTAAGTTGGAAGCCTGAAACAATCTCGATCAGTAGATCCAAGCTCCGTGCGTACTGTCTTCTTAAACTATACACGCAAAAACAAGTGATGGGGTCTCTGTGGTCCCCACACACAATCCTTTTGCCATGCCGTGATTGATGGCATTGCGTCTTAAAAAAGGAATCCTTTCATTAAAGTCTCTGATCTCATTTTGGAGGCAACATTAACATGGCCTGGCACTTGCATACTAACCCCACACTACACTTCTCTCAGCCTCTTGCCTCTTCTTTAGTCATTCCCTAGATTCAACTAATACTCAACTCACAAAAAGCATAGCCACCCTCCATGAAAAAGTCTTATTAGTCCCTCCCTTGACTTAAAACCACTTTCTTTTCAGTGGCCACTTCTATATATTCCTCTCTTGATCATATTTCAGCAACTCACATACATACCTTCACTATGGATTGGTTCTCATGGCTTTCAAAGACTGGCCTTGAGCCCTCCCTAGTGTATGAATATGGCCTTGCTTTTGCTCACAATGAGCTTGAAGAAGAAGACATAGTTTACTTCAACCATGAGTTTCTCCAGAGCATGGGAGTCTCCATAGCCAAGCACAGGCTAGAAATTCTCAAGCTGGCTAGGAAGGAGAAGAAGTGGAAAAGCCCTCCTGCTGCAGTAACAAGGCTCATTGTGGCAATCAAGAGGACAAAGAGGTGCTTAGCTAATTACATTAGGACATTTTCTCACTGTGAAGAATCAGCTCTTGTGGTTGTGCCAACAAAGCGTGCTAGTTATGGAACTAGGTGGAAGAGTGCAGTGGTGAAGAGAAACAAGAAGCTGATAATATCTAAGCAAGAGAGGCTCTTTCTCACCAATGCAATTCCAACTACAATAGTTCCTGCTTTGCCTGGTCTTGAAGGGTTTTCAAGTCCTGTGCTGTACAGTGACCAGAAGGAGGAAAAAATGGACGAAGATGGAGATGAAGAAGATGGGTATTGGTCAGCTGCAATGGAAGACCTCAGGTGGGATACTCTGTTCAGGGATTTGAAACCCAACTGAAAGATCATATCTTTTTCTTGGGGGAAAATTGCATAGCCGGGAAATTTGAAAGGAAGGGGATACTTGCATTTTCCCTGTTTTCCTTGGTGGTTAACTTCATCCCTGATTTTAAATTAACGGGTGAGAAATAAGGTATTCTGGATTCTTCTTCCACCAGAGAGATTTGAATATGATCTTTACAGGATCTTACCTTTTTTTTTTTTTTTTACTTTAGTGGTTGGTGGGTCACACAGATGGGTAACTTTTGGCACCTTGTCTGATTTAGTCATGAGATTGTCTCCTTTACTTTTCTTCTGTATGTTCATTTCTTTTAGCTTTGATAGGGGGAAATCAAAAATTGTGCTAGATTAGAGTCTTTACAGGGAGAGAAGGATTGAAATAGATAATTAGGTTTAGATCTGTTTCAGGCTAGAGTCTGCTTGAGGCCTTGAGCTTTTGCTTTGTACTGTGCATTGTGGTGACTATACATGTTTTTAACAGAGTATATTTAATAGTAGCACTTGCTTTGCAATCATGTCGTTGAATACTTTTTTTTTTTAACATTTCTTGCCACATGTATTCTGAATTCTGCAACATGCTAACATCATGGGTTGAACAGTGAGGTGAACAGTGAGGTCCCATTTGAGTTATTGTGATTATTACTAGTCTAGCATCTCACATCTTTCCATTTAATGCTTCAACTCTGCTTTTGGGAACTGGAAAATCTTATACTGATTTGATTTCTTATGGGCATCATAATGGGGTTTCAGCAGAGGAGCATCAAAATTCAAAAGAACAGGAATTTTCTGGCCATGTATGCTTTATCAGATCATAAATAGCCATGTCTGCTTTATGCAGTTTTGAGTCCCCAAAGTTCAGATTGTATCGATTAAAAAGCGTTACTGGGAGGAGAGAAAGCACCTTTAATTTTTGAGAAAATTACTGTGAAGATTTAAAAAAAACGAACTTATTACCACAAAATAAAAAACGAATGACATAGACCTGTAATCATTTATTACACGAGTTTAACTATTTCAACGTTGTTGAATACGTCAGCCATTGCGATTTTGTTTTTGTTCTTTTTTGACTCACAACAAAACCCATGAACAGTTCGTAGGAACATTAAGCGCACTAGGATAAGAGTACTAAGAAACCATCAATAATGCATCAAAATGTGCACTAGTATGGGTTTAGTGTAACTTACACAAAACTCGATGAATTAGTGTTGTTTATGACTTGGAAGCAATGTGATTTCTGACAACTTTTATAAATATATTGATATTGATGGCGAGTTTCAAACAATTCTCTGCACCAATCTTGAGAATAAGATTGCGATTTGGAAAAGTTTCTCAATATTACTATTATAAAACTGAAAAGAAAAAAAAATATAAAACCGCAAGTACATAACAGCATTACTTGGAACTTGGAATCAAATTCTCTTCATCCCTCTCTCTCCCCACTGCAGAGATCTTCAGTTAAAAATGGACCAAAAATGATTTGGTATAAAATTTTGAAATGCCATATGCCTTGAATGGATTTTAAAATGTAGGTACCATCGGTGTTTGGGAACACCCTTAAAAATCACTTTTGTGCTTTACAAGACAAATCACCTCTGAGATACGTGCCTCGAATGACATAAAATAAGCTAAACCAAATTAGAGAAATATCAAGAGACAGAAATGGGGGAATCCAGGTGAATTTCATCCTCCAGGAATAATGTAAAGTACTGAGTCTTCTGATATGGGCATACAGTATTACTGCATACTACCAGAACTTGGATTTTGAGATTTCCCCAGTTAAGACCCAAAAATATTGAACCATTCATAACAATCTGGAGGGATCATTTCAGAAGCAACTCATAAGCCTCATGCTAAAATAGTTTCCTCATATTTTATTGAACTATGCCTCAGTGATAAGGGTATTATATCCTGTGTCTAGCAGATAATAAATTTTTCGCTGCTCAGCGATCTGAAGCTTGAGGTACCCGAAAAGAGCCCCCGGCATACAGCATTTGGTAAACTGGGCGAATTCTAAAGGTCAAAATTATACCCAAGATGGTGCCTAATGCGCTGGCGCCGGCCAACACCAGAAAGGTGAGCCTGAAACAAGAAGCACCATAGCAGGTGGAACCTCCATACTTGGAAGCTTCTGCATCATATACAGACCCAGCTAGCAGAAAAGAGAAAAGAAAAGCGCCGATTGGATTTCCTAGTTGCATGAAACCACTAAGAACACCAAAGTTTCTTAGACCGAAAAGCTCGGACACGGTTGGGAGCATTATCGAAAATTGAACCCCAAAGCAGACTCCAAGCAAAGCCGTTGCAACATAAAGAGTGCCATCATAAGCCAGAGCAAAAAGGATAAATACTAAGATCATAATCACCTGTGTACAAGTCATCCAAAATGTTCGAGGTAGTGCCTTTGACCTGCCATGAAAAATATCTCATCAATGCATACCCAAAACAAGAATATGATAATCACAACTAGTAGAAAACAGGTGATGTTGTGTTAAGAAGTTAATACTAGGGCAACTATGATATAATATAAGCATGTCATGCTAGTTCAATGCAAAGTTAGCTACCATTTAAAACTGTATGATGAATGTGAAAAGAAGTGAGAACTATTATGAGATCTCAAGGAAGGGATTTAATAACCAAGCAGTCCCAATGAATGGTTAGTAACGTAAACCTGTTGTCATTTCTTACACTGGAGCTTGTTATTATATGCTCTTTAGTTGTTATCGGACTTTTGGATGATTAAATCCCTTCGTGGGACCTTATAGTAATTCCCCTAGAAGAAAATGCTCATGTTTTGTGCAGTCTATTATTAGCTAAGTATCATACCTGACAAAGTGTTCAGAAACAACACCAGCACCGAGACGACCAGTGAAATTGCACAAGCTAAAGACTGAGAGCAATATGGTTGTATCATCAATACCTTGAGCGACTCCTATTTGAGCCAAATTATTAAGAACTGTAATTCCTGAACCAACCCCAAGAAAATAAACAAACCAAAGAAGCCAGAAATCGGCCTTGACTATAGCTTCACGGAACTTGAAATCTTCCCCTCTTTTAGGCCTTCTTTTCTTCCTCACTGCTCCCTCCCCTTCGGCAAGGAGTATATCAATATCTGAAGGATACTCATTTTCATTGGAACTCCCAAGACATGCAGCTGAGGAAGATGGTGTCAACAATGGATCTAAATGGGTCAAATCATCATCGGATACCAGCTGACCTGAAGAACCATCCTGTGGTCTGTTTTTCTTGACGGGGAATAGTGTCATCTTAACTGGAATTGCAAGCGGAGTCATCAAAAGTATAATCATTATGGCAATTATGATATAGGAAACAGCATCACTGATGGAAATAACCTCATCTAATACTGTGGCGGTGACAAGATAGATAGCAAGTAAAATGCTTGCAGCTTGTACCAAAATAAAGTGGACATGAACCGAGGAGTCTTCCCCAGAAGGAGGGGTGCACGGTCGAACAAAGCACATCAAAGCTAAACATACAACAGGAACTCCAATTGTAAGGAACAACAACAACTCTGAAGAAGAATTTTCAAGTACCATGCTATAAATCAATGTATACACTGCAGCACTAATCCCCACGTAACCTTTAAGGATCCCTGAAACACTGCCCCTACTGAGAGGGAAGTTCCTCATGTTTGTAACAAGCACAGCCGTTCCCAACCACGCACAACTGTTAGTGGCAATGCAAAGTGCAAGCCATAACTGTAAAGCCATGGCAAGAGGTTAGAAGGAAAGCTGCACGGTAAAGCACAGAACTGACAGAAGGAGCTACTTCATATTGATAGAAAAACCATGAAAGGAGAAAAGTATATAGATTAAGAAACAAATCAAAGGTGATCAAATATGTCCAAGACATTTTATTGGAAAGCTTCCATCAATAACACTTCGTAGTGCTGACAGAAAATGTATTCATTATGAAATGAAGACAAATTAGTATCAGACCTAATTCATTATCAATGTATTAGTATCTTGCAATTTCAGCCATTGGTCCTCCATTACAGCTTAAATGCTCTAGAAAGCTGAAAATTATCATGTAATGTCATTCATTATCAATATTGTTTTTACAAGATAAAATCAAATGTTCTTTTATAAATTGCACAGACCTTCAAAGAAGCCCTGGCTCAAGTTCTTCAATCACGCAGACTAAACCACAAGTAATCATGATCCACGAAACCGGATTCCAAAGGCTAGGCCTAAAGATGATCGGGTGGCTAAGGATGCGGATTTGATCAATCCCGCACTAGATTTCTAACTCTAAATAATTAATGCATTGCTTTTGCTAAAGATGATCATTACTCAAAAGTTCATCAATTATCATTACAATATGGTAAGTTAACTGAACTTAATTTCTTGTCACAGGGTTTAAAGTCCACAGGGTATGTTGGGAACTAATACAAATTCCTTTACCTAATAGTTGAATCCAGGGGTTGTGACAATATGGCAAACTCGAAAGGGTTTGCCTAACAGTAAGCCAGGTAACTCCATAACCATTTCGAGCTTGCCATATTGTCACACAAATTCCAAGTTCAGCAAAACAATCGAATCCGTCCAGAAACCTTTTCAATTAAAACAGCAACCTATTTGAAGTTTCAATCCTAGAAAAATTAACATTCTATCCATTGATGTATCTAGAAGTTATTTCCATCAAGATAAGAGCTTAATTCAAGGTTTGATCATAAAACGAGAGAGACAGAGCATCTCAATTACCAGAATATACGGCAAGTTGGAAAGGGTTTGCCTAACAGTAAGCCAGATAACTCCATAACCCAAGAAACTAAGCACTGAACCAGTCAGAATCAAAGCCCAAGGAGGGAGCTTATTGCAGGCATAACCAGCAGGCAAACTCACGCTTTCGCCGATATCATTAGCCACTCCAAGAAGAGTCACTTGTTGCTGATTTAGACCCATTACGGATTTGAGCGCAGATGAGAAAAGTGGGAAGTTGTAGGAATTCCCAGAAGCAATTTGGACCCACACGGCAGCAGCAAGACCTACCCATGGCGGTCTGCTTCCTGCTTTAAGAACCAGTTTGGGCATTTCCAATTATCACAGTTATCGCCTCAGATTTGACAAGTCTAGCTATCCGTTTGGGAGCTGAGTGCGAAGAAGCGAGTAGCGGGCAAATAACTTGGAATGTGATTCAGAATTCGCATGATGGAGTGGTTTTGTTAGTGATTTTTTTTTTTTCCCTTAACTAAGTTTATCAAAAATTGCTGGCACTGTACTGGACAATTGATATTTGACGTATCGATTCATTTAGCGAAGGCACGTGACGATCCAGAATCATCTCAACGAGTCGGAGCGTCTGTTCCACAAAGATCTAATACTTTTCTAGCGAGTAATTGGAAAATATCGTTTCAAAAGTTATTTTTTATATAAATTAAAATAAAATTTTTCTCTTGTTTTTTTCGTGAGTCCTAAAAATTATTTTTAAAAGTTAAACTAAACACATACTTAAACATTATCATATCATGACGTGTACAGTGCTGATACGATCTCCTGTCATGCGTCAAATCAGGTGGGGAATCTGCTGGTGGGGAATCCGCCGTAGTATTTTGTACTAGGAGTATTTTTTTTTTTTTTTTTTTTTGGTAAAAATTGGGCATTATGCCATCTATTTCATATATCAACCAAAACAACCTCGTGGGTAAACAACACCCACCTGATCACTATACAGAAAAGGCACCACCTCAAGTGGTGGGCTATCATAATATACTACATTGTTCTCACAGTTGTAACTATGATTAGCTAACCAATCTGCTACTGCATTACCTTCCCTAAGTGTATGAGAGAAACAAACCTGCATATTTCTTCTTCTCCGTCTTAAATACGAGCTAAGAATCCTGTTATTTGACTTTCCTTGAATCCAAGCCTCCTGTATTAAGTGTATTGCTGATATCGAATCTCCCTCTACTACAATTCTGGGGATGCCCAACTCCTGTGCCAACATCAAGCCATGAAACGCTCCCCAGAGTTCAGCTGTAATCGCATTGCAGATGCCTAGCTGTACACTATAACCGCTCAGCCAACTACCATCAGCCTTCCTCAACACCCCACCACATCCTGCCGCTCCTGGACAACCCTTTGCAGCTCCATCAAAATTCAACTTCACCCAACCTTCACTTGGAAAACCCCATTTCACTTCTTTCGGGTATTTTCTTAACCCCAACTCGTCATACTTTCTATTGGATGCTAGACACTCATCAACATATTTATGAATATAGAGTTCAGGACGGTTATGTACTAGGAGTATTTTATTATTACAAAGAATGTCGGATCAAGATCAATTAACTATTAATTTTTTTGCCAATCAACGATTAATGAAAATGGCAGTAACATCTCAATTAAGATAAATAATATTAAAAAAATTTTAACAGTCGATCTATAACAAATAAAAGAGTAACAACTATTAATAAGTGAAAAAAAAATTATTAACAAGTTATGAGATTTCTCTATTATATTTTTTAATTGAGATCTTAGTGTGATTTTCTTTTGATAATATTGTTTGGAGGATTCAGGTCTCCTTAGCGGCGAAATTCTCAACGTCCTTCAGCGCAGTGAATTTTCAACCATCCAGATCAATCTAACATCTCATAGTGTGCCACCTCATCACGGTTTTTAAAATTAAAAAAATCTAAGCTAGTTTTAGATAATTTTGGGTTAAGTTACGTGGGTTGAAGTATTTTTTTCATGTATGTCCAATATTTTAAAGTAATTTATGATGTGTCTAGTGCCCTAAAATATTTTTTTAGGTATGTCCAATATCCTAAAATAATTTGTAGTATGTCCAGTATTCTGAAGTATTTTTGCAAGTACTTCTAATGCACCTTAAATTAGTTTGTGATGCGTTCAGCATCATACTGCTCATTTAAAATATTTTTTTGGAGTTAACCTGAAAAACATTACTGCCTCTGGTTCTAAATACATGACCCAGTTAAATTGTTTGAAAAGATTAAGAAAGCTAATTAAATTACTTTAAAATATTTATATTTATAATTTTTTCTTTAAATTAATTTGGAAGACTCATAAACTTATATATAATTTAATCATATATAACATATGATATGATTAAATAACTTATTTCTCTTTCTTAATCTCCCAAAAAAATCAACTAAGTCATATATTTAAGACTGGAGGTAATAATATTTATTTCAAAAGCTCAGATTTTTAAAATTTTTTAATTTTATAAAGGATGATGCGGTGGCACATACTGAGGGGGAGAAGAGAGAAAAGAGGAGAAATAAGGCAAAGGTATATCTTCAGTCTTATATTTTTGTCCTATTTTTCTCTCATTTTTTTTATTTTCTCCTTTCATAAGAAGAAAATTGTTTTCTCTCACATTTTCTCTCCTACTTTCTTTCCTTTTATAATTTCTTTTTATCCAGAGCCATTAATAAAAGGGAGAATTTTAATTAAATCCATTTATATGACTTCATTTTACTTAAGACCTAAAGGGTCTAAAATTAGCCTGCGGTATTAAGGAATCAAAGTGAAATTTTATTTTAATGATAAATGACCAAAATGCTATCTATTCAGTTTTTCTACGAGTGCATATGCACATTTCAACAACCATTAAAAAAATCTGTAATTGCGGATATAAAAATTTACAACTTCTAATTTACAATATAACAACCGATACAAAAATTTATTCATGTTCATGGATGAATTTTCATGTATATATAAGTATTTTAATAACTAATAATAGCAAAATTTACAAACATATATTTGGAAATTTACAACTCCTAATACAAAAATTTACTAAGTGTTTACCGCTAAATTTATAAATATACATAAACATTTTAACAACTAACAATAATAAAATAACACGCGTCCAAACAAAAGAAGGGTAATTTGATTATTTACCATCAAAATATAAGAGATTTAGTGTGTGTTTAATTTAATTTTTGAAGAATAATTTTTATGATTTATAAGATAAATATGTAAGAAGAGTCTTATCTTAATTTACAAAAAAACAACTTTTAAAATCATGATTTAGAGGATACCCAAACATACCTAACAGTAATAATTCGGAGAAGAATTTCCGTGAAATGTATATACTGTGTAAGGAGATATAATAATTATCCTTATTTTGCATTCAGGTTCAGTTTCTCTGCTTTTGGTATGTACACGCGGCATGATCAAGCTGAATACGTTTCTTTTTTGCTTCACATTTGGCGTTGGATTGTTCATTGTTTGTTCGTCTTGTCTGGGAAGCGAATCTTGATCACATGAATCAGGCTAGGTTTTGAACAAAAAAAAAAAAAAAAAAAAATCAGGCTAGGTCCAGGGATGAGCATTGGGGTAGTGGGTGGGGTCAGGGGTAAAAAGTGGAATGAAATTATTGGGCAAATCAGACGGGAACAAGTGACCCACTCCCAACCCAATAATTGACTATTTGTTTGACATAGTGTTTGTTTGGTAACATCCTAAATCATGATTTTAAATCATAATTTGTGTAATCCGAGATAAAACTCCTCTCACACACTTACCTCGTAAATCGTAAAAGCTATTAAAAAAAGCTAATTCAAACACACATACCAAACAAACAAACAAACCAACATATCTTGGTTTCACAGTGAATTAGGACACGAGCCAGTTGTGTATATATATATATAGGTATAATATACTCCCTCCGATCTTAAATATAAGATATAATTGACTTTTTTTTTTGGATATATTAAGAAAGCTAAATAAATTATTTAATCATATTATATGTTATATATTCTTAGATTATATATAAGTTAATTAGTCAAACTAATTAGTATGAAGGAAAAAATAAAACTATAAATACTCCAAAATAATTTAATTAGTTTCTTTAATTTTTTTTCATCAGCAAAAAAAAAAAAAAAAAAGCTTCCTTAACCTTTCTAAAAAAAAGTTAAGTTTATCTTATAATTAGCGTCAGGAGTATCACATTATACATTGCATTTACACGTGAACCAATCCGTCCTTGTCAATGTGAATTATTTTTCTTTGTTTTATATTCTAGGGGACCACTATATCATTGGTTTCTAAAATTTATATTGGCTGGTTAAGTTCTTTAATCGGAATGTTTGATCCAACTGACATCAAGTGTATTGTTAAATCCTTCTTAACTTTTCTTTAGTATGATGGGTGTATGAGTTTCTTTCCCTGAGTGAAGGATGATTAAAAAAAAAAGTCCTTTAAGTTTTAGTTGTTTTGATATAAATATTTTATGATTTAGTTACGATTTAGTTTTGAAAGAATTAGATAATTTTGAATTTTTCGATTATATGACTGAGACTTTAGGCATTGATGAGTTCAAGGAGTCAAACTCTCGTAACTAAATTATAACTAAATCAAAATTATAACAACTAAATACAATATTAAAGAAGAATACTGCATTATTTCATTTTTAAAGCATCGTTTTGCTTTAGTAGTAATTTTAAGATTTGTCAGAGTCTTATAAACTGTGCTATGTCTTATTCGGTACAAATCTTGTAACTTGAAGGGAATGATGAATGGTAATTTGTTGGGTTATTAGGTTAAGATTCATATATGGTTGAAAATACAAAATGCTGTTTTGTATCTATTAGCAGGCTGAATTCCTGACTGCTAGGAAATATCATAAATATAGAATGTTCAGTAAAAAGGATACATATTTAGGGAGCCAATAATTGAGATATAATGCTGTTTTTTCCCCTTAAAAAAATCTAAAATTGAAAACCTGATCATGCCATCTTCTAATAGAAGTGAAGGGTAGTTACATTCACGTGGTAGCTAGTTTGGTCACTTATGAAACAGAGGCCAAATCCAAATTGAACTCTCACACACGTCATTGTAATAAATAGATAGGAAGGAGAAGACACACACACACACACACAACAATTAAATGATTGATGGCTTAACCAAAATAAATTGTGACAGCAGGGCACGATGGTGACTTATTGAAAATAATTCACATTCCCTAAATCTTATGAGAATTAAGAAATAAGTCAACTAGATGATAATGGTTCATTTGATCAACAAACACGTGGACAACTTATTCACAGTGAAAGCTCATATGCTAAATGGGGAAATCCTTTAACAATAGTTTTGGAGCCTAATGGTACGGATACTCCCCTATAAATGAGAGATCACGAATTTAATCCCGTTTATAGCTCAGACTGTTATTGCCTACAGTGTAATTCATAAAAGGGGGGGGGGGGGGAATCCTTTAATCTCATCATCTTGATATATTATAAAAGTCTTTCTTTTGCCCGCTCTCTGGAGCAGCATGGTTGGAGACTTTTGGTATTTGAGCTGATCTAATTAAGTAGCAGGGTGCTACAACATGGGTAAGCAATATCATTTCTTCTCTTTTAGAGAATAGGAACATATGAAACAAATCCTCATTTTCATAGATATATGATTTGGAGGGGAAGGAATCAAGCTATACACTCAAAAGTTAATTTAGATAATCGTTCTAACAAGTTCATGTAAGGATGTACTATTTGGAACAGAAAGAAGGAACACTCTTTTTCCTACTTCATCAATGTTAGGTTTTATGGAGAATTGGTTCAAAATCTTGTGTGGGTTAAAAATCTGGCTTTCTCATGGCAATTTTTTTTTTTTTTTTGGTTATTTCTACTGAAGATCTTGACTTGCCCTTCAAGGAGCCTGCCATGGGTCAAGGCAGTTGGTAAAAGTAATAGGCTTTAGAATCACACAAACATCGTGCTAATCCCCAAAGTAGATGTTCCTTCATCCATTAAGGATTTTCGACTCATCGCACTGTGTAATGTGTATTTCAAGATCCTTAGTAAGGTTCTAACAAACAGACTGAAAAAGGTCATGTCATTTTTTATCCATCCAGTTCAGTGTAGTTTTATCAGTGGCCGACAAAGTTGTGACAACATCATTCTTGCCCAGGAAACCATCCATACGATGAGAACTAAAAAGAGAGGTAAAAGGTATATTGCCATTAAAGTTGATATGGAGAAGGCTTATGATAGGTTGGATTGAGGCTTTATTAAATTCAATCTTCAAAGCCTGGGGTTTCAGGATCATTTTGTACAGCTTATTATGAAGTGTATCTCATCAGCTTCAATGAAAGTGAGCTGGAATGGTGATCATTCAGACTCATTCTGCCCCTCTAGAGGAATCAGGCAAGGAGATCCCCTAAGCCCATATCTGTTTGTATTATGTATGGATAGACTTGGACAAATCATTAACCGTGAAGTGGAGGCTGGGAGATGGAAACCTCTAAAGATGTGTACTCATGGTCCTGCTATCTCTCATCTATTTTTTGTGGACGATCTCATATTATTCTGTGAAGCATCAAGAAGCCAAGTGGAACGTGTCAGGAATATCATGGCTCTGTTTTGCAATATTTCAGGTCACATAATTAGTTTCCCAAAATCTAAATGCTTTGTGCCCCATAATGTGAACTTTAATAGGGCTCTTGAATTCAGTCAGATTCTAGGGATTGGTATTACTCCTGATCTTGGGAAGTACCTCGGAGTACCGCTGTTACACAAGAAAATGACAAAGATGACGTTCGCTCCTCTAATTGCCAAGGTGAATAAAAAGCTCTCAGGGTGGAAAGGGAAATATTTAAGCATGGCGGGCAAATCAATACTGATAAAGTCGGTCTTGTCTACACTTCCTTTCTATCAAATCCAAACACTTCTCATTCCTATAGGGGTTCTAAAGGACATTGAGAAGCTAAGCAGAGAATTCTTTTGGAGCCAAGGACCACGAGCTAGGAAACTCCACCTAGTATCCTGGGAAACTATTAAATCAGGGAAAGATGAGGGGGGCTTGGAATTAAAGATCTAGCTACCCAAAATAAAGCTTTCATAATGAAGCTATGTTTGGGTCTTCTGACTAAGCCTAATGCCCTTTGTGTTAGATGCTTGAAGAGTAAATATGCATGCGGAACTGAGAAAATCCCTATGATAAACAAGAAGGAAAAATAATCAGCAGTTTGGAGTGCCATAGTCAAAGTTTGGGGAAAGTTTAAAAAGGAGTTGGGAAGTAAGCTTAGAGGTGGTAGGAGCACAAATGCTTGGTGGGAAATATGGTCCATGCTTGAACAACCCTTGATTCGATATATAGACAAGAACTTCGAATGGGTTAGTCATGAGGAATCAGTGAGAGCATTTGTATCCCCAAATGGATCATGGGATCTTATGAAGTGGAGACTATTTTTACCAAAATGGGTGATTGATAAAATCAAGATGGTGAAACCTCCAACTACAGAAGGGGATGATCTGATCTACTGGAGGGCGTCAAATGATGGTAATTTCAGTGTGAGATCAGCATACAAGATGTTAGAAAGTAATAATGAGTCAATAAAAGAACTTCTCTGGCAACAAATTTAGTGTTGGCCAATTCCGGAAAGATCCAAATTTTTCATGTGGCAAGCTTTTCATGGAAGATTACCTACCAATTCTATTCAAAAATTACGAGGATCGAGTGTGCATGATGAGTGTCCATTTGAGTGCCTTGGTGAGGAAATAATATTATATACACTGAGAGATTGTAAGGCTGCCTACACAGTGTGACTAGATTTAATTGACCCTATATATGATAGTACTTTTTTTAGTGGTAACTTGCAGGGTTGGATACCGTGGAATAGTAAACAAGAACCAGGTAGTAGGAGAGTCAAAAACTGGCCTTGGTTGAGGATATTTGGTTCGGCTTGCTAGCTTATATGGAAAAATAGATGCGAGAACTCCTTTGAAGGTGTCTTTGATCAACCACGTAGCATCGTTCAAAGCTGTCTTCACCAACTTATGGAGGGCATAGAACAAGGAAGATTGAAGCATCGGATCTACCACATTCCTGATAGAGCAAACGTCAAGTGGAGTGCCCCCCTTTTGGCTATGTTCGGGTTGATGTAGATGGTTCGATTAACAATCATAGAGCTGCTGCTTGTGGTGGCATTGTTCGAGATAGCAATGGGACGTGGATGACAGGCTTCCAACAGAAAATTGGCTTTGCCTCTACTACTGCAACGGAGTAACAAGCAATTAAGGCAGGTATGCTAATATGTAAACAACTGAAACTCATAAAAGCTAAGCTACACTCAGATTCCTTAGAGGCTATTCAGTTACTGATATCAGGATATGGGCCGTATCATCCATTGGCCCAAGATATTATTGAGATTAGATTGTTGATTTTCTCTGGTTGGAATATAGAGATATTTCACTCAAATAGAGAAGCGTTGAAGTGTGCAAACTATTTGGCCAAAATGGCGCAGGAGGCGAACACTGAGTTGAGTCTACTACAGGTGCCACCAGCTTGTTGTTCGAATCAAATGTTAGTTGATTTAGACTAAGATTGATTGATGTAATATCACCTCTTTTGGTTTGTAGTGTCAATATGACACAACTCAAGAGTTAACTCTTGTCCTACTAATTCAAAAAAGAAAAGTAATAGGCTTTAGAAAGATTACTTGCCATAACAAGCCGCAGTCCCTTATTCGCTCAACTGCCATTGCAGAACATTTTTAAATTATGCATTTCATATAATATTGTTTTTTCTTTTCGAACTCTGGCATATCTTTGTTTTATATTATTATGTTGTTTATTTATGTATTGTTTTTTAATTAAAAAATAGCGAAAATGGAAATTGGATAGGGTTCACCACAAAAGTTGCTTTCCTTCTTAGATACCTTGAATAAAGTGTGTTTGAGATAGAGGTGGGAAAACTGGTTTTTTTGCCATCTGACTTGTGTAAATTTAAGATGGGATAAAAATCAGATTATGTAATATGATATATGTTTGGGTTGATGGTAGCATAAAGTAGCTTTTATGAAAGCCAGTAACATAAGTGGCTTTTGTAATAATTATTAAAGAAAAAGTCACTTTTCCCTTAAAAGCCAATAGTGATAAGTTGCCTTTTGTGGCTTATGGGAAAAAGTCACTTTTCCCTTAAAAGCCTAATTGGTTTAAAGCTATCCCAAACAAATGCAAAAGCCAAAATATTCCAAAAGTCCAATTGACCCTTTCATAAGCATGTTTGGGAGATTCAAAAGCCATCCCACTTTCACCATTATGTTAATTGATGATGTAGAAAAGCCATGTTGTGAAGTGACTAGTCAGTGCACTAGTGACATGATTGAGTTCTTAATTCAAATTATCAGAGAGCATCTAAGCAATCACAGGTTCGTCATTATGTTAATTGACATTAGAGATATTATAGTAGGTGATGTTGGACCATATTCAGATGAGCAAATACATACACTACATTAACTGGTTGGATCATAGGGCTAATCACATGAATGAGAAAAAATTGCCATCTAGGATTATCCGCTTATGAGTTGTATTAATCTCTTTTGGGGTTAATTATGGGAGGATAACAATCTTAGTACCTTACCTGTTTTTTTGTTAATTTTTCCATTCTATGGCCATAGCCTCGTGATTCCCAAAAAAAAAAAAAAAAAAAAATCTTGAGATAAGAAATAATTTTATCCAAGATTATAAGGGGAATTGATCTCTTTCACATGGTATATATATCACGCGGCTCATGAGGCACCATGCATATCATAATTTTTGACGTGGCATACATGTTTGGCTTGCTATTTGAATAAGGTGATATTGCTCTTTTTTTTTAATATTTCGAGATAACATTGAGCCCAAAAAAATAAAAAATAAAAAATAAAAATCACCACATTCTACTTGTTATGCATTATACGATTTAACCAAACCGATCCAAACCCTACAAATATCGCAGGAAATAAAAGCAAAACAAAAAAGGAAAATCACACCAAGATTCCAATTAAGAAAAACAATATCTAACAAATCTCATAACTTGTGAATGATAAGTAAAAGTGACGCCATTCTTTTCATAAACTATTTTCTTTGGCTGGGATCTCAGTATGATTTTTCCAAATAAAATAAGTGTACGCAGCTCAAGGCTATCACTTGAATAAAAGGCAACTGCTGTTCTAGCTTTTATATATTGAGAGGAGGGAGATAAGCATGACTCTATGGACAAATGCAAAAACACCCAAAAACTGCTCATTGAACATATAGACAGAAGTTTTGGCCAAAAAGCAGTTTAGGCGTGATATAAATAAAAAAAAGGTCAAGCAGCACTCAGGCAATTCTCCCAAGTGCCATATTTAGAGCTGAAAGTCCCTCCCCCACTTTGTTGGGCATACTCTGAAATAATTGCACGAGCACACACATCCCAGGTCCCGGCTATCTCTCCCAGTGACATTGGCTCTGATAAACTACGTAAGGAATTGCTGAATCTTGACTTTGTCTTCACCGAAAGATCTTCATTCTCTCTACTGTCCAAAATATAATGACACAGATAAATTACTACTTTGTCTAAGAAATAATAATTTTTTGGTGTAAAGAGAGAAGAAAGTGTGATATGTGCACTATATTAAAGAGGATAAATAAACTTTTTAGAGCACATACAAGATTGGCGATGACATCTAGCACGTAATAATATAATGCCATCAGATTCCTAATTAACTCTACAGTTACAAAAGGCTAAACTTCTCATCATCTTTAGATATTAAATTCAGTAGCAAAGGATGATATTAGGGCCCGTTTGGTACGCTGGAATTGATTTTGATGGAAATGGATATGGATATGGATATGGAAATGGAAATGGGGACTAAAAGTATGTTTGGTATGTCATGAAAATGAGATATAATTTTCGTATAAAAATACCAAAATGTCCGTTTTATTAAGGGCCCATTTTATTTTTTTTGAAGGTAGTGGATGGTAATAGATGGAAATGATCACATGGAATTGTAAATCTTAGATATTTTGATGGAATTGATTGGGTGGAATTGAGCCTATTTGGCTTCCACATGGAATTGGAAAATTTTCCAATTCCATCATACCAAACAAGCATTATGATGGAATTGATTCTCAATTCCATTTCCATCACCCCTAATTCCATCATACCAAACATGGCCTTAGAGACAATTTGTTTAAAGCATATTTTTGTTCTTTCCGAAAGATGACAAGTCATTGAATTACAGATGAAACCTTTTATAATGGTGTTTGCATTTTCCGTTTCTCCTGATTTTCATGACCATTTTCCGTGCATTTGCAACTCTAGAAGATCCTAGCTTAATAGATGTTAATGCTCAAGAGTCAAGAGAGACCTAAATAGTTGATTGAATGAAGCAATCTGGCACACATTGACAAAGGCATGCCAGTATTAATATTGAAAACACCTAGAGGTACCCTTCAACAATACCTACTATATTCAGTTTGATGTATCTTGACACGTAACACTTTTTCAAAGCATGAAAACAAGCACCAAGTTGACACCAAACTTGGCAGTCTATGGCTAAAACGAATCAAGCAAACATAAGGGATGCCAAAATGCTCATTCTCTCACCTGGATTCAACTGGAAACTTGTCTAGGAGAATGGGGGAGCAGTTGGGATAATTTGTTGGGACAAGCAACCGTAGAGGCTGAATTGGCGACTGCATTGTAAATAAGATGAATAAAGACAATTATATCAAAAAATAGATCCATGCGCACGTGCAAACACATTAAAAAGTTGCAAAAACAAGGTCTGACTGCCCACCATCTGTGCTGAAGCATATTGTGATTTCAAGCTTGAACTGAGTGCCACTGCATTGAAAGAGCACTTGACAATGGTCCCTTCTGACCCTTCATCAGCAGCAGCAGCAGCAGCAGTGGGATCAACATCTTCATCACTTATATCTACTACTGTGTCTATAAGCCGCTGATTAATTTGCCTTATTTCCTCTAAAAGGGAATGATTAGCCTGCCAGAAAGTTCACGGTTACATTTCTTTTTTTTTTTAAATAGAGGAGCAGGCACTAACGGCCTGAGGAACTAATGGTATTGAACCCACGACTTCCCACTTATAGGAAAGCTTTCGTACCGTTAGGCTATAACACCATTGGCAGTCACATTCTTATCAAGTAGGTATAAGTAAAATCAATCATATAAGTTCTTTATACTTCTAATTAATTTGCCCAGCAATCAAGGACCAAGACAGAAGATAAATTAATTCTATTTTAGTGAAAAATAATATTTCAAGAAATTAATATAATAATAATGATTATGAAATTCTAACTTTATAATATTATTTCAAACTTAGTATGCTAGGAATCCTCATGATTCAACAATAGGGACTTTTTTTTTTTGGTCAGAACAATAGGGACTGATTGACCAAACAGAAATAGAGATCATAAAAAGTGATCTTGATCATCCATGGTAGTCACTATAAATGAGGCCAATGATCGTCCAATTAGTAAGTTAAATATGATATTATGTGCTTGAGTTAACCACACCGACCAGAAGGTGTTGGGCTCAATTTTCACTTGATTGCTTTTCTTAAATAAGGAGGATGTGTTGATAAAAGGAAGAGGGGAGCATTCAAAACAAACATTACTTCTATAACTCCATTCTTACCAAAAAAAAAAACGAAAAAAAAAGAAAACACACACACACTTAGCCTATTTATATTAATTTTTGAAACTCCTAAACTTCCTCCTATTCAACAGGGTTTGCTAAAAACCATCACATTTTCCAAGTACATCAATACTCAAAATTTTGCACTTAATATTAAGAGACCGACACAATCCTAAAAGCCACATAATATTTAAATATATTGTGTCCAATATGTATCATAAAGGTTACTAGTAATCAGTACACAGATTATTAATTTAAACAGTAATAATACAACATCCATCAGGCTAAAAATCAGACGTTATTATAGTACTATAAAAAAATTTACAATTATTATTGATTATTGATTGTTACTGTTCTCACCATATCATTCGATCACATTTAAAGCTTTAAAAGAAAGGTTTATTTCCAAGTTTGATCCAAATATAATCAAACTGTATTTAAATTCCTACCTTAAATCTCTCCACAAGGCACATTGGTGACTGCACAGCAATGTCCCATTAAAAAATTATCAATGATATGTTTATAGGGCCTTAATTGTAGCAAATAGCTAATGTTTTTCATAATAAATTATGTTTAGCCAAATAGTTTTGCACCGTCCCCTTGTCCTACTCCCTCCTTGATCTTTAAGTTGGAAATTCTCTAGCTTGTTCGACATATAATTATAAAATTCTAAATGCACCATTCACTGCGTAAACTTGACTCTCCTCAGTTCATCTAACTGCCGATGGGTTTAAGTCCTTGAAGTAAAAGTATCAAATTGCAAATGAACTGAGATTGGATTTGAGTTGGGAAATCTTCACTCGCAGTGTAAGAAAAAGGGTGCTCACTTCTGTACTCAATATGTTAATGAAAACTTGCATAGATGCCCTCCTTTAAATAAAAAAAATTTACAAGAAAAATCACTCAAAGTAATATAAGCATTTAAAACAGTATAATTTATTACCTTAATCCTTGGCTTCTTAATACTAGCTATTGTAGCTGAATCCAGATCAGCAGCTTCTAAAGCATTTAACTGCTTCATACTATCATTCATGCAATCAGGAGATGATACAACATTCAAGGGCATGGCACTCACATAACGCCTCATTCTCTTGGTTCCATTGGTTCCGTCTTGGTTGATCAAATTCCTAGCCTGAAGACGACACTTAGTCATGGCAACCAAATCCTCACCCACAGCAGCTCTAGATCCATTGCCTGGTGCGGATCCTGCTATCCTATCAATCATGCTAACAACTGAGCCAATGCCACTGACAGCAGCACTTAAATCTTTAGATGACAATGATTTTACCTGGAATAAAAACAAGTAAACTTGATGATTTTTCATTGTAAATACTTCTCATAATCAGTAACTTTTACGCATGGCAGTTAGCTTCACTAACCGCTTTAGTTAGGCGTTCAATAGGCAGCTCTGCAACAGTTAACTTTGCAGAAGGGGCTGCCAAAGCATTACCATGAGCACCATCTGGACCACTGAACTCCGCAAGCAAAGGAGAAGGTGATATTCCAGGAGTTCCTATGGCAAGGGATTGAGCTGGCACTGTTGCAATTCCTGTTTGTTGATGTCCAATATTCGCAGCATTTGATACTGATGAGACAACAGAAATGGGTTTCTCAGAATCCCCCGGCATAGGAGATGGAGCCAAGGGAGGTGAAGGTGTAGGGACAACAAAAGGTGAGTTAGCTGATTGCAGTGGGGTGGAAGCTTTAGCGAGAGATGGAAGATTTTGTTGGTCAACCTGGGGAGAAGAATGTTGAGGAATCTGAGGAGATGAAGCCTGAAGGATATGGGGTGAAGAAACAGGGAATGAACCCCCAGATTTAAACTGTTGGGGATAAGCTGAACGTTGCCCTGAGGGAAGATGTTGCTGGAAGGTCCCTGGCTTAACACCCAATCCTTGTCTCATCTTAACATCATTAATATCATTAATTTGGTGAAGGGTTGGCATTTGATGTGTCTGCATGTGCGCAGGCACCTGTTGCTTTGTTGCCTGTTGTAACTGCTGCTGCTGTTGTTGCAGCATCTGCTGCCTTTGAAGATATTGCCGCTGCTGAAGATGTTTAAGCTGCTGATTCTGCAACATCTGCTGTTCCTGTGGTTGTTTCAGTTGCTGGTGTTGAAGCATAGTAGAAACTGGCTGAAGAGGATTTGAATTTTGTTGGAGTACACTACCCCCACCTTGTGATGATAAGTGATTGGTATTAGTCTGTTGAGGAGCATTCAGAGAGTTTTGTTGAAGGGTGGTCGCTCCAACCTGCTGCAGGGAATTCACAGAACTAGAATCCAAATTGGCACCAGGTTGCATAGAATTAATCATATTCTGCTGTGTTGCTGACACCCCAGAAATGGAAGGGATAGAGTTATGCTGCAAGCTTGCCATACTACTCTGTGGCTTTGTCGCTACAGAACTCTGTAAGTTTGTTGATTGCATCTGAGAGTTCATTTGATTTTCATGAGATTGAACTTGAGCAAGTTGGGATTGTGGCTGAGATGCTAACTGCATATGAGGTGGAGGAAGTTGCCCAGACTGCATAGAAGACATAGCCCTCTTGGGCCTATTTGTATTTATAAAATTTATGATTTGCTTCTCATATGAAGCCAATTTTTCCTTGAAACTAGGCACAATATGGCCCTTGGAAACCTGTAGAAATGCTATGAGGCGCTCCAACATTGTTTTGAATATCTTCAGCTTCTCAAGCTGATCTGACTTGGCTTGATGTGGAAGGGGTTCATGCTGATAGGAAATACCAGGGAGGTTAGATAAAGCTCCATAAGATATAATAATTAATTACACACAGACACAAGGCAAATTAAGGGATTTCTTTAGGGAAGAGGTGATGGATTGATGCTTAGCGCATGCTGTAAAGGTTGAACAGTGCAAACATTATTCCAGAGTTGAAGCTACCACGGCAATCATAATTGCTGTGGAAAGGCTCTTTATCCGTACAAGTTAAAATCAAAGTGCATTTTGACCAAACAAGAAATTATAAAAAAAATAATTCAGGTGAGAAGGAATGGATATCCTCCAAGGAACAACAAAAAAGAAAACAAACAAATAAAAAAAATAAAAGTAAGCAAGAGATGAAATACCAGCTGAAGTTTAGCAGCAATTTTCTGGTGCATTTCAGTCAATTCTGGCAAGTATGATTCTCTCATGGACTTGATCTGCAAGTAAAAATCAACAGAAACAGAGAACCAAAACATTAAAAACTGAGAAGTACGATGCAAACATATATTTTGATTCTTGTGAAAGATTTTTTTTTTACAAGCAAGGTTTCATAAATTGAAATTTTTTAAGTTCCGTGCTAACTTGAGGGAGGGTCCAAACCATTCATTTGTGTTGCCAAAAATTGACAACCAAGTCACATTAAAGCATCCGACTGTAAAAAATGAGCAGGAATTTTTAATGTTATGTACCTCCTAGACTAAAAATAAGTTCATTACGTTACTTTGCTTTTGTCAATTGATTGATGATATCCTGAAGTTCTACCCAATTTCCATGCAGAACTGAAGTGAAAAGAAATGGATTATTACCTTTTGGAACACCTCTTCTTGCCAATCATCCCCACCAGAGTTTCCAGTCTGTGAGGTTGAATCTAGAGAAGCTACAATATAGTTATATGATACACGAATAAGCATAAAGGGCTCAACAATTGGCAACTTTTTGAAGACAGAAAATAACAAATGAAAGAAAAACATAGAAGACTTGTTGAAATGCTACAAAAGCAAAGTGACAGAATGAACACATATATGCAATAACGTACTTGATGATGAATCTGGAAGGGTTCTTTGTGACTGATATAGTTGATTTTGTTGATCAAGCACATTTTGCTGTTGAAGCAATGAACTCGATCCCTGAAGTCTTTGCTGCATATCTCGTTGCAAGAGATTTGGCTGCTGCTGCATACCCAACTGCTGTTGCATCTGTGCAGGTTGAGATTGTATCTGTGGCATCAATTGCTGCTGTGGAGCCTGTGGCTGTGATTGCTGCCCTTGAGATTGTAATAAATTTGTTACATTTTGTTGTGATTGTTGCTGCACCGGAACCTTTGATTGCTGTACCATGTGTGCAGAGTGCTGATTAGGCTGCATGCCTGAGTTGCCAGACTGAGGTGCAAGCAGCTGTTGTTGTTGTAACCCTGGGACGTTAGTTCCCAATTGTTGCTGATGTATGTTGGATAGATTGTTTTGCTGATTTATCAAATGTGGCTGCTGTTGCTGGTGCTGCTGCAGGTTTGGAAGATTATTCTGCCCAACAAGCAATCTCTGATGTTGCTGCATATCACCAACATTATTCTGTTGCCCAAGTAGCTGAGGGTGTTGCATGCTTGTTACATTTGACTGTGGTGTAAGAAGCTGCTGCTGCTGCTGCTGCTGTTGTGGAGGCATTATTGGCTGTTGATGCTGGTTATTAATTGATGTCTGTTGTTGCTGTTGCCTGATAACTGATTGGGAATGTTGCTGCATCATGGGTTGTGTTGACTGTTGAACATTATTAGCTCGCTGATTCTGCTGAAGGCTAGGAAGAGATGTCTGCGTGATTGAAGGCTGCATGACAGAAGATGTTTGCATAACAGATGACTGCGAAGATTGCAATTGATTTGGTTGTAGATTTGGCTGCTGCTGTTGCTGCATCTGGATGTGGGGTTGCATAAGTGAGTGTTGAATGTTGCCAGGCTGGATTTTAGGCTTCAAATACTGCTGTTGATGTTGGTAGAGATACGGCTGTGAATTCTGCGATTGCTGTTGCTGTTGGGAAACAACCTGCTGCCTTGGAGGCATTTGTCTCTGAGAGCCACCAAACATATTATTCTGCACATTGGAATTTGGGCCAACAACACTTTGGATAGGAGTCTGGCCAATATTGGATACAGGAGGAGCAATGTTGTTTTGAATGTTTTGAGATAGAAGCTGTTGACGTGATTGGGACTGATTAGGCACTGGAATAGCATGTGACTGCCCCGGATTGTGAACTTGAGACTGCATAGGAATTCCTATAATAATAAACGAAAGAAAGAGTTTATTACTGAAGACAGAGCAACAAGAACCAAGAAATTAACTAATATGAATCAAACCCCAAACAAGAGAACAACAATTTATAACAAGTAGATAGAGCAAGGTAAGGAAAAAAGAAACTGCAAAGGTACTATAAACCTAACTGTGAATCGTATGAAGAAAAAATGTTTCTTTGATCGTGTTTGCAAGCTATATTAGTCATCACATAAACTGTCACAATTGAGTGCTGATTAAATTTTTAGTGGAGAGATACAACAAAAAAGATATGAAAAAACTTAAAAGTCAGAAAATCACTAAAAAACAAGATGACAAGATTATGTAAAATGCCTCATTGCGTATATAGACTTTGGCACCAGATCAGTACACTGTTTCCCTGCCAATAGCATCATTGCATATGAGGAAACCAAAATAATATTTATGCCAACCTGAATCAATAGGCTTGTTGCTAGGGCCACCTGCATTTGATTGCATAGCATTGACCATGGTACTCTGGGTTTTATTCTCCATTGTAAGCATCTTCAAAGATATTTTCCGAAGATAATCAGACTGAAATAAGGGAGTAGCACATAAAACAGTCAAACTTCTATGTTGTACATGTTAACAAAAGTAATATAAAAGAACATGACAACTATGAGGGTGAGATGCGTTGTTGTGAATAAACCTGGCCTGTTGCAGCAGTATAAATCTTTTCTTCAAACCTTTGAGCAATTTTGCGCAATTCATGCAATCCATCTTGACCAGAAACAGGAAGATGCTTCTTTAACGTATCCATTCTATAACATGAAAACATATGACATACAGGTCAAACCAATTTACATTACCGAGTGAGACAATATTAAATGAAAATTACATTTTGTTGACAATTCTTTGACGTGAATCGGGTTGCAGTTGAGTTCTCCAATCACTTGTATCCATAGTGGATTCAGTGCCTTGTGTGGGTCTCCAGTTGGCATCCATCGCATTTGAATTAACTGAAACACCAGAGAAAACACTCTAATCAAACCAGACTCTAAAAGGAAGCAAATAGAGGAACACGTTATGCATACATATGTACAAGAGATCTTATACTTATTACGACTCATAGAATTTGATAATTTGTTAGAAGCTTAAATTACGATTATACCTTTAAATTGTAATAATTTATATATTATTCAACATTAATTTGAACATGATTGACAAAGAACTGAGAGTAACAACACTGTATATAAAGGCATGTGGCATATGGTGGGGAATTGAAAGAAATTATGGTTATGATGTGTCTTTGTTATACACAAATAAAAGGAAAAGAGAAATCAGCCCCTGGAAAACTTCAGAAGATTCACAGATGGTAGGCATATCAATAAGCATTAACAGGTTTCAATATGATTGTCCAAATTAAATTAATTTAGAGTTTTGATTATACCTATAACAGAAAACGTTCGCTAAACATGCCCTAATATTATGAATTTCAATTAAACTTTATAAGGTTTCACCATGTCGTTGCCCTACATTTTACACAGGAGTGATATGTGTCCAAAACTACAGAACAGTATTGAAGTATTTCATTTGTCAAGGTAAAAATTTGACTGGTTTGTAATTTAGCTATCGGTTCTCAAGCCAGTAATTTCTTTTGAAAATACTACCTTGGTTAAAATTTTCCCCCGCCTCAAGTAGATCCATCGACTCTACATGCTTTCTCACTCCTATCTCAAAAATTCAGATACCTTAGCTTACTCCATATAGTTTATACTCCTGAGTCTTGACCTCTTCTCAGCCTACTGTACTCCAATTTCGAGTTTCAAATTCAATGAATATATTTGGTTGAATTTAATTAAGAGTGCAATGACAATTGACAAATAAGACCACTGCGAACTTAAAAAGTTTTAATAACAATTCCAGACTCGAGTATAATTCTCTCCTTTTCCGCCTTCAATTAACCTTATCCCCCGAATAAATTAACGTGATTCAGCAAGCTTAAACCTATTCTATATTACTAGTGATTTCTAGCAAAGGAACTTATAAGCAATGGGGAAACGAATCAATCTTTCACAAGCGTTTCCAAAACAAACAATCCAAAATCGAAGAGAAAAAAATTCAGTATTCCAGGAACATCGAAATGAAATTTTGAACGGAAATCTTTACGACCATACCCTGGGGAAGAGAAATACAAGGAAGCCAGAAGTCTGTGAAACGGCCGCCACTGAAGTCGACCGGTGACACTCGCGGAGGCGCGACTCGTGAGCGGTTCGCGGACCACGGGAGACTTTCAAAGCAGCGTTTAGAATGAAAAATGGAGAAAGCAAAACGGCTTAAAGAAAACTTGACCAGTAGACAGACCAAATTATATAGAGGCTTCAGAGAGAATCCAGATGATAACTTTCTTTTTCACCTTTTCATGAAACTAGGGGACAAATGTCCAGGTCCAGCTCACATGAGAGGGGAAACATCTTGGTATACTTCGCTCTTCATTTTTTATTTTTTTGGTAAAAAGTTTTGCTTGATTTCATTTTAAAATCATTGCAATTAATACATCAAGTAAAATATTTTGACAAAAAATTATATAAAATATAAAACATAACGAATTATAATATCACACACATACATGGATAAATTATAAATAATATGATCTTATTGGCTACCCGCACTAAAGGGTTTTGTTAAAACTTAAATGTGAGGTTATGAGTATGAAGCAATGACACGTGAGTTTATATATCCAGCATTTCATTCGATTTCATATAAAACTTAAAGTAACTGTTTGACAATATGGATGTTTTGGAGATTGACTGCATGTTTGGATTAGCGGTGGAGAAGGAGTTTTTTTTTATAGACGGGCTTTTAGAAAAGTCATATAGAAAAAAAGGAGCTTTGTAGGTGTGATTTGTGTTTAGATTAGCGGTGTCAGAAGTGAATTTTTTTTTTTTCATAAAAGTTGAGAGAAGTAACTTGGATGAGTTTCTCATAAAAGCTCCATTTGCTTCATAAGTACAGCCATCCCAAAAGCTTTTCCAAACATATTAAATGAGCTTTTGGAGCTTTTAGCCCCTAAATGGGCTTTTTTTAGACCCAAACAAGTTCCCAAACAGACCCTGAATACCCCTAAAGAGAAACTTTCCTTCTCCAAGAAGCGAGAAGAGATCGCCATTTTGTCTTCCTCTATCTGCATCCTCTGACATGCAAGCTTCAGCCATTTTAGGCCTATAGCGGCAGGTTTAATCATTCCTTCCCTTATCTTTTACAGATTTATGCTATGCATTTGGCTTTAGGTTTTTAAAGTTTTTAGATTAGGGTTGTCTTTTGGGGTCTGTTTGGTGTGAGGGATTTGGAGGGAAATGGAGGGGAGGGGAAATTTTTATGAGTTGAATTTTAAAAGATTGAAGAAGTGGGGTAATAAAATTTTAATAAAGAAAATATATAAGATAAAAGAGTAAGAAAAATTAATTAAAAATTTTTAACCCCACTTCTCTAATTTTTTTAAATTTAACTCAAAAAAATTTTCCCTCCGCCCACTTTCCATCCCCTCCCCTCATACCAAACAAGCCCTTGAGGATATCTAGAAATTGATTACGCTGCTTTAATATCTAAGGCTTAGTCTGCTATTATAGTTTGTTCTTCTTCTTTTTCCCGATAAATCTCTACCTCTTTCCTTCAATTCCTTCTCTGGTTCCTTTTGCCTTCTTCTTAATTGGTAGTCTAGCATTTAATGAACTTCAATTGTCCAACATTCATTCCTATGATACTTGCCGGTGATTGGATTATAGCATAACCTATCTTGGAGATCACTCATCATTGTTTAGTGCGACATGTGGGATTTTTTCTCCGATTAAGTTCTCGATGCTATTGTGGAGTAATTGGTGAGTTTTGAGTCCCAATGTTCTTCTTTGCATCTTTCTTTTTCCTTTTTGATTCTAATTGTTCACCATGGAGATGATTTCTCCATCTATAAAATAAGGCCTTAGTTGAAATTCCTCCTCATCCCTCTGCATGCGTTCTCTTCAAAATCCCTTCTTGTTTCCTATAGACCTCCTTCTTAGGCCCCTTCATTTCTGTTTCGTGCTTATTTTTTGTTTCTTTTTCAATCTTTATTTTCCACCTGGCCTCATTTTCTAATATGGTTCCCTTTTCCCCTTTCACAAGTTTTTCATTTGCACCTTCTCTGTTCCTCAATGGATTATATTGTCTCTTGATGCCTTGAGGAGTCATTTCTCTTCTTATGTTGTGGCTGTTTTAGACTTTTAGTTGATGTGCATTCCTTTTCCATTTGTTAGCTTAATAATAGGCTTTGTTTGGCATGGATTCCTAAGGAATCATTTGCGGTTGAAAGGAAAGTTGGCTGTTTCTATCTTATTAGATTTAAAGGATGAAGAAAACCTGAAGTTTGTCATTGTTAATGGCCCTTGGGCTGTTAACAACTCCTTGCTCATGGTTGATCGTTGAGCTCCAAACATGTTGCTTAGAGAGCTCCAAATTGCTACTCTCTCTATCTGGGTTCAATTTTGGGGGGGCTTCCATTAGAATATCATAATGCTCTAGTAGCTGAAACTCTTGGTCATGTTATTTGGCATACTATTGTGCATGAAGGTAATGTTCATTTTTCAACTGATCTTTACTTTATCTATATGAAAGTGCACATTAATCCTCATTTACCTCTTATCCAAAATGTAAGAGTTTGCCTTGATAATGTCTCTTATGTTTGGCCTGAGTGTAAGTATGAAAGAGTTTTTCGTTGATGTAATCATTGTCAATTGATTGCCCACACTCAAAATACATGAGTTCGTCCTCTCATTGATGTTTTTAGAGGCTTCAATGGTGTCATTGAGTGTGTTCATTCTCGTTTTGGTGGACGTTTTGAGAGCAATTTTAAGTCTGGTGAAGCTAAACTCTTCTGGTAGGATTGTATGAGACAACATAGAAGTCGAGGTACTACAAGAATTCGGTTTTCCTTCTTTAGAGGTGTTCGCTCTCGAATCTTTGAGACTACTCCTCAAGATGTCCTTCTGCCACATGATCAAAATGATGGTTTCTTTCATTTTTCCTTTGATGAGTCCTTAGGCTCTGATTATGAAGATAAACCACCAGCTTCTTAAGCTCCAGCAATGGCCCAGAATAATGCTAATAATTAGGCTAGACCTTCTGTTACACCCTTATTTTTATTTCACCTTTACCAAAGTATTCGCAGAAAACGATATGCGGTTCGGTGGGCAAAACAGGAATAGCATAAATATACTAATAATATGTACATAATTACATAATTTCCCCATAGGGGTTCGTACATGATCATTACCATCAATGTAGCCACACAGGGCTACTTGGGTATCTAAACCCGTCCCAGTGAAACATAGACATCTTCTCGTCTTCGTTCCACCACAACAATCCCCTTATATGATTCTCTACATTGTTCTCAGCATATCTTATGTCTTCTCCTATCTAAATTGTTGGTAGGGGAGGGTGAGATTCGAGAGAATCTCAGTAGGAAAACAATGCTAATATGCATGTACGATAAATGTTTAATGCATGATATGTTTGATCATATAACTCATGCTCATACAATGACAAATCTGTAAGCTCAATGCTTCGAACAATATACTTATTGCCATATCATAAATTGAAACATAGCTTTAAATCATTCATACATGTTTCACATAATCAAGCAAAGCAATAATATGCATCAAAACACTAACACAAATATCATATACATACAGGAGAGGTAAGTTCCCTACCTTAACCCTTTTTTGCCTCGAGACGTTTGCCTTGTAAAATGTGCCAATAGCTCAGGCTCCATATCCGATCCTACAATGCCAAAGGTACCGTTCATACACTTCCATAGTGTTTCTGGGGGTTATACGAGCCTATTATGAAAATTTATTAAAATGCCCCCGGGGACCTAACCGGCCCGCAGTACCCGGTCCGACTGTACTTTTCTTGAAATTTTGACATGGGCTATTTTGACATATTTTTGCCCAAGGAATTCATTTTCGGACTTGGAATTATCAAATTTATTGTCAAATTACAAATTTACCCTTGACAGCCACACTTTAAGGGTTTCAGGGGCGTTTTCGTAATTATGTTTTTTCGGCCTTTTCCGAAAAAGTGACCAACTGTAACCCCACCTAATTTTCACTCATGAACTCAATTGAACCATCAAATCATTGAAAATCCATCTCTAACCCTTCCAAACTAGCCTTAGCAGAAATTCTCAATTTCCCGAGAAAAATTGGGGTTTTTCGGTTTCGGCTCCGCAGACGTGTTTCTTTCTACTCCTAACCACTTTATTAACCATTACATTAGGTTACAACTAATTAAGACCCAATTTCGGTAGCAAAACCCCTAGGAAACTCAATTTCCAAACTTTAAAACCAATGACAATCTGACAAAATTTTACCGATTAAATTGCCCATAGCAGCTAGAATAAGCAATATATGAAAGTTTGGAAGTTACTTCAAGCTCCTTCTGGCTTTTCCCAAATATGGCTGAAAACCCTAGTCCTCCTAACTCCAAAATCTTGCTTCAAACACCTCAAACAACATAGAAGATAAGCTTAGGAGAAGGATTATACATGTTAGGTGCGAATTCATCAAAGAAATCAACCTATCTTGTGAGTTTTCTCCTCTCCTTCTCTCTTTAAAAGAACACAACTCCCTCTCTCTATTTTTTTGAAATGGCGTCAGTTTTGGGCTGAAGAGGAGGAGGAAGATGATATATCATATGGTATTTACTTATTAATTTAATTTCCCAATTTTCAGATTTTTACAAAATTCTGGCAGATTTCTGCCCAAATTTTGAAAAATCATAACTAATTCTAGAAAAATCGAATTGAAGTGATTCCAAAGCCTATAGAACCCTTATTGAGTCTAGTTTCAAAGAAAAATATAGAATTTTGCTAGCTGGAATCACAAAATTCCCAGAATTTCAATCTTTGCATATTGTTTCAGAAATTTCATAGTTTTTCTGTGCTGAATTCAAAAATTCATATCTTTTTGTATATAGGTCTAATTGATTCATATGACCTATCAAATTAAATATTAGGATGTCGAATTTCATCCTGTAAAATTTCATAATTTTTACTCATCATTTGATCATTCAAAATCACATGACAAGCTCACTATCTCATAGATGATTTCACCGAAAACATAATTATATTCTCCAAAATTCACCATTTTACTTTCTTAATACCCCAAAGATATAAGAATCATTAGGGGATAAATTTGGGCTCTTGCTAAATTGGGTCTTAGTAGTCCACTTAATTTAGGCTTATTCCCAAGCCTCAAATCCCAAATTTTAGGGTATTACACCTTCCTAAACTAACGAGGGACCATTGCTTGACTTTATGATTTAGCAGCTTATGGAGAATGAAGTTTATGATTTCCAAATTCCAGTGGACCCTTTTTTCACTAATTCTGAACCTTCTTCCCTGGATTCTTCCCTGTAACCTACTCCTACTGAACCCTTTCATAATATGTCCCTTCCATCCATCCTCATCCTATCTTCGATGATCATTTCAATGCCCTCATCTTCTAAGGAAAATGGTGATATATCTCAGCCTGGGAATGGTGAAATTCTTCCAGAAGTGATCCCCTCTACCCTACCTATTCAAGTTGAAGGGAACTCCTCTAATACGTGTAGAAGGTTGAATAATATATTTGATAGCTCTAATGTTGAGATCAACAAGTTTATTCGAGACTACTTTTGTATTCTCAGGAAATGCTTGGTCAATCCTGATGAAGAAGAGATTTTTACTCCTCCTAAAGCCTACCACTCTATTCAATCCATTAAATGGTTCTATTCTCATTTGGCTCCCATTGCCCCTGATAACTTCATTTTCTTGGTGGAAAGAACAAAACATTTTAATGAACTGGCCTTTAGACGAGTTTGGAATTTTCTTTCAAAGCTGATCAGGGAACGACAATGATTGGCAACTTTATGGCTATAGTCATGCTTATTTTGACAACTTACGACACTCTAGTAGCTCGCATTCTATTCTTAATGGTAATGTTCTCACATACTCTATGGATGGTGTTGTTCCAGGCCCAAAGCGGTTCATCTACTTCTCCACTGTGGTTTCTCTAGAACTTCTGCTACTTGAGAGAGAAAGAGAGAGAGAGACAGTCTTTAATCCTATTCCCAATTACCCTCTTGCTCCTCATTCTTGCAGTAATCAAAGTCTAAATGAAAACTCTAATCCTCTATTTCTTAAGGATTGCCTTAACAGTTCGAAGTTGAAGAAGTGTCAATTTGAGCCCCTGACTTAAGGATTTCCTCCCCAAAAGCGCCTAAAAACTTCACTCCACTTCTTTTATTATTGAGGCTAGGGAAGTAGCTGTTGCAAAGCTTCCTAAGTTGCCATAAGAGTATTGAGTTGGAACTACTGTGGCTTTTGTAAAGTAATAGCAATTAATAGATGTATATGGTTGATAGGCAAGCATTCCCCTAATTTTGTTTAGTTTTATGAAACAAAGCTTAGTTTGTCTTCTACCTCATCTCCCTTAATAAATTTGGGATATTCAAAGTTTGTAGGCACGATTACCATTAAGAAGGGTAGTGG
Organism: Inga laurina; assembly: GCA_963855925.1. Taxonomy (NCBI): domain Eukaryota; kingdom Viridiplantae; phylum Streptophyta; class Magnoliopsida; order Fabales; family Fabaceae; genus Inga; species Inga laurina. The sequence continues at coordinate 13,960,390 of OY979711.1, forward strand.
TACAATTGTGGATTGGGAAAATGCCTTTGATTGCAAATTCTAGATATTAGCCTCTACTTTTGTCATTGCAAAATTATAAATAATGGAATATCCCTTTCCTATTATATCGCTTTTATTCATGGCCATCCTCAATCCTATTTTCGTTACATAGTATGGAACTGGATTCAAATGACTTCCTCATTTATAGATATTTGTTGGCTAATTATTGGTGATTTTAATAAAATTCTTCTTCATTCTATTAAAATCAGTTCATTTAGACACTCTTCTGGCTGAATTTGCAAATTGTATTTCCAATGCTGGACTTATAAATCTTTACCAATCCAAACTTGCTTTCACATGGTTTAACAATAGAACAGGGATCAACCTTGTCCTTCAAAGACTAGATCATGCTTTTGCAATGCTTCATGGATGCAAACCTTTCTGTCATCAGTGGTTCAAACATTATGCCTGACTGCATCTTATCACAGTCCAATTATGTTATCCACTGAGCCAATTTGGAAGCCTTACAAATAAAAAAAGCTTGAATCTTATTGGTATCTATTTGAGGAATAAAGGGCAATAATTCAGGATAGTTGGTAATAGACAGTTCAAGGTTTTATCATGAGAAGTGTTGCATCTTATCTGCCAGTGGTTGTAGAATAGCTCTCAAGGACGATGTCCTCGAGCACAACTTGAATCAACTTTGGCATTTGTAAGTGCTACCGTTAATAGGATCTATGTAGCATTAGATGAGTTAGAAGACCTACTAAGTTGCGTGACAATTCAGGAGCTGCCACCAACAAAAGTTTCATCTATAACTACCCATAGATGTTACTTTTAGCATTGCAAGGTGTTTGTGTAAGTGTAACCATAGGCTTTAAACATACATGAATTAAGAAAGCTATTAAATAGTTAAAATTGTAGTAAAATTTGGGACAAAACTTATCATACCTCTCGGTTTGATTTCCAAGGGTTGCTATAAGAGCCATCATTGATTCAAATATCATTTCCATCGAAAGGTTAGAGGACTAACCTGTAGGCTCTGATACCAAACCTAGTCTCTACGACTTTGAAATCCATCAGGCCGAACCCAATCCACATCCCCTCCCAAACTTCAAATGTATCATTTCCTCCCTGTTATAGGAGATTTGACCTCGAACCTTTTGATGAGAGTAGGATTCTAACTCATGCTAGCTCCAATAACAAATTGTAGGGCTAATCATTGTGCCAAAAGCTTAAGCTAGTAGCAGATACGCACTCCAATTTTTTTTTGCCCATATCATTTACGAATCCACCCATCTTCTACAATTTTGTGATTCACCAAGCTAAATCTGATCCACACCCCTCATAGACCCAGGACGTATCAAATGTTAACTAAGTTCTCCATATTTTAAAAATAGGACACATGATTACATAAGAATAGAGAATTTAACATAATAATTTTAAGGAACTTGACTTAATTTTGTATAATGAAATTTGGTGTTATTTGGCTAAAATCTCCTAATTAATGGGGAAATTGATTTGAAGTTATATTAATGAAGGGTGAAATTCTACAAAATGAATTAAGGTTCTTTGAAGACAAATTATTGTAAGAAAATTACAACTCCAAAATGAAAAATATTTTAAAATAAAAAATGTTATTTTTTCATAAGGAAACAAGTATTATATCTTATATACAACAACAACAACACTTTATCACATTTGATGAGATATGTTATATAGGTCGCATGACCTCTATTTTGACCTCTACCTGATATAGTGTATATGGACGGTGCAATTTTGAACATTATGTATCCTATAATATATTGAATAAATTTTTACCCAAAGATAATACTTTTAATTTTTTTAAAGCACGAGGAGTATATCCCATTAATAATAAAGGCTATTTTTTTAAGAACTAAAAGTTAAAAGATACACTTCTTCCAATTAAGTTTGTCACGTTCACTTCCAACCCACAACTACTTGATCAAGCGATAATAGCTTATATGACTTGCATAAATTTAAATTGGTGATCATACTTTTGAATTATTATAATATTTTTTTTTAATAAAAGTGATAGAATCTATCAATGTAAAATATAAATCATATAGCAAAAATAATGTCATAATTATATAACAGACTTCACATATTGTAAAAATACAAGATAATTTGGCCAGTTAAATACTTTTTTTCCTCTCTCAACTTGGCCAATTAAATACTTATTTGTTAAACTGAAAGCTCAGAAAATAACATTGAATAATACTCACAATTTTATTCATTAACCAGAATAACATCAACCAACTCACAGTATTACAATATTAATAGTCCACATATATATAGACTAGGTACTAATACGTATGGGCCTAGGCCCAATAACCCAACACTGAAAACAACTTATCTATTTACAACACCCCCTCAAGTTAGGAACCCTATATTCACAAGTTCCTAACTTGCTCAAAATATAATCATGTTATGGACTACCAAGACCTTTCGTAAGAATATCTGCAAGTTGTTCTGATGACCTAAGATGCTGAAACACAATCATCTTTTGCACAAGTTTTTCCCGGACAAAGTGACAATCTATCTCGATATGCTTTGTCCTTTCGTGAAAGACCAGATTTGCAGCGATATGAATAGCAGCTTTGTTGTCACAAAATACCTTCACTGGTTCAATATTGTATATATGTATCTCTTTCATAAGACCTACAATCCATGTTAGTTCGGAAGCTGCCATACGTAATGCCCTATACTCAGCCTCTGCAGAAGAAATACAAACAGTGTTTTGCTTCTTTGATTTCCAACAAATCAAAGAACCTCCTAATCTGACCAAAAATCCAGTAACTGATCTTCTTATATCAGCATACCCCGTATGATCAGAATCATAATAACATTCAAGGTTAATTGCACTTCTGGACGCCAAGAAGATTCCACGACCCGGAAAATTCTTTAAGTATTTCACTAGTCTTAAGGCTGCCTTCATATGAGATTCCTTAGGTAGTTGCATATATTGACTTAGTACCTGCACAGTGAACGAGATATCAGGCCTAGTTAGAGTTAAATATAATAACTTACCCACAAGTCTTCTATATGGTCCGGGATCATTAAGGAAATGGTCATCCTTTGTCTCCTCGGCCGTTAGTTTAAGATGTTGCTCAAATGGAGTAAAGGCTTCCTCTATGTTAGCCTCATCTAAACATGTCAAGTCAACAAGTTCAGTAGCATATTTTCTTTGATTAAGAAGTATCCCTTGATAGGATCTCAATACCTCTAGTCCCAAGAAGTATTTCAAAGGGCCAAGATCTCTAATTTTAAATTCACTATGAAAATACCTTTTTACTTTGTTAATAGCTACTATACTATTACCGGTAATCATTAGATCATCAACATATGCAAGAACAAATACAATATCAGTGGTGGTTCATTTTTGAAATAAGGCATAATCATACTTGCTTTGGAGAAAGCCTCCCTTAATCAAGGATTGAGTTAACTTCTCATTCCATTGCCTTGAAGCTTGCTTAAGGCCATACAAAGACTTCTCCAATTTACACACCTTGAAACTACCCTCCCCCTTTTGCTCAAGACCTTGGGGGATATACATATAGACCTCCTCATGTAGGTCTCCCTATAAGAAAGCATTATCTACATCCATTTGACAAATAAACCAATTATGTACAGCAGCAAGTGTTAGCATTATTCTAATTGTAACTATCTTCACCACCAGAGAAAAAGTTTCATAAAAGTCAATCCCCTCCCTTTGGCTATATCCTTTAGCCACAAGGCGAGCTTTAAACTTATCTAAAGATCCATCAGCTTTATATTTAACCTTATAAACCCACTTACAACCAATGGGTTTCTTACCCCTTGGTAGTGCCACAATCCTCCAAGTTTTGTTTGTTTCCAAAGCCTTAATTTCATTTTGCATAGCTTGGACCCACCTAGGATCCCTTGCCGCCTGCTCATATGAGTCTGGCTCTATTTCTTTGTCAATAGAGGTGAGAAAGGTTTGATATTGTGAGGACAAATCATCATAACAAACAGTAGCAAGAGAAGAATTATCATTAACCAAGTCTGCCTCATACTCACCTATATTACGAGTAGAAGAAGGTAAATACTCACATTGGTAATCCTTGAGATGAGATGGAGGATGCCTTACCCTAGTAGGCCTGGAAATTATTGGATTATTGTTGGGTGAAGGATTAGGAGAACTGTCCATTACCTCTGTTTGGTTTCTGTGCACATCATCTGTCCTATCCTCATGAACATAAATGGGTCGAGGTTCATATAAGAGATTAAAAGGGTCTATTGGGACCTTATTGTTGTTGTTCATTTTGTGACATATCCTTAAAAGGCAATTTATTTTCAACAAAAGTAACATGTCTGCTTACAATTAACCTCTTAGAGATCATATTATATAAAATATATCCCTTTTGAGTAGAGGGATAACCCAAAAACACACAAGGATCTGATTTATGCGCAAACTTATCACTAGAATTTAAAGTTGCAGCGAAAGGCAAACAACCAAATACTCTTAGATGGGATAAAATAGGACATTCGCCATAGATTAATTCATATGGGGTCATATTTCTTAAAATTTTGGATGGAGTCCTATTGATTAAATAGGCAGCCGTACGTACTGCCTCTCCCCAAAATTTAATGGGTGTATGAGAGTAAAACATTATGCTTTTGGCTACCTCTAAGAGGTGTTGATGTTTTCTCTCAACCACCCCATTTTGTTCCGGTGTGCTAGGACATAAAGTTTGATGTATTATGCCCTTGGACCCAACAAAATCATGCATAGTGTGGTTAACGAATTCAGTTCCATTGTCAGTTCTGATAATTTTAATTTTCACAGAAAATTGGTTTTCAACATGTGCAACAAACAACTTAATAAATTTGCGAACTTTAGATTTATGTGACATCAAAAATATCCAAGTTCCTCTAGAAAAGTCATCCACAATAGTTAGAAAATACTTGTAGCCATGATGTGTGGGTGTCCTATAAGGTCCCCATACATCCATATGCAAGATTTGAAAAGAATATGTGCTTTTAGGACAACTAGAAGGAAAAGGCAATTTGGTATGTTTAGCACGAATATAAGAATCACATTTATTGTTGTCCATGCCATTAGCAGAGACACAGTACTTTCTAACATCATTCAAGTTTCTCAAAGTATCAAGAGGGGCATGCCCCATTTTACAATGCCATAACAGAGTTTTATCAGTATTACATGAATCAAGCATGTTTACATCTTCCCTAGTCTTATTCTCTCTCTTGAGCACATATAAACCCGAAGAGAGTCTACCAATCCCTTTCTTCATTCCATTGGTCATATCCTACAATATACAATAATGAGGGAAAAAGGAAGCCACATAAGAACAATCCATAGTCAATTTAGCAACAGAAATAAGATTATAGCATAATTCTTTTGCATATAAAACATCACGCAATATAATGTGATTGGTTAATTTTATTTCACCGGTGTGAGTGACTTTAATTCTTTGACCATTTGGGACTCTTACCCACTTGGATGGTCCTAGGTAAGGTTGTGATTTATCTAATTGGCTTAAACTACTTATTATGTGACAACTAGCATCGGAATCTAAAATCCAATCATGAGTTAAGACATTAGCATGCAAACCTGGTGTCATTGCTTATACACTGACCGCAACCTCTTTAGGATCCAAGTCCCGCTTTAACAAGTCCAAAATCTGATTATATTGTTCTTGTGTGAAAAGGGGGACCTGAGAAGAAGTCAGATCTGCACTGGAGACCTTAGGAGGAATGTGTTCAATGGTCTAAATGTTCTGACTTCCTTTATCATCCTCTAGTTTCTTCTGTCTTTGAGATGCAGAACTATTTGGGAACCCAATTAACTGATAGCAATTATCACGACAGTGACCCCTTCTGTTGCAATAAGAGCAAGTATCCACTGACCATCCTCTTCCCCTCTCTCGTTCACATCCTTTACCACCTCGGACAGAGTTAGTGGCCATAATCGAAGAGTCTTGTGAAAATGCATATGGGTTAGTGGTTATTTGACGCTGTGTTTCCTCTTGAATTACCATGGAATATGCCGGTTAGTCGAAGGAAGAGGGTTCATAAGCAGAATTTGGCTTCTAGTGCTTTGGAAGTTATCATTCAACCCTATAAGGAACTGAAACAAGTGCTGTTCTTGTGCAACCTTAAAATATTCAACATCAGAACTGCAGCTACAATTAGGCATTGGGACAAGAGTAGAATATTCATCCCATAATTCCTTTAGTTTCGTGTAATAGACAGAGACTGAAGTATTCCCCTGAACCAATAAACTTATAGCATGGTGCATAGAGTAAATTTTGGCACCATCAGTTTTATCAAACCTCTCCTTGAGGTCCATCCAGACAAGGTGGGAATTAAGAGAGAAGACTATACTAGATGCAATCCCCTTGTCAACAGAATTGATCAGCCAAGATAACACAACCGAATTGTAGTGGTCCCAAAGGTCCTTTGACTTGTCATCCTGCTGCTCACGTGTGCAAGTCCCCTGAATAAAACCAAGCTTGTTCTTGGCATGAAGGGCCAGTTTCATAGCCCTGCTCCAGGTTGAGTAGTTTTCAGCACTAGTGAGAACTTGATGAACCAACGTGGTGGCTTGTGTATCAGCAGGATGAAGGTAGAGAGGATGATTGAAATTAATCGATTGGAGGGGATTGTCAGCAGAATCAGTCATTCTGAATGAGAAAAATGAATCAGTAGAATCAGACCTGGGATTAGATGGTCGACAACGTGGAGTGTCGTGTAGATCACAAGAAAAGAAAGAACGGCGTCGCTAGATCACCACCGAGAACCATGAAATGGAAAGAACACCGCCAAGAACCACGAGACAGGGACGGAGTCGCTAGATCACCGCTGAGAACCATGAGACGGACACAGAATTCTGAGACAGGGACGGAGTCGCTAGATCACTGCCGAGAACCACGAGACGGACTCAGAATTCATTGAATCTTAAAGATTTACCAAGTATAGCAGGATGTGTAGCAACCAGAATCCATTCGAACAATAACTCGATGGAAATGGCAAGAAGGATTCAAGAGAGTGGTGCATACAGATTCAAGAACGTGATGCTTCTCAAGAAACGAAATCTGATAGAAACTTCAAGAATCACTTGACTGGGGATCAAATCTCGGTAACCCAGAACCATGAACAGAGACGAGAACGTGAGGCTTCGTGCAAAATGAAATCTAAATGAAGCTTCAAGAATCACCTAACTGGATCAGATCTTGGTAACTCGGAACCAAGATCCGGAACCGGAAAAAAATATATAAGGCTAAAATTGCAACCAGCTTTGGTACCATGTTAAACTGGAAGCCTAGAAAATAACATTGAATAATACTCACAATTTTATTCATTAACCAGAATAACATCAACCAACTCACAGTATTACAATAGTCCACATATATATAGACTAGGTACTCATACGTATGGGCCTAGGCCCAATAACCCAACACTGAAAACAACTTATCTATTTACAACATTATTAATATAAAATATAACTAAAATATATTTTTGGTTCTTTAAGTTTAGAAAAGATTCCATTTTAGTCCTTTAATTTTAAAAAGTGTGCTTTTAGTCATTTTAAGTTAACACCGTTAATTTCATTAGCAAAAAGTGTTAAGTCAGCAAACTTAAAATACTAACATATGTTTTCAAAATATTGATATTTAAATTAAAATATAAATATAATTATATCAGAGAATTAAAATTTACACGTGTTATTTAAATTTGTTGAGTCATTATTTTTTGTTAATGACATTAATGCTATGAACTTAAAAGGACTTAAAACACAATTTTTAAAGTTAAAGGACTGTAATGCAATCTCATATAAAGTTAGGAGACTAAAAGTATATTTTAGGCTAAAATATAAAATCAATGACAAAATGTGATATTTACAAGTCACTCGCGTTTTCATTCCTCTATATATGATTTTCTTTCTTAAGCTTATTGTGAAAATTAGTGTGCAGTAGTATATAAATAATTAATTATTAAAAAGACCCACAACAAATAACTAATATGATAATAACAAGATTCTGTATAGAAAATGACAGTAGGATATAACATATTAACAACTTAGAAGACTTTTTAATAATTAAATTGTTTTTGTGTGGGACTGCACAATAATTTTTTCTTTAAATTTCAGGAAGTTTGGGAAAGAAACTTTTCAACAGAGAATTTATGAACACTTTTTTAAATTTTTCCCAAGAACAAGGGGAAAAAACTGTTGCACTAGATTTGAGTCAATTTCATAAATATGCAATGATAGTGATCAAGATTGCCAAACTCGTGAGTATAAGCAAACTCGTGATGGATGTAAACTCGTATTGTGAATTTAAATCTATAGACATATACTCGCATCGTAAACTCGAATCTAAATTCGTAAGAGTTTACTATTATCATTAAATAGGTATTTATAGTGTATAATTAAATAATCACAATATAAAAAATAATAACAATTTGATTTCAATATATTTTAAATTTAAATAATTGAAATTAAATACATCAACATTTATAATTTATCATACTTAGTAAAGAAATTTATATAAAATTTATATATAAAGTCCTTGAGCATGATTAAAATGCGTTTGTCTAACGTCATCTACTCTTAATGTTTTTTCCCACCCTCTTCTTATCTCCACTTATCTCAACATTTAGATTGAAATTTGAGTAGTTCAGATTTAATGTTTAATAAAAATATTAATAAATAAATAAATTCTAAAACTGCTAATTCTTAGTTATGATGATTTAAAACTACAATAAAAAAATATTTAAGAAGAATATTTTGATAAAAAATTAAATTTGAATTGTTGAATTTCAACCTTAAGGTTGAGATGAGTAGTGGAAGAGAAGATGGGGGTAAGAGAAGATGATGGTAGCCAATTCCAATTAAATTGAAAAATCAATACGAGTTTAAGAGTAATTTAACACGATTTTGTAAAGTATAAATGTAAAAATGGAAAACTTGATATGTAAATTTGTGAATTTATCTGAGTTTACAACTATAATGAGTTTATCAGTGATTCAACTTGATTTTATAAGATAGAAACATAAAAATGGTAAACTCAAATAATCAACTCACAAATTTGACATGGTAATACCATACACACACCAATTTCGCAATATTTAGGAATTGCGAAGGTGCTGACTATGGACACAAAGCTAGAAATTTGCATGCAATACCTGCGAGTGTATTATAAAAAGTCATATTTTGAGGGTATAACTTTTGAATAATATTTTTAGAGCTAAAATATACAAAATCTCCCCATGATCTTTGGATTTGTTGAACATAACCTCTCTAATCTTCACAAATTTAAATTAAGTACCCTAATATTTTATATTTTGACTATCAACTCTTATTGTTAAAATTATTATATTGTTAAAGTTAATGGTTTTTTCTATATCATAATCATTATATTTTTTTATTATATACCATATCATTTAAAAAATAAAATTTGGCATTTGACATGTACTTTTAAGTATTTTATACTTTCTTAATTGAAAAAGACATGGTCAAATAAATATTTTAAAAGCTTTTCAAAGTATTTTAAAAATACAAATTAAACTGTATAATTAAAATTTGAGTTAAATGGTTTAAAATTTTAGTATATATACTAAAAAAAGTCAATTAATGATAGAATTCCGCTACTAAATTAACTTAGTGATATAATTCTGTCATTAATTATTAGTGATAGTTTATTTGACAACAAATCATCTAATTCCATCACTAATCCATTTTTTTAGTGTATATAAATGCTATGAAATAATGTTAGTGGAGAGTCAATTACTGATACGGAGGAGAGAGATTTGAGAGAGAGAAAGTCTCAACTTTTTTAGTGGTGCTATCTACAACACTTTCTGCCCTTTGTGGTGCTTTTTTGGTGTTGTCCTTTGACTCTTTTCGGCACCATTTTGGCAGTTAACTGCCTAGTCTTCATCACCTTTCTCTCAGGTCCTCTCTTTCTCTTCTTCCTTTGTTGCTTTTCAGCCAGTTTTGCTTGCTTTCTTGCTCCACTGACTTCAACCTCCACCACAACCTCTAAGTTTCCTTCCATCGCCTACCTTCTTGCTCCACCGGCTTCAACCTCTGCCATCACCTTTCAGTTTCCTTCCATTGTTTGCCTTCCTGCTCCATTGACTTTAACCTCCGCTACCACCTTTAAGTTTCCTTCCACCTCCTTTGTTGTCTTCTTCAACACCTCTTATTTTTCTTCACCTTTTTGTTCAATCGACTCACCCACCCTCTCCTTCATTTACCTTAAACCCTGTTTCCCTCATCTCTATTCCACTGACTTATTTCTTATTTCCATTTCTACCATCTCCCCTTCATTTACTTTAAACCCTGTTTCCCTCATCTCTTTTCCACCGCCTCCCGTCCTTTCTTCTCCACTACCTTATCCTTCCATTACCTTTTTTCCTTTCTCCTCATCACTGCATTCTTCTCTCTCCACTATCCACTGCCTTATCCTATTTCATTGCTCCTCTTAATTATGGAATGGACAGTGCAATGATTATTCTTTTGTGTTTTATACTGCTTGTTAGTATCTTTCATGCTTCGGTATAGTTTCTACTTGTGTGTTATTGCAAGTTTATTGCTTGGGGCCTCAACTTTTCCATTTGCGTCACCTGGAGCTTGGGTTTGTTCGCTTCTCTTTGCTTCTGGTATTTGTGCCCGTTTGTTTGCCTCATTCTCTTCCTACAGGAAGCTTCGAACCACAATGGTTCACTTGGGTGGCCCATGTCCTCTGGGAGACGTGCTGTAACAGCCTCTTGTTCACTCTTGCTCGACTCTTCCGGGCTCCATCTGCATTATTGAAAGTCTTTGGTGTCTCTCTTTTGATGGCTTTAAACCTCATGTAATGAGGCTGTTTATTGCTATGTTTTCTCTATTTTCCAATGTGTTGTTTTCATTGCAATTTGTTTGTTTCTTTGTTGCCTTTGGCTGCTTGGTTTGCTTTTGTTTATGATGTAATGCAGCCCAAGTGTGTTGTAATCATTTCACTGTTTGTTTAGTAAACTGATTAATATCATTAATTTTTTGTACAAACTGATTAATGTCATTAATTTTTTTACAGACTTTTTTTAAAAGATACATGTCTTTTTCTTGGAGTGGAAGATCATAAATTAGTACCAGAATCTGAAACTCTAGATAACAAGAGAGGAGATAGTAGTTTATCTTAATAATAATACTTCACTGATGCCTTTATCATTACAAGACTGATATATATATATATATATATATATATATATATATAATATCTTGAAAACGCATAGTATAACTGAAACTAACAGTTAATTGTCTAATACATAGAAACTGCTAAATGCTAATATAACTTGCTACAACCCACACACTTAAATCATATCCTAAATAGAACATACGTGCATGCATACTTATAAGTCATAAGCACCAAATATCTAAATACTTAAAGGCAGAATTCTTGACTCGCCTTTCACTTTTTGCTCATCTGGGTAAATTAATCACTAGAATTCTGCTTTTTCTCCGGTACCCAAATGAGCAAAAATTTCTCAGCCACGTGGAGCTTATTTAGAAGCCACATTGGATGATTAGATATGATGACTCAATGTGAATTATGCGTTATAAGGAATAATATATTAAATGAAAATTTATTAAGGATCAAATTTTAATCAAGTTAAAAGTTCAAGTATCAAGTAACGTACTGAAAACTGGACCAGACAGTGAACCGGTTGAGTTACTGGGTTAAGGGTCAGTGGTTTAAATTAGGGTTAACTAAAAAAATATATATGTAATTTAAATGTTTATACATACCATTCAAAAAATTATATAAGAGCTTTTTTTTCTAACCTGTAGTTCATTATATCTCCTAAACCTAATACCCACAAAAATATCATTAAGTATATAAGGATTTTTCTCCAACCAATACCAAAAGTATTCCACAATCTTTTTAAGGCTCCTTACAAATATAAAAAATTTAGGAAAATATTTTTCTCTTAAAAAAAAGCCAAAACGATGTAGTTTGGAGTATAAAAAAGAAAAAAAAATAAAAAAAAAAGGGGACAACCCGGGTCACCCAGCTCACACAGGGTTACCCCTGGGTCACATTGGTTTGACTGGGTCAACCCGGGTGAATTGAACCGGTTCCCTAACCCTCAACAAGACCGATTTGGCGACCGGTTCACCAATTTCCGGTCTGGATTAGCCGGTTTGATCCGGTTTTGCATACCATGGTATCGAGTGATAGAGTTATATTTGAGGGGCTAAATCATAATTGGGTTAAAAGTGAAAGGACCAAAAGATTAATTTTCCTTTTCTTATTTAAATTTCAGGAACATTAGGATAAAATCTTTTCTTTATTTGATTAAGGGTATCCCAAGCCACTTTGAACTTGAGGCTAATCCTTTTAGAACAAACATTTTCTTTAATTTTATTAAAAAAGAAAAAAAAAACTGTTTCCCGTCAATCTCATAATATCCAATGAATGATGGAGATACAAGATTAGTAAGCCAATTTGCATGCAATACGTGCGTGTGGGTGCCATAAAAAAGTTAGGTCTCCATTATGTGCTCAGTGAATTTACGAGGTTAGAAGCTCATCTTCCCAAACAACGCCATTTTGCAATAAAACAACATTGTTTTGCTGGATGAGCACCTAAGTTCATCTTAGCACAGAATTGTCTCCGTTAAAAAGTCATACCTTCAGGGATGAGTTTTGAATAATATTTTTAATAAAAATATTTTTTGAAATTTCAAATGTTCATTTTTAATTAAATATTATTTTTTTTATATGAAAAAAAAGTTAAAAACCCTGAGTGCAGAAATCACCAACAAATAAAAAAAAAATGGTGGTGTAATCAGTTTTTAAATTTTTGGCCATTTTTTTGAAAAGTCCTAGATTGCTCTTCATACTTTAAATTAAATAAATAACCTAATCAAATCTGTAGAGACCTTTGCATGTTTCTGTGTGCGAAAGGTGTTGGAATAAATCTTTTTAAAACGAGGAAGAAGAAGAAGACAAGTAATAGAATCATGACAAGAAATGGCTTCATCGCACCACTAAAATTATACGTAAAAATCGTAAAATTCAAAGTGAGTGCGGGAAAAATTTTTTTTAATTGAATTTAAAACAAAATTGAGAAATTTGGTTAAAATTTTTTAATTAACCATTCTTACTCTTTTATCTTATATCTTATCTTTATTAAAATTTTATAATTTTACTTTTATAATTTTTTTTTTAAAATCTGACTCAATTTTTTCATCCTCTCCTCTCTTTTCCAAACCCCTTGTGCCAAACAGTCCCTTAGTTAAATATGGCCAAAAAATTAGTTAACTAATTTATAAAGATTAATAACATTAATTCAGTTATTATTGAAAACTACTACATAAATACCCCTTTAACACATGCAATCAATAAAGATAATTTTAGAAAAAAGAATTATAAATTTGTAGAACAAAGTGAATTGGAATTTTACATGTAGAACCACAGCAACCCCTTAATTAGCTTTAACATGTAAGACCGAACAAAGTACTCCTCTTGTCCTTAATATAAGACCTAATTAACTAATTTAATTAAACTAAAAAAACTAATTTGGTTAGTTAATATGACATATTTTTCTTTTCTTAAAATACCATAATAATCTTTTTTAATTCTCTCTCTCTCTTCTACTTGACTATTGTTTAAGGAATATAAATATGGCTAATTGAGGATGATAAATATGTAAAATAGGTCTTATATTTGAGGTTAATATTAACCCTTCAATCATGTTTTATATTAAAAGCGCATATAAGTAATTTTTAAAAATACAAATTAAATTTGATTTAAATGGTTAAAAACTTTAGGAAGAATTATATTGTAGTCCCATGAAAGATAATATATGAAGAAATGATCTCGAGAAATTCTGAAATTACTCTCAAGTCCCATGGGACCATTTTATAATAAATTCCAGATGAGAAATGTCTGAAATACCCTTAAGGAAGGAGGCAAAAAGGAAGACAGACTGAAGACTTGTTTGGTTTAGCGTTTTCTTAAAAAATAAGTCCTTATTACGCAAGCTGAAATAAAACTCCTCTCACATACTTACCTCGTATATCGTGAATCACGATTTATAAGCACTTATTGCCCAAAAATAAGCTATTCCAAACAAGCACTGAGCTTCTTTTCCTTAATCGAAATCAATAGGGCATTCTTTGAAACCTGAGATTGAGCTTCTTTTCCTCATTCGACCAAATTTGTGAAACCCGAGACTCGACGGTGTGCGACGGAAGGCAGCATTATGTGCGACGATGTTGGTGGGATCTTATCAGTGTAGTTTAGGGGCGACTAGCTGGGCAAAGCAACTCGGATCTTCCCTTTTCCGTGGGTAGGCTCTGACGAGCTTCATTCTTAAAATCGGTAGGCTTTTTCTCCTGTTTCGAGTAGCTTCCCTTATGCTTCGATTGACTTCCCATAAAACTTACCTCTAAGTCTCTCGTAGGCAACTTTGTTATGATCTTTTCCTTACCATGTGATCAATTCATTGTTCTAGATTTGAACCCTGTTTATATAACTGATCCTCTTGGAAAGGTTTTTTCTTTTTGATATTTCATTAGTCACAAGTTTGTTTCTGTTTAGATGGGGATTTTCTTGTATATTTCCTCTTTTCCGTTTCTGTGGTCTTATTTATTCCATAAAATTTCTTACCCTTTAATTCAAATATCCTCTTTTTTCTCAAATAATCAATGAAGATTTCTCATTTAAAATAAAAAGTGTCATGAATGTTCATTCTCACTTGCAATCATTATAATTATAGGTATGTATTATCTGGTTTGAAGAAAGTTAGATATTCATTTCTAAAAATTTTGAGCAACCCTAAAATATGATCGGGAATGGATTCTTAAAAGCCTTAGTGGTAAAATTCTTACACTGAAAAGGGTAAAACTATTATTTGATGCTTGAATAATTAAATGTGTGTATCTTAATGCATGGATTTCTTACATAGAAAAAGGTAAAACTATCATTTCTTCTTTCTCATTTCAACGTACTGAAATGAATTCTTATAAGTGCTCTATTATTTTATGGAGCTTCGCAATGTTTTCAGTTTTTATCTTATGATGATGTTTGTATTATTTACATGAGAAGCCCACATGATACGATGATACACAATGTGATCATTTTTGCCATTTTGGGCTTCTTATTCCCCCAACCATTCAAATATACTGAGTTGGATGGTTAGTCAATACTAAATAGTCTATACAAATTAATGCACGCATTCAAAAATTGAAGTTTGTTGTTATAGATGTACTTTCACACTTTATGGCATGTCAAAATTTGTCACTAGGAAATTGAAGCGTACAAGAAAATAGGCCAGTTAATGATTACAACCCTAGAGAAGCATGAATTGAGTTTATATATCTTCTATTTATTTCTCCCTATCCAACTGTCAATCAATTGTATTATATTTCAGTTGTTTGTATAGCTTAATGAGTTGTGAAAATAGAAGCATGATAAGGAAAACTCTGTGATTTGTTAGAAGTAATCAGTTGGGCTACATTAGCTTCTTGATTAGTGATCATCTATTGTGTGTCTTCAAGTTCCTTCTCTGCTTCAATATTTTGTCAGTTTCATTTGACATGTGGTCCCTTTCACTGAGAATTCTTTGAATCTTTGCTAGCATCTCTCCCTCCTGTAGTTTCTTTTGCCATCCTTGTAAGTCCTCCATATGCTTAGATAATGTTCTACCATGCATTTATTTGCTGTTGAAAATAAAAATAAGGTGATTTATTAACAACCAATAATAATAATCATTGTTGGCACCAGGTTCTTGCTCCTTTCTCTTAAGGTTTATATGAATTGTTTTTATGAGCTATATATTCCAATAATCTTGATTTTTGTGGAGGCCTTTTTGCTAATCATATTTTTAAAAGATGCTAATTCATATTTGTGTTTAAGGAGCTGATGGTGAAAAATATTTTTGCAGGGAAGGAAGATGGACAAAGGAAAGTATGGCAAAGAGAAATAAGGAAGAAAAAGCCCAATACGAACAAGGGCAGCTAGCGTTTTTGGCAATACTTCATTCACAGAAGAATTTTTCAGCCACAAGGATGAGAAGCATGAAGGAAAGGAGAAGGAGAAACAAAAGGGGAAGAAGAATAAGTTGCAGAATTTTCAAGAGGCTAACCTAGAGGTAAGGGAGGCATGAAATAAGTTGAGTGAAAAGAAAAGAGAAGAATATGCTAAACTGGCTGAACAATTAAGAGGCTATAGTAAAAGGAAGACGCATGTCGTTCCATTCCTGACAAGATGCACGCTTAAGCAATTTATGGTTCTCTGCAAAAACTTGAAGGGCAAACTAGCCGCCATGAAAATGCTCAAGAGAATTGAGTTTGACAAACTGGAATATATTTGTTGCCCACAGATAAACCGTCACATATGCGCGGAGTTCATGCGATCTTTTGACCCTCCCACCAAGCAATTTTCATTTTGAGGGCACAACTATGAAGGAAAGGCTAAAGATGTTAGACAATTGCTCGATCTACCTAATAGTAGGTTAAACATACAAGTACAAGTAGACGATGAAGATCTAATATTCAAAGATCTCAGGAGTGTATACAAAAATTTAAAATACCAACAAATAGGAGAATTATTGATGGGTGAAATAGATGAAAATTTTGAATTTCTTTTTGTCATATTTGCATTAGGAACCTTATTGTCCCCTAGTGCAAATATTTATGTTAGTGATCGTGTGTTTTTTTTGGCTTCAAGCATTCATTTCATTGCATCAAAAACCAAAAGCATATAGAGTCATTTGAACAGAACATCAACTAATATCAGACACTATCGATCATAACAGTAAACAAACTACACATCGAAACATTAGATTAAAAACAAAACAAACACTACAAATTATTCTTCCCAGCCATCTTGGAATCCTCAGCTAGGATTGTTGCCAAAGGAGAAGGGGGCTGCAACACCCACTCTTTCGAGCACTTCTCCCGCATAGCTGTCCGTGCACACCAATTGGCTGCCCGGTTGCTTCTTCTCGGAATCCACTCAAAGAGAGACTCTCTCAGAGCTTTACCCATATTTGTAATCTCCTCTACTATACTCAAGCATTCCCATTCTGGACAAGATATGGTTCTATTGACAGCTTGAATAAGAGAAAGACAATCAGAATTAAATTGCACAGATTGAAAATTCTTCTCAAGACACCATTTGATTCCATAAAGCATGGTGAGAGCTTCTGCCATAAATGCAAATTTTGCCTCCACCAATGCACCCCTCAAACATATATATCCAATTACTTTGCTTCTACTAATGATTCCCACCCCTGCAACTTCACATCCATTCATAAACGCCCCATCACAACAATTACAACATCATAAATCATATTATTATTTCCATTCATCACAGACCGATCATCTTCCACATTGACCCGGGTTTCATCAATGACCTTATTCTATCCATTTACATTCCAAAAAGACTCAACTAGCTCAACAATAATTTGAATAATAATCATGGGTTCATATACTTCAATAGTGATCGTGTGTTAAAGTTGATGACAATAACAAAGGATGCACTTGGTCATTTCGATTGGACATCCTTCATTTTTAAAGAACTTTGTCTTACAATTGGGGATTTCTAAAAGGAATTGAGGAAAGAGAATGGCAAAAGGCAGAAAAATTGAGGTTGTATATACTTCCTTATGGTACGTGCCTATCTTATCTTCTTTTTTTTGCAACTGGAAATATGAATGTATAATTCTTAATTGTCATGTATATGTGATACATATGTTTTGCCTACAACATTTTTCTTTGGGCAATCTGAAAGTATGTAAAGATGAATATGTCATCCTATATTAGAATGAAGAACGGGTGAGGAGTAAAGTTTAAATAGAGAAAGAAAGCAAAGGGATGCTTTATGGTGTTGGGCAGGAGGTGGCCATTCATCTACAACATTTAATCCTAAAATAATGCTGACACACCCGATAATTATGACTACTTTAATATGTAAACCATTTTAAATGGCATTTCTGTCAACTTGTTAATGCTTTAATTAGCAAATATGATCAATATGTTGATGTTACAAGAATTACAGTAGACATACGCTAGGCTAGTTGGCATGATAACGAGCTCCTTGCCCTTTAAAATAGGTTGTTGGATGGGAACAACTACGACGTCGATGAAGACAAGGATGGTGAAGATGCGACAAACTATAAGACATCAAGATCAAGGATGTTTGAGGAGGTAGCTGAAAAGGATGAAACTGAAGATGATAAAGAGGAGGAAGCAGACACAAAAGGAGAGGATGAGGAATTAGAAAGTGAAAAGAAGGATGTAGAGGATGACCAAGACATTAAACACGATGCGATCATTGAAATTGAAGCTTATGATGGTGGTGAACCAGTAGAAGCACAATTCCAGCAGCATTATGATAGAGATAACCAACAAAAAGGGAGTGAGGTGGCATTGAGAAGGTCCAAAAGGGTCATAACTCCCAGCTGGGTTGTCAAATCTCCCAGGATAGATACAACCAGGAAGTGTAAGGGAAAGAGGAAAGTTGATGAGAAAGATATATTATTTCAGTTGCGTACAATTCAATCTAATGACGACAACGACAACGAGTAAGTTTAAACTATTACTTTGGTTGGTTGCAATGGTATTACATTGCAGTTATAATATGATTGACATGCTATGTGTTTGTTTATTTCAGGAAATTTGGGAAGATGCATGATTATTTCCTCACAAGGGGGAACTCTATTGTCTAAGACCAAGAGGATGAATTAATGATAGGGTATTCCATTGATATTGAGTTATTTTATATTGCTTTGATGTCATATTTTCGTTGGGATACTTGTTTATGTCACTGATGTAGTTAATGACAATGGTCGCGAAGACCTTGGTTGCTGATCAACAACTAAACAAGGGTAGAGTTAGAAGACACGTATTTACTGTCGACTTCATGCGTAAAATTGTTGCAAACCCATTGAAATGGTCTTTGACTGATAATGAAACATAAATCCTACCTAAATACTTAGGATATAACATTGGGGATTGTGATTTCATATTTGCTCCAGCTGTTTGAGATGATCACTGGTTTTGCTATGTAGTTGACACAAAAACCATGTGATGTTATGCCTCTGAGTCTTTGGTTGACATACTGATATATAATAGGAGGCAGAAGGAATTGGAATTTGCAAATAAATTGGGGTCTAAATCAATTGAGCCAAAGAAAACAAGCAAATATATAGGACAGATTGACCAAAAGGAACACATAGCAACCAAAGTTGTATGGAATATTTGTCACCTTACCACCTTGTACTCTATTTAGATTCACATTTCTTACTGATGTTTTAGTTTTTTCAATGAAATTGCTTATTCCAAATTCTTCGAAGAGTCGAGCCACAATTGTTTTTTTAGTGAAATTGCTTATTATAAAATGGTCCCATGAGACTTGAGAATAATTAGGAGAATTACACTATAGTCCCATAGAATCTAATATACGAAGAAATGGTCCCGAAAAATTCTGAAATTACTCTCAAGTCCCATGTGATCAATTTTATAATAAGCAATTTTGTTGATAAAACAGTTGCGGCTTGACTCTTTGAAGAATTTAGGATAAGCAATTTCGCTGAAAAAACAAAAACATCAATAAGAAATGTGAATCTAAATAGAGTGCGAGGCGTAAGGTGACAAATATTCCATACAACTCCGGTTGCCATGTGTTCCTTTTGGTCAATCTGTTCTTTAGGTTTGCTTGTCTTTTTCTTTGGCTCTAATGATTTAGACCCCTATTTATTTATAGATTCCAATTCCTTCTGCCTCTTATTATATGTCAGTATATCAACTAAAGGGTCAAGAGTATAGTATCACATGACAAAAACCTCATTGAAACCACTAAAACAACTAAAATCTCCCCACAATGACACATTCCATACTTCCAACCATATTGTAAACCAAATCCACCTAATAACCCAAATTTTTTCATTTCAATTTCCAATCTAACTCCTGTGGTCCAAAGACATAACCTAATACCATTTTTCATGTACTACAACATCCTATTCAACTATTTCCAATTCTCATGAAATCAGGGCAAAAATCCAAAGTTCTCAAAACTTAGCCAATGACCACATCAATTACATCAAAATGCTAATGATTCTTACCTCTTCATTTTCCCAAGGTGAGTTCCTTGATTCCTCAACTTTCAAATTTCTTCAAGTACTAAAACACCACCTTTCAAAAATATGAAACCATAGCCATGAGACCTCAACACCATGAAAAAAATTACTAAAGAGCATTTGAGCTAAAAAGGACACTCACCAAGCTAAATCTTCACCTTTCACTTTCTCTTTCCTTTTTGAGCTTGCCAAAAATAGAGATAAGATGAGAGAGATAAGATAATGATGAAGAAGATTAGTTTTTCCCTTTGTTTTATGCCCTTAGCTGACTTGGAGGAAGAGAAGAGAAAAGGAAAAGTATTTGAACATTTGACCAAATCCAATGGTCCACATTTTGCCACTTGTCATAATCTTGTTTTCTCAACCATACACTCATATAGGCTTTAATGCACATGATTCCACCCCATGGATTACTTGACAATAATTCACAACCATTGATCTCTAGATTGCCAATGAGTTTCCTTTTTGGTAACTAACTAATTGGTCGGAAAATTTCTCATTTTGCCAAAAAGGATATTAGGATTGAAAAATTCATTAGTGGTTTTCACAAACTTATAATAGTCTTGACAAAAATGATAATAGGATTAATAAATTCTGGAATGGTTTTAACAAAATGGATAATGAGATTGACAAATTCATGTGGTTTTCATAAGCTCATTATTGGTTTTGACAAAAAAGATAATGGGATTGACAAAGTCGTTAATAGTGTTCACAAAGTCATAATTGGTTTTGACAAAAAGGCTAATAGGAATGATAGATAATGCATGACGTCCTTAATGTGTTGTTGGCCAAGAGGGGGAAACTGACAAATGTTGTAATAGTATTGACAAATTCAGTAATAGTTTTAACAAATTGGATAATATGAATGCTAAAAGACATCATCACAAATGTGTTAGAGTGTGATCCCAAAAGGGGTAGGCGCTGACAATTTTGGGCCCACACCCTAACACATTTGTTGACAATTTTGAAGAGATAAAGAGGAAGGGAGGAGAGAGAAAGAGGATGGGGGTGTTTTGGTAAAAATAATTAAACTTCCATATCCCAGATTCCTCCTAACTACCTCTGTCATTTCAATTTCTTAATAAAATTTTTGGGGTTTTGAGAATTCAAATTGTATTTAAATAGAATTTTCCCTTTTCTTTTCATGGCATCAAAAAAGCATGATGTAAGGATGCATATAACCCGGATCCGACCCGTACATACATAGATACATATATTATTTTATTTAATGATTTCATGTACATTTGCATCACAACTTACATTTTTTGGTACGCATATTAAGATATCAAAAGAAAATAGGGAAAATCCTATTTAAATACCATTTGAAATAGCAAAACCCATAAAAGTCCCTTATAACATCTAAAAGATAGAAAAGGGATGTGGAATATATTAGGGATACTGAAGTTTTGGGTTAAAGTCGAGAATGGCCTTCAACTCATTTACTCATACACACGGGATTCCTCAGACTTGGAAAAGCTTGGACCTATTTTCTCCTAAAAGGGTCACTGTCGAAAAAAGAAATGGTGGAGTTGTTGGAGTCTTCATCGTCGGTAGATTGGAAAGCTCGTATAGAAGCCGGCGCATAGTCGTCATCATCTGGGGAGAATTTTAGGCTGATCAAGCCATCGCATAGGATTTACTATTTCAATGTTGGCAGGTTTAGGGTTTGAATCCCCTTAAGTCAAGCTCATTTGGCGAGTTAATGACTTCTATGCATTGGGTGTATGTGTAATGAGTAATGTTAAATTTTTATTTGATAATGTATTTGGTAGTTGCTGTCAATAAGATTCTGGTGTTTTGTAAATTCCATTACTGCACTTGTCATTCACATTACTACTCTTGTTAATGGTGACAACTTATTGTAATTAAATTTTTCATGAAAGGACACATTCTTTTGGATTCATGACTTGTATGTATTGGGTGTAAGTAGAATGAGTAATGTTAAATTGTCATTTGAACCCTTTACTTGATAGTTGTTGTCATGAACATTTATGGCTTTTATCAATGTCAGAACAAAACTTGTCATTACCATTATTAAATTTGTCATTCACATTACCATTATCGTCAAAACCATTAAAAACCTTGTCATTTACATTAGTGAATTTGTCAGCGTTTTCCCCTTTTGGGCAAACACTTCTACATATAATGTTTGGTGAGATAGAGTTGCCATTCTTGTAACGCCCCAAATTTTGATTAAGGGCTAATGAAGATTTTTGTAGAGATTTGTGAACTTAAATTGGATTTTATTATTTGTTTTGTGACAATATTAATTAATATGTCATCGTTAGTAGAACATTGAAAGAATGGAATTATTGGCCATAAGTTGTGATTAAGGAGGAAATTAATTACTAACTAAGAGGAAAATGAGAAGTGTGATTAAATGGCTAATGGATGGATTAAAAGGGCTAAATGAGTGTTTATTGTATGAGAGCTAATGGGAAGAAGACATGTGGCAAGTTGGTATTGTGTGAGGAGTGGAGGAAAAGTCAAAGAAGGATTTTTTTATGTTTCTCTCTCCTCTCTTCCCTCTTTGTTCGCTGAGCAAGTATGGTGGGAGGGAGTATGATGATTTTCTTCATCTTTTCACTCTTCCTAACTCTTATCTCTCATCTCTCATCTCTCTCGTTCTCTCTCTTCTCTTTCTCCTCAGCTATTGAAGACCAAAGGGAATGAAGAAAAGCTTGAAAAGGTAAGGAAAAATGATCTTAAATGCTCAAACTCTATTCATTAAAGTTGTTCTTTGTATTGAGAGTTTCACTTTGATGGTTGTAGTGTGTCCATTAGTATTGGTTTGTGATTCCAAGAAATTGTGAAAGTTGGAGGATCAAGAAGTCCTTTTGGAAAAGTTGAAGAGGTAAGTGAAACCTATCTATCCATCTAAGTTTTGTGCCATTTAAATTATTTTTGAATTTCTGGGAATTTATTGCCTATTTTCAAAGATAAGAACCATTGGTCATTTGGCATGTTATTGGTATGAAAATGGTATGTTTGGAAGGTATATGATAGATAGGATTGATTGGAGATTGAATGATTGGGTTTAGTGACTTGGGAAGTTTAGGGTTTATTGTTACCAAGACCAAAGCATGATAATGGAGTAGGATTTTGATAGTTTTGACACTTCCATTAGATTCATTGAGTATTTTTATGTGGGAGTAGCTTTGGTTGAGGTTTTGGGTCCATTGGTAGCTTTTGGTAAAAATTCTAGAAAACTATCATTGTGTCTGCGTTTTCTAGGTTTTGATAAGGTCACTCGAGTGATATGGGGTTCACTCGAGTGAGGGGTGAACATCACTCAAGTGAGGTTGGGTTTCACTCGAGTGAGGTAGTGTATCTTCGTATCTTTCCTTCAGTTTCTATGCGCACTTCAGTTAAAAAGGTAAGAGTGTTGCCTCACTTGAGAGTGAAGTAAATCATCACTTGAGTAAGCCTTCTCTCACTCGAGTGAGGGTGTATTTGACACCCTAAACTTGCCCCTCAGGTTGTCACTCGCGGTTAATGAGCAAGAGTGTGTTCTGGCACTCGCGAGTATTCAGTTTCCACCTGAGTGAGAAGTCTCATGCCTGAGTGCTTCTTTCCTCTGAAAACTCCCATTGCTCTCAGGTTCTCACTTCCTGGACTTCACTTTCTAGTGCTTGAGTGAGGCATTTGGCTTTCACTCAAGTGAGGTCTTGTGTGCTCGAGTGTTTTTGTCTCTGATTAAGTTATGGTGCTCTTGGGTGCTCACTTGCTATCCTTCACTCTCTGATGCCTAAGTGCAGGTAGTACCACCACTCGAGTGAGGTTGTCTTCACTTGAGTGTCAATACCTCATCACTTGAGTGAGGCCGTCTTTACTCGAGTGAAACAGTAAAAAAATATCAGTGTTTGTGCTTCCAGAAGGGGATCCTTGGGGTAGTTCTCCTAACCCTTTAGGGCTTTTATTAGAGGTGTTTATGAGTACTTAAGAGACAGTAATGATAACTAATTTAAGTAGTGTGAAGGTATTGAATATTGGACTAAGTGATAACGCATCGTCCTTAATTATGACTTTAGGATTCGATATTTGCTCGGAGCGTAGAAGGCCTGTGCCTGCTCAAGAACGGAAAGACCAAGGTAGTAATACTTTATCCTATGTCATGTATATTGCATTGCTAGTTTGCATTAGTCATTGAATACAGTGAAGGGAACGTGGCGTAAGCCTGATCTCAAATACAGATACAGTTGATAGGACATGGTGAAAGGCCTTCCTTGAATACAGATATAGTGAGGGGATGTGGCGAAAGCCTGACCTTGTATACCGTGAAGGGGATGTGGCATTGTGCCCGACCTCGAATATTGATTGATGCATTGTGATATATGTTTACTTGCTTTGTTTATATACATCATATATGTAAACTGTTACTACTGGGATTCTTTAGAATCTCATTCTTTCCAAATAACATTTTTAGACAGGGCAAGTGGATCGAGGAACAAGCAAGTGGATAAGGGCGATTAGGACTGCCGGCGGTAGTCTTAGTTAGATATTTTGGTTTTATATTGAACTGGTTATCATTTTGGATAAATGTATATATTGATTAGATCATAGCATTATAGTTTTGTGTAATCCCCGGTATGGATACTGAGATGGGCAATGATGCCTTGTATAAACCCTTGGATTTATGCTATTATCCCGGGTGAATGTCGGGAATTGTGCTTATACTCTAATATTATACATGTGACAAACCGAATAGGCATATTGATCTTATGAATGAATGAATGGAGATCTATTTGTACAAGTGTTCTAAAAATTTTGAAATTATTCCGGATCTCTTATTCGATTATTAAACATGTTCAAATGCTAATCTCGGCCTTGATAGTGGCGGGGGTTACAATTCCCATTACTATTCTAGTCAAAACAATTATGAACTTTGTCATTTACATTAGTGAATTTGTCAGCGTCCTCCCTTTTTGGGCAAACACTTCCTCACATAATATTTGGTGAGCTAGAGTTATCATTCCCATTACCATTCTCATCAAAACCATTACGAACTTTGTCATTTATATTAGTGAATTTGTCAGCATCCTCCCCTTTTGGGCAAACACTTCCACACATAATGTTTGTGAGATAGAGTTGTCATTCTCATTACCATTCTCGTTAAAAACATTACAAACTTTGCCATTTGTATTAGTGAATTTGTCATTGTCCTCCCCTTTTGGGGAAGAAACACATAATGTTTGGTTAGACTAATTTATCATTCCCATTACCAATTTTGTCAAAATCATTAAAAGCTTTGTCATTCCCATTATTGAACTTATCATAGGCCACCCATTTTGGGCCAATACTTTCCACACATAAGGTTTGGTTAGACTCATTTGTCATTCCCATTACTATTCTAGTCAAAACCATTAAAAACCTTGTCATTCCTATTATTAAACTTGTCAGAGGCCACCTCTTTTGGGCCAACACTTTAACACACTATATTTCTTGATTTACTTGCTTCTTGTACAACAAAAGTGCATATTAGCATATTGTGGGAACAAAGGGACTATAGCTTTAGTAAATTTAAATGCACAGTAACATTACAACACTTTCCACATATAAGGTTTGGTTAGCCTAGCAATTCAAATCTTCAATGCATCTTTGATGCACTAACCAAAAAAAAAAAGGAAAGGATTAGTACCCAGATAAGGAGGATGAGGAAGCTTAAAGAAACCAAATACAAAGGTTAAAAGGACAAAGTAACCGATCAAGATTCACTCGCCCACATCCACATCAGTGGCAAGAAAAGAGAACGACAACCACTTTGACCACGACAACTCTGCCGCTGCTTTTTTTGACAGTGGCCCTTCTAGGAGAAAATAGGTCAAAGCTTTTCCAAGTTTGAGGAATCCCGTGCGTGCGTGCGTGCGAGTAAATGAGTTGAAGGGTATTCTCAACTTTAACCCAAAACTTCAGTATTCCTGATACATCCCACATCCCTTTTATGTCTTTTAGATGTTATAAAGGACTTTTGTAGGTTTTTCTATTTCAAATGGTATTTAAATGAGATTTTCCCAAGAAAATATCAGCCTAAAAAATAAAGAGTGCTAAAGACAATCACATGGGGGAAACTGTAAACTTTGTTTTTTTGGGGGAAAAATTAAGTATTTCATTTTAAAAACAATCATTACCGTGCTATTGATATATTATATAAAATATTTTGGCAAAAGAATCATATACAATAAAAATAAATAACAAACTATAATATATATTATACACATATACATATATAAATATAAATTATAAATAATACTCCATTCAATCTCATATATAACCAAAAAAATGTATCACAAAATTTGAGAAATTTAGTTATTTTTCTTAATTATATTTGAGATTAGTTTTTCCCTTAAAATGCCTATATTATCATTGTTTTTACTTATGTAAGAAAGTATAACAGTTTATTATTGCTTCCATTTTAGGAACATATGGGATAAAAACTTGGGAAAATCCTATTTAAATACCATTTGAAATGACAAAACCCACAAAAGTCTATTAAAACTTATAAAAGACAGATAAGGGATATGGTAGGAATCAGGGATATTGAAGTTTAATGCTAAAGACCAAAATTCTCTATTTTAAATTGGTTTGACATATGAGCTGGTTGGAGTGGAAAGAGGCAAAAAAAAAGTAAAGTGGAATGATGGTGTAAGGTGAAGGTGAAGGTACAGAACGAGGTGCCGATCAAAGCTAAGAAAAGAGTCAAGTGTTAGTAAGTTTTTGACAAACATAATCGTTTTTAGATGAATCAGACAATAACCATCTTATTCCCATTGTTTATGTTGGTGGGTTTTGGGTATGGTTAGGTAGCTTTGATGGAGCATGAACAATACAAAGCTGGGGCTTTACATAGGTGTAGGAGCTAATTTATTTGGGGTTGTGAATGATGGCTAAGAATAATGACGATGGTGCAGTGATTTTAGGTTATTTGTGGTAGTTTTGGCTATGGATAAGTGGTTTGTAGGTTAAGTCAGAGTAAAGGTTCAGACTTTATGTAACTATAACAGCATCGACGGTATGGTGTGTGTAACACCCTGCCTTTAACCACGTAATTATAATTCGATATCACATAGTTAAATTGGTTTAGAGACCGTCAGATAGCTTAAACTCATTTCAAGTTCCTACACTATAGTAGGGTTTTCACCAAAAACTTTCAAAAACTCTTCTCTATCCTGGTCTCAATTTCAAAATTCGAATATAATTACCTATGCAGTTAATTTACATTCACACACATCAGAGTGTATAACCAAATCCCCGACAACTTCCGGGTTCTATACATATATAATCTGAGGGTTTAAAAGTCTCCACTAGGGGATTACATAACCAAAATCAACAGTAATATTTACATCTCCAGAAATAAACAGTAATCCTAAGTCCAAAATAGTTAACCAACAGCCTAACAACACACTCCACAAGATCCTAGCCGCTCCTGGTGGTTCGCTTCTCCTTGGAGCCACTTGCCCTGTCTGAAATGTTAGTCAATGGAAAGAATGAGATTCAAAAGAATCTCTGTAGTAACAAACCACTCATACAGTGTATAAACACATAGCATATATGATCATGTTAAGCAGCATCACAATGTATAATGGCTTTCGCCACAAACAACAGCACTCATGGCTGTAAACTCTAAGCGTCAGCTTTCGCTGCGATCACAAAGCATCACAATGTCACAATGTATTCTCAATGCAAGACAAACATACATACAGTGTTTCACACAAAGTATAAGAGAGGAGTCACTACCTGGTTCTTTCCGAACGTGCTCTGGCACGGGTCGTTCACGAACAGGGCAAATATCGAATCCTACAATTCCAAATGCACCATTTAGACACTTCCATAGTGTTTCTTGAGGTTATATGAGTCTATAATGAAAATTTACAAAAATGCCCCCGGGGACCCGGCCCGGCCCGGCCGTACCCGGTCCGGTTGCACTTTTCCCAAAATTCTAATCTGGGCTATCCTAACATATTTCCGCGCAAGGAATCCATTTCTAGATTCAGAATTATCAAATTCAATGTTAAATTACAAATTTACCCTTGGCAGCCCCACTTTAAGGGTTTTAGGGGCGTTTTCGTAATTATGCTTTTTCGGCCTTTTCCGAAAAAGTGACCAACTGTAACCCCACCTAATTTTCGCCCCTGAACTCAATGGAACCATCAAATCATTGAAAATCCAACTCTAAGACCCATTTCTAGGGCTGGCCAAAATTTATGAGTTCTCCGGGGAAAATCGGGGTTTTACGATTTGGGCTCCGTAAACGCGTTCCTTTCTACTCCTAACCACTTTATTAACCATTACATTAGGTTACAACTAACATTAAGACCCAATTTGGGTAGCATAACCCCTAGGACACATCATTTCCAAACTTTAAAACCAATGGCAATCCGGCGAAATTTCACCGATTAAATTGCCCACAGCAGCCAGAATAAGCAATATACGAAAGTTTGGAAGTTACCTCAAGCTCCCACAAGCTTTTCCCAAAAATGGCTGAACCCTTGCCTATTTGAACAATGAAATTCCTTGCTTCAAAACCTTAATTCACATAGAGGAATAGCTTAGGAGGAGGATTATACACATTAGGTACGAATTCACTGAAGAAATTGACCTACCTTGTGAGATTTCTCCTTCCTTCTCTCTATTTTTCTCCAAGCTCTCTCTCACGTTTTTTCCTCTTGCTTCAGCTGGAAATGGCGTGAAATGGCTGAAGAAGATGAGCAATTTGATTAATAATCCATGCTGACATCATCTTTTAATGAGTTGATGTCATAATTCCTTATTTTCCCATTTTCGGATTTTCTGGCAGATTTTCTGCCCAAACTTCGAAAAATCATAACTAATTCTAGAAAAATCGAAATGAGGTGATCCCAAAGCCAAATAAAAGGAATTTAAGTCCTATTCATAGGAAAAATATGGACCATTATTATAAATCACCACAAAAATACAGAATTACACAAAACTCAACACTGCTCCAAAACAGAGTCCAGTTTTGATCCCAAATTTTGGACAGACATATCTCCAAGTTCCCAAAACGAAATGGTACAAATTATATGTCTATTTTTAAGCTTGGTATGTGAACTTTAAGACTGAAAAGTTTCATAATTTTTAGACACCATTTGCCTATTTAAAACGTCCACACAAATCGGCTGCTCTGTACAGAGAATAAATGGACAGAGTTTTCAACTTTTGCACAATTGTTCCCAATGGTTCCAATTTCACAATAAACACCCTCCCCACACGAATTTTCACAAGGAAGCCATTGGAATCATTAAAATATCCAAATTCTCATCACACATTCTCCAAAAGTGTTTATTCAACAATAATTACATGTACTTTTGAATTCATTAGCCCTTAATCACTTTTTGGGATATTACAGTGTGGATTATTTATGTATTTGGTTGTGTTAGCTATGAGAGGGAGTATAATGAAGAGCTTATTGAGTTAGAATATGTAGTAGTGAGTTGATGTCAATGACTGATTGTTTGAAGTGAAAAAGTAAGACGTGGATGACTTGTATATGGTTGTTAAGTGGGGATGACATGGGTGTTTTATGTGCATCACTTGTTAATGGTGGAAATTTATTGCAAGTAATGTATAGGAAAGAAATATGTTTTGTGGGGTTGATGACTTGTATGCATTATGTGTAAGTGGAATGAGTAATCTTTAATGGACATGTCATAAGCATATCTGTATGTGCATGGTAGTTGCTGTCATTACTATATATGGTTTGTAGTCAATGCCATTACAGGATTTGTCATTACCATAACTAAATTTGTCATTAGTGAAGGCAATAACTCATTTTGTCAGGACAGTTTATTATAATTAAAGTATACATGAATGAATACTTTCTTTTAGGTTTATGACTTATATGCATTGGGTGTACGTGGAATGAGTAATGTAAACTTGCCATTTGATACATTATGTGGTAGTTGCTGTCAACATGAATATGGTGTTTTCTCAATTCCATTACTGCACTTGTCATTCTCATTACTACTCTTGTTAATGGTAACAGTTTGTTGTAATTAAAGTATACATGAAGGAATACCTTCTTTTGAGTTCATTACTTATATGCATTAGTTGTATATAGAATGAGTAATGTCAAGTTGCCATTTGATATATTATGTGGTAGTTGCTATAAACATGAATCTAGTTTTTTTGTCAATTTCATTACTGCACTTGTCATTCTTATTACTACTCTTGTTAATGGTGACAATTTATTATAAGTAAAGAATACATGAAGGAACACCTTCTATTGAGTTCATGACTTATATGCATTGGATGTACGTGAAATGAGTAATGTCAAGTTGCCATTTGATACATTATCTGGTAGTTGTTGTCAACATGACTCTGGTGTTTTGTCAATTCCATTACAGACTTTGTTAACACCATTACTATTTTTGTGAATCCCAAAATAGATTTTGTCAAGAGTATCAATAATGTAGTCAATTCCTTGAGAAATGTATGCTACCTGTAATACCCCAAAATATGTATAAGGGCTCAATGACTCCAGAAGAGAATGTAACTAATGTTAGGAAACACTTTTATGGAATAAAGTATGAATTATGATATGAATTAGTAGTGAAAAATGCCTAAACCCATTGTCAAAAATTTAATCGTGATAACAAAGTCTAATTGGGATGTTTTGAGAGATCATTATCCTTTTCCAATGGGACATAAATTTAGTCTAACATGAGGGAGCAAGAGGGAAATAAATGTTGAGATAATTATGCTAAAAGATGAAGCAATTTTGGACAAGTAAATGTGGTGGAAGTCAAAACTTGGCATGTGCTTAATTGTAATTGGATATTAATATGTAAGCAAGTGGAATATATAATACCCCAAAATTTGATTAAAGGGTAATGGCTTCAAATGTGAAGGTTATTAAAGTTCAATTAACACTTTTGGAGAATACGATATGTGATGTGATTTGAATGTGTGACGATTAGGGCCCAAACCCTACATTTAAGCTTAATTGTATTTAAAATCTTAAAATGCATTGCAGAGAAGGGGAGGGCACATGGTTTATGTAATGGCGTGAGGAGAATGTGTTTGGTGGTGATTTAGAGGGAATTGACATAATTAGGGGCAAAATGGTAAAGTTACCAACCAATTGGTCAGTTACTAAAGAGGAAACTCGTTGGTAACTTAAAGATCAATGGTTGAGATTGATTTGTGAAAGAGATTAAAGGGTGGAATCAAGTGTGTGTGTGTTTGTGAACTCATGGGTGATGTGGTGAGATAGTGACAAGTGGCATCTTGTGAGCTATGGATGAGGATCAAATTGTCAACACAAAATTCTCTCCCCTCTCCCTTCAACTAAGTTGGCCAAGAAGAGTATGAGAGGCCAAAAAAATTGATCTTATTTCATCACCTCTCTCTCTCACTTCAGCTGCCATTTTCGCCCAACCAAGAAGAAGAAAGAGAAAGAAAAAGGTAAGGTTTTGGCCTTGTAATGGTCTTGTATGCTCAAACACTCTTCATTAATGTTTTTCACCTTAATGAGAGCTTCTTCTCTATGGTTTTAGATTTATGAAAGAGGGTGTTTGAGAACTTGAAGAATTTGGAAAGTGGAGGAATCAAAGAATTGGCATTAGGAAGAGGAAGAGGTAAGTATTTGAAGCATTTTGACCTAAGTGGTGTGGTCATTGGTTAAGCTTTTTGAATTTCAAATTTTGCCCTGATTTTTGGTGAATTTTGAATGGTATGTAATGGTTGGTATGTGATGTTAAATTTAGTGTTAAATGGTGTCTTTGTGCCTTTGGGTTTGATTTGAAATTGTGGATTGGAAAGAGTTGTAATATGTGTGATGTTTGGGGATGTTGTGGTGACATGTTGTAATTGTGGTAAAACATATCAAGGGACATTGAATATGGTCATTTTGATGGCTCTAATGGATTCCTTGTGCAAAATTGTGTGAGAATGGTATTTGGTTTGAAATTAGGAACTATTGGAAGCCAATTGGCAAAATCTGGAATTTTTGGAAAAACTGGAAAATTGGCTAAGTCTGGAATGCTGTGCAAGATGCCAATTTTGCATGATATTTTGACCTAGCAAATGGTATTGAAATGTGGTGAAATTAATCAGGATTGTAGTTCACATTTCAAGCTTTCCATTTATATAAAGTTTGAGTTATTATGAGTTTTGTGCATAAAGTTATGAGTGTTTGAAATCAGCCAGGAGTCAGTACCATAGGTTGGCCAAGGCCCAAGACTTTCTGACTTGACTCTGGACGCAGACCAAGGTTGCTGGCCGTGGCCCAAATGCTTTTATGCATTTGTTGGCTGCGACCCACGGTCAGGCTGGCCACGGCCAACCATTGGAAATTTGCACCTTGAGCTTCCAAGGAGGGTCTTTCGTGCAGTTTTTCCCCAACCCTTTAGGTATATGTCTAAGCTTATAATAACCACCTAAAGAGTTTAAATGATAACCAACTTAAAGTACTACGAAACTAAGAACTTGGAAAAGAAATTGATAGGTTGTCCCTGATTTGGTTTATAGGATTTGATATTTACAGCCTCGAGAGCCCACGGTGCCGAAGAACATCAGGAAGGACAAGGTAGTGACTCTTTCCCTTATACTGTGTGTGAAACATTGTATGTATGTTTGTCATGCATTATGAATACCTTGTGATACATTATGATGCTTTGTGACTGCAGGGAAAGCTGATGCATAGTGATCCTTTGTGAATACATAGAGATCGCAGTGAAAGCTGACGCATAGAGTTTACAGCCATAAGTACTGTCGTTTGTGGCGTGAGCCATGATATATCGTGATGCTGCTTAACATGATCATATATGCTATGTGTTTATGCACTGTGTGAGTGATTTGTTACTACTGGGATTCTCTTGAATCTCATTCTTTCCAATTACTAACATTTCAGACAGGGCAAGTAGCTCTAAAGAGAAGCGGGCAACCCGGAGCGATTAGAACCCTTTGGGGTATATTTGATTTTGGGATATTGGTTATCTACTTTTGAACTTGGGATTGCTATATATTTCAAGATGTAAATATTACATTTGATTTTGGTCATGTAATCCCCTTGGGGACACCTATAAACCCTTGGCTTATATATGTATAAAACCCGGGAGTTACCGAGAATTTGGTTATACACTCTGATATATATAAATGTGAATAACTGCATAAGTAATTATATTCAAAATTTGAAATCGAGACAAGGATAAGGAAAAGTTTTGAAAGATTTTGTGAAAACCTTACTGTAAGGTAAGAAATCGAAATAAGTTTAAACTATTCAACGGTCTCTAATCCATTTTAATTATGCGTTATTGAATCATAATTATTGTTTATAAGGCAAGGGTTACAGAATGGCTTATTCAAGAAGCCACTTAACTCCTTCATCAAACCATATTCACGTTACTTGAAGAGAGGAAGGAGGGAACTCAATTGTGACCAACTATTACAAGAGACAGAAAAGTAAAAAATATCATTCTAAAAGCAATATGTGAGAAGGAGGAAAATTTGATAAAGTAAGGAGCCATTTTATCTCTTTCTCTTATCCCACTTTCGGTCAACAATTGTTGGCTAAATAAGAGATGATGACTTGCATTAAAAAGAAGCATCTTACGTATGGAATAAAGAAGGCAAGAGAAAGATGATGATATCAATTTATTTGGCACATGTTAAAGCCATTAAAATATATTATTTTGAGGAAGTGGAAGTATGATATTTTTTATAGATCATTTATCCCTTTTAAGTCCTATATTTCGTCTGGACTTTAAGAGATAGGAGGGACCAAAAATCTGATCATTGAAGCACACATTTTCTCTTTCTCCAAGTCGGTTCTACAACTACAACATGAGAGTGCAAGAAGAAGCAAGTGAAGGTGAGACTTTGATCTTGATTTTCACCTCCTTAACCTCATATATAGCTCAAGTGTCCTTCATAAACATTGTTCCTCTTGATGAGAGCTTCATTTCTATGGTTTTAGAATGTCAAGAGGAGGTGTTTTGGGCCATCATCCAAGATCAAAAGTTATGGAATCAAAGAAAGAACTTAAGGAGGAGCAATAGGTGAGTATTAGCATCAATTTGAGCTATTGGTTATGTTGGTTGAATGAGTATTTTGGCATGTTTAAATCTACCCTAATTTTGGCCAAACAAGGGTTTAGGTAATTCACAATGTTTTAGTATGTTATTGGTGGTTTATGATGATTAGAAACCATTTGACCTAAGTTTGATGCTGAAATTGGAAGTTGGTAATTGTTGGAATTTATTTTGAATTTTATGCCAAAACAAGACATTGGGAATGAGCAGGAATTTGTTCATTTTGATGTTACCATTGTGCTCTACATGAAAATTTGTGTAGGAATAGCCCCGGGTGTGAATTTTGGGTAATTGAAACTCAAAATGTAAAACTGGATTTTCTACTTATACAGAATTCCAGCGAAGTACT
This sequence comes from Inga laurina, assembly GCA_963855925.1. NCBI lineage: Eukaryota > Viridiplantae > Streptophyta > Magnoliopsida > Fabales > Fabaceae > Inga > Inga laurina. Next base: position 13,994,904 of record OY979711.1, read on the forward strand.
CTATTGGTGTGGTGTTTTTGGATAATCAAATGATCTCTAAAAATCATGAAACTTTCCAATATAATAGTTCATATGCCAAGCTTCAAAATGGACACATAATGGTGTCATTTCGATTTGTGTGCTGGGAGTTATGATTTTCCAAAGCTTGGGGTTGAAACTGGAAGCAATTCTAGAGCAATATAGGATTTCATGTAATTCTGTATTTTTTTGGTTTTGGACAGCATTGATACATATTTTTCTTGTATAGAGGATTTCAATGGCTTTTCCATAGGACTTGGAATCACCTCATTTTGATTTTTGTAGATTTAGTTATGATTTTTCAAAGTCTGGAGAAAATTCTGGTAGTTTGGTTCAAGTGTGCGAAAATTCAAAGGTAATGGCACATGGTAATATTGTTGAACTCTGAGGTTAGGAATTGGTCTTTTAGGTTAATTGGCCAATTTTTCTTCTTAGTTGACTTGATTAAATGTCCCTAATGATAACCAACTTGAGTATTTGAATTAAATAAGAATTAGATTAAGTAATAACCTATCGCCCGTAATTCTAATTACAGGCTTTGACATTTGCCCTACACGTGATAAACTAGTGCCAGAGCACAAGTGAAAAGAACAAGGTAGTGACCATTTCTCTTATATTGTGTATAATGCATAGTATGCTTGTCTTATCATTAAATTATGATGAATGGAAGTGCCGTTGTGAAACATGCTGTTGTGAAACATACCGTTGGGAGTACATCAAAAGCTGTCATAGAATTGCCGTTGATATGTTGTTGTTTTGTGATTTACTTGCATGCTTTATGGTTGTACATGCTATAAGTGAATTGTTACTACTGAGATTCTTTTGAATCTCATTCTTTCCATTAACTAACCTACAGTCAGGGCAATTAGTTTGAAGGAGAAGCATGTGACGAAGGGCAGTTAGAGCTCTTAGATAGAAGTTTTAGTTTTGGGTAGTTAGTTATCATATTTTTATGATTATTGTATGTATTATAAATGTTGTAAATTTGGATAGTGTAATGTAATCCCGATATGGGAAACTGAAACAGGCGAATATGCCCTATAAACCCTTGTGGTAAGTAGATGAATCCTAAGAGTCATCGAGAATTTTGCTGCACACTCTGATTGTATGAATGGAACCGAACTGCACAAGCCAATTATATTCAAAATGTGAATGTAAGACCGTACTAAACAGGTTTTGGAAAAGTTTTAAATTAACTACTGGTCTCTATTTCAATTTAATGATGCATTCTCGAACTATAAATTTGGCTATTAAGGTACAGGTTGCACTGCCATGAAATGGGTGTGGAATTGAAGGTTAAATACTCAATAAAGGCTAACTTTATTATTAATTACGAAACTGGTTTTGTCGAACATGTTTATGAAGTAGTCAATGGTCCAAGTGGTTGTGTTGTAGGGAATTTTTTTAGTGATGAATTTTCATTGGTATAGGACTAACATTGTAATGAAATTCGTAATTTTTTCATGTAGGTTAGCATGCAAGATGACATCAAATATTTGGGCAACATCTTTTTCAAAGTCACTTATATGTTTTTTCAATGTTGGGGGGAGTTTGTAACTAATGTTGAAGGTGAAGTTAAATATAATGGTGGGAGTGTCAGGGTAAAATCGTTAAAGGAGGGGATGATAGTTAAAGAATTGAGAGTAATAATAGGAGGAGGTTTGGTTTAGATTGTCATTAGTGCGAAATTAAATACACTTTGATGTTTGATGAAAAGATATTAGTTGATCTCATTGATGATTCCGAATTGGAAAATATATTTCATTATAATGATAGTAATGCACATGTATATGTAGCATGTAAATCAAGTGATAATGAAGGAAGGGTCATGGATGATACAAAAAGGCAAGTGACAGTTTTTGTGGTTACAAAAGTAGTTATTTCCTTTAGTGTTTTGGTAATATGTGTTGACAACACTTGTTAATATCCATGCAGGGTTGATCAATTCTTAGGAGTTACGGAGCAAATGTCATACATTGATGAGGCTGTATGTTATGTAATGAGTTATGAATTTATATGAAACGAGTGCGGTGCAAAACCTTTCCTGAGCCTTTTATGTGTAGTTGAGAGTGCACCTGTAATCCCTGCTATCATCTAGGCCGTAATTAGTGTTTAAACTCGTTTTATAAGTAGATGGAAGATCGAGGGCAATTAAAACTTTTTATAAAAACCTGTACAATACGATCTTCATTCATTTGAAATAAAAACAGTTGTCTTATTCGGTTTGTCACATATATAATATCAAAATGCTAACAAAATTCCTGACATTTACCAGGGATAATATCATTAACTCAAGAGTTTTATAGGGCATCATTGCCCATCTCAGTTTCCCATACTGTAGATTACACAATAACTACAAATCTATAGTCAATCTAATATATACAATTATCCAAATGATAATCAAAAACCAAAAAGAAACTAAGACTACTACCGGTAATCCTAGTCGTTCTTGCTCACTTGCTTGTCCTGAGATCCACTTACCCTAGCTAAAATTGCTATTTGGAAAGAGTAAGATTCAAAAGAATCTCAGTAGCAACAGTTTATGTAATACCCTGAATTTTGAGATTTGATGCTAGAGAATAAGCCTGAAATAAGTGGACTGCTAAGCCTCGGTTTAGCAGGAGCCTAAGTTTATTCCCTAGTGATTCTTATATCTTTGGGGTATTAAAGAAAGTAAAGTGGTGATTTTGGAAAATACGATGTGAACTGTGATTTGGATGTGTTATGAGCAGTGCTAAGACCCTGTATTTAAGTTCAATTATGGAGTAACATCTAAATTGACTTAAAATAGAGGGAGGGTGCATATTATGGTGATATGGAATGATATGATATGTGGGTAGTGATTCAAGAGGAATTGCATAATCAGGGATAAAATGGTAAAGTTACCGGCCAATTGATCAATTGCCAAAGAGGAAGTTCATTAGTAACTCAAAGATCAATGGTTCGGATTGATTTTGTAAGAGATCAAAGGGTGGAATCATGTGTATGTGGGCTTATGTGAGCTTATGGTTGGTGTGATGAGATCATAACAAGTGGTAAAGTGTGAACCATTGGATCATGGTCAACTTTTCAACTCTTCCCTTTCTTCTCTCTTCTTTAAGTCGGCTAGGGAGCTTAGGGGAAGCCAAATTTCTGATCTCATTTTCTTTATCTTAATCCTCATGGACTCACAAGGCAAGGGAAGAAAGAGAAAATGAAAGGTGATGTTTTAGCCTTGTTCATGTCCTCTTTAGCTTAAACACTCTTCTTTAATGTTGTTCCTAGTGATGAGAGCTTTATTGTTATGGTTTTAGATTATGAAAGAAAGTGTTTGAGAGCTTGGAGGAAATTGGAAAGATGAAGAATCAAGGAATAAGATTGGGAAAAAGGAAGAGGTGAGTATTTGTTACCTTTTGATCTAAGTTTTGAATTGTGGATTTTTCCTTGATTTTGTGTGACATGTAATTGGGAGAATTGCATGTTGTTTTGTGTTGAAAATGGTGTTTGAATGTGTAATATGATCATTAGGATTGATTTGGATTAATGGAAATAAAAGTAGTAGAATTGGGTAAAGTGTATAATAAGTGTGACCAAAGTGGAAAATGTCATTGTGATATGATTTTGGGTATTTTGAGGTTTCCAATGGGTTCCTTGTGTTAAATTATGTGGGAATAGTCTTAGATAAGAATTTTGGGACTATTGGAAACATATTGGTTGAGTTGGGAAAATATTGTCATCTGCTGCGTTTTGGCTTCTGATAAAGCCTCACTCAAGTGCAGAGGGGTGTGATTCGAGTGTAGCATCATATTCCCTCTTTTCCATTTTGTTTTTAGTTGCACTTACGTACCAAAAAGCTAGAGTGCAATTCCTCACCTGTGAGTGAAGCTGGTTATCACTCAAGTGGGAAGGTTCTCACTTGAGTGCATATGTATTTTTGTACTAAGGCCTCTTCTCAGGTTAGCACTCGCAGTCCATTTGTTAAGAGTGTATGTGTGTACTTGCGAGTTTTGTGCCCTCAATTGAGTGCCAGAGCTAGTGCTTGAGTGCACTTTTGGCTATGGGTTTTCTATTGCTCTCGGGTGGTCACTTCATGTGCCATAATTTATAGGACTCGAGGAGTGTGGGGGCATCACTCGAGTGTTGATCTTGGTGCTCTAGTCCAACAAGCATTTCTGGTCTCCATCTGTGCTTTCGATCAAGCACTCGTACGAGTGAGCTTTCATGCTCGAGTACAAGTTATCCATCACTTGAGTGCATCTTCCATCACTCGAGCGATGCATTCAAAATGGAATTTTGAGGTTTCAAAAGATGGTCTTTGGTCAAGTTTCTCCCAATCCTTTAGGCATGTGTTTAGGCTTTGAGTAGCTACCCAAAGGTTGTAAATGATAACTAACTTAAGTGTTTGAAAGTTAAAGAATTGGAAAAGAAAATAGCCCTATATCCTTGATTTGGTTTATAGGGTTCGATGTTCTCCCTGATCGTGAGTATGTTTGATTGATTATTGTTTGTAGGTCTATCACCTACGGCCCATCAGTGTTGACGGTGGGAGGATCGTGCCTTCGGGGTAGTGGAATCCGAGGGATGAGACCATGTGAAAGCTGAAAGGCTATATGTGAATGTCGAAAGGCTATTTGTGAAACCGTCACCCGCGGGCCATCGGTGTTGACGGTGGGAGAACAGTGCCTTCGGGGCGGTGGAATATTGGGGATGACATTATGTGATTATGTGCATATGTGGCAGCCTGCGTGCTATGTTTAATGTTGCGATGCTACTTGATGATTTACTTACATGCTTTATAATTATGTATGGTATGAGTGATTTGTTACTACTGGGATTCTTTTGAATCTTATTCTTGCCTTTGACTAACCTTCAAATATGGCAAGTGACTCCAAGGGGAAGGAGACAACCAAGGGCTGATAGGACTCCTTTGGGATATTGATATTTTGGTTGTTGGTTATCAGTTTTGGTATTGGGATTACTGTATATCAACTGGGATGTAAATTTTGGATATGATTTTGTGTAATCCCTTATATAGGAATTTGTAAACCTATAGTACCTATATGAAACCTAGGGTTGTCGGGATTTTTGTGGTACACTCTGGTATATTAATGTAATTTAACTGCGCAGGGTAATTATATTCAAATAATGAAATTTAAGACCAAGGTAAAGCAGAAAATTTTGAAAGAATTGGTGAGAACCCTACCGTAAGGAAGGGATAGTAAATTAGTTTGATTATTATTGGTCTCTATTTCATTTTAATTACGCATTTTTGAATTATAATTACTGGTTTAAAGGCAGGGGGTTATAGCTTGAAGATGAAGTGGTGATGATACTCTCTTCCCCATACCATATGTAACCCCCCTGCCGTAAATATATCCGAAATACGGGTTTAAAGTGAAACAGAGACTAATAACAATCAAAACTCATTTACTAACCCATCTATCATACGGGGTTTTCATAAATACATTTCAAAAGATAATTCACCTGGTCTCACATTCACCTTTCGGATACAATTACTGCACAAAGATAAATTACATTCATAATATATCAGAGTGCACAATAATAATCCCAGCAATTATGGGTTCAAACCTTCACTAAAGATTCATAGGGCACATATGCCCTTTACAATTTCTCAAATGGGGATTACACAATACTCTTTCCAAATTCACATTCCAATCTATCATCTGAATATCTATACAACCAAACATATACAATTATACCAACTTATAACGATAACCAACTACCAATTCACTTGCCCAAAAGGAGACCTAGCCGCCCTTGGTTGCTTGTTCCATCTTGATCCACTTGCCTTGTCTACACTGTTCGTAGGAGAGGGTGAGATTCTGGGGAATCTCAGTAGGAAAACAATACCAATATGCATGCAAGATAAGTGTTTAATGTATGACATGATTGCAATACATAATTCATGTTCACATAATGACATAGCTGCATGCTCGATGTTCAAACAGTATACTCATGGCCATAGCATAATTTGAAACAGAGCTTCAATCACTAATGTATGTTTCACATAATCAGGTAAAGCAATAACATGCATCAACACACCAATACAATTATCAAATACATACAGGAGAGGTAAGTTCCCTACACTTATTCTTTCTACATATGCTTCGGCATCGACTACTCACGATCCAAGCAGATATCGAACTATGATTACCCAACCCTATAACCAAATCAAGGACATAGGATTATTCACTATTCTAAATCCTTACTTGAATAACACTTATTGTTGGTTATCATCACTGCTCTTTTAATACCCATGAATGCCTTTATCAATTACTCTTAAGAGTTGGAAGATTATCCTCAAAGATCCCCTTTTTGAAAGCTCAACATTAATATTTTTCACTGAGACACTTGAGTGAAGATGGCCTCACTCGAGTGATATTGTATGGGTACTCGAGTGAAGAAGACCTTACTCGAGTGATGGTACGGTCTACACTCAAGCACTATTGAATGAACAACTGCGAGTGAATACCTGAGAGCATAAAGAAACAACAGAACCCAGAGTTGCTCGCTGCACTCGAGCACAAACACAATCACTTGAGTGGAAGCCTAATGCTCACCCGAGTCCCCCAAAGTGAACTCCAGGAAGTGCTCACCCGAGAGCACCAGAAACTTTCAGAAGGGAACATCACTCGAGCAGGGACAAGAGTACTCGAGTAATGGCTTGACACCTGTGAGTATCAAGACACACTTTTGGATTTTGATCACTGAAGCACAACAGAAAGCTGAAGAGAAATAGAATATACACGCAACACTCGAGTGATACTCAACCTCACCCGAGTGACATTCATCCCACACTCAAGTGAACCCTAGATCACTCGAATGATCTTATCAGAAACCAGAAAATGTAGAAAAACTGACCATACCTCCCAACACTTGCCCAATTGATCTAAAGGGACCCAAAACTTCAACCAAAGCTATCCCCACACAAAATCACTCAAGGAATCCAATAAAACCATCAAAATGATCAAAATCCTATTCCATTATTATGCTTTGGCTTTAGGCAATATAAACATCAAAATTCTAAAATCATTAAACTCAATTATTCCAATCCCAAATCAATCTATCTATCCAAAACTCATGCCAAACACCCATTTTCATCCAATAACATGCCAAACTCCCCAATAACACTCATTTTCGAATTTAAGGCCATAAATACCAAAAATTCCAAACTTAATCAAATGGCATGAAATATAGATAGAAAGATTGGTTTCATCTACCTCTTCAACTTTTCTAAAGACATTTCTTGATTTTCCAACTACCAAATTTTTGTGGCTCCTCAAATCACTACCAATGGAGAAACTACAACCACTAAAATGAAGCTCTTAACTCAAGGAACAACTTTAGAAAAGAAAGTTTGAGCAAAGTAGATCATTTAATCACCTTAATACCAAGCTTTTCCTTTCCCTTTCCTTGGCAACCATGGCCGAACAAGAGAGAGAGAGAGAAGAGTAAGGTGAGAGAGATGAGATACAATGATACTCCCTCCCATACCAATTCAGCGAGAATGAGGGGGGGGAGAGAGAGGAAAACATTAAAATAATGCATTGACTTTTCCAATACTCACTCATCCTATAAGCTTGCCACTTGTCACCACTTCATTGGTTCTCACAAAATAAGCAACCAAGTAGCTACTCTAATCCCTCCATTAGCCATATAATCACACTTCTCATTTTTCTCTTAGTTAGTAATTAATTTCTCTATTAATTACTAACTCATTACCTAAAAATTTCATTTTTTCAATTTCCACTAATCATGGCATATTAATTAAAATTGTCACAAACCCATAATTAGTTTACTTTAATTCAATAATTATCCCCAATAATTATCATTATCCCTTAATTGAAATTTGGGGCGTTACACCATGCTTCAGCCGAAAATAGGTAGGGAAAGAGAGAGGAAAAATGTTAAACAAATGGGATTTTGACTTTTCTCTACCTCTCTCTTTATACCCACTTGCCACATGTCGCTTCTGGCCTCCGACTAGGTCCTAAAATATTAAATATACAAGAAATAGATTATAACCTATCCATGTATCATTTTAGGCACTACCATAGTGTTTCTTGTGGTTATATTAGTCTATGGTGAGAATTTACCAAAATACCCTCAGAACCCTGGCTCAACTGTACTTTTTTTTCCCAAAATTTTGACATGGGCTACCAGAACATATTTTCGCTCATCAAATCATTGAAAATCCAACTCCTACCCCTAGATCTATCCCTAACCGAAATTATGGGATCCTCTAAAAAAATCAAGGTTTTGCGATTTCGGCTCCATAAACTCGTTCTTTTATACTCCTAACCATTTTATTAACCATATAATTGAGTTATAACAACCATTTGAACTACAATTGGGCAGCATAACCCTTAGGCACACACATTTCCAAAATTTAAAACCAATGGCAATCCAGTAAAATTTAACTTATTAAATTGCCCACAGCAGCTAGAATAGTTAATATACGAAGGTTTGGAATTTACCTCAAGCTCTCACTAGCTTTTCCCTAATATGACAGAAAACCTAACCTTTAAACAACATATGTTTTAGCCTCCAAACCTTAAAGAACAAAGAAGAGTATATTAGGGTCGGAGTTATAAGCATTAGGAGCTAAATCGTCGGAGAAATCAGCTTACCTTACGAGATTTCTTCCCTTTCTCTCTATGAACCCTCTCAACTTTCTCTTTCTTATTTTAGATCTGTTTTGCACAAAATGAGCTGAAGGAAGAAGGATTTAATGATATTCATATATTATTTCATTTATTTAACCAATTTCCAAAAATTCCAAAATCAATTTTTATGCACATAAACCCTATGTACATGTAACCAAGCTTATTAAACCCAACTAATATTTTCTTTCTCTTACAACATGTAGGAGGCACCTAGGGGTCCCTCCCTATGGTCTCAATTGACTTCACAAATTGTCCAAGTTACGTATACACGTAAAGTCCCAGTTTTGGTCAAAATTGCACTTTTTGCTCAAATTTTCCATAAATTCATATTAAATGGACCAAAATATTCTAAATACATTTTTAAATTTTCCTTAATTAATTGAAATTAACTTCAATTAATTGGAAAATAATTACTTTTGTGATAAATTGGAAAAATTATGATTTAAGCCGTTACCTTTTTATTCCAATTTCTTTTCTTATTTTTATTTAGCCAATTTCCATCAATTTTTGGACCAAATATTTTCTCTAATTTTTCTCCATTTTTTGACCTTAATATTGGACTTTTTAAATTACCCAAATTAATTCCATAATTATTTTGCCCATTTTCTCATGAAAATAAACATTTATAAAATTCATAAATTCCAAATTCATGAATATTCATTGTAACCCCTTTCAGTAATTATATCCGAAATACGTGATTAAAATGAAATAGAGACATATCATAATCAAAACTCATTTATAATCCCATCTTTACGATAGAGTTTTCACAAATCCCTTTCGAAAACCCATTCACCTGGTCTTATATTCACAATTTGAATATAATTACGTCACGGAAATAAATCTCATTCATATATATCAGAGTACACAACATAATTCCTGGCAAACCCCAGGTTCATACCCTGACTATAGGATTTACAGGGCACATCCACCCTTTACAATTTCTCAAACGGGGATTACACAAAGTCATTTCCAAATACATATCCAAATACACATTCTAACCTATTCAACCATATATACATCCAAACATATACAGTTATTCCAACTACAATGATAACCAGCTTCCAAACTAAATATCCATAAGAGTCCTCGTCGCCCTTGGTTGCTTGCTCCATTCTCGATTCCACCTACCCTATCTAAAATGTTGATAGGAGAGGATGAGATTCTAGAGAATCTCAGTAGGAAACAAATACCAATATATATGTCAGATAAGTGCTTAATGCATGACATGCTTGCATTACATAACACATGCTAACATAATGACATATTTGCATGCTCAATGTTTCATGCAACAAAACTATGGCCATAATATAAATAGAAACAGAGCTTCAATCATTCATATATGTTTCACATAATCAAGCAAAGCAATAACATGCATCAATACACCAGCACAAATATCAAATACATGCAGGAGAGGTAAGTTCCCTACACTTGTTCTTTCCACGTGTGCTTTGGCACCGGCTACTCATGATCAGGACGAACATCAAACCCTATAACCAAATCAAGGACATAGAGTTATTCTCTATTCCAAATCCTCACTTTTATAACACTTAAAGTTGGTTATCATCCACTACTTTAGGTAGCTACTCAAAGCCTAAACACATGCCTAAAAGGTTAGGAAAAACTTGACCAAAGACCATCTTTCAAAACCTCAAAACATCATTTTTCAAAGGTTGGCCGAGATTAGCCCAACCTTAGGCCGCGGCCAACAGATGGTCAAAAACTCATGGGCCATGGCCAGAGATAGTTTAGAAATATTTAGGCCACGGCTAGAAGCAGGTCAAAAGGTTTTGGGTCTTGGCCAGCCCTTTGGGCCTCGGCCAGACCCTTGGGTCGCGGCCAACCACAGACCTATCCCCTGGCTCATTTTCCAATGACCATAACTTGGTCCATAAAACTTAGAATGACCCACACTTTATATCAATAGAAAGCTTGCAATGTGAACTACAAATTTGGAAAGTTTCACATCAATTCAATATCATTTGCTATGTCAAAATACCATGCAAAGTTGGTCACTTGCACAGTATTTCAGACTTAGCTAAAACAAGAATTTCCAAATTTTTCACAATAACTTCCAATGATTCCATGTTCACATTAAACACCATTCCCACACAAAATTTCACAAGGAATCATATTTTTGAGCATGTAACGTAAAGAGAAGGAGAAGAGAGAGAAATGAGTTTTGACCATTTAACCCAATCCAAGGGCTCACATTGTGCTAAGTGTCAAAATCTTGTTTCATCTTCCATGGCACACATGGACTCACACACATGGAATTCCACCCCTTTTAATCTCATAACAATCAATCACAACCATTGATCTTTAAGTTACAAATGAGTTCCCTCTTCGATAACTAACCAATTGGTCGGTAACTTTACCATTTTTCCTCTGTTAGGGTAATTCTTACTGAATCACCATAAAACATATCATATCTTTCCATATCACCATAATATGCGCCCTCCCTATATTTTTAGTCAATTTAGATGTTAATCTGTAATTAAGCTTAAATACAGGGTTTCGGCACTACTTATAACATATTCAAACCACAGTTCACATCGGATTCTCCAAAATTCACCATTTTACTTTCTTTAATATCCCAAAGATATAAGAATCATTAGGGACTAAATTTGGGCTCCTGCTAAATCAAGGCTTAGTAGTCCACTTATTTCAGGCTTATTTTCTAGGCTCAAATCTCAAAATTCGGGGTACTACATTCACCATTTTATTGAATTTCTCAAATAATGACAATATATTTAGTGAATATAAAACTTGGGGTGTTACAGTTCTCTCCCACTTAAATAATTTTTGTCCCCGAAATTTGTTACACACGATTAGGTATAAACTCAGGAAATCGCTTCTTCATATCCACTTCTGCTTCTTATGTTGCTTTCCTTGGAGACATTCCCTTCTAGACCACCTTCACAAATAGTAAGCTTCAATTTTTGAGCCATCGCTCTTCTTGGTCAATGATTCATTAGGGCTCTACTGCATAAGTGAAGTTATCTTACAATTCAATCTCCTCATACTCAATAATATGCTCAGGGTCTAGTTGGTACTTCTTGGGCTGCAAGACATGGAATACATCATGAAGTGTACTCAAATTCGGGGGTAGGACTATTCGGTACGCTACAGGTCTGATTCTCACCAGAATCTCAAATGGACCAATGTACCTCAGGCTCATCTTCCTTTGCTTTATTGCTTTCCTGATGCCTGTGACCGGAGACACTCTTAGGAAAACATGATCCCCCACATCAAACTCTAAAGGTCTTCTCTTCTTATCAACATAGCCCTTCTGTCAACTTTGTGCTACAAGGAGCCTCTTCCTGATGATTCTGATCTATTCAGAGGTTTGATCAATAAGATCTAACCCATACAACTTCCTCTTAGACAACTCTGTCCAGCATAACAGTGATTGACACGTCCTCCCGTACAATGCCTCATATGGAGCCATATGAATGCTTGCATGATAACTATTGTTGTAGGCAAACTCGGCCAATGGAAGAAAGTAGTCCCATTTTCCTTTGAAGTCTAGGACACAAGCTCTTAACATATCTTTTAACGTTTGGATGGTCCTTTCTGACTGTCCGTCCATCTGAGGATGGTAGGCCATACTAAACCTCAATTGAATACCCATTACTTCATGTAGAGCCCTCTAGAATCTCAAAGTGAACCTAGGATCTCTATTGGAGATAATGTTCTTTGGTGTACCATGAAGTCTCACTATCTCTTTGATGTAGATTTCAGCCAGCCTATCAAGAGAATAGCTAGCATTAATCTGTATGAAGTGCGCTAACTTTGTGAGTCTATTAACAATCACCCAAATTGCATCATAATTCTTGATCCTGGGTAGATCTACCACTCTCCCACTTCCATTCTAGAATTTCTAGACTCTGAGCAATCCTGGCTGTCTCTGGTGTTCAATCTTTACCTTTTGACAGGTAAGACACTGCGCCGCATACTTAGTCAAATCACTTTTCAACCCTGGCCACCAGTACATAGATTTCAAGTTGTGATACATCTTGGTCATACCTGGGTGAAGAGTATACTGACTCTTGTGAGCCTTATCTAGAATCCTATGTCTCAAGTCCACTTTTAGTATAACATAGATTCTCTTCCGGTAACGAACCAGCCCACTAGGTGGTAAATCATAATCCTGAATCCCTCCTTGCTCAATCATAGCTCGAATAGATTAGGCTTGCTCATTTTGCATCTAAACCTCTTCAATTTCAGTCCTCAGGTTAATCTTCCCTTAGACAATTCCATAATTGGCACACAGGATATCATTCGAGAGATTCAACTCCTGAAACTCCTCTATGAATTTCTTTTCGTGTATTATCATCGTTGCCACTAGCACTACCTTCCGACTAAGAGCATCCGCGACGACATTAGCCTTACCCGGATGATATTTGATCTCCAGGTTATAGTCTTTCAGCAACTCTATCCACCAACGCTGTCTCACATTCAAATCTTTCTGATCATACAGATATTTGACTCTTGTGGTCGTAGTACAATTCCACTATCACACCATACAGGTAATGACGCCAAATCTTCAATACAAACACTATTGCCGCAAGCTCTTGATCATGAGTGGGGTAATTCAACACATGCGGTTTGAGCTATCAAGAGGCATAGGCACAACTCGCCCCTGCTGCATCAGGACACACCCTAACCCCTGCTTACTCGCATCACTGTACACAACGTAAGCCTCACTAGGATTAGGTATAATCAATACCGGTGCTGTAGTCAACCTCTCTTTTAGCTCCGTGAAACTCTGTTCATAACGTTCATCCCATAAAAATGGTTGATCCTTCCTTATGAGCTTGGTAATCAGCAATGCAATATGGGAGAAGTTTTGAATGAACCTCTGATAGTAACCAACAAGACCCAAAAAACTGCGGATCTCAGAAAAGGTTTTAGCCTCTTCCAGTTGAGTACTGCTTCCAGTTTTCTGGGATCTACCAAGATCCCTTCTCATATGATGACATGGCCAAGAAATTTCACTTCTATAAGCCAAAACTCATATTTGCTCAACTTGGCATAGAGTTGCTTTTCTAGCAAGATTCTCAACTCAATTCTCAAATGCTGTTCATGTTCCTCATTACTCTCAAAGTAAATCAAGATGTCGTCGATAAACACTACCACAAACTGATCAAGATAAGGTTGAAAGATATGATTCATATAATCCATGAATATCGCTGGTGTTTAGTCAAACCAAAGGGCATTACAAGGAAATCATAGTGCCCGTACCTTATTTGGAAAGCATTCTTCAGAATATCTGCTACCTTCACATGCATCTAATGATATCCTGACCTTAGATCAATCTTGGAGAATACATATGAGCCAGATAATTGATCTAACAGGTCATCAATCCTCGGAAGTGGATACTTGTTCTTAACAGTTACTTTGTTAAATTCTCTGTAATCTATACAAAGTTTCAAGCTTCCATCTTTCTTTTTTACAACTAATACCGGAGCTCCCCATGGCAACACACTGGGTCGGATAAATCCTTTCTCAAGCAAATCTTCAATTTTTTTCTTCAATTTCACCATCTTGTTAGGGGATATTCTATACGGGGCCTTGGATATGGACCCAACTCCAGGCACTATCTCAATTGGAAATTTCCCTTTCCGAAGGCAATCCTCTGAGATCATTTGGAAACATGTCAGGGAAGTATCTCACTATAGGTATACTCTCTAGAGCTTCATCTGACTCTCCCTAAACAGAAAAGAACACTATATACCCTTGGCATCCCTTTTTCAAACATTTCTCAGCTTTAGCCATCGAGAGGAAATTCAAACTACTATTAACACTATCATCCCTCTACGGAGCAGGATAAACTATTTTACTGCTTCCACAATCCAGTATCACATTGTTCGCATTCAACCAATCAATACCCAGAATAACTTCTAGTTGATGGAGTGGCAAACAAATCAAATCAACTGTAGATTCATAACACTCGACAGTAATTACACAATTCAGGTAAGCTTCCATAGTCACAGTCTTAGCACCCATTGGTGTTGACGCAACCAAATCAAATGGCAGTTTATGGACATGTAATCCTAGGCGCTTTACACAGTCATACAGTATGAATAAATGGCTAGCACCCGAATCAAACAAAGTTTGTAATAAACCACCATTTAGAAAACTATTACCTTGAATCAAGTCGGGAGATTTCCTTGCTTCCTTATGAGTCATAGCGAATACTCTCCCTTGATTCTTAGGCCTTGGCTCTGCTGGTTGCCCCTTACATTCTCTGGCAAAATGTCTTGGCTGTTTGTAGGTGAAGCACACTACTTGCCCATCACAATTCTTACCAGAATATGCTTTATTACAACGAGGGCATATCCACTGTACTGAGGATCTTTGGTTCTCACGATCCCCAGACTAGTATGGCCTCTTACTGCTGCCCTTGGATGAGAATCCTTAGATCTACACTTCTTGGAGAAGATTCCCTTACCAGGTTCACCACAACCACCACCCTTACTCGGGTTGATGTCTCTCAAGTTGTTCTCTGTGATGCGGCACTCCTCAACTGTTTTGTTGAACTAAGTGAATTGCTTTATGGCCAACCTCTTATTCAACTCCTATCTCAACCTACGGATCAACATGTCAGAACTCCATTCCTATCCATCTATCTACCAAAGGTAGGAAGAGTATCGGGCTAGATGGATAAATCGAGATAGGTAGTCATCAAAGATCTCATTGTCTCCCTGCTTGATAGGCAGAAATTCTGACTCCTTCTCAATTCTCATAGACCTTAGGAAGTATTTGTCAGTGAACTGCTCCTAAAACGACTCCCAAGTCACTGGCACATTTCCAACTTGTATAGTCATGGCAATGTTTCTTTACCACTGGTCTGCATCTTCTTTGAGCTTATAGATGGCTAACTTGGCCTTTACTTCAAATGAACACTCAAGCACCTCAAAGATTTTCTCCAACCTCATTAACCAATCCTCCACCACTTCAAGGTCGAACCTTCCTCTAACACAAGAGGCATTTGCTTGCAGAACTTAGAAACCCAGAATTGAAGGTCTCTCTTGTAACCCCCACCGTAATTATATCCAAAATATGCGATTAAAGTGAAATAGAAACCAATAATTATTAAAACTCATTCACAATGCCATCCTTGAGATAGGGTTTTCACAAATACTTTTTGAAATCTAATTGACCTGGTCTCATATTCACATATTGAATCTAACTACTCTATGAAGATAAATCACATTCGTATAACTATCAGAGTGCACAATATAAATTTCCGGCAATCCCAGATTTCTTACATTAATCCAAGCTTTACTAGGTACATTCTCCCTTTACAATTTTTCAAATAAGGGATTACACAAATTCTCATACAAAATACATACTCAAATATACATTCCAACCTATACAATAATATATCCAAATATACTCAATCCCAAACATGTATTGATAACCAACTATCACAAGATTACAACCCGAAGGAGTCCTTGCCGCCCTTGGTTGCATGCTCTATCCTCGATCCACCTTCCCTATCTAAAATATTGGTTGGGGAGGGTGAGACTCTAGAGAATCCCAATAGGAAAATATTACCAATATGCTTGCAAGATAAGTGTTTAATGCATGACATGCTTGCAGCACAATAACACATGTTCACATAATGACATATCTGCGTGCTCAATGTTTCAACAAAATACTCATGGCCATAGCATAAATAGAAACAAAGTTACAATCATTCATATATGTTTCACATAATCAAGCAAAGCAATACATGCATCAATACACCAACACAATTATCAAATACATGTAAAAGAGGTAAATTCCCTATCCTTGTTCTTTCCACGTATGCTCCAGCATCGGCAACTCATGATCAGGACTAATATTGAACCTTATAAACCAAATCAAGGATATAGGGTCAATCTCAATTCCAAATCCTTACTTTCATATCACTTAAGGTTGGTTACCATTCACATCCTTTAGGTGGCTACAATAAGCTTAATGAAAGCCTAAAGGATTGGGAAGTACTATGTTGGAAATCACCTTTCAAAATCACAAAATATTGAAAATGGGGGTTGGCTGCAGCCAAAACCTGCACAGAAAGTTCAGCCAAGAATTTCTGGCTGTGGCCAAATCGCACATAGAAACTTTTGTGCTGCAGCCAAGATTTTCTACTATAGGCAAGGCAACTTCAAAAATTCATAATTAATTTCAGAAAAATTGAAACGAGGTGATCCCAAAGACAAATGAAAGCTATTTAAGTCTTCTTCATTGAAAAAATATGAATCAAGGCTGTCCATAACCACATAAATACAGAATTACACAAATATCCACACTGCTCCAGAATCAAGCTCAGTTTCGACCTCAAACTTTAGACAACTATAACACCCAGCTCAAAAAACGAAATAACACAATTTATATGTCCATGTTAAAGCTTGGGATGTGAACTTTAAGATTGGAAAGTTTCTGAATTTTTAGAGATCATTTTGTCATTCAAAACGTTCACACAAACTAAATGCCCAGAATAGAGATTCACTGGACATAATTTCATATTTTGCATCTATGCTTCCAATGGTCCCATTTTCACATCAAACATCATTCTCACACAAAATTTCACAAGGAATCCATTGAAAATACCAAAAAAATCGAATTCAAATCATATTGACATGTTTCACAACAACCCTAACATGTCAACACAAAGCCTAACATAAATCTTCACAATGCAATTCTTTCCATTTCACTTCCAAAACCAATTCCAATGGTCAAAATGCTCAATAAAAGACCAATTACAACACAACACACATGCCAATTCATGCCATTCAAAAATACCATAAAATCAGGAAAAAATTCAAAATTCATAAAACTCATCCACAAATCACAAAACTTAAATCAAAGGCTTCAAATACTCACCTCTTCCTCTTTCCCAAACCAATTCCTTGATTCTTCATCTTTCCAATTTTTCTCAAGCTCCCAAGCACCTCCTTTCACAAATCTAAAACCATAGCAATGAAGCTCTCATCACTATGAACAATATTAAAGAAGGGTATTAGAGCATTAGAGGACATATACAAGGCTAAATCTCACCTTGATTCTTTCTCTTTCCTCCTCCACTTAGGGCGTCCATGGAAGCTAATGAGAGAGAAAGATGAGATGTTGAAGGAGGGTCAATTTTTGGCCACTAAAAGCCTCATTAGGATGACCAAAAAGGAACAGAGGAGAGAGGATGAGTGTTGACAAATTGACCAAGATCTAAAAGTCCAAAACTTGCCAAGTGTTAACATCTTATTCCATTTTCCATGAGCTCACAAAGGCACATGCACACATGATTTCACCCTTTGATCTCTTGCAAAACCAATCCTAACCATTGATCTTGAAGTTACCAATAAGTTTCCTCTTCGGTAACTAACCAATTGGTCGGTAACTTTACCGTTTTGCCCCTGATTATGGTAATTCACACTGAACCACCAAATATATTTTCTCATTCATTTACACCATACATACTCCCTCCCCCTTATTTTCATTCAATTTAGATGTTAATCCATAATTGAAATCAAATACAGGATTTTGGCACTGCTCATAATACATACGAAGCACATTCAAATCTCAAATCACATCGAATTCTCCAAAAGGGTTATTTATCAATAATCACCTATACTTTTGGAGTCATTAACCCTTAACCATAAATTGGAATCTTGCTAAATCGAGGCTTAGTAATCCACTTATTTCAGGCTTATTCTCTAGCCTCAAGTTTCAAAATTTGAGGTATTACATCTCTCGTTTTGAGCAAGACCCCATGGGATCCTTGGTTCTGCTCAATGTGAGGTAAGGACTCATGGGATCGGTTTGACCC
Organism: Inga laurina; assembly: GCA_963855925.1. Lineage (NCBI taxonomy): Eukaryota > Viridiplantae > Streptophyta > Magnoliopsida > Fabales > Fabaceae > Inga > Inga laurina. Next base: position 14,013,405 of record OY979711.1, read on the forward strand.
CTCAGCCATCTCTTCATGTCGGGTCTCCTCTTGGGTCTCCTCATGTGTAGACTGGACCCTTTCCTCATTACACTTAGCCCTTTCTTCCTTGAGTTCTTCCCTCAGCTCTGCAATCATATCCCTTTATTCTCTAATTAGACCCATCATCTCTTGCATAGGGTCAGGTGGATTGTCATTGAGCTCTTCCACCTCTGGGTCAACTCTCCTGACTCTAGGGCAAGCCGTCGTTTATCTTTAGTCTATAAAGGGTTCACCGAGTCAGCAATCACACAAATGCATACACATATTCCTTAAACTATTATATACCAACAATAACAGGAATATACATGTGTATCAACCAATAATTATCAATCATCTAACCATCCTTAACCAAGGAATTAAGGCCGCTATCCTAGCAAAATCTACCCTTGCCAGCAAAACTACTCTGATACCATAAATGTAACCCCCGCCATCATTTAGGCCGTAATTAGTGTTTAAACTCGTTTTATAAGTAAATGGAAGATCGAGGGCATTTAAAAATGTTTACAAAAACCTGTACAATACGATCTCTATTCATTTGAAATAAAAATAGTTGGCCTATTCGGTTTGTCACATATATAATATCAGAGTGCTAACAAAATTCCTGACATTCACCCGGGATAATATCATTAACCCAAGAGTTTTACAGGGCATCATTGACCATCTCAGTTTCCCATACCGAGGATTACACAATAACTACAAATCTATGGTCAATCCAATATATACAATTGTCCAAATGATAACCATAAACCAAAAAGAAACTAAAACTACCACTGGTAATCCTAGTCATTCTTGCTCACTTGCGTGTCCCGAGATCCACTTGCCCTGGAAAAAATTGTTATTTGGAAAGAGTGAGATTCAAAAAAATCCCAGTAGCCACAGTTTAAGTATATGATGCATAATTGAACAAAGCAAGTAAGCATATATCACAATGCAGCAATAACAATATTCAAGGCTAGGCTAACTGCCACGTCCCATATTCATTCAAGGCTGGGCTAACTGCCATATCCCCTCAATCATTCAAAGCCGGGCTAACCGCCACGTCCCTTATTTAAGGTCAGGCTAACCACTTCGTCCCCTTACTCATTCAATGATAATTACAAACAAGAAATGAATTAAACATGATATAGGATAAAGTGTCACTACCTTGTTCTTTCTGTTCTTATTCAGGCATAGGCCTTCTACGTTCTGGACAAATATCAAATCCTATAGTCATAATTAAGGACAACACGTTAACACTTATTCCAATACTCAAATGACTTCAAAACACTTAGATTTGGTTATCATTAAAGTCCCTTAGGTGGCCACTAGAAGCCCAAATAAATGCCTAAAGGGTTGGGTAGTACTATCTCAAACACCACCCTTTTTTGTGTGCCTCATAAAACGTGTCGCTTCCGGCTTCCGACTCAGTCCTAAAAGATTAAATATACAAGAAATAGGTTATAACCTATCCATGTATCATTTTATACACTACCATAGTATTTCTTCTGGTTATATTAGCCTATGGTGAGAATTTACCAAAATACCCCCGGAACCCCGGGCCGACTGTACTTTACTTCCAAAATTTTGAGATAGACTATCCCGATATATTTTTGCCCAAGGAATCCATTTATGGGCTAGAAATTATCAAATTCAATGTCAAATTATGAAATTGCCCTTGACAGCCCTACTTTTAGGGTTTTAGGGGCGTTTCCGTAATTATACTTTTTTGGCCTTTTCTGAAAAAGTGCTCAACTGTAACCCCACCTAATTTTCCCTCTTGAATCCAATGGAAAAATCAAATAATTGAAAATCCAACTCCTACCCCTAGATATAGCCCTGACCAAAATTATGGGTTCCTCTGAAAAAGATTGGGGTTTTGCGATTTCGGCTCCATAAACTCGTTCCTTTCTACTCCTAACCACTTTATTAACCATCTAATTGAGTTATAACAACCATTTGAACTATAATTAGGCAGAATAACCCTTAGGCACACACATTTCCAAAATTTAAAACCAATGGCAATCTAGCAAAATTTCACCAATTAAATTGCCCACAGCAGCCAGAATAGTTAATATACGAAGGTTTGGAAGTTACCTCAAGCTCCCACTAGCTTTTCCCTAATATGGCCAAAACCCTAACCTTTAAACAATAGATTTTTGAGCCTCCAAACCTTAAAGAACAAAGAACAGTAGCTTAGGATCGGAGTTATACTTGTTAGGAGCTAAATCGTTGAAGAAATCGGCTTACCTTGCGAGATTTCTTCCCTTTCTCTCTCTAAACCCTCTCGAATTTCTCTCTCTTATTTCAGATCTGTTTTGCACAAAATGAGCTGAAGGAAGGAGGTAATGATATATCATATATTATTTCATTTATTTAACCAATTTCCAAAAATTCCAAAATCAATTTTTATACACATAAACCCTATGTACATATAACCAAGCTCATTAAGCCCAACCATTATTTTCTTCCTCTTACAACATGTAGGAGGCACCTAGGGGTCCCTCCCTATGGTCTCAATTGGCTTCACAACTTGACCAAGTTACGTATACACGTAAAGTCTCAATTTTGGGCAAAATTGCACTTTTTGCTCAAATTTTCCATAAATTCATATTAAATTGACCAAAATATTCTAAATAAATTTTTCATTTTTATTTTCCTTAATTAATTGAAATTAAATTCAATTAATTAGAAATAATTAATTTTTGTGATAAATTGTCAAAATTACAATTTTGTCATTACCTTTTTATTCCAATTTCTATTTGGCCAATTTCCATCAATTTTTAGACCAAATATTTTCTCTAATTTTTCTCTATTTTTGGACCTTAATATTGTGTTTTTTAAATTACCTAAATTAATTCCATAACTATTTTACTCATTTTCTCATGAAAATGAACATTTATAAAATTCATATATTCCAAATTTATAAATATTCACCATTTTATTGAATTTCTCAAATAATGACAATATATTTGGTGAATATAAAATTTGGGGTGTTACAGCACCAACACCGATGCCATAGTTGAACTCAAAGAAGTAGATGGATTTGTTAGAAGGAGTAAATCAAATGTTTGCATATGCGGATGATTTCAAGAAGGTGTTGCACAAGTTCAGTATTGCGCACAAATTTAAGTACACATATGTGAAGAATTGAAGAGATTGTGTGTAGGTTAAATGTAAGGTTGAAGATTGTCTATGGAGAATAACTACGAGGGCAATTGGGAAGAGCACTTGTTTCGTACATGTGACGAGATACACCAAACAACATGTTCATATAGCCTAACATAATCATGATGTTACACTCATTCAAAGTGCTAGCTTGACATCATCAATTATCATTGATGAGGTTAGAAATCACACAAACAAGCATGCAAATGAAATAAGGAAGAGTTTGGCTAGAGATTATGGAGTGTAATTTACATATAAGCAAGCATATAGGGTAAAGGAAAAGGCGATGGAGGAAATTTATGGTAGACTTGAATAGACATACATGTTAATACCATGGATATGTGATTGGTTGAAGGAAAGTGATGACAAACCTGTGGCTGAATGGGTGGCTAGTGGGAGGAACACCTTCGAGCGTGTATTTATAGCCTATGGCTATTGTATAGAGGGGTTCATTGATGGTGCTAGACTTGTACTGTACATTGATAGATCCCATTTAAGTATACCATACAAAGGAACTCTATTGTCAACTTCTATGTTTGGTGCAGACAATGAATTGTTGTATTTTTCCATCGCTATTGTGAAAGGAGAGACAATTGAAGACTGGACTTGGTTCCTTGAGATGATTAAGAAGATATTAGGTTCGTTACAGATAACAATTGTATCAGACTGACACAATGCAATAACCACTACTGTGCGGGAGCATTCGGAGGTGAGCGGCATGTGTATTACTACAGGTATATTAAGGAAAACTTTAGTGCCCAAGTCCTTAAATTGAATAGAGGAAAGAAAAAGACAGGGGGCAAGGAATGAAAAATGCACTAGACTTACTTGATGCAATTGCATATGTAATGCTTGACAGTGACTTTGAGACTGCAATAGAACATATGAGGCTTTTCAATAAGGAAATATATATAAGTGGCTAATCAATCATGGTGATATTGAAAAGTGGGCCATGAGTAAATTCCCATTTAAATGTTGGGATAAAATAACGACAAGCCTTGCTGAATCATTCAATGCTTGGATGGTAAAGGAGAGACATCATAATGTTGCCTAGCTTATCCATGAGGATAGTGACAAAGTAGCCAATAAGATGTATCCTAGAAGCATGGGAATAAGTAAATGGAAAAATCATGTCGATACCAACATAGAACAAGAAGTGAAGGAACATGTTAAAAGGGCTAAATACATGGATATAGAAGATATGGAGGTGGTGGGTGAAAGTCCATATGGGAATGTCTATAATGATATTGATGAATGCTTCAAGATTACATGCCAAGAAATGATATATAGTAGAATAATGATCCCAGTTGTCGCAATAGACATGCCAAATCCAAATAACTATCGGCTAGATAATATAGCAACTCAATAGTTCCTAGCACCATCAAAGACTAGTCGACCTCCTAGTAGGCTAAGATTTGTAAGGAAAGAGTCACAGTTCCATAACAAGAAAGTATACTGTTGCAACTCATGCCATAAAGCATACCACTCCAAAAGAACTTGCAAGAATCCAAACCCAACTTAAGCCTGGGTGTGGAGACCTGGGGGTAACTAATTCGTAAGTCATCTTTTGATTTATGTACAAAGACTTAGATCCCTTCACATATTTTTAATTAGAAGGGTTATGACATATATAATGTTCTTTATGTAAGTACTGTTTAGGGAAAAGAATATCTTGTACCCTGGGAATGACAAGAAAACATTACATGTTGGTGTAATCATAATGTTCACTTGTCATTTAATAATGTATATGGTAGTTACTATCATGAAGAATCTGGTGTTTTGTAAATTCTATTACTGTACTTGTTATTTCAATTACTACTCTTGTTAATCGTGACAATTTGCTGTAAGTAAAGTAAAGATAAAGGAACAAGTTCTTTTGGGTTATGACTTATATGCATTGAGTGTAAGTGGAATGAGCAATGTTAAATTGTCATTTGACAATGTATATGGTAGTTGTTGTCATGAAGAATTTGGTGTTTTGTAAATTCCATTATTGTACTTGTCATTTCCATTACAACTCTTGTTAAAAGTGACAGTTTGCTGTAAGTAAAGTAAAGATGAAGGAACAAGTTCTTTTAGGTTCATGACTTATATGCTTTAGGTGTAGGTAGAATGAGTAATGTTAAATTGTTATTTGAATCCTTTACTTGATAGTTGCTATCATGAACAATTGTGGTTTTTGTCAATGTCAGAACAGAACTTGTCATTACCATTATAAACTTGGCATTCCTATTATAAACCTCGTCAAAACTATTAAAAACTTTGTCATTTCCATTAATGAACTTGTCAGTGTCCACCTCTTTTGGGCCAATAAAGACACATAATATTTGGAGAGAGTAAGTTGTCATTCCCATTACCAATCTCGTCAAAACCATTAAAAACTTTGTGATTCCCATTAGTAAACTTGTCAGCATCCACCTCTTCTGGGCCAACAAAGACACATAATATTTGGACAGAGTAAGTTGTCATTCCTATTAATGAACTTGTCAATGTCCACCTCTTTTGAGCCAACACTGACATATAATATTTGGAGAGAGTAAGTTTTCATTCCCATTGACAATCTCGTCAAAACCATTAAAAACTTTGTCATTCCCATTAGTGAACTTGTTAGCATCCACCTCTTTTGGTCCAACATTGACACATAATATTTAGAGAGAGTAAGTTGTCATTCCTATTAACAATCTCGTCAAAACCATTAAAAAATTTGTCATTCCCATTAGTGAACTTGTCAGCATCCACCTCTTTTAGGCCAACACTAACACATAATATTTCTTGATTTACTTGCTTCCTTTACAACAAAACAACATAATAGCATAATGTTGGAATAAAGGGACTATAGCTTTAGTCAATTTACATACACTAACAGTACATCACAAAACGCCACTGCTATGAATCAGTATACAAGATTGGTGACCAAAATAACAACTTTACTATATCACCCCAAAATGCAATGCTTGGTTTATAAGTTAAACAATTGTTGTTAATCTCTTTACAATAGTGGTGAATCCCAAAAAAATAATTGCTTCTAGAAGACCAAAAAGTTACATTAAGAACAGAATTATGTCAACCATTTCCTCTTGGTCTGGGTTATTTATGAAGTCATTAGTCTCAATGCATCCTCCCTCTTGCTATTCATTTCATGGTTAACCAACCACCACATTAGGTTTCGCCTATATTCCCGAATCTCATCCTCACCATACTCGAAGGTTACACCTGGTTTCCAATTGTTCAGCCAAATTAGCATATAGACGCCACAATCTCACCAGCATGACACAGTGACAGATGGTGAAACACTAAATCATCTTCTAACCAAAATCATTTGCACATACAAAAACACTCCCAAATTGTTCTATCGTGGAATGGGGGCCCAAATAATATCACTAATCGGCTTCTTCCCAACATGCTTCAGTTTTACAAGCGCAATAATGTCATCAAATCTATCCCTCTTCACACATAACACATGCATATTATATCCAAATGATTTACTTAGGACAAATAAATTTTTCACACATTTTACTTACAAGTTTATTTAGAGCCGATTTCTGGGGATAAAGAAGTGCACTTTCTTTCTTCATGTCCCTCATCCTCCTCACCATCTACCTTATCCCTTTCCTCATGTCTCTCAGGATTGTCACCATTTATTTCGACAAAGTCAATAAGGTCCTAAGCTTGCAGGTAATGCTGCCTTTCAATCTTCAGTTGTGCTTTTAGCAACTCATCTTCAACAGCAGAAAAAAGCTTTTTGTTGTTCTCCTCAATGATACCTATCAACTATCCATGCAACTCCTTCAGTTCCTGCAAAACACAAGTACAAAATTAGTCAATTGCATTGGTAACACATGCAATTAATGTAACAAAAGTTAGCACATATAAGGTCTAAATAAGCCAGACGATTCTTATTGAGAAAGTCTTTTTCTTCATTCACTTTTCTTGCCTCCCTCACATATAGAATCCTAATGCCGCTCTTCCGCTTTCTGCCCATCATCTCTTTTACCTTCTCTTTTGCCAAGAACTAAATTGCAGTCTTTGACACATGGCAAACAAGTTTAGACAATGGGAACTGCTCACCAAAATATATCTGTAACAACAATGACAAACATTGAACATTTCATGGTTGGATAAAGAAAAAAACAAACAAAAAACTACTCATACTACATACCAACAACATATATAAACACCCTCCCACATTGCAACTTCCCTCTTTGTTCAATCTAATTGTATCAACGTAATCTGCCACCTTTTTCCATAGATTATTGGCAATGTATGTGGTGCAACACGTCAGCTTAAGCAACTTGTCACTAATTGTTGCACTTGCGATGGAGCCAGAAAAGTACCCGGCATGTGCAACATAAATAAAAATTCAAAATTTTCATCTACCTCCCCATATGTTATGTCAGTAAGTATGTTCTCATACTTGAGCTTACCATACTCTATCTTTAATCTCTTATATGTCTCATCTATCTCACTAACTTTTACTTTCACCTCCTCCCCACTATGTGGCACCCCAAGCAATTCTGCAACATCTTTTGCTTCAATTTCAACTATCTTCCCCCTTATTCTAAATTGATTGGTAGGGGATCATACACTCATATAATAGCAACTAAAATGTCCCAAGGGAGCCTTATACATTCCACATCAAGTAGATCTCAAAATCCTAACCTTTCTACCTTAGCTTTTAAGTTTGGATTACAATTTATATGAGCAACTAATTCGGTGAATTGATTTAGAGAGCAACGTGAGTGAAAAGCAACTGGGTAGTTCCTCTTTTGCTCCTTCGGCCTTCCTTGCTTTGCCCTATTATTATATTTTTTCCTCTCCTCGTCACTCAAATTCCTCCATGCCTTTGTTGACTCCCTAAGCTTCTCAATAAAATTTAGCTGCTCCTTCCCCTTTTCAAACTCCATTCAAAACAAAATGTAACCATTCTTCACATCTTTTTTTTGCATATCAACTTTACTTGTCATTAGAAAAGAGTCACTAACTTGCACCTGCAAAACAATGTCAAAGTTTAATTCAATTGAAATGAAGAAATCTTTTATAACTCAAGGTATTTCATTTAAGGGGCCAAACTCTGAATTTAACAACCCAAATACATATTATTGTGGAAAACAACCCTTTTAGACAAACCACTCGTACAAGATAATACATATTGTTCTATACAATATGTAACTAAAGGAGTATCATTTGTACAAATAAATTCCACTAAGGTACATCATAACAATTCAGTCGAACTCGTTGCACATTTCAAATCTTACTCCAAGTCACAGACAACAAGAGGTTAGAATGCATGTGACTAAAATATGCCATTCAATTTAGTGGTAATCAAGTTTCAAAGGCGAAACATTGAAAATCCTCCACATATATTATTATCAAAATAAAAAATGACCCACGTGAAGGATAAGTTAATGAAAATAATAAGTCAAATTCCCTATATGGTCCCTTTATGTGTCCTATCTTACTTCATGAATGGAGACTTCAGTTTCAAAGGAATAAAGAACCAACTGAATTTTCAATATTCTTGTTAAAGTTGCATGATCTCTATGTCATGAAGCTATGTTGTGATGATGCAAAATATATCTGCAGTTGTTTACTGACATGCTTGTTATTTTGTATCCCCAAGACAAGAATCAAATAATATAATAGGAGGAAAAATAGCATCTTTACAAAGTTCTAATATATGCTAATATCTTAAGCATATAAAGAAACAACAAACATGCAGGATGATGAATTTGAAGCAGAAGTCTCAATAGGGACCAAAATTGCAAAAGATTTGTTTTCATAAATGACTTAAAGTTGCGAAATTCCCTTCATGCTATGAACATATATATTGTTCACAAGTTCAGAAACATAGAAGAAATTCACAAAGGATGCACTAAAATTCATCCAAATGTAGTTTCAATAGCTAAATCAGTTTATGCATAAGATTTTAGCTAGTTCTAACATGCACAATCAGAAACCATTCTTGTTTTAGCAAATCAGTAGCTAAATCCGACTTGCAGCAAAAGATATAACTAAAAAGTCAACAAGTAATCAAACAATTGAGTCTACAATGATAATAAGTGTTAATTAGTCTGAATACCCAAAGCGAAATAGCCAGAATTCAATATGTGGCAATGTACACAAAAGTACAACTTTAAATTCTACCACTCATAATCAAAATCCATAAGTTCAGTCTTGTTAAAAAATTTTGGTATAGTCCACCAAAATTTTGAATTCTGATTCTCAAACAAATTTTAAAGCAACAAATAATGTAATAAGGATGTACAACTCAAAGCAACAATAGATATGCATTTTTTCCACTTGCAATCAAGTTTAACAATGCCACAGATGCAGTAGGTAGGATAATTCACATTCAGCAAAGAGAAAATGAACTATCTTGTGAAGAAATACTTTTTTAAAGAATTAAGCAATGGTGTTACATTCTCAATGATGCTACTTCCCAAAATTTTCATTTTCAAACAAGCTAGCAAATAAATTTTGATTTTTCAATTAACTCTCAGTCACACAGTCAATTAATTACAACAAGTCAATTTCTAATGAAGAAAGTACTTAATCCAACTAAAAGTTGGGACAATATTCACAAAAGTAGTGGTGACAAACACAAGAGTATACAACCTCATGGCTAAATATGCAACAACAAAAATTTAAGAAATTGTAAAAGCAAGTAAATCCCAAGCAAGAAATTTCAAGATAACTTCAAAGAGTATAAATTTCGTACTTAGAACACTATGACTTCAGCAAAATGAAGTTCAAACAAAATGTAACCCCCTGCCTTTAAACACGTAATTATAATTCGATAACGTATAATTAAATCATATCAGAGACCATGGATGATTTAAACTCATTTTTAACTTCCTACCTTACAGTAGGATTTTCACAAAAATCTTTCAAAACCTTTCTCCAATCCCGGTCTCAATTTCAATGTTCAAATATAATTACCTGTGCAGTTAATATACATTCATTCATATCAGAGTGTGTAATCAAATTCCTGGAAACTCCCGGGTTCCATACATACATCAACTAAGTGTTTGTAAGTCTCTATAGGGGATTACATAACCAAGCTCCATTACAATAATATTTACATCTCAAAATATACAGCAATCCCAAGTTTAAAATGGATAACCAATATTTCCAAAATCAAATATACCCCTAAAGGGGTCCTAATCGCTCCGGGTCGGCCGCTTCCCTTTTGAGCCACATGCCCTATCTGAAATGTTAGTCATTGCAAAGAATGAGATTCGAGAGAATCCCAGTAGTAACAAATCGCTCACACAATGCATAAACACAAAGCATGTACGTAAATCACAAACAGCAGCAGCAGCAGCAGCAGGACAAGATGCATGGATACCACAAACGACAACACTCACGGCTGTATACACAATGCGATAATCCACAATAATGACAGCTTACGCTGTAATCACAATCACGACAGCTTACATTGTAAACGACAGCTTTCACTGTATAACGACAGCTTTCACCAGCTGTATCCGCAGCAGCATCAGAGATCATCACAAAACAGTGATACAACACACATACAGTGCATTACACATAGTATAAGAGAGAGAGTCACTACCTGGTCTTTTCCTGACGTTTTTCAGTACTGTGGGTTCTTGAGGACGACAAATATCAAATCCTGTAAACCAAGTTAGGGACAACCCGTCAATCTCTTTTCCAAGTTCTTAATTCTATAATACTTTAATTTGGTTATCATTTAAACTCTTTAGGTGACTATTATAAGTCTAAGCATATGCCTAAAGGGTTGGGAGAAACTACCCCGAAGACCCTCCTTCTTGGAAGAATTTCTGATTTTGGGCTGGCTCACTCAAGTGATGGAAGTCTCACTCGAGTGATACCCCCAATTGCACTTGAGCACAAGCGAGTGAGACACAGAAAGTGTTTGCCCGAGAGTAAACCTCAAAATATTTCTCACACTCACTCGAGCACCAGAAGTTGTACTCAAGCATGACCTCAAGTGTACTCGAGCACCAAGAAGTGAGACCCAACGAGTGACTACCCGAGAGCAACCATAAACTCCCAGGTCTTAAGCCAACTCCCTCACTCGAGCATGCCCATGCTCACTCGAGTGGGATCATATCTCATTCGCAAGTCAGGAAGTGTGCTCGCGGTTTCTGCCTGAAGACTTAACCAAAATTCCCAGAAGTTCATATCGTGCTCGAGTAAGACCCTCCCTCACTCGAGTGATGCCTATCAGATGCCAAATCGCAGCAACTGATATGGTTTTCCAGAATTGACCAATTTGCTACCAATGGTCCTAAGACTTGTTCTAAAACTCATTCTCACTCATTTTAACACAAGGAACCCATTGGTAAACCCAAAACAACCAAACTCCCACTCAAGCAACACATTCCCATCTTTAGGTCACAAGATCACCCAAAACCACAATTTGCCAAACTTCCTCTTTTCAAATCCAAACCAAAACCATTGACTCCCATACATTATTTGACATCTATTTCACCACATTACATCACTTAATTCATATCTTTTAAAATCACAAGAAATCAGGGCAAAAATCTAGAATTTACAAAATCAAACCAATGGCCAAAACAATTATACCAAAATGCATTAAATGTTTACCTCTCTCTTTCCCAAATGTGGTTTCCTTGATTCCTCAACTTCTCAAACTTCACAATCTCTTAAACACCACCAATGAAAATTCTGAAACCATAGAAGTCAAGCTCTCAACCTCTTGAACAACATCAATGAAGAGTGTTTGAGCATATAAGGGCATTTGCTTACCAAAACTTAAGCTTTTCTCTTTCTCTTTCTTGGCTGGTTCAGTGAAAATGGAGGAGGATAAGAGAGAGATGAGTTGATGAAGATTTTCCAATTCCCCATGCTTCTTCACCAACTTGAGAGAGAGAGGGAAGAGTGTTTGAAAATTTAACCTCATCTATGGTTCACATTTTGCCACTTGGCACCATCTCATTCTTCCTACCATGATTTCATATAGACTTGCATGCATAGAATTCCACCAAGTGCTCTTTCAATCCTAGCCATTGATCTCAATTACCAAGGAGTTTCCTCTTCGGTAACTGACTAGTCGGTTGGTAAATTTACCATTTTGCCCCTGATTATCACAATGCTTACTAAACCATCACTAAGCACCTTTATATCACATTACACAACATATCTTCAAAAGTGTTTAATTATCATTAATTACATCACTTTGAAGTTATTAATCCTTAATTACAATTCAGGATATTACACATGATCCTAAAACTTTGAACCAAAGCAAACCAACATATTACACAGCGCTTTTGCCAAAACAATGAATATTTTTTTAAAATTTCAAGCAGTATCAGAAAGGATTAAAGACCAACACCTCATTTAATTTATAACTAGTGTAGGTTCCATGCATTTCATAGAATCTAAAAAATGAGCCACACTCTTCATGGTTCATATACCAACCTCTTTTTTTCTCTCTTCTTTGAGTAGATGCTCTACCAAAAAGATGTTTTGTTCCTAGCCCTTTAGCCTAGCAATTCAAATCTTCAATACATCTTCGATGCACTAACCAAAAAAAGGAAAGGATAAACAACGTTGAATAAGGAGGAGGAGGAAGCTCGGAGAAACCAAATACAAAGGTGAAAATGACAAAACAACCGATCAAGATTCGCTCACCCACATCCACGTTGGCCGCAAGAAAAGAGAACGGCAACCACTTTTATTAAGGAAGAAGATCAAACGAGCTTGACTTAAGGGGATTCAAACCCTAAACCCACCAACAATGAATTAGTTAATCCCATGCAATAGCTTGATATACTTGAAATACTCCCCAGTGATGACGAATATGTGTCGGCTTCCACCCATGCTTGCCAGTTTGGCGACTCCGACAGTGCTTTTTTCCCCTGTGACCCTTCTAGGAGAAAGTAGGTCCAAGCTTTTTCAAGGGTCTGAGGAATCTCATGCATGCGTGTGAGTAAATGAGTTGAAGGGCATTCTCATCTTTAACCCAAAACATCAATAACCCTTATTCTTACCATATCCCTTGTCTGTCTTTTACAAGTTTTAATAGATTTTTGTGGGTTTTGTCATTTCAGATAGTATTTAAATGGGATTTTCCCTAAAAACTTTTCCACAGGCGATTGATGAAGATGTTTTAAAAAAATTTATTCAAAAAGAAAGAAGAAAAAACCCGTTGCATTATATTATTTCCCCGTCAATTTGATGGGATATCGAATGATGGTGATATAATACATACACCAATTTCGCACTATTTAAGGATTGCGACGGTGCAAACTGCTGACTAAGGACTAAGGACTAAGGACACAGGACTATCAAGACATTTTGCCTGCGTGTGGGTGTAATAAAGAAAAAGTTATTTTTTTACATAATAGTTTTGAATAATATTTTTAATAAAAGCCAATCTTGAAATTTCAAATGTTCATTTTTAATTAAATATTATTTCTCCAAAAAAAAAAATCAACCATAGACTTCAATGCCTTCAACAGACAACTCATCTAAACTTATTTTTAATATGAGAAAAAGTTAAAAGCCCTGAGCGCAGAAATTAATAACAAATACTGTATAACAAATAATGGCCGGGTAATCAACTTCTAAAATTTTGGCCCAACGAAATAAATCAGCTTTTCGAAAAGTCTTAGATTTTTCTTCATACTTTAAATCAAATAAATAATTAACCTAATGAATCTAGGGAAAATCACTGTTTGGTCTCAATGACAAAAAAACAACCACAAAAAAGCTCCAAACCAAATTCACCTATCAAAAAAAATCCTAAGGGATTGTATTGTGATCAATTGGGAATATGAAATAACTATATCGCCCCTAATGAATAAAAAAGGAAAGATACAGCTGGAAGAGTCTTCGTGTGTTTATTCTCATTCATGAGAAGAAAAAATGAAGAAAGTGTGGTGTGATCAAGGTTGTAGGTCCAACGTTGAAGGCAAGCAAGTATCGTGTTCATGTCCTAGGTAAAGGTTAGACTTTGCAGCTTTTATCTACTTTTTTAGAGCATAAACATTGTTTTTGGTTGGTTTTTTTTTTTTTTTTGTGTATGTTTGCTGCATTTAGATTGAAGGATTGGTCAAAAGTTAGAGTTTGGGCTGATTAGTGGACTATTTGCTAAGAGGTAGGCATGTTCATTGTCTTAGGCAAGTAATACTAAGATTTTGATAAAGATATGATCTTCAGTTCTTCACCATTGAACTTGGTGTTTCACCGTTGTCAGGTAGCGTCAATAAAATTGTGCTCTATTTTTTGGCAAGGTAACAGAGGGTTGCTCTATTTTAAGTGGGAATAGTTGAATGTAATGAAGGTTGGTTTACTTATAAAATGTTGATACAAGATAAAAAAAAAAAGTGTTGTTACTACGTGCAGTTGTAGTTGTTAATATGACTGTTGCAGTTGTTAATACAAAGTGTATTGTGCAGATTGTCATGAAAGATGCCTAGCTTTATCATTGTAGGAGATGCCATGAGGCTGGACATACAATGAAAACTTGCAAAAATCTAAATCCAAGCTGAAAATAATTTGTACATGCATGTACATGCTTCTGATAATTACTTTTTTGTGATTATGTCTATATACACCTAGAATTAGTGACTTCTTGTGACCCCTTTTGGTTTTTTGATGAGTTCAAAAGTTGGTGTAATTACAGCATAGACAGGGACATGAAACTATATTTCATATTTGAAAATGATATGATATTAAGTTAAATAAATAGATGGAAATAACCACTTACCCATACAGCTTGATATTTGGATATTATATGATATTTGAATGTGATATGATATTCAATTGTGATAGTGGGCTCATGAAGTTGTCAATTTAGGCACAAACAATTTTTAAAATCTGATATGCAATTATGACAAGTGGGACATGTGAGTTTTCTAAACTCCTCCAGGGAGGAAAACTAGCTTGTCAAAATAAGTCATGCAATTGTAAAAATATGCATTAAGACTTGTGAAAACAGGCGTAAGCTCTTGTTAAAATTGGCACATGTAGTTGTGAAATTTCTAAACTCCTCCAAAGAGAGAAATGAACTTGTCAAAATAGCTCATCCACTTGTCAAAAAAGGCCTAATCACTCGTAAAAAATGGAATATGCACTTGTCAAATTTGGAACATATAGTTGTGAAATTTTAAAACTCTTATAGAGACGAAAATAAAGTTGTCAAAATAACTCATGCAATTGTCAAAATAAGCACAACCAGTTGTTAAAATTGTCATAAGAAGTTATGAAAGTTGGGACTTGTGAACTTGTAATCTCCTTCAGCTATGAAAATGAAGTTGTCAAAAAGACTCATGCAGTTGTCAAAATAGGCACAACTAGTAGCCAAAAAAGTGAAATCCACTTTGTCAAAAAAGGAAATGGCAGATGCACTTGTGAAAATTGGCAATTACTTCAAGGAGAAAAATGATCTTGGCAAAATAGTTCATTCAGTTGTCAAAACACGTATATACACTTGTCAAAATAGACTTAAACTCTTGTTAAAAAAGGCAAATGCCCATTCATTAAAAAATACATGAGTACTTGTCAAAAAAGGCATATGCACTTATGAAAATTGGAATATGCAGTTGTCAAATTTCAAAGGTGCTTTATGGAGGAAAACATTCTTGTCAAAATAACTCTTGCCCTAGTTAAAATAAGAACAAGCAGTTGTTAAAATGCTTATACGTAGTTGTGAAAGTTGAGAGTGAGACTTGTGAAACTTGTAAACTCCTTCATGTACGAAAAGGAACTTGTCAAAATATACACAGTCAGTTGTTAAAATGCTCATAGGTAGTTATGAAAGTTAGGGGCAATATAATCATTTCACATTTTCAATTAATCACAATACAACCCCTTGAAACTTTTTTAACAAGTGAATTTGGTTTGAGACTATTAATCTATGCAACCTAAGACAATGAATATGTGCATATAATACTGTAGAAGCTTCTGCACGTGTCCGTATGCGAAAGGTTGGAATAATCAAAGATTTTCAAAACGAGGACAGAAATGACTTGCTTGCTCCACGACAGCCATGCATAAGATTGCATTTGAGCATTCCAATTTAACAATACTCCATCTAGCGTTAGATAACTAAATTATAAATATTTTTAAAAAAATTATTTGAGTTAGCTATATATAAAAAATTTTTATTGGTTTTTCTAAAATACCCTATTTAATAAGTTGCAACTATTATCAACAAAAAAAAATCCCATTTAACATATGCAATCAAAATAGCTTTAAAAAGAGGAATGCACCAACATTAATCTCTCTTGTTTGCCTTCAAAAGGTCATCCAAATGAAAGATTCACAGAGAGAATATGCTATATGTAAAACACACTCATTCAAATTTTATGTCCCCTTGATACTGACTATATATGAAACTGTCTGAAAATATTTGACGGAGTCTCTCCATCTAACAACAGTAGAAAACTAACCACAAGATGAGAAAGAAGACGAGTGCAACAGTTAACCTGGCAGAAGAGATAGCCAAAGCACTACCATGAGCACCATTTGGACCACTGAACTTCGCAAGCAAAGGAGAAGAAGGTGATATTATTCCAGGAGTCACAATGGCAAGGGATTCAGTAGGCAATATTGCAATTCCATTTTGTTGATGCCCAATATTCGCAGCATTTGATACTGTCGAGACAACAACAGAAATGGGTTTCTCAGAATCCCCTGACATAGGAGATGGAGCCAAGGGAGGTGAAGGTGTTGTGCCAACAAAAGGTGAGTTAGCTGATTGCAGTGGGGTGGAAGCTTTAGCGAGAGATGGATGATTTTGCTGATCAACCTGGGGAGAAGAATGTTGTGAAATCTGAGGAGATGCAGCCTGAAGGAGATGGAACGAAGAAACAGGATATGAACCCCCAGATTTAAACTGTTGTAGGGGATAAGCTGAACGTTGCCCAGAAGGAAGATGTTGATGTGTCTGCATGTGTGCAGGCACCTGTTGCTTTGTTGACTGTTGTAACTGCTGCTGTTGTTGCAGCATCTGCTGCCTTTGAAGATATTGCCGCTGCTGAAGATGTTTAAGCTGCTGATTCTGCAACATCTGCTGTTCCTGTGGTTGTTTCAGTTGCTGGTGTTGAAGCATAGTAGAAACTGGCTGAAGAGGATTTGAATTTTGTTGGAGTACACTACCCCCACCTTGTGATGATAAGTGATTGGTATTAGTCTGTTGAGGAGCATTCAGAGAGTTTTGTTGAAGGGTGCTCGCTCCAACCTGCTGCAGGGAATTCACAGAACTAGAATCCAAATTGGCACCAGGTTGCATAGAATTAATCATATTCTGCTGTGTTGCTGACACCCCAGAAATGGAAGGGATAGAATTATGCTGCAAGCTTGCCATACTACTCTGTGGCATTGTCGCTACAGAACTCTGTAAGTTTGTTGATTGCATCTGAGAGTTCATTTGATTTTCATGAGATTGAACTTGAGCAAGTTGGGATTGTGGCTGAGATGCTAACTGCATATGAGGTGGAGGAAGTTGCCCAGACTGCATAGAAGACATAGCCCTCTTGGGCCTATTTGTATTTATAAAATTTATGATTTGCTTCTCATATGAAGCCATTTTTTCCTTGAAACTAGGCACAATATGGCCCTTGGAAACCTGTAGAAATGCTATGAGGCGCTCCAACATTGTTTTGAATATCTTCACCTTCTCAAGCTGCTCTGACTTGGCTTGATGTGGAAGGGGTTCATGCTGATAGGAAAAACCAGGGAGGTTAGATAAAGCTCCATAAGATATAATAATTAATTACACACAGACACAAGGCAAATTAAGGGATTTCTTTAGGGAAGAGGTGATGGATTGATGCTTAGCGCATGCTGTAAAGGTTGAACAGTGCAAACATTATTCCAGAGTTGAAGCTACCACGGCAAT
Source organism: Inga laurina (assembly GCA_963855925.1). Taxonomy (NCBI): domain Eukaryota; kingdom Viridiplantae; phylum Streptophyta; class Magnoliopsida; order Fabales; family Fabaceae; genus Inga; species Inga laurina. The sequence continues at coordinate 14,031,427 of OY979711.1, forward strand.
CATAATTGCTGTGGAAAGGCTCTTTATCCGTACAAGTTAAAATCAAAGTGTATTTTGACCAAACAAGAAATTATAAAAAAAATAATTCAGGTGAGAAGGAATGGATATCCTCCAAGGAACAACAAAAAAGAAAACAAACAAATAAAAAAAATAAAAGTAAGCAAGAGATGAAATACCAGCTGAAGTTTAGCAGCAATTTTCTGGTGCAATTCAGTCAATTCTGGCAAGTATGATTCTCTCATGGACTTGATCTGCAAGTAAAAATCAACAGAAACAGAGAACCAAAACATTAAAAACTTGGAAGTACGATGCAAACATATATTTTGATTCTTGTGAAAGCTTTTTTTTTAAAAGCAAGGTTTCATAAATTGAAATATTTTAAGTTTCGTGCTAACTTGAGGGAGAGTCCAAACCATTCATTTGTGTTGCCAAAAATTGACAACCAAGTCACATTAAAGCATCCGACTGTAAAAAATGAGCAAGAATTTTTAATGTTATGTACCTCCTAGACTAAAAATAAGTTCATTACGTTACTTTGCTTTTGTCAATTGATTGATGATATCCTGAAGTTCTACCCAATTTCCATGCAGAACTGAAGTGAAAAGAAATGGATTATTACCTTTTGGAACACCTCTTCTTGCCAATCATCCCCACCAGAGTTTCCAGTCTGTGAGGTTGAATCTAGAGAAGCTACAATATAGTTATATGATACACGAATAAGTATAAAGGGCTCAACAATTGGCAACTTTTTGAAGACAGAAAATAACAAATGAAAGAAAAAAATAGAAGACTTGTTGAAATGCTACAAAAGCAAAGTGACAGAATGAACACATATATGCAATAACGTACTCGATGATGAATCTGGAAGGGTTCTTTGTGACTGATATAGTTGATTTTGTTGATCAAGCACATTTTGCTGTTGAAGCAATGAACTCGATCCCTGAAGTCTTTGCTGCATATCTCGTTGCAAGAGATTTGGCTGCTGCTGCATACCCAACTGCTGTTGCATCTGTGCAGGTTGAGATTGTATCTGTGGCATCAATTGCTGCTGTGGAGCCTGTGGCTGTGATTGCTGCCCTTGAGATTGTAATAAATTTGTTACATTTTGTTGTGATTGTTGCTGCACCGGAACCTTTGATTGCTGTACCATGTGCGCAGAGTGCTGATTAGGCTGCATGCCTGAGTTGCCAGACTGAGGTGCAAGCAGCTGTTGTTGTTGTAACCCTGGGACGTTAGTTCCCAATTGTTGCTGATGTATGTTGGATAGATTGTTTTGCTGATTTATCAAATGTGGCTGCTGTTGCTGGTGCTGCTGCAGGTTTGGAAGATTATTCTGCCCAACAAGCAATCTCTGATGTTGCTGCATATCACCAACATTATTCTGTTGCCCAAGTAGCTGAGGGTGTTGCATGCTTGTTACATTTGACTGTGGTGTAAGAAGCTGCTGCTGCTGCTGCTGTTGTGGAGGCATTATTGGCTGTTGATGCTGGTTATTAATTGATGTCTGTTGTTGCTGTTGCCTGATAACTGATTGGGAATGTTGCTGCATCATGGGTTGTGTTGACTGTTGAACATTATTAGCTCGCTGATTCTGCTGAAGGCTAGGAAGAGATGTCTGCGTGATTGAAGGCTGCATGACAGAAGATGTTTGCATAACAGATGACTGCAAAGATTGCAATTGATTTGGTTGTAGATTTGGCTGCTGCTGTTGCTGCATCTGGATGTGGGGTTGCATAAGTGAGTGTTGAATGTTGCCAGGCTGGATTTTAGGCTTCAAATACTGCTGTTGATGTTGGTAGAGATACGGCTGTGAATTCTGCGATTGCTGTTGCTGTTGGGGAACAACCTGCTGCCTTGGAGGCATTTGTCTCTGAGAGCCACCAAACATATTCTGCACATTGGAATTTGGGCCAACAACACTTTGGATAGGAGTCTGGCCAATATTGGATACAGGAGGAGCAATGTTGTTTTGAATGTTTTGAGATAGAAGCTGTTGACGTGATTGGGACTGATTAGGCACTGGAATAGCATGTGACTGCCCCGGATTGTGAGCTTGAGACTGCATAGGAATTCCTATAATAATAAACGAAAGAAAGAGTTTATTACTGAAGACAGAGCAACAAGAACCAAGAAATTAACTAATATGAATCAAACCCCAAACAAGAGAACAACAATTTATAACAAGGAGATAGAGCAAGGTAAGGAAAAAAGAAACTGCAAAGGTACTATAAACCTAACTGTGAATCGTATGAAGAAAAAATGTTTCTTTGATCGTGTTTGCAAGCTATATTAGTCATCACATAAACTGTCACAATTGAGTGCTGGTTAAATTTTTAGTGTAGAGATACAACAAAAAAGATATGAAAAAACTTAAAAGTCAGAAAATCACTAAAAAACAAGATGACAAGATTATGTAAAATGCCTCATTGCGTATATAGACTTTGGCACCAGATCAGTACACTGTTTCCCTGCCAATAGCATCATTGCATATGAGGAAACCAAAATAATATTTATGCCAACCTGAATCAATAGGCTTGTTGCTAGGGCCACCTGCATTTGATTGCATAGCATTGACCATGGTATTCTGGGTTTTATTCTCCATTGTAAGCATCTTCAAAGATATTTTCCGAAGATAATCAGACTGAAATAAGGGAGTAGCACATAAAACAGTCAAACTTCTATGTTGTACATGTTAACAAAAGTAATATAAAAGAACATGACAACTATGAGGGTGAGATGCGTTGTTGTGAATAAACCTGGCCTGTTGCAGCAGTATAAATCTTTTCTTCAAACCTTTGAGCAATTTTGCGCAATTCATGCAATCCATCTTGACCAGAAACAGGAAGATGCTTCTTTAACGTATCCATTCTATAACATGAAAACATATGACAAACAGGTCAAACCAATTTACATTACCGAGTGAGACAATATTAAATGAAAATTACATTTTGTTGACAATTCTTTGACGTGAATCGGGTTGCAGTTGAGTTCTCCAATCACTTGTATCCATAGTGGATTCAGTGCCTTGTGTGGGTCTCCAGTTGGCATCCATCGCATTTGAATTAACTGAAACACCAGAGAAAACACTCTAATCAAACCAGACTCTAAAAGGAAGCAAATAGAGGAACAAGTTATGCATACATATGTACAAGAGATCTTATACTTATTACGACTCATAGAATTTGATAATTTGTTAGAGGCTTAAATTACGATTATACCTTTAAATTGTAATAATTTATATATTATTCAACATTAATTTGAACATGATTGACAAACTGAGAGTAACAATACTGTATATAGAGGCATGTGGCATAAGGTGGGGAATTGAAAGAAATTATGGTTATGATGTGTCTTTGTTATACACAAATAAAAGGAAAAGAGAAATCAGCCCCGGGAAAACTTCAGAAGATTCACAGATCTTAGGCATATCAATAAGCAATAACAGGTTTCAATATGATTGTCCAAATTAAATTAATTTAGAGTTTTGATTATACCTATAACAGAAAACGTTCGTTAAACATGCCCAAATATTATGAATTTCAATTAAACTATATAAGGTTTCACCATATCGTTCCCCTACATTTTACACAGGAGTGATATGTGTCCAAAACCACAGAATAGTATTAAAGTATTTCATTTGTCAAAGTAAAAATTTGACTGGTTTGTAATTTAACTATCGGTTCTCAAGCCAGTAATTTCTTTTGAAAATACTACCTTGGTTAAAATTTCCCCCCGCCTTTAGTAGATTCATCGACTCTACATGCATTCTCACTTCTATCTCAAAAATTCAGATACCTTGGGTTACTCCCTATAGTTTATACTCCTGAGTCTTGACCTCTTCTCAGCCTACTATACTCCAATTTTGAGTTTCAAATTCAATGAATACATTTGGTTGAATTTAATTAAGAGTGGAATGACAATTGACAAATAAGACCCTTGCGAACTTAAAAAGTTTCAATAACAATTCCAGACTTGAGTATAATTCTCTCCTTTCCGCCTTCAATTAACCTTATCCCCCGAACAAATTAATGTGATTCAGCAAGTTTAAAGCTATTCTATAATACTAGTGACTTCTAGCAAAGGAACTTAAAAGCAATGGGGAAACGAATCAATCTTTCCCAAGCGTTTCCAAAACAAACAATCCAAAATCGAAGAGAAAAAAATTCAGTATTCCAGGAAAATCGAAATGAAATTTTGAACGGAAATCAGTACGATCATATCCTGGGAAAGAGAAATACCAGGAAGCCAGAAGCCCAGAAGTCTGTGAAACGTCCGCCACTGAAGTCGGCTGGTGGCACTCGCGGAGTCGCGACTCGTGAGCGGTTCGCGGACCACGGGAGACTTTCAAAGCTGCGCTCAGATTGAAAAATGGAGAAAGCAAAACGGCTTAAGAAAACTTGACCAGTCGGCAACCCAAATTATTATTATATAGTGAGAACGAGAACGTCTTACCCCGTGCGTTGCACGGTGAGTCTATACTGCAAAGATAAAAAACACTTATTTATTCGGTAAAAAAATCTATCATTTTCATCACATCAATTAATTAAATTCTTCGTCGAATAAAAATAATATACTTCAAATTATGTTTTTTTGCACAATATATAAAACCTTACATTAATGAACAGAAATTTTCTTTATTTCGGTTGTCACCTTACATGAGCATAATTAAGCATCTACATTTCTAAAAACTTACTTGTACACAACATTCTTTATAAAATTTATTGGTCCTGAATCAACTGGTTCAACAAAAACCTTCATTTACTACCCAAAATATCTTCTCTAGAAATATAATTCCTAAAAAAATAATTTAAAAATAAAATTTATCATTTGTGCACCTTTGATAAATTAACTTTATTATATGTTATCAAATTATTCGTTCTCAAAATTCATATAATCTCTATCACAGTATAAAATTGGGTTATGAGCAATTCCTGTTAAAGAGGAGAAATATAAGCCAATACTTCATAGAAGGCCAAATTGATGAATAAGTATGTCTAAGGCTAAATAAGAGTACTTAGAGCTGAAAAACCATATAAGAATACAAAGGTATAAGATTTGCAGGGTCTTGATCTTGGTTTCAAAATGACGAATTAGAAGTCTAGTTTCATATGCCACTTATTTTATCTCAATCAGACGTGTGGATTTGCTATGACATAAATTGATTTTTCAATGACATAAATCGATTTGCCTATGCTTTAAATTAATTTACCTTATTTTATAACACTTAGATGTCATAGGCAAATCGATTTTTCAATGACATAAATCAATTTATCTATGCCTAAAATCGATTTACGTTATTTTATAACATTTAAATGTCATAGGGCAAATTGATTTATGACATAAATTGATTTTTCTATGACATAAATCGATTTGCCTATGCCTTAAATTAATTTACCTTATTTTATAACACTTAGATGTCATAGGAAAATCGATTTTTCAATTACATAAATCGATTTACCTTATTTTATAACATTTAGATGTCATGGGGGCAAATCGATTTATGACATAAATCGATTTTTCTATAACATAAATCGATTTACCTTATTTTATAACATTTATATTTCATAGGCAAATTGTTTTATGACATAAATCAATTTTTCTATTATATAAATCGATTCATGATTGTTCGATTTAAAGGCTTATTCAAACATCTTCATTCTCCAGAAAACTCAAACTTGTATTCCTAATATTACAAATTAATTTTTCTATAGTAGATATAAAGTAAAATAGACTTTGATCTTTTTTATCAATTCTTTTTCTTTCTTCATTTGCTTCATTATTATAAATGTATTAATTTTTTTTTTTGTTGATTCAAGAAAACGTTGTCCATTGATATTGATATTGATATTGATTTTATGAATATTAATGATACATAGAAAGAAATCTATATATGATGTAAATATACTACATGTGCCACATCAAATATCCCAAAAATTAAGTCAGCTACAAAAATTAAAACATATTAAATTATCCCAATTTTATTGTGAAATTGTATATTAGAATTGATATATTTGTCATTAATTTTGTATTTTTATTTTAAGTAACAAACACACAATAGATTGATATGTTAATTGCTCTGTCCCGTTTCCTTTCTTAGTTGTCTTCTAAAAAGCATATATTGGTTTGAGGGAAAAAAAAAGCATACATTGGGAAGGGAGCTGTAAAAATCTTCAAAAGAGTACTTAAAATAATAAAAAAGTGTTAAGGACAAAATACTTTATTAAAAAAAGGGAAAATTTCTATAAAATACCTTTGAAATATGCAAATCCCTAATCAGTACATTGAAATCAAAAATTCCAGATCAGTCACGTGTCAGTACGGATGAACAGTGCAGGCGGCACCAAAAGACGATTTTGCCCTTCAGCCTTCATTCTCGCCACTTCAAAAATAACAACACGGGGTTCTTAATTAACCACTCCTGATTCTTGATTAACAACTTCGTATTCTTATTTCACAACTTCCTAATTTAAGTTTCAAGGCCAATAACAACACCTCTTTTTTTATTAACAACACACCCTCTTAATTAACAACTCCGGATTCTTGATTAACAACTCCGTATTTTTTATTAACAACTTCATTTCATCTTTTTACTTTCACAATAACAACACCGGTGTTATTATTAACAATACCCTATTCTACATTAATAACTCCCATTTCTTATTTCACAACTTCGTAATTTAAGTTTCAAGTCCAATAATAACACCGTATTTTACATTAACAACACTATATTTTTTAGATGCGAATATGTGGAAGAATAAAGAGGAGTTATTAATCAAGAATCCGGAATTGCTAATAACAAGATTGGTGTTGTTATTGTGAAAGTAAAAAGATGAAATTGGAGTTGTTAATCAAGAATACAGAGTTGTTAATCAAGAATCCAGAGTTGTTAATTAAGAACCCCATTGTTATTTTTGAAGTGGCGAGAATGAGGGCTGAAGGGCAAAATCGTCTTTTGGCGCCGCGCCGCACTGTTCATCCGTATTGACGCGTGACTGATCCGAAATTTTTGATTTCAATATACTGATTAGGGATTTGTATATTTCAAGGGTGGTTTATAGGGATTTTCCCTTAAAAAAAGCAACATATTATCACTTGTGAGACACTTTTTTGCATTGGATAAAAGGTGATGCACAATGGCTCAGAATTAATTCTTTGAGATCTGGGAAAATTACAGAAAGAATCTCAAAAGATTTGGTTTTCAAATGGACATTCCTTCCACAGTAGCACAGTAGCATAATCGACCATCAGACAACCATCACCTTGTTCTTCTTCTTCCTCTCCTCTCACTGGCGGCACCTTTCGCCACCAAGGCCGCCAACCAACTTCAGCCTCCCTTTCTCGCGTCTCATCTTTCAACACCTTCATCCCGTAATAATGATTTTCTTGATGTGATTTATGTAAGGTTGCTAGTGAATTACGGCTTTTCATTGAAACGGATGAATTTTATGAATATAATATTATTTTTTCTTTTTATCATAAAAAGATTAAGTGAGCTGAGGCGGAGATATTAATAAGATTAAAGAATGATTTCATACTCATAAAATAGCTATTTATGAATCACCCATCACAAAATAAAATGTTTCCTGTGATCCTTTTTATAAGAGTTAAAAATTTGACCGATTGTCTTTTTTATAAAAATTTGATAAAAATTGTCTAAATATTCAATGTTTTTTTTTTATGATTCCCCCATTAATTATACATATTATTAGTGTGTTTGGTTGGGCTTAAATTGCCCCAATAAGCCCGTTTTGAGTTAAAAAGCCCGTTAAATATTTGTGATAAAATTTTGAGTGTTTGGTTTATATTATTTGAATTGGGTTTTGGGTTAAAATAAGCCCAAATTCAAAAAGCTTCAACACCCTCCTTATTGTAAACACGTTTTGACCGTTAGCTATTAATTGCCCAATATCTGCTTCGGTCTCTTTTTTCCCCTGCACCAAACCTGCTACGCGTCTGGCTCAAAAAGAAAAAGAATCTTCGCACATGGTCTCAGCATTCGTCCCTGTCGCAGCTCCGGTCACTGTTCCTGTGTCGACGGCCATTGAGGTTGGCCGTTCAATCTGCGTCGCGTGTCTTCCCTCTCTAGGTGTCTCCGCCGTGTAGATCTCTTGTCTCCGTCTTCCGTCTCAGAGATCCCATTCGCAGCTCCGTCCGTGGCGTCGAGTTCTTTTAGAATAATTACTCTTAATTACTCAAAAGCTGCAAAGGAGGAACATGCTAGGGACCTACCACTCATGAATGGCATCAAAGAAGTTATAAAATCTGTTGGGGTTTTAGACTGTGGAAGCCCTGGTTACAGAGAAGCTCTCTCCAATCTCTCTTCTAGGCTTAAATTGTTGCAGGTAAATCATCATCAAAACTTAATTAAGAACAATGTACTAGTATCATTTGAACATTGAGCTTATTTGGTTGGTGATGATTTTTTCACACACAGGGGCAATGCAAGCAACACTTCAGAGAAGAGGAAGTGGAGTTGCTTCCATTAATGGAGGCAGTGGAGATGAGCAGAGACGAAGAACAGAGCGCCGTGGAGCAATGTTTCGAGGTGATGCAAGCGACACACAATCGCTTATTCAAGTTCCTGCTGGAAGGGCTCTCAACTCATGATGCTATGAAGTACCTGGACCTGATTCGCAGTTGCAGAAACAGAGAAAAAATGGAATCAATTCTTCAGATGATTGTTCAGTGAGAGTGATTGAGTTCATCAGATATTATGATATCTTTAGTTCCCAAGTTCCAAGCCCCACTTTGTGTATAGAAAGAAGTTCTAAAGGTTTAAAAAAAAAAATTATGTTAGGGATGAGTTTTATCAGAAAGTATTGGGAGTTATATATTTACTTATACTTTTGTCAATGTGAATGAGATTTGAGAAATTGTGGTGTGCTGGTTTGATAAATGAAGCACATGTATGGGCAATGATGGTGACTTCTTTTGTGGAGTAATGCATGTTACTGTGAATCTGTCCACCTGGCCTTTAGAGGAACAAGGGCACTTATTCTTCTCTCTTTTTCCCCTTTGGATAAGGTTGTCACATGCACCATCTATGCGTGCTCTCATCCTTTTTCATTAGAGAGAGAGAGAGAGAGAGAGAGAGAGGAGAATCACTAAGATCTTAATGGAAAAAATGTAATAACCAAAAAGTTTCACAACAGGTGAGCAGGTTGCCGGTACGGGAAACAATAATAAATCTATATTGTTTACTTGTGATTGAGACTTTATCCAATGTCTGTTTGGATCTTATTAACAGGTATCTGAGTAACCGACTAATTCAGAATTTGATTAATTTAAATCAAGGTTTTGTAATTATGATACCTCTCCTTGGGTTTTTTTTTTTGAACTATGTGGGATTCAAACTCAATTTACCTACTTTATAATCTAGTCAATCCATCATTAGATCAAGCTTCCTTAAGTTGAGATCTCTGAGTGATTCTCATTAAGAAAGGTTACAAATTTTAATGGCCTGTGTTTTGCTTTGGTAAACAAAGAAATATTATATTACTCAAATATTTATGAAGAAGAATAATAATTATAAGACATTCACAAGATTTTTGGTGACCCATTAATTGCATGACATTCACAAGATTTTTTGGTGACCCAATAATAATTATAAGACATTCACAGCTTTTGTGTGAAAAAATATTCAACGTTGACCTGGTTTTGCAAATGCTCGGGAGTTACAAGTTTATATTTTCAGATATCTTCCTGGGCCAAATGATATGTTATTGTTGGATATCGCATATATGATCTATCTAAAATTTGAAGAATATACAAATACCCTTCAAGTTTTTACTGTTAAAAACGCACTTATTCAATTGCTAATCCAAACACATTTTCACTTATGAAAAATCACTTATTCAACCGCTCATCCAAACATAAATCACATTTCAAATATTGACTTATTTATTAAGTCATTTTTAATAAGCCCGAATTATATAAGTCATTTTTCCTACCGCTATCCCAAACACACCCTATATCAATTCAACGGTTGGTGATAGTTATACCCAATTTATTCTATTTCTCTACCCCACTTGCTCTCTCATAAATAATAACATATTTGATAAAAAATTTATTTCTGACATATTTATTATTTTAACTAATTTTAATCATTTTCTTAAATTATATAATTTGATTAGTGAACTTTGACAAATATGGCAGGTGGGAGTAGTAATTATCTTCTCACTAAGGTAAATAATATTTTTGATCTTTGAACAAATACACACACATATAAATATATATATATATATATATACAGTTTACAAAAACAAAACATTTATTGAACTGGAGGCCTGTAGGAATTTTTTTATAAAAAAAAAAAAAAGAAATGCTTTTGGTGAACATGCCTTGTACGAACTCCAAAACTTAACCCACAAACTTCCTTTACATAAAAAAACAGTAATAAAAAAAAATTATTTGTGCACTGTATATGAGGGATTTTTTGTTTGGGGGGGGGGGGGGTAATTGAAATAATCAGAACTTTGAGACCAAGGGATCCAAATGCTTTAATATTTGGGGTCATAAAATAGAATATAATTATATTATATTTGATAGGCCAATCCCTGTCGTAGGGAAAGCAGCCAATGGCCCATTGGGAGCATTTAAAGGATAAAATAAAATAAAAACCAGTGTCGGTGATGGGTTCATGGACTTTCTGATAGATAGAGCCTTGAACCCCTTTAAGCATCTATCTTTTTTTTGCGCCAAACATAGCCTTCTTTGCTCTCAACCAAATCTTATCCCTCTATCTCTCTATCTCTCGAACGATTGGCATATACGCTTTGGCCTTCCCTCTCTCAAGTCACATTTCACTACCTTCTTCCTTCAACCTCCATTTCCGACAAACTTCTTCAATCACCAAGGCCACCGCGGCATAGAGTCGAACTTGAGAAGGGAGAGAGCTTGAAAGACGGAAGGATCACCGGACTACAACAGGTATGAAATCAGCTTCCTCGCCACAGAGCTTCCGCGGCGCTGCTTCTTCCATTGCCGCCATATCTCCAAAAGTGATGACTTCTATTTTTGAAAAAGGAGCTGAAATCTTGCCCGATAGCCACACAAGGAGGATGAGTTTACTGCGAATAAAGGGCCCCTGCTTCCTTGCCTATGCTTCGTCACCATCGTCTTTGTCGTTGTCTTGCGAAGAGGTATGAAATCAGCTTCTTATAAGAGAAAGGAGAAAAGGAAGGATGGGTATAGATGAAGAAAACTGAGGGGGGAAAAACAGAGAACACAAATTGTAGATGAATTATGTTTGTTTTTCAAAATACATATGGCTTATATTATATTCGAAAAGAAAACCAAAAAAGAAAAACAGAGAACGCAAATTGTAGACAAACTGGACCTCCTTATTACCCCTGCATCTTTTAAAACATCATTTGCGAAAATCCAAAGAAAAATAAAAGACGGTGGAAGATATTTTGAACAGGGGTTAATAGGAATACCTTGATGTGATATGTACCTGTCTTCAAGCTATAAAACGACTTCAATGCAAATGATTCTGTCAACTTTCACCACGAATATGCCCTCACAAACCCCCGAAGTCACTTCACGAAGCCATGTCGTGTGCTGCGAGAATAGAGGAATTTATGCTTTTGATGAAGGAGAAACTTAGGATGTCAAATGGAAGAAAAAGGGAGGCTGGAGGCCGGTGACTTGATATTGATGATAGCAAGATAGTAAAAACAAATTAGAGAATGTAAAGCTTCCCATTAAAACCGAACCCAATGAATAATCAAGTATATAGCAGTGGATGAAGAAGAAGAAGAAGGGTCTTTACCTGCAACTGCTGGAAAGCCCATGTCAGTTCCCCTCTGAAATTAACAAAGGCGTCTTCCCTCCATTGTACCCTCTTCTCTGAAAACGTGAAGTTGAAAGCAGCAAGTCTAGAAGTAGAGCCAAGCATCACCGTCGTATCATTTTCTCTGCCTCAAGGTCCTGCTTAATTGAGGAAAATGTGTGGAGGGTGATTCGAGAATATAAATATATCATCAAACAATTTGGTGGGATGTTTGAATTTGAATAACCCGCTCAACCACTTTAGTTTAAAATTCCAATTTTTAAAATTTGAAAAAAGGACGAAGGCAACTGCAGAATTGTGGAAAGACTGTGCATTTGAAAACTCGTTGGTTTTCATTTGAGCTAGGTAGGACCCATGGGGTAAGTACTGGTTTTCATATAGGATTCAATAATATAGGAAAGAATTAAGAATTATACCAGCATTTGAAACTGATTCGGACGTGAAGCCCAAGACGGAGCCAAATCTGTTTATCGCTGCGCGGCTTATAAACAGTACTATTCCCTCACTACAAAAGGGAAGAGAAATTTATTATATATTGATTACAGTTCCAACAAACAAAAACGGGAAATAAAAAAATATTCCTTAAAAATTTTAAAATGAAAAAATGTTTTCATTAATAATCCTAGATATAGGTTGTTGACAATTTCAGGAGCCTTTATTAATAATTTCATAGGATCATTTTTTTATTTTGGAGATTTTAAATGATCATTTTTTTTATTTTGAGATTTTAAGGGATCATTTGATTTTTTCTTTTTTTTTGGGATCTAACTATAATTTTCCCAATTATATAGGCTTTAAAAGGAATCGAATGATAACCTTCTTTTTCAGTTTTTCAGGAAACTAGGGGATAAGTGTCCCGGTTCTGCTCACATGAAAGGGGAAACATCTTGGTAAACTTCACTTTTTATTTTTTATTTTTTGGTAAAAAGTTTTGCTTGATTTCATTTTAAAATCAGTGCAATTAATACATCATATAAAATATTTTGGCAAAAATTATATAAAATATAAAAAATAACAAATTATAATACACAAGCACATGGATAAATTATAAATAATATGATCTTATTGGCTAATCGACACTAAAGGGTTTTGTTAAAAATTTCTTAAGTGTAAGGTTATTAGTATGATGGAATGATACGTGAGTTTATATATGCAGCATTTCATTCGATTTCATATACAACTGAAAGTAACTATTTGACAATATGGATGTTTTGGAGATTGAATGCCTCTAGAGAGAGAAACTTTCCTTCTCCAAGAAGCGAGAAGAAATTGTCATTTTGTCTTCCTCTGTATGTATCCTCTGACGTGCAAGCTTCAACCATTTTAGGCCCATATCGACTGGTTTAATCATTCATTACCTTATCTTTTATAGATTTCTACTATGCATTTCATGTTTTTTGTAACCCCCTTTACGATAAAAGCCGAGATTAGTTCGTAAAAACATAATTAAGTTTGAATTAGAGACCGTAAGATGATTTGGGACTTAAAGAAAATTAAACTTCACAAAATCAGATTTTACATAAACTTTTACAAAACATGTTCACAGCGGTCTCATATTCACATTTCAATACATAAATGGCCTATATAGGTTGATTTCATTCATACATATCATAGTACAATATAAATTCACGACACACTCGGATTCTATTGATTAAGTAAAGGGATTATACAAAGGCACAAAGCCAATAATTCTTTTCCCTTATCTTGGGGATTACACAAATGCTATCCACTATGTACAAGTAATTCCTAACAAAATGAATCCAAATGATTACAAAATGATAACCAAATATTCCAAAAGTAAAACTTCTTGCCCAGAGCTCTAACTACTCTTCATCACCTGCTTTCCCTTGGATCCTTCAGCCCTATCTAAAAATTTATATTTTTGGAAGAGTGAGATTCTAAAGAATCCCCGTAGTAACAAATCACTCATAATATGCACAACATCAAAGCATGAAAGTAAATCATCTACACATCACACAACAATCACAACAACAGTTGCAACGGCCGGGGTAGGTATCATGGGCATCACCCCCTACGACGGCTCACGTTGAACTACATGTTGTATTGCACATCCACATGAACATATCACATATATCACCACAGTTGGGATCCATATAAAACATTTCACAACACGCAGCCCCACAGGCTGGATACTCAAACAGGAATTCACGATTCCATAACGCAGCCTCGACACTTACAGTAGCAGATACAACGGCCAAGGTAGGTATCATGAGCATTGCCCCCCTTACGACGGCTCACGCTGAACTGCTCACACTATAATGCCCTATGGCTGATAACACATTCACAATGATAAACATGCATACTAAGTATCATACACAACATGAGAGAAGAGTCACTACCTTGATCCTTCCGGGCGTGTCCTGGCTCCGGTTTCTCCCGAGTAGGGCAAATGTCAAATCCTATATTCATAATTAGGGATGAAGATTCAATTCTCTATTCCAATTCTCAATGACTTCTTAATACTTAATTGGTTATCATTATTGCTCTTTTAGAGTCATTAAATACCCCAAACAAAACTCCTAAAGGGTTGGAAGAACTATCCCAAATATTCCTTTTTGGAAGCACAAAAACTGATTTTTTCACTGCTGCACTTGAGTGAAGTTGGCCTCACTCGAGTGTTGGTACGGACACTCGAGTAAAGAAGGCCTCACTCGAGTGATGGTACAGACTGCACCTCAAGTGCTAGAAAGTGAGGATAGAAAGTGTTTGCCCGAGAGCACAAGAACTTTCAAAGAACAGGATCACTCGAGTGAATAAGACCTCACTCGAGTGAGAACTTAACACTCACAAATGTTAAAACGCACTCTTGAATTTTGAACGCAAGTGACAACCCGAGACGAGAGTTCATAGTGTCAAATACACTTTCACTCGAGTGAGAAGAGGCTCACTCGAGTGAGAACCCATAGCACTTGCAAGTGAGGCAACACTCTTGCTTCTCACCCAGAAGTGCATCATAAAAACTGAAACAGAAAATGAATTTACACACAGCACTCGAGTGATGTTCATCCTTCACTCTTCCCAACAATTGCCTAAGTGATCCCAATGGACCAAAAACTTCTACCAAAGCTACTCTCACACAAAAACACCCAAGGAATTCAATGGAATCATCAGAATTATCCAAATCCTACTCCATTATCATACTTTGGTTTTGGGCAACATAATCATCCAAATTCCAAAATCATACAAACATACCATTTCAATCCCAAATCAATCTATCTATCCCAAAACTCATACCAACATACCTTACTATACCAAAAACATGTCAAAAGCCCAATGACCTAGGTTGCATCTTTCTTACCTCTTAGATAGATTAGTCTCACTTACCTCTTTCACTTTGCCAAAGAGGTTCTTTGATTCTCAAATCTCCAAATTTCGTGGGAGCTCAAACTAACATCAATGGCCAAACTATACACATCAAAATGAAGCTCTTCATTCAAGGAACAACATTAATGAAGAGAACTTGAGCAATGGAGGTCATTTACTTACCCAAATCACAAGCTTTATCTTTCTCTTACTTGGCAACTATGGGTGACGAATTGGAGAGAGAGAAAATGAGAGAGATGGAGTGTTGGGGAAGAAGAAATGATAATGATACTCCCTCCCTTTGCTGCAGCCAAAAAAGAGAGGAGAGAAGGAGAGAGAAAACATTAAACAATGCATTTGACTTTTTTCCCATGTTCTCCCATACTCCCACTTTGACACATGTCTATTTGTCATTGGCTCTCTTCAAATTAAGTCACCAATTTGTCACTTAATCCCTCCATTAGCCATTTAATCACACTTCTCTTTTTTTTCTCTTAACTAGTAATTAATTTCTCCTTTAATCACTAACTTATGGCTAATAATTCCATTCTTCCAATATTCCACCAATTATGACATATTAATTAAAATAGCCACAAAACACATAATAATTCCAATTAAATTCATAATTATCCATAATAATCATGATTAGCCCTTAATCAAAAATTAGGATATTACATATTTGCCTTTAGGTTTTTAAAGTTATTAAATTAGGGTTGTCTTTTGAGGATATCTGGAAATTGATTACGCTGCTTTAAGATCTTAGGCTTAGTTTGCTATTTTAGTTTGTTCTTCTTCCTTTTCTCGATAAATCCCTACCTCTTACCTTCAATTCCTTCTCTACTTCCTTTTGCCTTCTTCTTAATTAGTAGTCTAGCATTTAATGAACTTCGGTGGTCCAACATTCATTCCTATGATACTTGCCGGTGATTAGATTATAGCATAACCTATCTTGGAGATCATTCATCATTGTTTAGTACAGCATGCATGATTTTTTCTCTGATTAAGTTCTAAATGCTATTGTAGAGTAATTGGTGAGTTTTGAGTCCCAATGTTCTTCTTTGCATCTTTCTTTTTGATTCCATTTGTTTACTAATATCGTTTTTGTCGCTAAAGCAATCAATTAAACTAGGACTAACTACAAATGTAATATAGTGGCAACCTAGGTCATTCTCTCAAAGAGCAATCTATGGGATTTTCTTTAGGTTGAATTTAGGCGATGAAAAATTCAATGGAATGAACCTAAACTAAAATGCAAAACACTACTACCTAATGCAAGATGCAAATAACTCTAAAACCTATGTGAGCATGAAATTAACATAAATAAATGCTAATGCAATTTTTGGGAAGTTTCATATGGGATGAAAATTGAAATCCTAGGCAAAGATATGAACTAATAACTATGAAACTCAAATAAGAAAAGGTAAAGAAGATGTTTACTCAAGTATGGTGAAGGGAATACCTTAGGATTTATATGGAGTTGGCTTTCTTAGCCCAAAATAATTAATTAAACCAAAGGGAGATTAATAAAAGAGATGAATTAATAAATTTAATCACCTAATTAAAGTATGAAAAAATCCCCAAGCTCAATAACACTTACTTCACTAGAAAACTCATAATGAAATAAGACATAGTTAATTGCACCCATTAAAATCGAAACTCCTGCACTAACATGCAACGTGCGAAGCTGCTCTAGCGTCAGCTTGAGGGCTTGGGATGTGTTTTGCGCTTAGTCTATTGCTTCTTTTTAATGCGCACCAGCTTTCGTACGTTTGCGTTTAGGCCGTTGCTTGTTTGCATCGTCTTTCATGCTACAAAAGGAGTGAAGATTGTTGGTACAAACAGTAGAAAGACAGTCTTCTCCTTCGTGCCTTAGGAAGATAGGAAGACAGTTAGCTGTTAGTAAGTCAGTAGCTAGTCATTCAATAATAAGTTAGTGGCGCCCTTCGGTGAACTCAATTTATTTTTTAGTTTGCTTTGCACAAGCACTGTGAGATTCCCTTGCTTCTTGGCTTTTAAGCGTTAGCTATTCTATTTTCTTGCTAGGATATGTACAAGAACCTTAGCTATACCTTATTTGATTTGAACAAAGAAGCTTAATATCATATGGAATAGGATTAGGATTAACCACACCTATTTGATAGTTTTGGTATTGAAGACGCTTAGTGCTTGGGCTAACGTTTGAAGAGCTTAGTGTACTACTTGTGTTAAGGTTACTAGTAGCTCTACTAAAAGGAGAGGAGGGAAGATTGCTAGTGATTCAAAGAAAAAAGAGGTTGATGCTAAAGATCAGTTGGAGCATCTGCAACAATGTAAAGAATCCATGTGGAACCCAAAATCCGGTTGCCGGAGGGTGACCGGAATACTAAAAAAAGTCCCTATTTTCCATTTGAGTTATATCCCTTAGGTGTACTTTACATTGTTGGAAAATATTATTTAGAGAAGAGGTGAGAGCTACTTTTAAAATCAGTTCAATCTCTTTTACCTACAGACTTGAATGACATACCCAAAGCTGTTTTGAAGAAGAAATGACTAAATTGCCTTATCTTAGTGTCTGCGTTGGTACTAAAGCCCTTAAACTTTGCTTCCTTCGCCTCATTTCCTTTCTTCACGTTGACAATCCCTCTTACTTTTTGAAAATTGTGAACATCTCCTTTTCTCTTTTCTCTTATTTTTCCATGATAAAAAAATATCCACTGATAGGTTAAGATCAACTGCTATGTTGATCCTTTTCATTTGGCTCATTTTTTTCCAAGCTAAGTTGTGGTTCTACTCTCATTGGTACTCTCACTTTTCTTATTTTCTTTAAGCAATTTCCCACCTCAATCTTTGTCATTCTATTTGTCAGCATCCCAATGAGACTTATAGGTCCATATACCATCTCCACAACTCACCGTCCTTAGTGATATTTGAAAAGAGTAAAGATATTGAAGCGAAAGTAGATATGCTGCTTGTAATATCCCAAATTGTGATTAAGGGCTAAATACTTCAAAAGTGATGTAAATATTGTTAAACAAACACTTTTGAAGAATATGATGTGAATTTCGATTTAAATGTGTTCTAATCAGTGCCTAAACCTTGTATTTAAGTTCAATGGTGGATTAACATCTAAATTGAATTAAATAAGAGGGAGGGCACATGGTAAGGTGAAATGGAATGATAAAATGTGCTTAGTGGTGATTCAAGTAGAATTGCTATAATCAGGGGCAAAACGGGTAAAAAGGAAAGTTACCGACTGGTTTGTTAGTTACCGAAGAGGAAAATCATTGGTAATTGGAGATCAATAGTTAGGATTGATTGATCAAGGGGTGGAATCTTATACAATGGAGTTCATGTGTGACATGGAAGAGGAGAATAAGATCTTGCCAAGTGTCAAAGCATAAGCCATAGGATCCAAGTCAAACATTTAACTTATTTTCTCTTCCCTCCCATTCTTTTAGGTTAGTTAAAAGGTCTCTTCAATTTCAAAATCAGATTTTATCTTCATCATCTTACCTATTACTCAATCTTCCATTTTCGTTCAAGGTGCTAGAGGAAAGAGAAAGAAGAAGGCTTAAGTATAAGTGAGAATTTGTCCATGAATGCTCAATTACCTTCATTAATATTGTTCATGGTGTTGAGGGCTTCATGGCTATGGTTTTAGTTTTTTGAAAGGTGGTATTTGAGAACTTGAGAAAAATTGAAAGTTGGAGAAACAAGGAATTTGCTTTGGGAAGAAAAAGAGGTAAGAATTTAACACATTTTGAGCTAAGTTTTGTAACCATTGATCAAGTTTTGAGAATTTTGGATTTTTCCCCTGATTTTCATGTGATTTTGGTTTAGAAGAATTGGATTGTGTGATGTGTTGGAATAGGTGTCATTTTGTGCTTTGGTGCCAATAGAATTGGTTTGGAACCTTAAATAGAAAGGAATTGCATTGTGAGTGTTGAATTGTGTTATTGCGTGACATGTTGTGTCTCTTGCGGAACATGTCAATATGAGTTGAATTTGGTCATTTTGGTGTTTCCAATGGATTCCTTGTGAAAAATAGGTGTGGGAATAGTATTTGTTGTGAATTTGGAACCATTGGAAACAATGACACAAAAACTGAAATTTTGTCCCTTAAAACTCTGTACAGGGCAGTCAGGTTGTCTGGATGTTTTGAATGGGCAAATGATGTCTAAAAATTCTGAAACTTTCTAGTCTTAAAGTTCACATTCCAAGCTTCAAAATTGACATATAATTTGTGTCATTTCGTTTTGTGAGCTTGGAGTTCTGGTTGCCCAAAATTTGATGTCAAAACTGGACTTAATTCTGGAGCAGTGTGGAATTTTGCGTAATCCTGGAATTGTGTGGTGATTTCTCATATTTTTCCTATAAAGATGACTTAAATAGCTTTCATTTGGCTTTAAGATCACCTCATTTCGATTTTTCTAGAATTAGTTATGATTTTTTAAAGTTTCTTTGGCTGCAGCGCAAAACTTTTTGTGCACGTTTTGGCCGCAGCAAGAAAATCTTGGCTACAGCCAAAAACCTTCTGTGCACATTTTGGCTGCAGCCAGAGGATTCTTGGCTACAACCAACCCCCATTTTTAGCATTTTGTTATTTTGAAAAAGTGGTTTCCAACTTAGTACTTTCCAATCCTTTAAGCATGTGTTTAGGCTTCTAGTAACCACCTAAAGAATGCAATGATAACCAACTTTAAGTGTAATAAAAGTGGGAATTTGGGATAGAGATTAATCCGTCATCCTTGATTTTGTTTTATCGGATTTGATATTTGCCCTATACATGAACAACCTGTGCCTAAACACCTCCGGAAAGAACAAG
Source organism: Inga laurina (assembly GCA_963855925.1). NCBI lineage: Eukaryota > Viridiplantae > Streptophyta > Magnoliopsida > Fabales > Fabaceae > Inga > Inga laurina. Next base: position 14,051,349 of record OY979711.1, read on the forward strand.
GTAATGACAATTTCTCTTATACTATGTGTAAATGCATTATATATATGTGTTATTTTTGTTTTGTGATAATTCTGTATGCGAAAACCAATGAGGCTATGTGAATGCCAAAGAGGCTATGTGAAATCTAGTGAGGCTATGTGAGTGCCAGTAAGGCAATATGTTATGTGTATGACAGTGAGGCAACATGTATATGTGACAGCTGATATGCTGTGTTTTGTGTTGCTGTGCGGTTTGATGATTTACTTGCATGCTATGTGTTTATGTGCGGAATAAGTGATTTGTTACTACTGGGATTCTTTTGAATCTCATTCTTTCCTTTGACTAACCTTCAGACAGGGCAAGTGGCTCTAAGGGGAAGGAGACGACCAAGGGCGGCTAGGACTCTTGTAGGAATATAATTTGGGTCGTTGGTTATCAAATTTTGATTTAGGATTACTGTATATTTTTGGGATGTAAATATTATTTTGGATACGGTTGTGTAATCCCCTAAATGGGAATGTATAAACCCTTAGTATATATATGGATTGGTCAGGTGGAAATTTCAATAAAAACAAATACATCCGAGGAGGTAATCCAGATCGAAGAACTTGAACCTACGCTGTCAAAGCTTGATGACAGCCTGGCTCCGATCCAAAATTCGCTGGAGGAGGTCAATCTGGGAGATGAAAATTGGCATCAACATATTTACATTAGCGGCTTAATAACAGGGGAGTTCAAAGAGAGGATAAGAAACCTTCTCAAGGAGTTCAAGGACTATTTTGCTAAGGAATACGATGAAATGATTGGTCTGTCCAGAGACCTGGTAGAACATTGTCTTCTCAGATATAAGCCTTATAAGCAACCACTAATTAATTTCAAATAAATTTTGGAAATCATGTCACACTTGTCTAGTTAAACAACTAGAGAATTAACCAATCCAATTAAACAATCAAGAGGAAAAACCAAATTGACAATTAAATTGATAATGAAAACTCAACTAATAATTCAATTGACAATCTAAAAGTTTGTTAACAAAAATTCCAGCAAATGTCTCAAGCACAAAACATTCCAAAATATAAATTTAATCCAAATTAAATAATATGTCTACAATCTAAAACTAGATTGTTCTCAAGCGATACAACTCAAAATTATCTAAAACTAAATAATCTCAAGTTTTGATTCAAAATAATAAATGGAAAGTTATTCCCTTGTAGTCTTTAAGTGTAAGTCCTAGGTAATGAAAACTCAACTAATAATTCAATTGACAATCTAAAGGTTTGTTAACAAAAATTCCAGCAAATGTCTCAAGCACAAAACATTCCAAAATATAAATTTAATCCAAATTAAATAATATGTCTACAATCTAAAACTAGATTGTTCTCTAGCAATACAACTCAAAATTATCTAAAACTAAATAATCTCAAGTTTTGATTCAAAATAATAAATGGAAAGTTATTCCCTTGTAGTCTTCAAGTGTAAGTCCTAGGCTCTAGCTTCCTCCATGCTCCTCCCAAATTGTCTCCCAAGGAAGCTCAAGCTACCATGAAATTCCCTCATCCTTCAGACTCCAAACATATCACGGCCATGACAAGATAGTAGAGAAAAGTTGATAAGGTGGCTTGTGTTATGTGAATTGAATTAAAGGGCAAAGAGATTGGTGATCAAAACTGATGTTGTGGGTGAGATAAGGTGGTGCGATGAATGTATTGGAGAGGAGGGATGATTGAACTAATGATGAATGTGAAGGGAGAGATGAATGCGGCCTACCCTTCAATCAATGCCAAAGAGAGAGGATATGGGTATTGACTCTTAAAGAGAGCGTGAATAATATATAGTTGCTAGGTATTTTTTATATAAGAATGAGAAAGCTTAGAGTATAAGATTTGAATCCATTAAAATTGAATTGGCCCGTTCAAACTCACCCATTAGATCTTCTTTAGAATTCCAAAAATAATTCTACACTATGGGATTTCATAATATGATTTTCCTTGACCAGCAAGAATTAAATGAGATCGCTATCCATCATATATTTAGAAATATTATTCAATCACAAAATATATAATTAAAATATTAACAATTTAAGCCCAATAATCTCATAATTAATTCATATTTATATTATTTATTAAAATTGGCTAACAATCCAAATATTATTTAATAAATCCAAATTAACCTAAAATAGTCCCCAAAATAAATGAATAATGTGGGATAAAATCTATTAAATTTGGGATTTATCATTCACAATCGAGATGATTTCTCCATCAATAAATAAGGCCTTAGTTGAAATTCTTCCTCACCCCTCTGCATGCGTTCTCTTTAAAATCCCTTCCTCTTTCCTATAGACCTCCTTCTTAGGCCCCTTCATTTCTTTTTCATGCTTATTTTTTTGTTATTTTTCAATCTTTATTTTACACCTGGCCTCCTTGTTTGATATGGCTCCTGTTTCCCCTTTCACAAATTTTTCTTTTGTACCTTTTCTTTTCGTCAATGGATCGTCTCTCGATGCCTTAAGGAGTTATTTCTCTTTTAATGTTGTGTCTGTTTTGGTTGATGTGCATTCCTTTTCCATTCGTAAGCTTAATAATAGGCTTCGTTCTACATCGATTCTTAAGGAATCATTTGCAGTTGAAGGGAAAGTTGGTTGTTTCTTTCTTATTAGATTTAAGGATGAAGAAAACCTGTAGTTTGTAATTGTTAATGGCATTTGGGCTGTTAACAACTCCTTGCTCATGGTTGATCGTTGAGCTCCAAATTGTTGCTTAGTGAGCTCCAAATTGATACTCTCTCTTTCTAGGTTCAATTTTGGGGGGCTTCCACTAGAATATCATAATGCTCTGGCAGCTGAAACTCTTAGTCATGTTATTAGGGATACTATTGTGCATGAAGGTAATGTTCATTTTTCAATTGATTTTCACTTTATTTGTGTGAAAGTGCACATTAATCCTTGATTACCTCTTATCCAAAATGTAACAGTTTGCCTTGATAATGTCTCTTATGTTTGGCTTGAGTGTAAGTATGAAAGAGTTTTTCGTCAATGTAATCATTGTCACTTGATTGCCCACACTCAAAATACATAAGTTCATCTTTTTATTGATGTTTTTAGAGGCTTCCATGATGTAGTTGAGCGTGTTCATTCTCGTTTGGTAGACATTTTGAGAAGAATTTTGATCCTGGTGAAGCTGAACTCTTTAGGCAGGATTGGATGAGACAACACAAAAGTCGAGGTACTACTATAATTTGGTTTTTCTTCTTTAGAGGTGTTCATCTTCAAATCTTTGAGACTACTCCTCAAGATGTCCTTCTGCCACATGATCAAAATAATGGTTTCTTTCATTTCTCCTCTGATGAGTCCTTAGACTCTAATCATGAAGATAAACCACCAGGCCCTTAAGCTTCGACAACAGCCCAAAATAATGCTAATCAAGCTGGACCTTCCCAAACTAACGAGGGACCATCACTTGACTTGATGATTCAACAGCTTATAGAGAATGAGGTTTATGATTTCCAAACTCTAATGGACCCTTTTTTTAACTAATTCTGAACCTTCCTCCCTGGATTCTTCCTCAAACCTACTCCTACTGAACCCCTTCAGGATTTGTCCCCTCCATCCATCCTCATCCTATCTTTGATGATCATTTCAATTCCCTCATCTCCTAAGGAAAATGGTGATAAATCTTAACCTGAGAATGGTGAAATTCTTCCAGAAGTGATCCCCTCTACCTTACCTATTCAAGTTGAAGGGAACTCTAATATGTGAAGAAGGTTGAATAATATATTTGATAGCTCTAATGTTGAGATCAATAGGTTTATTCGAGACTATTTTCGTATTCACGGGAAATGCCTGGTCAATCCTGATGAAGAAGAGATTTTTACTCCTCCTAAACCCTGCCACTCTATTCAATCCATCAAATGGTTCTTTGAGCATTCGGCTCCCATTGCCCCTGATAACTTTATTTTCTTGATCGAAAGAACAAAACATTCTAATAAACTGGCCTTTAGACGGGTTTGGTATTTTTTTTTCAAAGCCAATCAAGGAACAATTATGATTGGCAATTTTATGTCTTTGATCATGCTAATTTTGACAACTTACTGCACTCTGGCAACATGCTCTATTATTCCATTTCTTATGGTAATGTTCTCATATACTCTATGGATGGTGTTGTTCCAAGCCCAAAGTGGTTCATCTACTTCTTCATTGTGGTTTCTCCAGAACTTGTGTTACTTGAGAGAGAGACAATCTTTAATCCTATTCCCAATCACCCTCTAGCTCCCCATTCTTGCAGTAATCAAAGTTTAGATGAAAACTCTGACCCTCTGCTTCTTAAGGATTACCTTAATAGCTCGAAGTTGAAGAAGTGTCAATTTTAGCTATTGACTTCAAATTTTCCTCCCCAAAAGCACCTAAAGACTTTTGGTCACTCTACTTCTATCATTACTGAGGCTAGGGAAGCAGCCGTTGCAAAGCTTCCTAAGTTGCCATAAGAGTATTGAGTTGGAACTACTATGGCTTTTGTAAAGTCATAGCAGTTAATAGATGTAGGTGGTTAATAGGCAAACATTCCCTTAATTTTATTTATTTGTCTAAAACGAAGCTTAGTTTGTCTTCTACCTCATCTCCCTTAGTAAATTTGGGATATTCAAAGTTTGTAGACACGAATACCATTAAGAATAGTGGGGGTACAATTGTGGCATGGGAAGATGACTTTGACTGCAAATCCTAGATATTAGCCCCTACTTTTATCATTGCAAAATTATAAATAATGGAATATCTCTTTCCTATTATATCACTCTTATTCATGACCATCCTCAATCCAATTTTTGTTACATAGTATGGAACTCATTATCTAATTAAAGTACACACACAAGTATATTTTGAATGAATAAAAGAATAATCACCTCTTATAAACATTATAAAATTTCTAATTATATACCATTTTAGAAATAAAAAAATACAAAATATTCCAATTGAAAAAACTATATATATTTAGGTAGTCATTACAAAATTACATGATATTTGTGACACATTATCTCCCTACCTCAACAACACATAGAAATTCTTTATTTCTTCATAAAAAATTATCACAAATTATAAGAATAAATATGATGATAGTTAAAATTTTATAAAAAAAAATTGAAAACATTTTTTGTGGTGACTGTAACCCCTTGCCTTATAAACCATAATTATAATTCAATAATGCGTAATTAAGATTGATTAGAGACCACGATCAATTTAAAAATTATTCAAAATCCAATCCTTAAATAGGGTTTTCAAAATTTCTTTCAAAATCTATTAATCTGGTCTCACACTAACATTTCGAATATAATTAATCTGTGCAATTAAGTTGCATTCATAAATATCAGAGTGTATAACCAAAAATTCCAGCAACCCCTGGGTTTTCATATGATAACTAAAAGGGTTTGTGGGGCATATTTGCCCCTTACAGATTTCCCTCCAGGGGATTACATATCCACAACCAAAAATACATTTACAAATGTACGGTAATCCCAATCCAAAAATAACAACCAACCCACAGACTAAAATTGAGCACTACCCGCCCTTGGTCGCCTGCTTTTCCTTCGAGTCACTTGCCCTGTCTGAAAGGTTGGTCAATGGAAAGAATAAGATTCAAAAGAATCCCAGTAGTAATAAATCACCCTACAATATATAATCACATAGCATGCAAGTAAATCACTATAGCAGTAACATCAGCACGAACACAAATCACACCCCACCCTCATCCTCTTTCTTCGCCAGGAAGGCACACAACCTCACCTGAACTATTGTTAGGTACCGAAGGACTATTGGCGTGGCAGTGCATACACATAGCCTTCCGGCTCACAAATCCACAAGATGCGTGACCAGTGTCATAATCGACAGCACTCACGGCTGTATACACATGATGCATGACCAGCGTCAAAACTGTGCTAGGCTTTTTCTTAATGCTTTGCTCAGCAGTTTTGAGCATCCCATGCAGCTCAGAAATTGATTTCTCCATGTTGTTCATGTTGTAGTTCATAACAAACTGGTCATAACTCTTCGGGAGTGAGTTGAGGATCAAATCTGTAGCTAACTCCTGGCTCATGGGAATCCAAGCCTCTCAAGGTGATCAATATAGCATTTCATCTTTAACACATGAGTACTAACTGATACACCTTCATCCATTTTGCAGGAATGTAAGGCCTTTGTGGTCTCATACCTTTCTTGCCTTGCCTGTTGCTGGAACATCTCCTTGAGATGTACAATCATCTCATGAGCCTCCATGGGTTCCATATCTCTTTGGAGTTCTGGAACCATAGTGGCAAGCATCAGGCAACCTACATCTACAGAGTCATCCTTATGCTTTGTGTAAGCATCTCTCTGAGCTCTTGAAGCATTGGCTGCAGGCTCCTCAGGAATGGGTTGATCTAGGACATAAGCCTTTCTTTCCTGCTTGAGAACAATTCTCAAGTTCCTGAACCAGTCAAGAAAGTTTGTCCCATTGAGTTTGTCCTTCTCAAGGACCGATCGCAATGATAGTGTAGCAGTATTACTAGTCGACATGATTCTACAATTAAAATATGCAAAGTTAGTTAGTAATCTCCCACTAAATTAACAACCCTCAATATAATAATTAGTGGGCTAAGATCCATATCTGGCTTAAACTTAAGTCCGCTTTGGCAAGACACTTAAATTCAAGTTATTTAGGTAGGTAACCTATTTACCAATTACATCACATGTAACTCTTAGATCTTTATGGGATTTAATCATCATATGATCCGGCATATTTAACCCCATTTAATGCCTTGATATTCAAAACCGTTTTGTTAATCTCAATTAAGTCAAAACAATAATGAATATTATGAGCAGCACCATTACTCAAGCTTGTCTCATCAAGATAACTCAAGTGCATCCACTTTGGTGGTTTCCACAATTGAGCAATCTAGGTTTTGACAAGTATTCATTAATTGACTGCATTATGACTTAAGATTTGATTCAGAGGGCTTAATTAAGTAGTTTTGTTAACTTGGATGCAATCGTGGTCGTATCTCATACAGATAAATACATATAAACGCAAAAGTAATCATGCAATGATCTTATCAAAAGCATAATTTAAACGTGACACAACATGGCTTACCTAACCTAAAATCATCCCAAGCCAATGAGAGGACTTCTCTAAATTAAAAAAAAAAAGAAATACATTGAGAGAAACCTCGTTTAAACATTCTAAGGGAGTGAGATGAGAAGAGAATGTACATCGAGAGTATTTAGAGAAAGGCACGGCACGCAGGCCGTATTTAAATATTACAACCTTTGTAAAATTCTAAAGCCATGTTGTTCACCATACCCAAACAAGGTAAATAATAAACCACAACAAGAATTTATACAATATGAAAAGAAATAAATGTCGTGATCAGATTATATTACGCTACGCAGAGGTGGTCACGGAACAAAAACAACAATGGCCCAGAATGCTTCTGATCTAGATTGTCTTCCCCATAGTTCAGATCCCTATTACCCGAATAGATATCCGAACCTAGACTCGATTTGATTGCCACCAACTACGATCTCAGGTACCCTACCCAATTTCATGCTTGTTCAAAACGAAAATCACGTATATGTTTCAAAACCGAAAAAGAAACAATTTCAAGATTCAATTTAAACGAAAACGAAAATCAACGGAATTACAAGATCACATCTTTCTAAATAATTTTGTTTCATATTAACCAAATCACATGCATATTCAAGTGTTTCTTATAAACATACATACACATCCCATATATATCACATGTATAAGAATCATAAACTCAATTTAAACGCACAATTGATCTGGCTCTGATGCCACTGTTAGAATCGGTAGGCACAGCGGAAGAATTTTAAAAATTTTCACTGATCCTAATCATGTTGGGCCATTCTTGTGTGCGACCCTGTAGGCCCATATGAAGTTGGCAATGGGCCAATAACTATACTAACCCAAAAGTCGCAAGTGGCCTCTAGCAAGACATTACGACTACCCAATTCATATGAGGATCGTTATCACGATGCAACCTGTCATACAACCATGTCACGTCCCTTTTGTCACACGATATATCGATCAAGGATAAGGCATGGATAATGTCATCCTCTTGTTCCTGACCATTACTTTCTCGATTCCTGAGTAGCCTGATAACAGAGACAGAAACAGAAACTCCTTTCATTATAGTATGGCCATACATTTCTCAGACTCACTCATCGAGGGGCCCAGTAATATCTCTCTACTAATGTGAGGGACAAATTCCATCTTGATCATTCATATTCCTCTGCATGAAAAACCACCAAGCCCGATCATAGCCTTTATCATCACCCGGTCAAAAGTGACTTTTGACTAGTTCAAAGCTTAACAACTCTCATGTAGGGATCCATGATGACCTCAGGTCTAAGGGCATTGTGACGGGGTTATACATGAGAAAAGCTTATGACTTGATCCATGTAGCTTTCTCATAGTGGGTCGGTCCAGCACCTTGTACTCTTACAAGTGCCTAAGACTTTGATTCGTATCTCCATATCTTATCAAAGTCATACTGATCTTGTTTCATCTCTGCTCCCGCATAGATGACCAACCAGGGACAATTTAGGACAATCTTTATGAATTACCCAAGGATACAATTATCACAGTTAACATGCAAATAATATAATAACAGAATGGAGAAATTTCATTAAAATAATAATGTTCAAAGTACAATAATTGGCCCTTAGGGCACAATTTCCAACAGACTCAACCAATTATCACAATTTTTAGGTTAAAGTGTAGCAAATTCTTACCTCAACTTCTCCCAAAAGCTAATTCTTCACTTCTTCCACTTCCAAATTTCCACAAATCCTCAAAAACCACTATTTAAAAATCTGAAACTATAGGAATGGAGCCCTCAACCTCACGATTAATATTAATGAATATGAGCTGAGCACTTGGGCCAAAACCTTACCTAAAACTCAAGCTTCTTCTTTCTCTTTCTTGCTTGATCTTGGCAACAATGGAGGAAAGGAGAGGGGTGAAAGATGATGATGAGAACAGGTTTTTGGGGTTGGGAAGGCCTCATGGCCAACTTTGACAAGGGAAGAGAGAGGATAAATATTTGACAAATTGACCAAATCCAATGGTTCTCCTTTTGCCAAGTGTCAAGATCTTATTCTCTCTTTTATGAACTCACATACATCCCTATAAATGGGATTCCACCCATTGTTTATTCCATCCTAGCCATTGATCTCAATTACCTATGATTTTCCTCTTCAGTAACTGTCCAGTTGATCGGTAAATTTACCATTTTGCCCCTAATTATCACAATGTTTACTAAACTATTACCAAGCACATTTTACATCACAATTCATATCATATACTTCAAAAGTGCTTAATTAACATTAATTACATAACTTTGAAGTTATTAATCCTTAACTACAATTTAGGATATTACAGTGACAAAAACGTTGCTATTGAAACTAACCTTCAGTAACGACAAAAAAAGTCACAACTGAAAGTAAGGACTTTTAGCGACAACAAAAGAGGGTCGCTACTAAAAACTATAACTTTCAGCAACGACAATAATTGTCACCACTAAAAGTATAACTTTCAGTGGCAACAAAAATGGTCACCACTGATGGTGATACCTTCAGCGACGACTTTTGGTGTCGCCACTGAAATGTGTAACTTTCAATGGCGACCCCTATTGTCACTGTTGAAAGTCGTCGCTTAAAGTTGATTTTTTTTGTAGTCCTTTGTTGGGATCTTGTAACAATTTGTCCGATTAATTAACTAAAGTCATGGCCTCATGAGTATGATATTGTATTTTCAAAGATCAAAGACTTACTCTATGTTTGAACAAGAAAATTAAGAATTTTGCCCTGTATTCAAGACTTTAGTAAGAAACTAAGTGCCTGTTTGGAAAAAGCCTTTTTCGTAAACCGAAACAAAACTTCTCTCATATATTTAATTCATAAATCGTAAATATACTTTTAAAAAATTAAAACAAACAGGCACTAAATAAGAAACTAAATTAAACTAGGTCGGCATGTACTGTCTCCTCCTTTGAATTAATAACGATTTAATAATTCTGGAAAAAAAATATAACGATTTAATAAACCTAATATATTATTGAGTATCAAAAGAGTTAAACGTCATATATATTAATGTAAGGCTGTAAGCCATATGTTAATAACATGCATCTTTATTCATAAATATATATACATACATATATTATTTTGTTTAATTATTTCATGTCCATTTGCTTCATGCCTTACATTTTTCGGTGCGCATGTTAAGATATCAAAAGAAAATATCAACCAAAAAAATAGAGTGTGCTAGAGACAATCACATGAGAGGGGGAAATTGTAGACTTTGTTTTTTTGTTTTTTTGGGAAAAAATTAAGTATTTCATTTTAAAAAACAATCATTACTGTGCTATTAAGATATCAAATAAAATATTTTGGCAAAAGAATCATATAAAATAAAAATAGATAACAAAATATAATATATATTATACCCATATACATATATAAATATAAACTATAAATAATACTCCATGCAATGTGAATATACGAATAAAAATAACTGTGTCACAAAATTTGAGAAATTTAGTTATTTGGCTTAATTACATTTGAGATTCGTGTTTTCCCTAAAATGCATATATTTTTTCTGGCCAACTAAAATGCCTATAGTATTAATGTTTTTACTTATGTAAGAAAGTATAACAGTTTTTTGTTTACATTTTAGGAACCTAGGGGATAAAAACTTTTCAACGAGCGATTGATAAAGATGTTTTTAAAAATTTTATTCAAAAAGAAAGAAGAAAAAACCTGTTGCATTATATTATTATAAGAAAATTCCAGAAAAATAAAATAAAAAATTGGAAAAGATAAATGGTGCTGTGTATTTATAAAATATTATATTAGAATTGAAGTAGAAATGTGGAATTTCTAATTTTGACTAAATGACTAAATTGCCCTAGGTTAAGTTGTGAAACATAAAAGTTAAGTCGTTACTGTAAAATATGATATTGTTAATATAGATACAAATATTGTTATTGACTCCCAAAACTTGTGCCTTTAAAATTATCCCTAGATTTTGGGATATAAAATTGTAAAACATGAAAGTAAAGTCGTTAATGTAAAAACTAATGTTGTTGATATAAATGCAGATGTTGTTATTGACTTCAAAAACTTATGCCCTCAAATCATGGCATTTTGTTTATTTGATCAAAATTGAAAATCCCAAATTCCTACTTCAATTCTAACTTAAGATTTGATAAATTCCAAGCACTAATTTATCTTTTCCCATTTTTAATTGTATTTTTCTAAAACTTTCCATATATTATATCCCCATCAATTTCATAGTATATTAAATGATTGATATAATACCAAGGTTCTGAAACTCGAACCGGCCACTGAACCGGTTAGGTACTAGGTCAAGGGTTAATAAGTTAAATCGGGTCAAATTCGGGCTAAATCGGGGCTAGATCGATGAGAAAGTGAAGATTTTAGAGTTATTCATATTCTGCATAAAATATTAAAAACAAAACTAAAAAAATCAGTCAAACCACATAAAAACTAGCTGAACTGGAGTTAACTACCGAACTAGACAGGTTAGACCACCGGTTGGCCGGTTTCCAACCTAAATCGGCCGATCCGGTCCAGTTTTTAAAACATGGTATAATAGACACACCAATTTCGCATTATTTAAGGACTGCGATGGTGCTGACTGCTGACTAAGGCCAAAGGACTAACAACATTTTGCATGCAATCGCTGCGTGTGGGTGTAATAAAGAAAAGGTTACATTTTTAAAGAATGGTTTTGAATAATATTTTTAATAATAGTCATTCTTGAAATTTCAGATGTTCATTTTTAATTAAATATTACTCCTTGTCTCTAATCCTAAATATAAGATAAAGTTGACATTTTTTGAGAAATTTAAGAAGCTAATTAAAATACTTTACAGTATTTTTATTTTTATTTTTTCTTCTAAACTAATTAGCTTGACTAATAAACTGATATATAATCTAAAGATATACAACATATGATATGATTAAATAACTTATTAGCTTTCTTAATTTCTCTAAAAAAATTAAATTTATTTTATATTTAGGACCAGAGGAAGTATCACTATTACAAAATATAGATATTACTACCCTAAAGGGCGTCCCTTTTTTAAAAAGGAAAGTTAAAAATAAAGGCGGTGGCATTTTTGTAATTAAAGTGGGGATTGTGTATCTTTAGGCATCCCAAACTTGAATTGGAACACCTAAAGTCCATTAAGTTTTGAATTTTGCCTCCCCCCGCCAAAATTTTGGACTTTAGACGTCCTCAGAATGACTGGGGATGCCTAAAGTGGACTTTAGACGTCCCCAGTCTGAGTGGGGAAGTCTAAGGTCCCACTTTAGACTACCCCAGTCAAACTGGGGAAGCCTAAAGGCCTACATCAATGTCCCATCAATCAGCTCCACCCTTCTCTATCTTTATTCTTTCTCTTCTTTATTTGTATTTACCTCTCTCTTCTTTCTCTTTGTTTCCCTCTGTTCTAACGATGCTCTTCTTGTTTGTCCAACGGAGCTATAGGATACCAAGGAAGGGATAAGTGCGTTGTCGTTTCTCTCTCCTTCTCACAACCGCTGTACAGCTGGTGCCACCGTGGGTCGTCTCCTTCTCCGTTATACACAGGTTTGTCTCTCACTCTCTCAACTTTGCTTTCTTTAACACAAAAATGCTTGAAATCACTAAAGTTCTGCTTTTGTTACAAAAAAAATGCTTGGAATCATCGTCTCCCTATAAACCGTGATAGCTAGTTTCCTTCACTCCATCGACCACTGTCCCTATTGTTTCTCTTATTAAGAATTTTAAAATAAAAAATGCCTTTTAGTTATTAAAAAAACAAAATTGAAGGTACAACCACATTGTTTGCACACTATATAGAGGTCCTAACATAGGAAATTTATATGACACATTTGTAATAATCCAATGGAGATAACCATGGTGAATTTATAATTGTTCTATGATTTATTGGAGACCTCTGATAAATAAAATTTAATTGGAGTATTATGAAACACCAACAAAATCGTTATTATGAATTCCACTAGACTTGCTTTTTAAACATATAGAAGGATACTTTATAAAAGTGCTAGATGTTTCCTTACCATGTAGGGACATTGTGGTTTATTATGAATTATTCATTGATCCTATTTCTACAGTTTTAATTTATTGGGCAGTGAAAAATATAAATAGTCATTTTAAAAAAATAAAACTTTAAATGCCCTCATTTTGAAATGGGGAAGTCTGAAGTCCAGAACTGCCACTTTAGATATCCCCATTTTGGAATGGGAACGTCTAAAGTCCAGAACTAACACTTTAGACCTCCCCAATTAGGAATGGGGACGTCTAAAGTTTGGATTTTAGACATCCCCATTCCAAAAATGGGAATGTCTAAAGTCCAGACTTTAGATGTCCCTTTTTTTTACGGACGTTATTGCTATTTATTCTCTACGTTGCTCACATAGACGTCCCCCAGTTTTCAGACATTAAAAAGTTTTTTGTAGTAGTGTATTTTTCACAAAAAAAAATATCAACCATAGACTTCAATGCCTTCAACAAACAGCTCATCTAAAAAAGCCCTGAGCACAAAAGTCACTAACAAATACTGTATAACAAATAATGGTTGTGTAATCAACTGCAAAAATTTGGCCTAACAAAATAAATCAGCTTTTCTAAAAGTCCTAGATTTTTCTTCATTCTTTAAATTAAATAAATATATCCAACCTAAGACAGTGAATAATTATATATATTTGTTATGACGTTGAGATTGCTTATAAGCTGCTTTTCATGTAAATCGAGATAAAACTCATCTCACATACTTACCTCGTATACCGTAAATCATTATTGAAAAGATGCTTTTAAGTATTCCAATTGTTATTCCAAACGAGTACAATACTATAGTGGCTTCTACACATGTCTGTATACGAAAGGTTGGAATAATCAAAACGAGGACGGAGACGCGTAATAGGAACATGACAAAAAATGGCTTGCTTGCTCCACTACAACTAAGGCTAGGGTTTTTAGCCATTTTGAGAAAAGTCAGAGGGACCTTGAGGTATCTTCCAAACCTTCGTATATTAATTATTCTAACTGCTATGGATAATTTAATAGGTGAAATTCCGCCAGATTGTCTTTGGTTTGAATTTTTGGAAATGACATGGCCTACAGGTTATGCTGCCACAATTGGGTCTAAATGGAAGTTGTAACCTAATTAAATAGTTAATAAAGTAGTTAGGAGTAGAAAGGAACACGTTTGTGCAGTCGGATTTGAAAAACCCCAATTTTCCCCGGAGTTTCTCAAATTTCGGCCAGTACTAGCAAATGGGCTTAGAGTTGAAATTTTAATGATTTTATGTTCCATTGAGTTCAAGAGGGAAAATTAAGTGGTGTTACTGTTGGTCACTTTTTTGAAAAATCCTGAAAAAGAATAATTACGAAAATGCCCCTGAAACCCTGAAATAAGGGTTGTCAAGGGTATTTTTGTAATTTGACAATGAATTTGATAATTCCGAGTCTGGAAATGGATTCTTTGGGTGAAAATATGTAAGAATAGCTCATGTCAAAATTTTGAGAAAAGTACAGCTAGACCGGGTACGGCGGGGCCGGGTCGGACCAGTCCTGGGGGCATTTTGGTAAATGTTTACGATAGACTCGTATAACCACCGGAAACACTATGAAAGTGTCTAAACTGGTACATTTGACGTTTTAGGACCAAGTTGAAAACCCGAGGGATTGGCACACGATTCGAGGTAGAAAAGGTCTAAGGTAGGGAACTTACCTCTCCTGCATGTATTTGATATTTGTGCTAGTGTATTGATGCATGTTATTGCTTTGCTTGATTATGTGAAACATATATGAATGATTGAAGCTTTGTTTCTGTTTATACTGTGGCCATAGTTTTGTTGCACGAAACATTGAGCACGTAGATATGTCATTATGTTAGCATGAGCTTATGTAATGCAAGCATGTCATACATTAATCTCTTACCTTGCATACATATTGGTACTGTTTTCCTACTGAGATTCTCTCGAATCTCACCCTCCCCTACTAACAATTTAGCAAGAGGAGATAGAAGATACGTTGAGAATAAAGAAAAGAACCGTACGAGGGGATTGCGGTGGTGGAACAAAGATGGGAAGATGTCTCCATTTCACTCGGATGGGTTTAAACACCCTCATAGCCCTGTGCTGATACATTGATGGTAATTATTATGTACAAAACCTTATGGGGAATTTCTGTAATCAAGCACTTTTTATCAGTATATTTATGCTATTACTATGTTGCCCACCGAACCGCGCATTAATAGTCCACTGTAAGTTAATATAAGATAAGGGTGTGACACACCTAGAGAGAGAGGATTCAAGATCTCAATAGGTAACCTCACAAACATTAGATTTAAACTAGTATGGTGCTGTTGTTAAGGTTTGTGTTTGATTTTTGGTGATTTTTGTCAAGTTTGTAAATTTGGAAAGTTCTAATCCTAAGGGGTTATGCTGCCCAAATTTCTTTGAATTATGGTTAATATTTGTTTAAATGAGTTAATAAGGAATTAGAAGTGAAAAAGTACAAGCTTTGGAAGCTAAAACATAAAAGAGCATTTTACCTTTTTCTTGACCAATGTTTTAGCCAAGACTAGATATGGGGTAAGGAGCTGGATTTTCATGAAATAAACTGTTCCATTGGATTCAGTAGGCAAAAAAAGGTGGGGTTACAGCTAGTCACTTTTTCGGAAAAGGCCAGAAAAGCGTAATTATGAAAATGCCCTTAAAACCCTGAATCAGGGCTGTTAAGGGTATTTTCATAATCTGACACTAAATTTGGCAATTTCGAGTCCTGAAATGGATTTCTTGGTAGAAAATATATCATCATAGCTCTAGTCAAAATTTTGAGAAAAGTACGGTCGGGTCGGGTACCTTGGGGCATTTTGGTCATTTTTAAGTATAGACTCATATAACCCCCAGAAACACTATAAAAGCATCTAAACTGTATATTTGATGTTTCAGGATGGAGTAGAGAGCCTGAGGGATTGGCACACAAATCGAGGCACGTTATTCAAGGATCAGGAAAGGGCGATTAAGATAGGGAACTTACCTCTCCTGCATGTATTTGATATTTATGCTAGTGTATTGATGCATGTTATTATTTTACTTGATTATATGAAACATATATGAATGATTGAAACTCTGTTTTGTTTATGCTATGGCCATAAGTATGTTGATTGAAACATTAAGCACGCAGATATGTCATTGTGTAAGTATGAGTTATGTAATGCAAGTATGTCATGCATTGAGCACTTATCTTGCATGCATATTGTGATTGTTCTCCTACCGAGATTCCCCAAAAATTTCACCCTTCCCTACCAACAATTTAGACAGGCGAAGACAGAAGCTATGCTAAAAACGATGAAGAGAATTGTATGAAGGGAATGCCGTAGTGGAACAAGACTAATAGATGTCTCCGTTTTCCTTGGGACAGGTTTATACACCCACGTAGCACTACTAGGCTATGCTAATTGAAATTATCAAGTACGAACCCCTATAGGAAATTTTCGTAATCGTGTACATAATATCAGTATATTTATGCTATTCCTGTGTTGCCCACCGAACTGTGTATCATTTTCTACAAATACTCTAAAATAGGTGAAAATAAGATGAGAGTGTGACAGAATCGATTTGGGACTTGATTAGAAAGTTTGGATATTTCTGGATTTGTGTTTAAACCTTTGCCCAAAATAAATCTTGTGAAAGGAATGTGAATTTGGTTATTTTGATGTTTCCATTGGATTCTATGCGAAAAATTGTGTGGGGAGTAGCTCCGGTTGTGAATTCTGACCATTGGAAACATATGTTGGAAAATTAGAAGTTTTGTCAGTGAAAACTCTACGCAGGGCAACTAGTTTGCATGACAATTTTGAATAAACAAATTATGTCTAAAAGTTCTGAAACTTTTCAGTCTAATAATAGACATGTCAAGCTTTAAATTGACATAGAATGGGTGTCATTCTGATTTATGTGCTGGAAGTTATGTATTTCCAAAATTTGAGGTTGACACTGGAGCCTATTCTAGAATAGTATGGAAATTCATTGGATTATGTATTTTTGTGGTTGTAAATGGTAGTGGTTCATATTTTTCCTATATAGAGAACTTAAAAAGCTTCAAGTAAGACTTGGAATCACTCTATTTCAATTTTTGTAGATTTAATTATAATTTTTGAAAGTTTAACCAAGAAACAAGAATCTTCTTAGCCGTGGCCAAAAGGTTCTTGGCCCAGCTCAAAAGCTTCTGACCATTTCTTGGCAGCTGCCAAGGGATTTTTGGCCGCAACTAACCCCCAATTTCAGCATTTTGAACTTTTGAAAAGTGGTTTCTAATCTAACTCTCCCCAACCCTTTTGGGCTTTTGTTTGAGTTCATCATAGCCACCTAAGGGACTCAAATGATAACCAACCCCAAGTATTTTGTGGATATTTAAGAATTGAAATAGAGAATAACGCGTCATCCTTAATTCTAATTTATAAAATTTGACATCTGCCCAGAGCGTAAGAAATCTGTGCCCGAGTAAGAACGAAAATAACTAACTAGTGACTCTTTCTCTTATATCATGTGTAATGCTTTGTATGTATGTGCATATCATCGAATGTG
Organism: Inga laurina; assembly: GCA_963855925.1. Taxonomy (NCBI): domain Eukaryota; kingdom Viridiplantae; phylum Streptophyta; class Magnoliopsida; order Fabales; family Fabaceae; genus Inga; species Inga laurina. The sequence continues at coordinate 14,068,996 of OY979711.1, forward strand.
AATGTTGCTGTGCAAATAGCTGTGAAAGTTGTCATATACAGCCATGGAAGCTGTCGTATATAGCTATGAAAGCTATCGTGAATGTGGCGAATATGACAAATGTCACGGATGTGAATGTTGTTGTGAATGCTGCTATGTGATGATTGTTTACATGCTTTGTGAAATTATATATCATATGAGTGAAATGTTACTACTGAGATTCATATGAATCTCACTTTTTCCAATGACTAACCTACAGCCAGGGCAAGCGGATCGAAGGAGAAGCAGGTAAATAAGGGTGGCTAGTACTCATGGCTAGATGATTAGGCTTTTGTGTCGGTTATCAAACTTAAGGATGAATATAGATTATGTAAATATATGTCCAATGTAGTAATGGTGGATGTATCTACCGTAGATTTGTGTATTTGTATGCAATCCCCGATATGGGAAACTATTAATGAGCAATCATGCCCTATAGACCCCTTATGGTTATTGAATATAACCCGAGAATTCGTCGGAAAATTTCGTTGAGTACTCTGATGTTTATGAATGGAACCGAGTCAAACAAGCCAAATAAATTCGAAAAGTGGAAGTGAGACCTTATTAAATAGATTTTGAAAAGTTTTCAAAAACTCACTTTATCACAGAACCGAATCCCGTCTTGAAGTCGGACATCTAATGAGTTTTAAATTATTCATTGGTCTCCCATTTACTTTATGACATGTTTTCGAATTATATTCACAACTTTTAAGTAAAGGGGTTACAGATTGCACTTGAGTAGGTTAAGATTGTGTTGTAAAATATGAATATTAGAGTGGGTGTGTCAAAGAAAAAAGTCTCACATTGCTTGGGAATAAGAGAACACAAGCCTATATATATCACTACACTATCTTAGACTTGTAAAGAAGCTTAGAAGAGTGGTGGGCTCGCGCGCACAATAATAGGCCATCGAAAGGCAAACATAGTTAAAATCCGACGATTTCCTCCCTTGCGTGCAAGTTAAACATGGTAGTTACACTTTTTGTAAAAATATTTTTATTTATTTTCAGACCTACAAGTAAACCTCTATTTTGGGTGCTTCAAAAATTGTTTCTCTTCATGACTGACAAAATTGCTGCCGGTGGACTCATTCTATTCAATGTGACTTATTGGTCTCCAAGGGATGTGTTTTCGGGTGTGTGTACCTCTTCGCTCTTTGATTCGCAACTACAAATGGGCGAAAGATGAAGTAATCGAAACGTACGAAAAAGCCTCCCCTCTACTCCGTCTTTCTTTTTATGTGTTGTTGTTGTCAATATCTTTCGCCAGTTCTATTGCCTTGATACAAATTAAGAAGGGTCTGTTTAATTCTAGGAAGTGCCGCTTCCTCTCTACCGATGGTCGCGAAATAACTCTTAAGAACAGTGTCCTTCGACGCGACTCAGATTATCTATTCTTATTATACCAGGTTGCTGCTGCGTTTTCGTCTACAGATTGTGGATGTGAAACTGGGTGCACATGAAAATTATTTGCATATACGTACATCCTGGACTAAAAATAAGTTCATCATGTCACTTTGCTTTTGTCAATTGACTGACTATATTCTGAAGTTCCGTCCAATTTTCATTCAGAAATGAAGTTATAAAAAAATGGGATATTACCTTTTTGATATACCTCTTCTTTCCAATCATCCCCGCCAGATTGTCCATTCTGTGCGGTTGAATCTAGAGAAGCTACAATATAGTTTATATGATACACAAATAAGCATAAAGGTTTCAAAAATTGGCAGCCTTTTAAAAACACTAAATAACATGTGAAACCAAAATATTATTTATGCAAACCCGAATCGATGGACTTGTTGCTAGGGTCACCTGCATTTGATTGCATAGGGTTGTCCTTTGTATCAAGGGTTTTATCCTCCATTGAAAGAGTCTTCAAAGATATTTCCAGAAGAAAATCAGACTGAAACAAGGGAGTAGCACATAAAACAATCAAACTTCTATGTTGTGTAAATCTTTTCTTCAAACCTTTTAATAGTTTGTACTCCAATTTCGAGTTTCAAATTCAATAAATACAGGTTCGTTGAAATTAATCAAGAGTACAATGACAATTGACAGATAAGACCCTTGAGCAGTAGATTCTCTATAATACCAGTGACTTCCAGTAAAGGAACTTACAAACAATGGCGGAAACGAATCAATCTTTCACAAGCGTATCCATAACAAATAACCCGAAATCAAAGAGAAAAATTCAGTGGTAGATTAATATATCAAATCAATATCAATCATCAATATATATGTATATTAGTAGTACTAGATTTTTCTATTGGTTCATGTCAAATTATCACATTTCTTCTTTCCTTCTATTTGTTCTTCGTGATTGGCCCTTGATAATTTGAAATTAGTTAATCCCGAGGAGTCACATAAACGAAATTCTCCCATTAAAAACAATTTGCCCTTATATCATTCTATAAAGTCCTATTAGAAAATTAATTGCTAAAGAATACTAGTATTATGTGGGCACAAAATTCGCATAGTACTAATACTCTATGCGTGCAAAAGTATTTCAGACCATTCTCATTAATTAAATTTCTAATAGGGGACTTTTTCCTAATTTTCCCTTCTATAGATAAGGAGATATATTTGTTCATAATTTAATGCAACTGATGATTTTTTTATGTTGATTGACAAGTAAATGATAATTTTATTTTAACATGTTTAATTTGTGCAACTGATCATTTTGTTAATTTGTCATTTTTTATGGTAACCTCATGAATTACGAAATTCGTAACTTACTATTTTGTACAAATTGCTTACTCCCTTTGGTTTACTATTTTGCAATGTTATTACCTGAAAACTAGTGACCTGGTCATATAACCGGTCCGGATAAGTTCCTAACTCAAGGTTGGGGTGTGACCCGGGGCAACCTGACTAGTTGCTAGGTTGACCCCGAGTTGCCTTTTAAAAAACAATACCATGTTTTTAATGAGCATAAATTATATGGAATAATATTGGTTGAAGTTAATGATAATTTTGGTGTTAATAACTATAAATTTAGTTATTAAAGGATTGTAGGTAGGAATATTTTGTTATTAATTATCTATATTGATATTTTACTAAAATGAGTATTTAGTGATTACTTATTATGATGTCATTGGATGATGGATTGATAGCTTAATACTATGATGTTAATATATCAAAAAAAATTGTAAAGAATGTTGGATAATGATTACTTTGTTAGTGATTGAAAGTATTGAATTGATATTTAATATTTGGAAGGTATGATAAGAATTTAATTTTTTTTTATTTTTTATTCCACCCCGGTCTAGCCCCTGGTTGAGTTTGAGCTGACTCACTACCTCAATCGGTTCAAAAGCCGATCCGGGTTTAATAACCTTGCTCTTTTGTACCGATTGCTTTCTCCCCCCGATTTTTAATGTAAGACCTATTTAATTTGATTAGATTAAGGAAATTAATTAAGTTAGTTAATATAGCATATTTTTTTAAACACCCTAATCACCTCTCTTAATTCTATTTATCTCATATTTATTTAATTATTGTTGAGGGAGTATCAATAATAGAAAATTAAGAAAATATTAAAAAACAACAAGAAGTCTTACATTAATAACTAAAATCAGCTCCCCACCCCAATTAAGCTCGATCTCAAGCAACATTGGAGTATTATCTTATGATAATCCCTTACATGCGGTTGGTTTATTGAATGATTACCAGCATTAAAAATGGTATAAGAACGGAGATTCTTTCACGTCTTTTATGAATCATAAAACACCACGGGAAGATTACATTTTTTTTTTTTCATTGCCTTTTTTTTTCCAGTTTATAGGGCGGAAAATTATTTCATAGCACAAGAACGTGACAAAAAATATTTTTGATCCTATATAAGAAATACTTAATTATTTTGAGTAGATTAAAAAATAAAATAAATTAGATAATTTAATTTAAAAAAGTATAACATGACCTCTCTAAAATATTCATGTATTATAACATTAGATTGTATACGTTTATAAGTTTTTTTTTTTTTTACTGAAGGGATAATTTCATTATATTGGAACGGAAATACAGACTCTAAACTGAAATAGAAAAACAGCCTCATGGAAATCAAACAACAAAACAAATACAACTAGCAATAAAATCTACCAGGACAAAATCAAGACTAGGATAACTGATAACTAACCCTTGCAGACTTAAGGTGAGGAAGCTAACTTTCGTTCCAACATATTAAAGGAAAGAGCAATAGAAGGTGGTTGTCCAAAGATGAGCTCTCCCGAGCCCATCCCCTTTGATGTCAATATTGTGAAACCAAATGCAACCCCAGTATTTAATGGAACATAATTGAAAAGTTGATGTTAGTTTTAAGTGTAAAGCCTATTTCTCTTTTCTTTTTTTTTTCCTCCCATCTTTTTTCTAATATACCCCTATTATATTCCCTCAACAATAATCAAAGAGATAAAAGAATTAAAAAAGACAATTAAAATGTTTTAGAAAAACATATCATATTAATTAGATTAATTTTCTCAATTTACTCAAACTAAATAAATAGGTCTTACATCAAAGACTGGAGACAGAGGATATGTTCATCTGAAATTGTTAGTAGATATTTATTGTGCTCTATTGAAAATTAAATCTAAATTGTATTGAGGATTATGGAAAGGAATTACATATTAGGAAAAACCTCCCACAAGATGAGAGAGAGAAATTTTGCTCTAACATGTAATTCCTTTCCATAATCTTCAGTACAGTTTAGCGCATCATTTTTTGATTCAGAGTGACAGTATATACACGAAGAAGGGCTAAAAATACCTATCTATATATATGTTATATGTGCGTCTGGTATCATATACATTCTTTGGATGCAAAACTACCCATCATTATTGCAGAAGGGTACAAAAATACCAGCTCCGTTAGTTACCATCAACATCCGTCCATTTTGAATTGTGGGCCCCAGTTTTTTGTCCACGTGTCATCCACCATGTCTATTGACCATTGTTTGACCCCACATTTGATCACTAGGAGTATGAGGTGGATGAAATATATACGGAGACAAGCTTGACTAAATGGCGTCAACTGGGGCTGACAATGTCGATGTCGATGAAGGAAATACGAAGACAAGCTTGACTGCGCAGGGGCGGACGGTTTTTCGCCGGACACCAAGGCTTCAAGGACAGTGGCAGCGGAGCAAGATGATTCATAATCATCGAAGTCTAATCCCAGCCCAAGTCCTATGCTATCCCATAGCTTCACCACGCTCTTGCTGTTCGCGATCTCCGATAGCGAAAAAATCTCTCCGATCCTGCAGCGACATCGATGCCTCACTTTACCACTCTGCAACTGGTCATCAAGCGGATGACCGGAGCCTCTGACCAGGAAATATTCATCCACGCGCCGCCAGTAGAAAGATCCAGATGACTCAGCTTGCTCATCTTCGTGTTCTTCGTACTCCGATGATACAGTGGACGGTGACGAGTAGCTTCCATCCTCGCCATCAGAGCAACTACTATAATCATCGAGATCGCTAAGAAGATTACTGGAAGCAAGAGACTGAGTCTCGTGGCGCAATCTAAGGATGAGAATCTTGATTCTGTTGATGATACTCCCGAAGGCAGCAACAAGAGCGGGAATCACAGCACTCCATTTGCAGAAATTGTAAGCTGCGGAAACAGATTGAATACCTGGGAAAGATGAAGAAGCAATCTGGAAATTGTTGATTCTGTGAATTACAGGAACTTCCATGGTTGCTTCGGAAGAAAAAATTAGAGAGAGATTGAAGAAAGGAAAAGAAAAACAGAAGCTGGAAGGAGAATGATTGAACATAACTGGGGATAAAGAAACAGCGGCGGGAAGAAGCAAGAGAAAATGGGTGGACACGTGGATGAAACTGATTGGTTGAAGGGAGAGTACCCAAAGCCAAATGGCAAGTGACATTGGGATGGGAGATGGATTTTATTTAGTAGGCAACATGTGTACAATAAAAGGGGGCCCACAATTCGAAATGTACGGAGGGGGTAACTGGTACTTTTAGACCATTTTATAATGATGATGGGTAGTTTTGCACCCAAAGAATATATGGTGTCAGACACACATGTGACATATGTAGATGAAACTTCGCTCTATCCCAAGACCAATATTAGAACAAGTTATTAAAAAAAAGATGGGGAAAATGACACCAATGTCCCAATTAAGAAAATTAAGAAAAATAATACTACCTCCGGTCCTAAATATAAAACACAGTTGACTGTTTTTTTTAGAGATTAAGGAAGCTAAATAAATTACTTAATCCTATCATTTGTTGCGTATCCTTAGATTATATATCAATTTATAAGTTAAACAAAATAATTTAGACAAAAAATGATAAATATAAATACTTTAAAATAATTTAATTAATTTCCTTAATCTCTCCAAAAAAAATTAAATTTGTCTTATATTTAGAACCGGAGGGAATATTAGAAGAGTCTCAATTTGTTAATGTCAAATGAAAGAGCAACCATTAACAAGTGGAAAAACTATCAATAATACGTTTTTCAACTTTTCTGACATTATTTTCTTTAGCTGGGATCTTAATGTCATTTCCTCGAAAAAGAATCATCACATTTAACTGATTTTATGCCCTTTCAGGTTACTGAGCAGCATGCCTAGAACCTTCTCCCCTAGTAGAGCTGCAAGTCCAAAACTGGCACAAACTTGGGCTTTAAATTTTCTGGCAAGGTGCTTCATGTCTTAAAAACTTGTTTCAAACTTGCTTTGAAACTCGAAGTCTAAAAAACTTTCTAGCATCTGTAAGGCACGTCTCTAAAGCATTTATTATTCACCACCAAACCATAATGCATTCACAGGAAAAATTCCACAAATATATATCAATTGTGGGCAATCTTTTCTTGATCAAGTTATTACATTGGTCGCCAAGACTCTTGTGGTGTAGCATAGCGGCACTGCTTGCATGTTCAAACCGCATCTGAAAGCATTTAGCTAGCCGAACTTAAAAAAAGGGTTATTACATCCACCAAGTCAAGAAGATAAGGAAGCACTTCAGTCATCTTTTTTTATAATTAGTGGTCTTTTTGGCATACCTTCAACTAGCTGATGGGAGAAAAACCCTTATGAGCTCTTTCACATTAGCCTTTTTCCTACAGGTAGGGCATTTACCCTGTGCATTTATTGCAGCCTTAATGCAACTCTTGCAGAAAATATGACCACACCTTGTCGACATTTCTTCTACCAAAGGATCCATACATATTGGGCAGTTGAAAACTGGCTCTTTGGGGGGTTCAGGAGACTTCCTCACATTCTTTTTCTGCAAAAAATGAATATTCAAATTCAGCACTTTGAATATTCCGGTACACATCCAGAGTCAGCTATCAATAATTTCTTTATTTGCTTGAGTCAGTAGTGACAAGATCCCAAGGACTAAGAAGAATTTACATTTCAGTCCATTGGATTAAAATACAGATCCCCTGCTGCTAGAGCAATCATCATTGCCATGGAAAAGCTGCTTTATCCAAACAAGTTAAACTCGCCGAGTGTATTTTGAACATACAAGAAATTATACAAAAAGAAAAGTAACACAGGTGAGAAGGCATGGATACCCTCCATGGAAAAACAGAAAAGAAACTGAGAACTACGACGGAAACATATATTTTTAATGCACTTTGTTAAGCAAGGATTCATAAATTGGAACTTTATAAATTTTGCGCTAACTTGAGGGAGGGTCCAAACCATTCATGTGTAACCAAAAATTGACAACCAAGTCACAATGAAGTATTAAGACTGTAAAAAACGAGTAAGAATTTTTAATGTTATTTACCTCCTCGGTTAAAATTAAGTTCATTATGTAACTTTGCTTTGGTCAATTGATCGACTAAATTTACCTTTTGGTAAGCCTCTTCTTGCCAATCATCCCCACCAGATTTTCCAGTCAGTGCAGTTGAACCTAGAGAAGCTACAATATAGTTGTATGATACACAAATAAGCATCAAGGGCTCAACAATTGGTATCTTCGAAAAAATAGAAGACATGTTGAAATGCTAGAGCCATGAACTGAAAAAAAAAAGTGAAGCGACAGAATGAAACGGCATATATTCAATAACATACATGATGATGAAAAAGGAAGAGTTCTCTGCGACTGATATGATTGCTTTTGTTGATCAAGTACATTTTGCTGTTGAGGAGTATTCAGAGAGTTTTGTTGAAGGGAGCTCGCTTCAGCCTGCTGCAGGAAATTCACAAAACTCTGAAAGTTTGTTGATTGCATCTGAGAGTTCATTTGATTTTCATGAGATTGCACTTGAGTAAGTTGGGACTGTGACTGTGGTACTGGGTGCATATGAGGCGGAGGAAGTTGCCCTCCCTGCATAGAAGACATAGCTTTCCGGGGCCTATTTGTTTCTATAAAGTTTAAGATCTGCTTCTCATATGAAACCAATTTTTCCTTGAAACTAGGCAGAACACTGCTCTTGGAAACCTGTAGAAATGCCATGATGCGCTCCAACATTGTTTTGAATATCTTCAGCTTTAAAAGTTTATCTGACCTGGGTCCATCTGGAAGGGCTTCATGCTGATAGACAAAAACCAGGGAGGTTAGATAAAGCTTCATCAGATGCGTGGATTAATTATACACAAACTCAAGGCAAATTAAGAGCTTTCTTTTGGCAAGAGGTGATGGAATGATGCTTAGTACATGCCGCAATGGTTGAACAGTGCAAATATTATTCCAGTTTGAAGCAACCAAAGCAGCCATAATTGCTATGGAAAGGCTACTTTACCCATAGAAGTTAAATTCGCCGAGTGTATTTTGAACAAACAAGAACTTGTACCAAAAAGAAAATAATACAAGAGCGAAAGAATGGATATCCTCCAAAGGAAAAACAGAAAAGAAACAAAAAACAATGGAAAACATAAAAAAAAAAAAAAACAAGAGATGAAGTACCTGCTGAAGTTTAGCTTCAATTTTCTGGTGCATTTCAGACAATTCTGGCAAGTATGATTCTTTCATGGACTTGATCTGTAAGTCAAAATTAACAGAAACAGAGAACCAAAACATTCAAAACTGAGAACTACGATGGAAATATATTTTCATTCTTGTGAATGCTTTTTTAAGCAAGGTTTTACAAATTGGAACTACCCACGTATTGTGCTAACTTGAGGGAGGGTCCAAACAAAACTGAGAACTACGATGGAAATATATTTTCATTCTTGTGAATGCTTTTTTAAGCAAGGTTTTACAAATTGGAACTACCCACGTATTGTGCTAACTTGAGGGAGGGTCCAAACAAATCACGAGGGTAACCAAAAATTGACAACCAAGTCTCATTGAAGTATAAGACTGTAAAAAATTGAGTAACAATTTTTAATGTTATTTACCTCCTAGACTAAAAATAAGTTCATTATGTCACTTTACTTTGGGCAATTGATCGACTATATTCTGAAGTTCCAGCCCATGTTCATGCAGAAATGAAGTGATAAGAAAAAGGGATATTACCTTTAGGTACACCTCTTCTTTCCAATCATTCTCTTCAGGTCTTCTGGTCTGTGTTGTTGATTCAAGAGAAGCTACAATATAGTTATATGATATACAAATAATCATAAAGGGCTCAACAATTGGCATCCTACCAAAAACAGAAAGTAACAGATGAAAGAAAAAATAGAAGACTTGTTGAAATCCTAGAGCCATTAACTGACAAAAGCAAAATGACAGAATGAAACGCATATATGTGATAACATACTTGATGAGTTTGGAAGAGCCCTTTGTGACCGATATAATTGCTGTTGTTGATCAAGTAGTACAGTTTGCTGTTGAAGCAAAGAACTCGAAGCCTGAAGTCTTTGCTGCATATCTCGTTGCAAGGGGTTAGTATGCAAGCTTGAGTTGCCAGACTGAGTTGCAAGCTTCTGTTGTAGTTGTAACCCTGGGATGTTACGGCCCAACTGTTGCTGATGCAAGTTGGCGAGATTGTTTTGCTGATTTATCAACTGCTGCGGGTGTTGCTGGTGAAGCTGCAGGATTGGAAGATTATTCTGCTGCCCAACAAGCGATCTCAGATGTTGCTGCATATCAACATCATTCTGTTGCCCAAGTAGCTGAGGGTGTTGCATGGTTGTTACATTTGACTGTAGCGCTAGAAGGTGCTGCTGCTGCTGTGGAGCCAATATTGGCTGTTGAGAAATTGGGATTTGTTGCTGGTTATTAATTGATGTATTTTGTTGTTGTTGTTGCCTGATAACAGATTGGGACTCTTGCTGCAGCATAGGTTGCGTTGGCTGTTGAACATTATTAGCTTGCTGATTCTGATTAGGCACTGGAACAGCATGTGACAGCCCTGGATTGTGAACTTGAGACTGCATAGGAATTCCTATAATAATAAACGAAAGAAAGAAAGACAGAGAGTTTATTACTGAAGTCAGAGGACCAAGAACCAAGAAATTAGCTCTTTAGTCATAGGAATCAAAACCCAAACATGAGATCAATAATTTATAACAAGGAGATAGAGCAATTATATCAGTAATAACTATATTGTATTATATCAGTAATAATTTATAACAAGGAGATAGAGCAAGGTATGGGAAAAAGAAACTGCAAATGTGATAGAAATCAAATCGCTATGGGCTGATTTATTCCAGAAAAAATAAGCGTCTTAGGACTAATTAGGAATTAATTAGTAATATTTATTATTTAATGATTTCAGCAATATTATTTTAGATATTATTCTAGATATTTCAGAATAAATGGAATATCCACAAGTAGGATTTTAGATATTCTTTAGTATTTTAGATTTAGATATTATTTTAGTATTTTTCATATTATTTGGATTTCCTAGTTTGAATTTTTAATTAGATTTTCATCTCTCTGTACTCCTATAAAAAGGGCTTCTTGCCTACTCAATAAAGCATTGAATATTTTGAGATTTTATTAAACACTTGGAGATCCTCCTAGGCTGTTCTAGAGAGATTAGTTAAATACTTGCTATCCCTCTTTTACAGAGTATTTTAGCTTTCCGTTTTTTCCTACCGTTCTTCTTCCTTTTTCTGTTTTCGGTATTCATCAAATTGGCATCAGAGCCATTTCCGGTCCACCATGGTTCAAACGCGATCTTCCCACACAACACCATCGTCCGACGCCAACCCATCAGCACACGCGATTCCATCACACGAAACCGTGCCAGCCGCGACTACCGCTGATCATCTCGCCACCATTACCGCACGGCTCAAAGCTCTCGACGAGTTGAGAGAGAAGGTGAACGCATTGGAAATTTCGGCCTCGCGCCCACACCGTAACAGAGGGCGATCGCACAATTCTGCCGAGGACAGTGACAATGATTTTGATGCATCTCGGCGCAATCCACGTACACCATACACTAAGCTCGACTTTCCGAAGTTCGATGGAGGCGACCCGAGAGAATGGGTTCTGAAGGCTAAAAAGTTCTTTCGTTATTATGATACACTGGAGGATGATCGAGTCGATGTCGCTGCCATGTAACTGGAGGGCAACGCTCTGGATTTGTTCTCCTGGCTCAATGCACAGCGGACTATATTATATTGGGAAGATTTGGTTAAGGCCCTCCAAGAACACTACGGTCCGCCGGAATATCTCAACCCCGATGAGAATTTGTGCAGTATCAAGCAGACTGGCTCTATTCAAGACTACCAAAAAGAATGGGCAAAGAGAGTAGCATTAATTGCGAATTGGCCAGAACATTGTCTTCTAGGCGTTTTCATGAACGGACTTAAAGAGGAATTAAGGTCGAACGTCCGAATTCACAAACCGCGGAGTGTTTACAGGGCCGCTAGCCTTGCCTTGGAATTCGAAAAACAACTCACAATTACCCGTGGGAACAAATCTGTTTCTTCGACATATCGACAATCTTATTCCCACGATCATGTAACTCGTGATTCATACTCCACGGGATCATCGAAGTTTTTCTACGTCTACTACAGTCATAGGGAAGTATCCTGCACTAAACCCATCTTCTTCATCATTCCCGCCCCAATCGGGACGTGTGTCGGCTGTGGATTCCAAACGTCAAAGGCGACTCGACAAAGGGTTATGTTTCCGGTATGCCGAACCCTTTCGCCCAGGTCACCGCTACAGCGCGTCCTTCACATTAATGGAGGTTGATGATGATGGCAACCCTCTGCCTGAACAACTAGAGTCCATTGTCGAATCTGACAAAGATGATACTGAGGAGCCCGAGGTAGCATTCAATGTCATCTTAGATACACCTTCGGCCTCCACCATGAAGTTAAAAGGTTATATTTCCTCTAAACAGGTACTACTATTAGTAGACAGTGGGTCTGCCTATAATTTTATTTCCACTAAATTGATACAAGAACTCGGCATTTCGACTAGCACAGTTCCTTCCTTTGGAGTTCAAATTGGGGATGGCTGAGTTATTCGCTGTAACCAAGTCTGCAAGGATCTGGAGGTCCACCTGTCCGGTTTAACAATTAAACAGGATTTCTACCCCTTCTCCTTAGCTGGGTCAGACTTAGTGTTGGGTATTAAATGGTTAGCATCCCTCAATACAGTGCAGGCAAACTGGAACGATATGTTCATGATTTTCTGGGTTAAAGGAAAAAAATACAAGTTGCAAGGGGAACCTCCAAAGACTGCTCCTCAGGCTTGTCTCAAGAGTTTGGAGTTTCACCAAACAAAAACAGCAAAGCGTACTGCCTTAGATGTATCAAAGATCTTTCAAGGCTTTTCTGCTGTTTTTGAAGAGCGAACCTCATTGCCACCCTTCCGTGGCCACTATCACACGATTTCGTTGCTGCCAGGGACGCCTCCACCTAATTTGAGACCCTATCGTTATCCTCATTACCAAAAGGATGAGATTGAATCTCAGGTGTGCACCTCATTAGACCGAGGATTCATCCGTCCTAGTTCTAGTCCGTTTGCCAGTCCCGCCTTACTGGTTAGCAAGAAAGATGGAACTTGACGGTTGTGTGTGGATTATCGTCGTCTCAACAAAATTACGATCCCAGATAAGTATCCTATACCTAACATTGATGAATTATTAGATGAACTGCATGGTGCTAGATATTTTTCGAAAATTGATTTACGATCTGGGTATCATCAAATCCGGATATTACCTTCCAATATTCATAAAACGGCATTTAGAACCCACTCTGGTCATTATGAATTTGTGGTCATGCCATTTGGCCTTACTAATGCCCCAGCAACTTTCCAAGCTATCATGAATAACCTATTCCGCCCATACCTGAGGAAATTTGTGCTCGTCTTCTTTGACGACATTTTAATCTACAGTACTTCGGCACAAGATCATTTCAAGCATCTTCGGGTTATTTTCCAGATCCTACAACAACACTTTTTTTTTGCCAATGCTAAGAAGTGTTTTCTGGGTCAAACAAGGGTTGACTACTTGGGACACATTGTTACTAGTAAGGGTGTAGAAGTCGTTCCTGAAAAAATTAAGGCTGTCGTCCATTGGCCTGCTCCACAATCAGTGAAAGACTTGCGCGGTTTCCTAGGCCTCACCGGCTATTATCGGAGGTTTGTGAAAAATTATGGCCTCATTACTAGACCGTTAACCGACTTAACAAAAAAGGTGCCTTTTAGTGGGATGCTCAAACAACTTTTGAAGAACTCAAAATAGCTCTCACTACCACTCCGGTCCTTCACTTACCGGACTTTCAACAATCTTTTACTGTTGAGTGTGACACATCTGGGAACGGTATTGGGGCCGTACTCATGCAAAATGGTCATCCTGTAGCATACTTCAGCAAGGGATTCTCCTCAAATCGTTACAAATCAGCTTATGACCGGGAGTTACTGGCGTTGGTCCTTTCATTACAAAAATGGCGCCACTACTTATTAGGTAACCATTTTTACGTACAAATTGACCATCACAGCTTGAAGCACTTGTTAGACCAGAAGATTGTGACCACTTCTCAACAACGACTTCTAGTCAAACTCCTTCCTTTTGATTTTACCATTCGTTATAAACCAAGGAAGGAGAATGCAACCGCTGATTCTTTATCGAGGTGGCCTCAGCAGGTTGACTTTTTCCAAATGGTAATTCCCATGGCACACGACTTAGATCAACTTCCGCAAGCACTATTGGAGGACCCTGAAACTAGGGCAAAGATAGAGGAGTTGCAGACACACCCTGATCATCACTCTCATTTCCACTTTGTAAATGGTCAGTTATTCTACAAGACACGTTTAGTTATACCCAATAACGTCCCACTCAGAGAAAAATTGTTGGCCAAAGCTCATGCAACGCCAACTGGGGGGCATGGTGGGTACCTCAAGACCCTGCGACGGTTAAATGATCAAGTATATTGGCGAGGAATGAAAAACGATGTCAAGTACCATGTCCAATGCTGTCACACTTGTCAACAGAATAAATATCAAACCTTAGCACCTGCGGGACTTTTACAACCACTTCCTATCCCGAAGCATATTTGGGAGGATATTTCTCTTGATTTTATTACAGGGCTCCCTAAGTCCCAAGGTTTTGATGTGATATTAGTGGTGGTCGATCGTCTCAATAAATACAGCCACTTCATTGCCCTCACTCACCCTTATACTGCTAAAACCGTCGCCACCGCCTTTTGCCAAGAAATTGTTCGCTTACACAGCATACCAAGGTCTATCGTCTCTGATAGGGAACCTCTCTTCCTCAGTCACTTCTGGCAGGAGTTATTTCGTTTAAGTCAAACCCGCTTAAACATGAGCACATCATACCACCCCCAGTCTGATGGACAAACAGAGGTAGTCAATCGATGCCTCGAGACTTACTTGCGTTGCTTTGCACATGATCAACCTAAACAATGGAGTAAGTTTCTTTGTTGGGCAGAATTTTCCTTCAACATTGGGTTTTATGTGGCTGCTAATACTTCCCCTTTTAAAATGGTTTATGGTCGTGATCCACCGCCTCTCTTCCCTTATATCAAAGGTGAAACACGGGTTGCTGAATTAGAAGAACAACTTGAAACACGTGACGCTATGTTACGAGTTTTAAAAGGGAATCTCCTTAAAGCTCAACATCGGATGAAGTTACATGCTGATCAACATCGTCGGGACCTTGACTTTAACCCAGAGGACGCAGTTTGGTTACGAATTCAACCGTATCGACAACGATCTTTGGCTTGATCTAGGTTTCAGAAATTGTCTCCACGTTTCTTTGGACCCTTCACAATGGCTAGACGAATTGGTAAGGTAGCCTACGAGCTAGACCTCCCTTCAACTGCCAAAATCCATCCTGTCTTTCATGTGTCTCTACTCCGTCCTGCATATGGCCAGCACGCACCTACTCATCCTCCTTCTCTTCCACTCTCATCTGATATGGAGCTTATAATACACCCTTCCAAAGTGTTACAGCATCGTTGGACACCGGATCACAGATTGGACATACTTGTGGCATGGCAGAATCACCCTTTTAAGGAAGCTACTTGGGAGGAGTACGATCTCGTTGCGGAACAATTTCCTCAGTTTCGCCTTGAGGACAAGTCGACTTTCCATGGGGAAAGATATGATAGCAATCCAAATCGCTATGGGCTGATTTATTCCAGAAAAAATAAGCGTCTTAGGACTAATTAGGAATTTATTAATAATATTTATTATTTAATGATTTCAGCAATATTATTTTAGATATTATTCTAGATATTTCAGAATAAGTGGAATATCCACAAGTAGGATTTTAGATATTCTTTAGTATTTTAGATTTAGCTATTATTTTAGTATTTTTGATATTATTTGGATTTCCTAGTTTGAATTTTTAATTAGATTTTTATCTCTCTGTACTCATATAAAAAGGGCTTCTTGCCTACTCAATAAAGCATTGAATATTTTGAGAGTTTATTAAACACTTGGAGATCCTCCTGGGCTGTTCTAGAGAGATTAGTGAGATACTTGCTATCCCTCTTTTACAGAGTATTTTAGCTTTCCGTTTTTTCCTACCATTCTTCCTTTTTCTATTTTCGGTATTCATCAAAATGTATTATAAACTGATAGAGCCAACCTGTTCAAACATAGTTACAGAAGGAGGTTTAGGCAGAAACATACTCCAGGCAAGATGCTTTAGGCACACCAGAAAGTTGACTTTTGACTTATTACTACTTTGGTGATACTAGCAGACCTAGCTAACTGTTATCATAGTAGACTTGTATTTTGTGCCAGATTGCCTTGGGTCCTGTGTTGACCCTTTTGTTCTTTCTGTTTTGCTGTTATGTTATATAACGGTTAGTAGTTAGGAGGAGAGACATCTTTTGACAGAGAGTGGTGGTGAGGAGTGCTAGCCTCTTGAATTGCTAGGTCATTAGTGTATGCAAGTGTGTTTATTTTATCCAGTTGTAACTTCCATCTCCCACTTAGTTGGAAGAACAATTTTATCATTAATCAAATCCAGTATTATTCATTATTTTATTGAGTTCAGATCCTTGGTTCCTATTATTTTGGTATCAGAGCGGTGAGGTTTTGAGAAGGTTCCGATGGAGAAGTTAATAGAGGACATGCAAGGGATGAAAAAGACGAAGGCCAATTCATCTAAGAAGGTCGAAGAACTGATGACGACTATGAATATTATGCGAGAGTTGGTGATGAGGAAGGAGACAACTAGTCAGAAGAAACTAGGGCATAAGGAGACGACCAACATACCTGAAGATAAGGAGGCCCAAACTAAGGATGATGTGTCGAGCGTTGGTGACCGAGAAAAGGATATGTGGAAATACCGAAAGTTGGAGTTGCCAATGTTCAACGTGGAAGACCCACTGGGATGGCTTTTCCGGATTGAATAATATTTCCAAGTCAGTGCCAACGGAGAGACAGAGAAGTTAGGAGCAAGGGTCATGTGTCTCAAAGGCAAAGTGTTGAGTTGGTACCAATGGAAGGAGAAAAGGATGATGATAAGTACTTGGAGTCAGTTCTAAAGGGAGATGCTTGAATGTTTCCACTCTTCTCAACCCGGTGGGGACTATAGGATTCTGTTTGCAACCTGTCAAGAACAATCAGTTCTTGAATACATGGAAGATTTCAAAAGATTGACTACACCGCTACAAGACGCCTCAGAGGGGTGTATGATCAGTGCTTTTCTTAATGGGTTGAAGCTGGAGATATAAGAGCTCAAGCTTGCTGACGTGATTAAGGAAGCCCTATGCACCGAAGAGAAATAGCAAATACTTGAGAACAAGAAAAATTCTAGGGCGGCATGTGCCCCACGTGTGAATACTGGGCCCCGAACCGGTTCAACCCAGCCCTTCTTCTCATGGGTCACCCCAATACCCGAGCCCACAAGAGGGTTTGCCTCTACTACAGCCCTGGTTAGTACGGAAAACACTAGGCGACCCGAGACTAAGAATGGAGAAAAGAAAGTAGCGAGTAGCTTCACTGGTTCGTCGTCAATCAAATGAGGGGGAGCTCATATCGTTTGTCGCACTCGGAGATCACGAGAAGAAAAGAGCTTGGACTCTACTTCAAGTGTGGTGGCAAGTATAGACCAGCTCACGTGTGTAGAAACAAAAATCTGCACTGGTGGTTATAGAGATAGAGGACGAAGACGCCGAACCTAGAGAAGGCAAATCTGAGCAAGACTGGGGAGTTAATGAGACAGAAGGTGGTACGTCGACCTACATAAAGCTTTCAATGAACTCCATGTTGAGTTTCAGGAGTAATCACACAATGAAGATGAGGATGACTAAATGGAGAAAAAATCATGGTCCTAATTGACAATGGAGCCACCCATAACTTCCTCTCAGACCAGCTCCTAAAACGAGCGACAGTGGAGACTGAGGAGGTCGCCAAATATTCAGTAACCATCGGAGAAAGTCATTCTATACAGTGCCGACATCATTGTAGGGATATAAAGCTTTCGGTACAAGAATTGGAGGTGAATTAGACCTTCTATCCTTTTCCGCTTAAGGGGGTCGAAGTTGTGTTGGGAGTGGAATGGTTGAAGTCGCTAGGGGAGGTTAAGGTTGATTGGGGGTGGCTAACGATGATAGGGAAAGGGAAGAGCAAGGTTAGTTTGCAAGGAGAGCCTACGCTTTCTCGTACTCAGGTTTCTTTCAAGTCCTTGCTACGGTTGATTAAAAAACAAGGTGCAGGATTTTTGGTTAAGTGGTGGAATTGAGGGGGGAGATGAATATTGTTGCTCACTAACACCCGAGTTTCAAGCTTTGGTGGCTAAATACCACGCAGTGTGTCACAACTCAAAAAAGTTGCCTCCTCATCGGTCACAAGATTATGCCATAGTCATTAAGCCAGGGGAACAAAAACCGAACGTCTGCCCTTATCGTTATCCCCATGAACAAAAATATGACATAGAGATGATGGTGAGGGATATGCTTCAAGCAGGGATTATATCATTGCACAAGCAAGCAACAACCCGCATTCAAGTCCCGTCTTGCTAGTTAAAAGAAGGATGGGAGTTGGAAGTTTTGTGTTGATTACCAGGCATTGAACAAGATCACTGTGCTGGACAAATTTCCCATTCCAACTATTGATGAGCTGTTGGACAAACTAAAGGGGTCCACGGTATACTCAAAACTGGATTTAAAGTCAGGCTACCACTAGATTCAAATTAAAGTCGGTGATAAGCACAAGACAGCCTTTCGGACACACGAAGGTCATTATGAGTTTAAGGTAATGCCGTTTGGCCTTACTAATGCTCCTTCCACTTTTTAATTCCTAATGAATGATATATCTACAAAATATTTGCGAAAATTTGTGTTGGTATTCTTTGATGATATCCTTATTTATAGCTGTGCAATGTGTACTCACCTAAAGCACTTAGACAAAGTGCTATCTATTTTGAAGGAAAACCAGCTGGTTATCAAGTTAAAAAAATGCAGTTTTGCACAGCCTCAAATTGAATATCTCGGGCATATCATCTCTAGAGGAGTGCATGCCAAACCGGCCAAAATTGAGAGTATGATTCAATGGCCGAAGCCCAAGAATATCAAGTCTTTGAGGGGCTTCCTGGGTAAGACTGGGCATTACCAAAGGTTCGTTAAGAACTACAGGAAAATAGCAAAGCCATTGACCAATGTAATCAAGAAAGATGTGTTTAAATGGTCCCAAGAGGCTACTACTGCCTTTGAGCACCTCAAGGCATCCCTGACCCAGCTGCCCGTCCTTGCGATCCTAGACTTTTCAGCTCCATTTGAGTTAGAAATGGACGCTTCAGAGACTGGAATTAGAGTGGTATTGATGCAGGAGGGCCAACCGATCACTTACTACAACCAAAAACTCTCCAAACGAGCTCAACATGCTCAGTATATGAGAGGGAATTAATGGCAATAGTGATGACTAACAAAAAATGACGACACTACTTGTGGGGGCAAAAATTCATGATCCAGACAGACCAAAAGGCACTTAAGTACTTGCTGGAACAACGAATAATAGAGGAGCCAGCAGAAATGGGTGTCAAAGCTGCTCAGATTTAATCTCGAGATTGTGTAGAAGCCCAGGAAAGAAAATCAGGCCACTGATGCGTTGTCAAGGCAAGAAGAATTCCTGGAACTACAAGGCTTTTCATTGTAGCAGTGCATTGATTTAGAAGAATGGGAAAAAGAGGTGCAAGCTGATCCTAAATTAAGCAATATTATGCATCGACTTATCACCAATCAAGAAAATGTGGAAGGTTTGCTAAAAGGGTGTCTACACTACAAGGTGCAGCTGGTTTTACCCAAGATGATATGTAAACATAATAATAATTTGAAAATATAGCCGTTAGGCTAATTTCTGTTGCAAAGTCAGTTAGTTAAGAAATTAGAAGGGTTAGTTAGTTAGTTTTAGTCTTAGCTTGGTCATTAAGTCAATATAGCCTATAAATAGAGGCTTCTACCTATTGTAATCAGGCTTTTTGCAATGTGAATAATAGGAGTATAATCGTTCCTTTTCTCTCTCTGTTCTTTTCTCTCTAATCTCTTCTACTTCTTCAATCCTCTCTTTCTCTTCTGATTCTCTTCTTTTCTACCTTAATTCCCAATTCTATAAACATTCAAATTACAAACTTCTATCAGTGGTATCAGAGCATTCGTTTCTTGGCCTAGGATTATTGGCTCGTCACTCACTGCTGAATGGTAGAAACAAGATCCCAAGAAAATTCAAGACTCATGGAAGAGAAACTGCAAGCGATTTTTGATTTCACGCATTTAAGGCAAACTGGGACGGTGGCTGAATTCAACACCAAGTTCGATCAATCAGTTCACGGCAAAGTTGGACTTGACTGAGGCATACCTGGTCGAGGCTTACGTGGGTGCTTTAAAGGAGGAAATCGCTATCTCGGTGCGGCTATTTAATCCAAGAAACTTGCAAGAAGCACGCCTATTCGCACGTACCCAGGAGATTGGGGTCAATAGGAAGGCCGAGAAAGCAAGGAAGGCTTTGGAAGATCAAAGCCAGAACTAGACGCCTCTGTTCATCAAGTCCGAGATCCAAGACGCTTCTGTCGAACAAAAACCAGAGGAACAAGAACCTTCGGTCGTTCAAGAAACAAATGATGACGAAAAACTCAAACTCCGAACCATGCCAGATGTGAGCGAGACGACAAAAGAATCGACTTTTAAGCAAAGAATCATTGTTCGGACAGTAAAAGCGTTCACGACAAAGGAAGAAGCAAAGTATCATGAGAAAAACTTGTGCTTTTTCTGCCATGAACAGTTCTCTCATGATCACAAGTGTGCGCAGCGACAAAAGATGCAACTGCACTTGGTTCTTCTTGAAGGTGATAATGAAGACCTGGAACCGATGATTCAAGAACAAGAAGCAGAGGATGATATAGAAATAGAATGTCCCTACATCTCTCTTCACGCAACTGAAGGCACTGCCCATTCTGAATCTATGTGTGTTTCGAGCACTCTTGGAAGTTCTCTGGTTGTGTCACACAACATCCCTTCGCTCTCGACGCCGATGATAGTTGTTCTCTTGCTGCCTCAAAGTTTGACTTCTTTATTTCCAGCTCCGTTCCAGTCATTTAATCAATGGTCTTTGTAAAGTAATGAAAACACCTATGCGCATGTTTCTAGGAGCATGGACCCAGGTTTGTGGGATGTTCAAAAGGTTATGTGGCTGAATAAAGTTGAGTTGGAAGAGTCAAATTCACAGCTGGATACCACTCTGTTTAATCTGCAGAAGTATAGTGGTGGGTCACAGCTGGATAGCGGTTTCTTTCCCTGTCAGAAATATTTTGCAAATTCCCTGGGTTTTTTAATTTTAGATGAGCACTTGGGCTTTCAAGTTGATAGTGCATACATGAGCCCAATAACTTTACAATTGGGTCTTGCACAGTCTGAGTATATCTTTCCTCACGGGTTGCAAATATGGGTCTCAATTCTTTTATTCTCTCCTACACACAAACTGCTGCTAGTTTGGTTTAGGGGATAGTTGATTGTAATGCTCTTTGGAAGGTTTTGCTCCCTAAGTAGAAAAGCGAAGGGGGAGAGTGCAACTGCTGTAAAGGTCAACGTGAAGGAAATAGATACTAGTTTCAAGACTACAAATTACAAGGTTGTCTGCACTGTTTAGCAGAATTTTAGATGATTTCAATTTAGCATTTTGTTGTTTAGCATCCTTGAGGGCAAGGATGTTTGGAGAGGGGGGTATTGATATGTAAACATAATAATAATTTGAAAATATAGCCGTTAGGCTAATTTCTGTTACAAAGTCAGTTAGTTAAGAAATTAGAAGGGTTTGTTAGTTAGTTTTAGTCTTAGCTTGGTCATTAAGTCAATGTAGCCTATAAATAGAGGCTACTACCTATTGTAATCAGGCTTTTTGCAATGTGAATAATAGGAGTATAATCGTTCCTTTTCTCTCTCTGTTCTTTTCTCTCTAATCTCTTCTACTTCTTCTTCTTCAATCCTCTCTTTCTCTTCTGATTCTCTTCTTTTCTACCCTAATTCCCAATTCTATAAACATTCAAATTACAAACTTCTATCACAAGAACTCATCACGAATCCCTTTACTACCCCAAGATTATCATGACTCACCAATCCAAGGCCATTCGGGTTACCTTCACACATGCAAGAGGCTTGCTAAAGTGGCATATTAGAAAGGAATGAAACGGGATATTCAGCAATATGTGGCACGGTGTGGTGTTTGCCAGAGAAACAAATATCAAGCTCTTTCTCCAGCCGGTTTGATGCAGCCACTTCCAATTCCACAAGGAATTTTGGGAGCATATTAGCATGGATTTTATTACCGGGTTGCCAAATCAAAGAGTATGACACCATTTTGGTGGTAATGGACAGATTCACCAATTATGCTCATTTCCTCCCTCTTTCTCACCCCTTTCAAGCCAAGGATGTGGCTGACCTATTTGTTAATGAGGTGGTAAAATTGCATGGATTTCCAAAGACTATCGTCTCTAACAGTGATCACATTTTTGTGAGCCAATTTTGGCGAGAGCTATTCAAGCATGCCAGTACCAAACTCTGTTTAAGCTCGGCCTACCATCCCGAGTCCGACAGGCAAACGAAGGTCTTGAATCGAGGACTAGAGACATATTTGCGATGCTTCACAAGTGACAAACCGAATATGTAGGCTAAGTGGTAACCGTGGGCAGAATACTGGTATAATACTTCCTACCAAAGTGTAGCTGATATGACCCCTTTCAAGGCTGCATAAGGAAGCGATCCACCAACATTCCTTAAGCTGCAAGAAGAGTCCTCAACTATTGACGCAGTCAAATTCATGATCGCAATATTATTATTGACACCTTGAAGGAAAATTTTTCTAAGGCACAAGAACAGATAGGGAACCAAGCCAATAAACATAGGCGAGATGTCTAGTTTGAGATAGGCGAATTGGTGTATGTTAAGATTAAGCATTATTGGTTACGCACGTTGGCCAAGAGAATTAATGAGAATCTGAGTCCGACGTTTTATGGGCCTTTCAAGATTCTCGAAAAGGTGGGGGCAGTAGCATACTAGCTGGAACTTCCCCCCACCGCATGTGTACACCCGGTTTTCCATGTGTCTAATCTTAAAAATCTGTCTAGTCAGCTCTGGTAACTCCTCATATCCCTGTTGCACTATCTGAATAGATGGAGATGCAGGTTCAACCTCTTGACATTTGTAAGGTCAAAAGACTCCTAGATGGCCGCATGAAGGTGCTATTGGAATGGAAAGACCTACCAGACCTTGAAAACTCTTAGGAGGATGCCGCCACAATTGCCCAACAATTCCCCGATTTTCCCCTTGAGGACAAGGTGAATCTTTTAGGAGGCGGGTAATGATAGAGCCAACCTATTTAAACATAGTTATAGGAGGAGGTATACAGCCAACCTATTTAAACATAGTTATAGGAGGTGGTTTAGGCAAAAACATACTCCAGGCAAGATGCTTTAGGCACACCAAAAAGTTGACTATTGACTTATTACTATTTTGGTGCTACTAGCAGACCCAGCTTACTTTTATCATAGTAGACTTGTATTTTGTGACAGATTGTCTTGGGTATTTTATGGTAGATTGTCTTGGGTCCTGCGTTGACCCTTTTGTTCTTTCTGTTTTGCTGTTTTATTATATAACGGTTAGTAGATAGGAGGAGAGGCATCTTTTGACAGAAAGTGGTGGTGAGGAGAGTGCTAGCCTCTTGAATTGCTGGGTCATTAGTGTGTGCAAGTGTGTTTATTTTATCCAGTTGTAACTTCCATCTCCCACTGAGTTGGAAGAATAATTTTATCATTAATCAAATCCAGTATTACTCATCATTTTAAGTTTAGATCCTTGGTTGCTATCGTAAAACTAACAGCGAATCTTATGGAAAAAATGTGTGTTTGTAAAGCTATCAATCATCACATAAACTGTCACTACTAAGTGCTGGCTAGATGTTCAAGTGCAGGGATACAACAAAAAAGATATGAAAAAACTCAAAAAGTCAGAAAATCAATTAAAATAAACAGGACGACAAGATTATGTCAAATGCCTAACTGCATATATAAGCTTTGGCACCAGATCAGATCACTGTTTTCCTGCCAATACCATTATTGCATAGGAGGAAACCAAAATAATAATCCCAACCTGAATCAATAGGTTTGTTGCTAGGGCCACCTGCATTTGATTGTATAGCGTTGACCATGGCATTCTGTGTTTTATTCTCCATTGTAAGCATCTTCAAAGACATTTTCCGAAGATAATCAGACTGAAATAAGGGAGTAGCACATAAAACAGTCAAACTTCTATATTGTACATGTTAACAGAGGTAATATAAAAGAACATGACAACTATGAGGGTGAGATGTGTTGTTGTGAATAAACCTGGCTTGTTGCAGCGGTATAAATCTTTTCTTCAAACCTTTGAGCAATTTTGAACAATTCATGCAATCCATCTTGACCAGAAACAGGAAGGTGCCTCTTTAACGTATCCATTCTATAACATGAAAACATATGACATACAGGTCAAACCAATTTACATTACCGAATGAGACAATATAACAACAACAACCAAGCCTTATCCCACTAGATGGGGTAAGACAATATTAAATGAAAATTACATTTTGTTGATAATTCTTTCACGTGAATCAGGTTGCAGTTGAGTTCTCCAATCACTTGCATCCATAGTGGATTCAGTACCTCGTGTGGGTCTCCAATTGGCATCCATGGGTCTCCAATTGGCATCCATCGCATTTGAATTAACTGAAACACCAGAGAAAACACTCTAATCAAATCAAACTCTGAAAGGAAGAAAATAGAGGAAGAAGTTGTGCATACATTTGTACAAGAGACAGTTTGAACTTATTGAGTTAAGACTGATAGAATTTGATAATTTGTTAGACACTTAAATCAAATGAAGTTGGGGTAGAAGAGATGAGGATGTTGAGATGGGTGCGCAGTCATATAAGAGGAAGTAGGCCTGGAGCTTAATGATGAGAAAACAATAACAAATGGTTTGAAGTGGTTTGGACATTTACAAAGAAGGTAGTTGAAAGCACCAGTGATGAGGGTAAATCAAACAGTATTGAGTCCTCTGAAGAGGAACAAAGGAAGACTGAAGAGAACACTCAATGAAATTATTGAAAGGGACTTTTTGATTAACAATCTATCAAAAGATTATGTTGTCGGTAGAGCACAATGATTGTGCGATTCATGTAGCTGACCCCACCTAGAAGGCTTCTTCTTGTTGTTAGAGGCTCAAATCATAATTATACCTTTAAACTAAAATAATTTACATATTATTCAAAAAATGCAAGTAGCCAAAAAGAGGGAAACATAATCCATAGGGGTGGTTGGAAGAGTTAAGTCTTAAAGAAGAAACCTTTTTGTTTCCTTCTCTTAAGACAATAATTCGAATATGATGGACAGGGAACTGAGGCGAACCATGCTGCACATAGAGGCATCTGGTATAGAGTGGTGAATTAGAAGAAATTATGGGCTATGTGTGTCTTTTTTATGCAAATAAAAAAGGAAAAGAAAAATCTGCTCCAGGCAAACTTCAGAAGATTCACAGATGGTAGGCATATCAATAAGCATTCACAGGTTTTCATATAATTGTCTAAATTAGATTTCTTTAGAGTTTTCATTATATCTATAACAGAAAACGTACACTAAACATACCCTAATATTATGAATTTCCATTCAACTTAATAACGTTTCACCATATAGTTACCCTACATTTTACTCAAGAGTAATATGTGTCCAAAACTACAGAATGGTGTTACAGTATTTCATTTGTCAAGGTGAAAACTTCTTTTGAAAACGCTACATTGGTTAAAATTCTTCCCCGCCTCTAGTAGATCCATCCTCGAAGACTCTACATGCATTCTCACTTCTGTCTCAAAATTCTAAATACCTTAGCTTTCTCCCTATAGTCTATACTCCTCAGTCCAGACCCATTCTCAACCTATTGTACTCCAATTTTGAGTTTCAAATACAATGAATGCAGTTCGCCGAACTTAATTTAAGAGAACAATGACATTCGACAAATAAGAAACTAGCGAACTTGTAAAATTTCAATAACCATTCCAAACTTGAGAATGATTCTCTCCTTGTCCACCTTCAATTAACTTTACCCCAAAATAAAGCTTCGGCTTTTTTATCCATATGCTATATGCAGTCAATAAAAAAACGTATTGAACAAGTTTGATTTTGTCCTTTGAGAGTTGCTTTTCTGACATATAAAGAGAGAGAATGTGCATAGGAAGAGGAAGAAAGAGGGAGGGAGGTAGACCGCGAAATAAAGAGACAGGAAGCAGAAATGGTTGATGTGTATTTATGTATGCATTCGTGTACCTGTGCCGGAATATCATTTTTCCCCCTCTGCTGGGGACTCGAATTAGAAAAATTGGGGAAGAGGACGATAAATAGAAAAACAACCAACAAAGCTTACTCTGCTTCTCGTTTTTTATTCATCATGTTCTTTGTGCTTTTTGCAGGGGCCTTCTCGTTTCCGGTTCATCAATTTTAGTATTTAATTACAAAAACAAATGTCACACATATGACTGAGGGAAAGTTGTTCTTGGGATCAACCATTTCTGTACAAATATTAATAAATATCTGTCTGTGTATAAATATTTAGTTTCACCGTATATATAACATATTGATCAAAAACCGTTCAAGCTTCTCTATAATACTAGCAGTGACTTTGCAGTAAAGGAGATTATAAGCAATTGGGGAAAAAACAATCAATCTTGCACAAGCGTATCCAAGACAAACAACAACCCGAAATCGAAGAGAGAGACCAAAAATTCAGTATTCGAGAAAAATCGAAATGAAATTTTGAACGGAGATAATAACACCGATCATACCCTGGGAAAGAGGAAGCCAAAAGCCTGTGAAAGGCGGTGGCACTCGATCGAGGTAGCGCAGCTCGTGAAGCGTTCGCGATCAACGTGACTCCTCGTAAGCAGAGCTTGGGAGCTTGCGAGATGAATCGAGGTTCTGCTATCAACAATGCATATGGCTTCCGTTAATATATATATATATATATAGAGGGCAATTTTCTAGCTAAAGGCAAACGTTGTCCGAAAAGTTTTTATCCCGCACGGTTAAATGAAATCCATTTTAATACTTCGTAACAATATTAAAACTAAAAAAAAAAAAAATTAGGGGACAACATTACTTCTGAATAAAAATTTTCTAGGTAAAGTTATACTTAACCCTTATCTATTATATGAATTAATTATCATAAAAATGGACCGTATGACTTACGAGAAAATCTTAAATGAATTAGTTGCATCACGTCAACTATGCTCTATTCAATAAAATTGGGAGGGAAATTAGTGAAGACACTCCTTTCCCAATAAAATCACACTACATCAATGTAGTTAATTCCTAGATGGGAAAAAGAGGGGAAATTGGAGAGACATTTTTAAATAACGTAAATAAGAAAAGAGAAGATAAATTAAATATGTAGGATTTAATGAGATTAATGTGTCATGATTTTATTGGATAGTGTACAAATGTCGTGATGCACCTAGTTCATGTAAGAATTTCTGGTGACTTTATATATGAAGTTAACCTGACATGCATTCAAATAGGTTTTTTTTTCTTGGGCAAAAAAAAAAAAATAGGCTTTTCTTTGCAAGACCGAAAAGTATATACATATACCACCTCTGATTATTGACATAAGATCTATTTAATTAATTTAAGCAAATAAAGAAATTGAGATTCTTTCAATATTAACTAATCAAGAGAGATCTACTTTTTCAATATTACTTCTATTAATACTCCCTCAATAATAATCAAGTAAGAGGGATATGGAGGGAATTGAGGAAAATAATTATGGTGTTTTAGAAAAAGCATGTCATGTTAACTAATTTGACTTTCTTAATCTAATTATATTAGAAAAATATGTTTTACATTTAAGATTGAAGGAGTATCAATCATCAACTTTATATATGAAATCTTGTAATACTTGCTTAAAAACTCGCTTAACAAAAATGAATCGGGTAATCACATCATTAAATTAATCTATGCGTAATTACATTAACACTCATTCAGTTAATACCTATTAAACTAATTTTGTTTTTTGAAAAAAATCATTACAAATTATTCCATAATATAGACAATTTCCCTTTACTCCAAAAAGTTTGACCTCTTCAATAATAATTGCAGACTAAAATTATGCATTCCGTTTTTAAGTTATTCAAATTTATTAGGATATTATTCTCATTTGATTATCATTTTTTATTATTAGGGTATGAAGATAATGTAATAAAGTACATTGAATTTGACAATAGACATTAAATAATGAACTCAATTTGATTGAATTTGAAAATAGGCATCAAATTATGAATTAAAAATCATAATCACCTAATAAACATTTGAAGGCTATAAAAACAATTATGCGTAGGGTGTAAATGCTTTTCCCTTCATATCCAAAACTAATTTCAGACATTTTTTTATAATGATAATCAAATTAATTCCATTGAACTTTTAATATCAATGTCACATATTTATTACTCTATCGACATATTTTGATAATCATGTCACTTAACATTATATCTCTATATATACTACTATCATAATTAGCACTTTGAGATACAGTACTTCATCGTGGAAGATATGACTTAGGGAAAATCACTCCCAAGAGCCAAGGAAGCAAGATAATAATAGAAAAGTCCCTTCTGTAATTATTTTCCAAAATAAAATAACAAATATACCCCTTTTATAATTTAAACTCTCCTTTCTCCTTTGTTCAAAATCCCAAATCGTGTCTTCAGAGCCATTCGAAAACCTTTCCCTACCTCTCTGTCAATGGTTCGGTCTTTGCTCTACCCCTCCGTCGCTGGTGGTCTGGTCCCAATGCTGGCCGTCACTGCTCCGCTCCGAGTGTCCATCATTGGTTTCTCTTAAAGTCACGACTGTCGTTCGTCATTGCTGCTCCGCCTCCAGTCGCCTTCCGCCGTTGCTCCCATCCCAATCGCATTCCGTAGCTGGTCTGCTCGAAGTCACCATTGCCGTAGGTCATTGCTGCTCCGCCTCTAGTTGCCTTCTACCGCTACTCCCATCCCACTTGCATTTTGTTGCTGCTCCACTCGAAGTCGCCACTGTCATCCGTCATTGTTACTCCACCTCCAGTCGCCTTCCGCCGCTACTCCCATCCCAGTTGGTGGTCGTCACTGCTGTGAGTGATGGCAATTTAGCATGTTTAATGTGTGTTAAATTTAAATATAATGATTCTTTCTCTGTTGTCGCTCCCATCCGTCATTGTTGTGATTTAGCAATTTAAATATAATGATGGAATTTAGCAATTTAGCATATTTAATGTGTCTATCACTGCCGTCCATCATTTTTGTGATTCATTCTTTGCTTTGAATATAATGATGGGATATATTTGGTATATTACTTTGTTAGCATGGTTTCTATATGGTGTGAAAAGAATGTTGGTTGTTATAGCTAGCTGTGTTTAGGATAGTTAGCAAGTATGTGTGTGTGTGTGTGTGTGTGTGTGTGTGTGTCTGTTAGCAAGTGTCTGTGTACAAGATAGTTTGCATGTCGCAATGAAACAACCTTTGTTCAAAAAGTTAGTCACTGCAAAATGGTATGTTGACAACTTGTTAAGCTTGTATTTACAATAGGTTGAGTGCGTTTTACAACTTCTTTCCCATTTCTCCCTGAAACAGTGTTTTTGCACGTGAACAATGTCAAATGGTATATTTACAACTATCCAAGCATGCACTAACAACACTTTGAGTGCGTTTTACAACTTCATATCTGTTTCTGCCAGAAACAACGTATTCTTACATCAAAACTAAATGGTATGTTTACAACTTGTGAAGCGTGTATTAACAATAGGTTGAATGTGTTTTACAACTTCTTTCACGTTTCTCCCTGAAACAATATTTTTTCACGTTAAGTTTGTCAAATGGTATGCTTACAACTAGTCAAGCATGCATTAACAACACTTTGAGTGCATTTTACAACTTTATCTCCATTTCTGCCAGAAACAATGCATTCTCACGTCAACACTACTAAATGGTATGTTTGTAACTTGTGAATCGTGTATTAACAACAGGTTGAGTGTGTTTTACAACATCTTTCACGTTTCTCCCTGAAACAATGTTTTCTCACGTTAAGTTTGCCAAATGGTATGTTTACAACTAGTCAAGTGTGAATTAACAACACTTTGAGTGTGTTTTACAACTTCATATCCGTTTTTGCCAGAAACAATGTATTCTCACATCAATACTACTTAATGGTATGTTTATAACTTGTAAAGCGTGTATTAAAAATAGGTTGAGTGCGTTTTACAACTTCTTTCATGTGTCTCCCTGAAACAATGTATTCTCACATCAATACTACTAAATGATATGTTTACAACTTGTGAAGCGTGTATTAACAATAGGTTGAATGCGTTTTACAACTTCTTTCACGTTTCTCCCTTAAACAATGTTTTCTCACATTAAGTTTGCCAATTGATATGTTTACAACTAGTCAAGCGTGCATTAACAACACTTTGAGTGCGTTTTACAACTTCATATCTGTTTCTACCAAAAACGATGTATTCTCACGTCAACACTACTAAATGGTATGTTTACAACTTGTGAAGCATATATTAACAATAGGTTGAGTGCGTTTTACAACTTCTTTCACGTTTCTCCCTAAAACAATGTTTTTTCACGTTAAGTTTGTCAAATAGTCTGTTTACAACTTCTCAAGCATAAATTTACAAGTGAATTGGAATTCTCCCTGGACTTTATATGTGTGACAGTCAAATTCGTGGTTATGTTATCCCATCTATTGAAAGGAAATGTGCTTAGAGCCCATTTGTTAACATCCCCATTAGTCTCCACCCATTGTGCCAATTGTGGATTGAACAATCTTAATTTTCTCATTGCATTTGTAAAGTCCTCATCCAACCTTTACAACAATATTAACAACCGGATATACACATATTAACACTTCTTTTACTATCATATCAGTTTCTTATAATCAAACAAAGCACAATCATATTCAATCACTCTCACTTTAAACAAAGTCATACCTATGTTAGGTTGCCAAAGAATAGAGTATTCACTCTATTACATTGCCTACAAACATAGCACATGTTCTATATTAACAACTACAAAGGTGATATTAACAACTACTACTGCATGAATTAACAACAATTTATTTTTTTCATATCAGCGTTTTCACACCCCACCACCATGACAACCAACCATTCCCACTTCAAACATACCACTTCCTCTATAACCTTCCCCAAAACAGAGCACTATGACATTAACACTACCCAACCTCATTTTCTGAATTAACAACTACAACAGTTATATTAACAACTACATGTGCACGAATTAACAACAATTTATTTTTTTTCCATATCAGCATTTTCACAGCACCCCACCACTATGAGAATCAATCATTCTCACTTCAAACATACCACTTCCTCTGTTAGCTTTCCCAAAAATAGAGCACTATAACACCCAACCTCATTTTCTGTATTAACAACTACAACAATTATATTAACAACTACTACTGCATGAATTAACAACAATTTATTTTTTTTCCATATTAACGTTTTCACACCACCCCACCACTATGAGATGGGGTTTCAATGAGGTTGAAAAAGGGGGATGGGTTAGACTATTCATCATCATCATCACCTTCATCCATTCCTTCTTTAAAAATGGTGGAAGCTTGAGCAAAAAAAAAAAAAGAAATTCTCACGACCTTCATTCCATCTTTTTCCTTCTATCTTACATCCCATCCCACAAATCTTTCACTACCTCAAAGCTTCAGCCTTCACCATTGCCACCATTTCCGCAGGCAACCTTCGACACCGAGCTTCGACCTTCCTCTCTCACGTCTCATCTTTCACCACCTCCCTTCTTCACACCTCCAGCGCCGGCAATCTTTCCCCATTTGCCACCAAACCATTGCCTGCAGAGAGAGAGCACATGGAGCTAAAAATACAGAGGTCATATCTAATAGCTGAAACACAGAACAAAGGAGAGAGAGAAATAATAAAAAGTTTTAAATTCTTAGGAGTAACTTTGTCGTTTAACTTTAAGAAATAATCACAGAAAAGTTCCTAGAGACTTTTCTTATATTTGACTTTTCCTATGAACTTTTCTGAAAATATCTATAGTACTTGGGATCTAGGAGTGATTTTCCCTATAACTTATTAGTCATTTGTCTTCTTATAATGAAGACGATATGCAGTGACAATGAGCTGTAATAAAAGTGTGGTAGGGCCCATCTCTGAAATCAACCAATCTTTTTGCATTCCTCAAATAATTGAATCCCGTTGCAATTGAACTCATTAATTCCAATTAATTACTTCGTCTAATACTATTTATAAGAGCTTGATAACTGAATTCTACGATTTAAGAAAGTGGTTAAAATTAATTAAAAATAATAAGTATTACTCTAATTCTATTTATAAGGCACTTTCAATATTTTTCACACAGACCAAAAAAATCTTTAAACTTCATTAACTCCACCAAAACTTTCCAACTTTAACCTTATTAAATATACATTATAACCCATGAAAAAGGTCAACACAAAAATAAATGAGTATCAACTTTATATATGAAATCTTGTAATGCGGGTTTAAAAACCTGCTTAACAAAAATGGATTTGGTAATCACATCCTTAAATTAATCTATGTGTAATTATACTAACATTCATTCAGTTAATACCCGATAAAGTAATTTTATTTTTTTTTAAAAAAAATCATTACAAATTATTCCATAATATAGACAATATCCATTTACTTCATAAAGTTTGGCCTCTTCAATAATAGCTGCGGACTAAAATTATGCTTTCCGTTTCTAAGTTATTCAAATTTATTGGGATATTATTCTCATTTAATTCTCAGTTTTTATTATTAGGGTACGAAGATAAAATAATAAAGTATATTGAATTTGACAATAGACATTAAATCATAAATTCAATTTGATTGAACTTAAAAATAAACAACAAATTATGAATTAAAAATCATACTCACCTAATAGACATTTGGACACTATAAAAACAATCATGCGCGACATGTAATGTTTTTCCCTTCATATCCAAAACCAATTTCAGACAATTTTTTTACAACGATAATCAAATTAATTTTATTTAACTTTTAATGTCAATGTCATATGTTTATTGCTTTATCTACATATTTTAATAATCATACTATCTAACATTATGTCTCTACATATATTGCTATCGTAATTAATACTTTTAGATACAATACTCCCTTGTATAATGCGCCGAAAGATATAGCTTGTTAGTCATCTATAGCTATGTTTGGAATAGCTTATTTTTTAAAAAATAAGCACTTATTACGTAAGTCGAGACAAAATTCTTCTCACATACTTACTTCATATACCATAAATTACGAATTATAAGCACTTATAAATAAAAAATAAATTATCACAAACAAGCATTATCTCTTGTAATGAAGACGATATGCAGCGACACTAAACTCTAATAAAAGTGTGGTGGGGCCCATCTCTAAAATCAATCATTGCATTCCTCAAATAATTGAACCCTACGGCAATTGAACTCATTAATTCCAATTAATTATTCCGTCCGATCTTATTTATAAGAACTCGATAACTAAATTCTATGGTTTAAGAAAATGGTTAAAATTAGTTAAAAATAACAATTACTCCTCTGATCCTATTTATAAGACACTTTCAATATTTTTCATACAAAAAAAAAAATCTTTAAACTTCGTTAACCCTACCAACAAATTCTACAACTTTCCAACTTTACTCTTATTAAATATACACTATAAGTTTATAACACATGAAAAAAGGCAACACAGTAACAAATGAAAAGTAAAATTATACATTCATTTGAAAGTTTTTTCTCTTTGTCTTATAAATAGAACCAAAAATTTTCTTCTTTCTATGCCTTATATATAGGACCAGATGAGTATATCTTGAAATAAACTTCTTTTTCAAATATACCCTTATTTATAAGAGGCAAATAAGAGAAAAATAGAGAAAACATTCGTATCACCAACCCTTTAATTAATGTAATATGTATAATTAATTAGGGATATAAATGAAAAATACTCATTAAATGTTGAGACAACTCTTATCATATTTTTATAAAAATGACCAAGACAATTCATATTTTGAGTTCTTATAAAAAGAATCGGAAGAAGTAATTAATTAAAATATTAAAAGAGAATAAAATGTTTGTATTTATATTTGTAATCCAGGAAAAATAACCTCCCAATCTTAGTATTTAAGATTTTTCTTAATATGTGTGAAATATGCTAAAATTGTCTTATATATAAGACTAAAGGGGTATCATTGTTTGCATGCGTATATTCATTTTTATAAAATACTAGTATTTAGAGATGACTAAACATTTGGTGCATTTTTTTTACGCTAAATTAATTATATGTTTTTCTTCTCATTTTTTCTCATTCATTCTCTCTCATTACTTTTTTTCACTTATTCTTTCTCACCCACCTTCTTTATAAATAAGGTGTTTTTTTTAAACAAAGTTATATTTTTTTACATATTTATTATTTTTAACCAATTTCAACTAACTTTTAGACCTACGTAATTCAATTTTTGGTATCTTATACCATTTTAGTCTTATGTATGAGTCCAAATTAACTAACTCTTATATATCAAAGAGAGTTAGTTAACTTATTAATTATGAATTAAATTTTCAATTTTATCCTTATCTATAATTTGTTCAAAAGTTAACATGAATAAATTATTTTTATTTCTTGCAATCAATAGGGACAATAAAATAAAAAATGCGTTTATTTATCAGAAAACTGAAGTTATAATAAAACGATAGCGGTAAAAAAATGGAGGGGTGGGTTATATTAGTATCATTCTGCCGTTGCTTAGAATTTAAGTCTTTGATATTTGAAAACACAGCTCCGGGTGTACACACGGGAACATGCCGACATTACTTTTTTGTCCCCTCGGCAAGTTAAATAAGGAATGTGACAATACAGACCCGGCCCTGACAAACGCCGCAATAGGTCACTAATTCAAACTTGCTCCTGACATGAGCGGATCTTGGGTTTCAGATGTGCGCCACTCTGCTGTATCTTTGCCTTCTATTTTTAGGATTTTTTTAAATATATTTTTTATGACTCTTTATATTATTAAATTTTATATGAAATGAGTAAAATTTTAATATTTTATAAAAAAAATGGATATATTTTTAACTTTTTATGATTTTTTAAAAATGTTTCAAAAAAATTGTGTATTTTTTCCTTATCTTTTCTACTTTAAGTACTATTTTCTGAAATATCTTTAAAAAAATTATAAAAATTAAAAATATATCTATTTTTTATTTATAAGATATCAAAATTTGATTCATCTCATATAAAATTTAATAATATAAAAAAATTGTAAAAGATATATTTAAAAAGATTTTTAAAATAAGAGGGCAGCAGAGCACACATCTGCTGCCCCAAATCCGACGTTAGCGAGTTTCCGTCCTATCAAAGACGGCGCCTGAAAGCATATCGCAGCTTCTGCCTGTGTCAGGTTGGAATAATCTTAAAACCTTTTTTAATCTTTAAAAGTTTTTCAAAACGAGGAAGAAGAGGCATAAATGCATAATATATGCACATGACAAGAAATAGCTTCTCTGCACTCCGACAATTAATTATACATAAATTTATAAGGAATGACTACTTACTCCGTTTTTTTCATAAGAAATAATAGTCACACATACCTTGTTTTTTTTTAAAGAAATATGTAGAGAATATCTTATTTTTTACTTATTATTTTTTTATTTTTTTTCTTTATTTAATTATCCCTATTTAATGTCAATATAATAATTTTTTCACAACTCCTAAAAACCTATTAATTCTACTATTTTTATCTTCTTATTCTCTCTCTTTCTTCTATAATCATTCTTATTATAATAATTTCTTTATTCTCTCTCTTACTTTCTATGTTAATGTCATCATAAATGAGAGTATTTTAATAAAAAAAAAAGTTACAGTTTTAACATATTTATTGTTCTTAACTGTCCAAACATGAGATTCGGCTAAATGTTTCGTATAAAAAAGAACAAAGGGAGCATAATAATTATGCGTTTTAAAATGTTAGCTAAAATCAATAAATGTATAACTTATGTATCTTTCTTTTCAATTATATCATAGTTTAAAAAGAGTATAAATGAGAGATAATAGGTGAAAAATTATTGCAAAGAGATAATGAGTGATATATATTTAATGAGGGTAAAAATAGAAAAATCAGTTTAAAATTTCAGATAAAGTGACTTTGTTTCTTATATTAAGGACCACCCCTATGAGAGAGAATGTCTCTTGAAATGGTTTCCTTGCTAAGCAAATTTGCTTAGCAATGAGAGCAAGGCAGATTTAGACCGTTAGATGTCAACATCCGTTTCCATTTTGATATTCACAGAGTAATAGAGACCAAGTTCCACAGGCATACAAAAAAGTACATATATACTGATAAAAATATTTGTTTACAATTCGAAGTCAAGATACAAAAGGCGACAATATTTACAACATAAACTATCTATAACCACGAACTCTAACTTTGCCTTGAGATACGCGCCAGTCACTTTCCTTTATCTACGTCCTTGTCTTTTGATCCACTAGCACCCGCTGAGATATTTGGTTTAGAAAAAAGGGTGAGATTCCAAGGAATCCCAGTAGAAACATGCTATCATTCATAAAAAAATGCAAAAGTAAATATGATATGCACCAAGGTATGCACCAATTAATGAATAATATGAACACATCATCGTCATGTATACATGAGTAAGACTCAACCCCACAACTTACACCGATTGGACTTCTGCAAACTCCCAGTGTAAGTACACTTCTAGCATTAACTGCCCCTCTCTAGACAAATTATGTTGATTAATAAAGCGCATTTACAAACGTTGGCATCCACACAATCACATAATTATAGCATAATATATGAAGGATAATGTTCCTACCTCAAAGTTCTATCTACTCCTTTTTGTGTGCCTCGTGAAACGTGTCGACTTTCGGCTCTCGATTCGATCCTAAAATATTAAATATACAAGAAATAGATCATAACCTATCGAAGTATCATTTTAGACACTTTCATATTGTTTCTTGTGGTTACATTAGCCTATGGTGAAAATTTATCAAAATGCCCCCGGGACCCCGGCCTGGCCCCGCCGTACCCAGCTCGATGGCACATTTTTTCAAATTTTTTTAACTTGACCTATCTTAATGTATTTTTGCCCAAGAAATCCATTTTGGGGCTCAAAATTATCAAATTCAATGTCAAATTAAGAAATTGCCCTTAGCAGCCATACTTTTAGGGTTTTGTGGGCGTTTTCGTAACTATGTTTTTTCGGCCTTTTCCGAAAAAGTGCCCAACTGTAATCCCACCCAATTTTCCCTCCTAAATCCAATGGAATCATTAAATCATTGAAAATCCAACTCTAAGACCCATTTACATCTTTGAACAAAATTTATGGGTCCTCCAAGAAAAATCGGGGTTTTGTGATTTTGGCTCCGTAAACTCGTTCCTTTCTACTCCTAACCACTTTATTAACCACCTAATTGAGTTATAACAACCATTTGAACTAAAATTGGGCAGCATAACCCTTAGGCACACACTTTTCCAAAATTTAAAATCAATGGCAATCTGGCGAAATTTTACCGATTAAATTGCCCACAACAGCTAGAATAGTTAATATACGAAGGTTTGGAAGTTACCTTTCGCTTCTCTCTGACTTTTCTCAACAAGGCTGAAACCCTAGCTTTCACACACCCAAAGATGAACTTCCCAAACCTTAATCACACAGAAGAGTAGCTTAGGAATGGATTTATACGTGCTAGGAACTGATTTACCGAAGAAATCACTTACTTTTACAAGTTTTTGTTCTCTTTCTCTCTCTAGAATTTCACACACTCTCTCTAGTTCAAATATGAAATGGCACGAAAATAGGCTGGAGGAAGGAAAGAGATGATATGTTTTTATTATATTATATGATTTTTTAATGATTTATGGAATTTCCAAAAATTCCAAAATCAGTTTTATGTACATAAATCTTGTGTACAAGTAACTAAGTTCATTAAGCTCAACTAATATTTCCTTCCTCTTCCAACATGTAGGAGACACCTAAGGGTCCTACCATTTGGTCTCAATTGACTTCACAACTTGTTCCAGTTACGTATACACTTAAAGTCTCAATTTTGGTCAAAATTACACTTTTTGCTCAAAATTTTCATAAAAATTGACCAAAATATTCTAAATATATTTCCCTCCTTTATTTTCCTTAATTAATTGAAATTAACTTCAATTAATTGGAAAATAAGTAATTTTGTACTAAATTGGCAAAATTACGATTTTGTCATTACCTTTTTATTCCAATTTCCTTTCTTATTTTTCCTTGGCCATTTTCCATCTATTTTTGGTCCAAATATTTTCTCTAATGTTCCTTCATTTTTAAACCTTAGTATTGGGCTTTTTAAATTACCCAAATTAATTCCATAATTATTTTTGCCCAATTTCCCATGAAATTGAACATTTATAAATTCATAAATTTCAAATTCATTAATATTCACCATTTTATTGAATTTATCAAATATTTACAATATTTTTTGTGAATATAAAATTTGGGGTGTTACATTAGATCAAATTAGGATAGTCCAAATTTGATTTTTTAAAAATTTATATTT
Source organism: Inga laurina (assembly GCA_963855925.1). Taxonomy (NCBI): domain Eukaryota; kingdom Viridiplantae; phylum Streptophyta; class Magnoliopsida; order Fabales; family Fabaceae; genus Inga; species Inga laurina. The sequence continues at coordinate 14,107,479 of OY979711.1, forward strand.
TTCTAAAAAAATTTAACTGGTATAGAATCTAAAATAAAGATAATCTTTTAATTATTATATATTCAAAATGGAAAAATCAGTTTAAAATTTTAGATAAAGTGGATTTATTTCTTATATTAAGGACCACCCCTATGAGACAGAATGTCCCTTGAAATGGTTTCCCTGCTAAGCAAATTTGCTTAGCAATGAGAGTAAGGGAGATTTGGATCATTAGATCAAATTAGGACAGTTCAAATCTAATTTTCTTAAAGTCTATATTTTTCTAAAAAAATTTAATGGATATAGAATCTAAAATAAAAATAATCTCTTAACTATTATATATTCAAAAAAAAAATTTATTTAAAAAATATAAAAAAATCCTAGTTAAAAAAAACCTCATATCTGGATCATCCAGATCAGATATGGGTGGCTCACATGCTTAGCGGGGAAACCAAGTGATTATAAAAAGAACAAGAGGGAGTAACAAATTTATAAATATTAAAAAAGTTAGTTATTCTTAAAAATTGTGTTTTAATTGGAACAAAAAGTAAGAAAAAATATTATGTTTTCTGAAGATATACAAGCAGCTATACTTGTTAACCAGTGGTTGTGGATGGTACCAGGTTATTATAACGTTAACAGGGGCAAGTGATGATTTAATGCCCCGTTTGGTATCATGGAAGAGTTTTTGATGGAATTGGAAGTGAAAATTGAAGTGGAAATTGAAGTGGAATTGGGGTTAAAAGTGTGTTTGGTATGACCATGGAAGTGAGATATAATTTATAAATAATATGTTGATTTAAAATGTGAAATTACCAATATACCCTTTCACCAAAAACCAAATTCCCCCAAAATAACCACAGACACCCTAATAAAAAACCATCACCTACTACCGACGGCCACCATGAAAGTCACAGCCAGCACCATCAGCCATCAACAATGGAAAAAACAGAAAGTCGATGATGGCAGAGAAAGGAGGAGCAAAGGGCTTCCATGTATGCCTCCTTTTGCTGCTCACAGATTTGAAGTTGACGGTGAGGGTCGTGAGTCTAACAATGTCGCAAATCTAAGACAAAGAAGGACAACATTGAGAAGATCCGATCTCGTTTGTCGCAAACATAAAGTTGAGGATCTGAGTACTTCTCCATCGTGCATCTCCATCTTCATTCGAATAAGGGTGGGTTGTGGCAACAAATGCGCATTGAAGAAATTAAGAGAAAGATGAAGAAGACAGAGTGAAGAGGGAAACAATGATAGTGCTTGAAGAAGAAGACGCAGGGTTGCCGGTGCCGTCAGTGATAAAGGGTCGTCGCCATCACCTTTAACGATAGAGGGCCGTTGCCGTCAATGGTGGATGGTCAACACCTCTGGTGGAGGATGGTTGCTGGCAGTAGAGGGTAGAAGAAAAATGAGGAGGGCAATTGAGGAAACAAATCCTGAGAAGTAGAAGTGGAAGTCACTTCTATGGGGTGAGTGGTGGAAGTGACTTCCATTGTACCAAACATCCCAAAAACTGAAATCCACTTTCAATTCTGCTTCCTCCCTCTCAATTCCATGCTACCAAACGTGGCATAAGTGTGTTTGGGATAGCTTTTCTCTCCCCAAATGCACAATTTAAAGCCCCAATTAGGCTTATGGTAGCTTCTAACTTAAATGCTTATGTTTGGTGGAATAAAAAGCTAATTGGGCTTATGAAGGAAAACTAGCTTTTGAGGGGCTCCAATTGGGCTTTTGGGGGTCTAATTTGGCTCATGAATTTTTTTTTTGTTCTGTTTTTTTTTTTTATGTTTAGGAGCAATTTTTTTTTTTCAATTAGGCTTATCATAAAAAAACAGCTTTTGCCTATAAGCTTAAAAAGCTAGCTTATGCAATTGAGCTTTTGCCATGAAGGTGAATAATTAAAATATTTTTTCAATTGTGCCCAGTGTGTTATCAGACTGATTGCAATTTTACTCTTAATGTACTTTTTTAACTACAAAAATTAATTTAAAATGTTTTTTTGGCGCTTTTAACCTTTTAAAATATTTTTCCAACTGTATCCAGTGTGTTATTAGATTGATTGCAATTTTACCTTTAATGTACTTTTTCAGCTCCAAAAATTACTTTAAAATATTTTTTGGTTCTTTTAACCCTTTAAAATATTTTTTCAGTTGTACCCAGTTTTAGGAGACTGACTACAATTTTACCTTTAATGTATTTTTTTTAGCAGTAAAGAGCATCCAAAACTTAAAATACTGATTTATTGATTTCCACCTACTCTAAAATATTTTTCCAGTAACACCTAATATTTTAAAGTAATTTTTAAATATTTACTTGATTTTTTAAATATTTTTCCACCCACTCTCTCTTACTATTATCACAAAATTCACTTATACTTTAGCCAATCCAAACAAATTTTACTTTTACAAAAGTCATTTATACAACCGTCAATCCAAACATAAATTACAATACACAATTTAACTTTTATCAAAAATAATATTATAAAAATTTAAAGTAAAACAAATCCAATTAATAATCGCTGTCCCAAATTACTTTTCCCATAAAACTAAAAAATGGAGCTTATCAAAACGCAAAAGTACCTTTTTAATTACTAGCTTCTCACATTATTCCTGAGGCCACAATTGAAACCATGTAAACTAAGATAAAAATAAATAAACTGCAATATTCCAGTAATTTGAATAGGCAACAAATGACAATTAATTGTGTGAAGTGGGAAAAGAAATCGACAAGATTAATCTAATAAAAATAAATGTATACACTCAAGGCTAAGTTAACACTGAGAAATAAAAATGCGTAAATATAGTTATCCAATACAAGTCCGCATAATTTGTGCAATAATGACTATGCATAATTTTATTAGGAGAAATTCTTAATCTGATGTAGATTTCGGGCAAGCTAAAAATAAGAATGTAGGTGATATAGATAATAATAATCAACATTAAAAGCTATCGCTGATGAATTATGCTACAATATCTTCAACCCAGATGAATCATCTTTGTGGCACAATTAGACAAGCGCCTGTTATTAACTAATTTATATCATTCCTAATTTATATGCATTTTTAGTCATTAACTATGTTTTATTATGTATTTTAACACTGCCAAATTTTTCAAATTAACTTTTTTTACTTTGTTATAACTTTGATTCTAATTTTTCTCTTAAAGTTATCATAAAAGTCACTTATACAACCATCAATCAAAATATAAATCACATCACATAATCTGATTTTTATTCAAAAATGAGATTGCAAAAGTCATATTGTAAAAAAACTACTTTTACAATCATTATTCCAACACACACTCTAACCATTGTCTGTTGACATAGATTAACCGCATTGCATATTACTTCGTTAAGTTTTCTCATAGTTTTTTAACCTTTAATTTGATCAACTCTTAACCATTTTAAGTTTTTAACAAGAGGTGATGATTGATGAGGGAAGTTGGGTCTTAGCGACTAGTAACATATACACGGACTTGATAATGAATGGATTCCAGATTTTTCATTAAAAAAATTCTACATTAATTTTCTTAAAACACCATATTTAATTATTTGAATTGAAAATTATTATCATTAATAGATATATCTTTAATAGGTATTATCAATAGGGACAGATTCAAAAAAATATTATAAATTATTGATGAGATAAAGTGGATTGAGATTTTGCATATAGAACCAAAACAAACAAACGTCCAACTAACTCTTATATTTAGAATTGAAGAAAATAATTTGTAAAAGTACAAATTAATCAGTATTATTAAAATTTGATCGGAACCAATAAGCTATTGGTTGAGGTGGTAAGAGGCTTCATTCTCGTAAAGAGGAAAACTCGAATCCTGGGAAGCACACTTATTGGAAGAAGTGATAACCCCTTACCCTCTAAGCCTTAAAGGAAAAACGCTTGATAAACAAAAAATGATCAAAATAGTTTAAAACTTTAGATGTGGTGAAAGGATGTCACCGTAGAAAAAGAAAAACTAAGTCAATTATTAAGTTTTATTATCTCTGGTCTTTAATATAAGATATATTTAGATAATTTGGATAGATTAAACTAGGAAATTAGTTAGATTAGTTATTTAAAAGAAATTTGGATTGATTTCCTTAAAATACCCTTTTAAATCATTCGCATTGAAACTACCTAACATATGCAAGCAATAGAAATAATTTAGAGGGAGAAAAAGATAAAAATAAAGAATAAAATAAATTGAGGTCTTACATTTAAAACCAAATCTAACCCCAACCAACTCTTATATTAGCTCTTATATTAGGTACTAGAGGTAGTATTTATTAACTGTAGGATCTTAAAAAATGGAATGCACACCGTCATATATCTCTTCTGTGGCTCTTGAAGAAAAGTCATCCAAATGAAAGATTCACAAAGAGTATGCTATATGCCTATATGTAAACATGTACACACTCACACACATTCAAATTTTATGTTCCCTGTATACAAACTATTATATATATATGTGTTTATATGAAAATGTGTGAAGATATTTGACGGAGTCTCTCCCTGACAAAAACCAACCAAAAGATGAGAGAGAAGAGAAGAGCAAGTGAGAGCAACAACAAGCCAATGAAGATGAAACCAGAGAAACGCCACATGGGAGGGCAATAGTGGTCATGGATTTCATTGAAGGTTTCTGCAACAAAGGTGCAATCTATTAAGTCAATGAGCTTTGGACCATTCTCATATAGTGAGTTGCTCACATTCACAGCCATCATTATCTGTTGGTACAAATTTGGAGTCAATCTTCCCACAGTTCTGCACCCTCCATCCGCTGATAATGTATTGCACACAAAACCTTGGTATACCTGCTCATCATCAACCACACATTCTTTATCATTCCCCAAAATTTCATATATTGTTTTATAATCACTTGTTTCTATTATGCCGATATTTAAGTATTACCTCTTATGCTTAATAGAAGAGCCATTAAACTTTTTTTTTAGAGGGATTAAGGAAGCTACACACTCCTTTTGATCCTTTTTAGAATAACCCAAAATTTGAATTGCCTTACGCTTGATCCTTTTTATAAGAGCCCGACAAGAGTTGTTTGAACATTTAACAAGTTTTTTTTTTTTTTTTTTTTTTTTTCATTTTTACCTCTCACTAATTATATGTATTGCATTTATTAAAATGTTGGTGATATTCATATTTACTTTATTTTTCTCTCTTGTTTGCCCTTCATAAATAAGAGTATATTTGAAGAACAAAGTTTATTTCAGACATATTTATTATTTTTTAACTAACTTTAACTGTTTTCTTAAACCACGTAATTCGGTTATTAAACTTTTATAAATAGGACTGGAGAGAGTACATATTCATCATTTTTCTTCAAACTAAGTTGTCTAACTTGTAAACTGAAATATCATCTAATGACACACAACATATACGATGATTAAACAACTTATTTAACTTCTTTAATTTCTCATAAAAAAAGTCAACCAACTCTTATATTAAAGATTTGGAGGTAGTACCATTTTAGAATAATGACATCAAAAAAAAGACAAAGGCAATAAAACATTTTATATTCATTTATGTTTCCTCTATAAATTCTGTATTGTGAATTCATCAATATATAGCACTCATCATTCAATACAATTGTGCCCAGAATCTAAAATTTTGGGTATTCATCATATGGCTTTCAAGTGAGAAGCTGGAAGAAAAGTGTTGTTGATTATCTTGGTGTTTGGTGCTTCAACGGTTGGTTATAACAATTGGCTCTAAAAATGGCCTTTTGGTTTCCACTCAATCAAATGTTTGAATTCATAAAATAGGAACAGTTGTACATGCTTATTTGAGTTAGTGGTTAATAAGTACGTTCGAGATAAAATTTCTCTTACATATTTACTTCGTATACCGTAAATCACGTTGGAAAAACAGTTTCTACCATTAATCCAAAGAGGCATTATACACACTCATAGATAAGCAGTTACCTGAGATGCATTATTTAAGGGAATTTCTTGAGGATCACATTGTCGTCGAGTCATATCAGAATTGAATGGATTACAGAGGAGAGGCAAAAGAGGACCAGATTGATTGTACGAAGCCAAAGGCGGCACACTGGGAGGGGGATCAACGTTGGCTATATTTGTGACAAAATTATCAACCATGTTGGTCATCTGAAACGAGGTGTTTCTGGTTATGTCAAGGGCTTTCTGAGCAGTAGGTCCATCCACACAAGGAAAAACCTCACTCAGAGATGTACGTTCTTGAGGGTGTTCTAGCCATTCCTCCATTGCAACACATGTGTCCCCTATTCCACTATATATATTTATATATAGTTTCAGAAACAAAAGTAATGAATTAATCTTAATCACAGCTTTAATTAAGGTTGTTTTTAAGGAAGTAGAAAATTATGAAAGGGACTCACTTTTTAACAACTAATGATATAGAGCTCAGTATTAGAGTCACTGTAACAAGAATCCACCCGATGAAGAACAAACTGCAAAATTGTAGGAATGGAACAGTGTCACCTACAAGTATACATACATACATACATACATGCATACATACATACATACATACATACATACATATAGAAACAAGACCAAATTCAATGGAACAGAGTCACGTACAAGTAGACAATGCCTTTCCAGCCACAAACTGAGAATACTGCAAAAATAATTAGAACCATAGAGCCATTGAGCCAAACGGATGATAATCAATTCATTAATAGATGAAAGGGTTACTGTATATATATACTTACTGAAGCCAAGGACCGCCAAGATGAGCATTACTGCAGTGACAACCATAAGAACATAGCTTCTGCAGATAATTACCACTGTTTAGCATAGAGTCTTTTACGTGTGTGTGGGGACAACATCGGTGAAAAGCCTCTATTTGAAAATTGTATTGGCCAAAAAGACCTAAATTCGAATACTGATACTTTCTATCTATAAAACCCTTTTGAGTACTGTTACTTTCTATATATGAAAACATATGAGGTCCTTTTTTGTGTGTATGAAACCTTTTTGAATATTGCTACTTTCTATGTATGAAAACAAATGAGGTCCTTTTGGCCGATAAAACTTTCAAACAAGGACTTTTCTCCAATTCTTTCTCTATATATATGTATGTGCACGCACGTAAAATCTTACTCCTAATCATTTTTGTGTGTAGATTATAAGAAGAAGGAGGGTTGACTCACAGGGTAGCTAGGAATTTATCTGCATTTGTGATGGCATTCTCTAAAATGACCCTGGGATTATTACTTGAATTACTATGCACCAAGTCATGAAAAATTTGAATGTTGTTCTGATATTCTCCTGGGAGAGAATATGCACCTACTGCTAACTTCATAGCCCCATCAAGATTATCCAACACTCCCTTCAAAACATCAAGCATGCCCCTTATTCTGCTCCCTACATTATCAATCGCCCCGCCCGCAGCCTTCTGAAAGTGCCCTTGTCCTGTGTAAAGCAGAGTCCCTCCAACTCTGAAACCAATTCATGTATCAGTATATATACCACTAAACCCCAAATGTGTGTGTGTATATATGGTTTCAAACTCTAACAATATTGTGAAGTTAACAAGATTTATAAGGAAGGGATTTAGAGCGACCTACATAGCCGCGAGCAAGAAGATGACGGTGCAGATGAGGGATCCCCAATAAACTGTTCGAGAATAACTGCTTCTTCCACGGTTCTTGCAGCAACAACAGCAGCAGCACAGAGCTATGAGGAAGAAGATGACCACACCCAAAAACCATACGGCTGCAACATATAGCGTTGGAGCACCAGAATACAGCAGAGACTGCACAAAAAACCAGATAGTGCATAGGTATTGAATGAAAATTATCATTTTATCAAATTATCAAATAGTTTAATATTACCTCCACTCCCAGAGATAAGAGCTAGAATCTATGATTATGGATGTTAAGAAAATTAATTAAATTTTTTCTTTATATTATCATTTCGGTATTCGGTTCGGGGTTTGTAGCCGCTATTCCCAACAAAGTATCTCCTCTATGGCTCAAATTCAAGCCCAAAGGGATTTAGCGGAGTTTTACACCGTTAGACCAACTTTATGTAAGTAAGAAAATTAGTTATATGTAATAAATGAATTGGTTTCCTTAAAATTTGCAATGCTTGAGCTAGATAACTAATTGGGATACTTAGAGAAAAATTATAAATTTGACAAATAAAATGGATTGAGGTCTTATATTTAGGATCATAGTAAACAAATGCCTTATCTAGCTCGAACATTTAGTACTACTATGTGAAAATCTATGATGCATGACATGCTTGAGTTCTATTAATATACTTTAAATTCCTCAAACTTTATAATCTTGTCCTCAATAAATTTACTTCAGTTGTAATATTAGTAGAGTGAGCCTCTAATCAATGATAAGGTCATATGTGTTTTAAATGTTAGAAACAACTTCTCTGCTTGCCCAACTAATAGGAACCTTGTGCATTGAGTTATGCTTTCTAATGTATAATATATATTGGGGAGATAGAAAAATCTTTTATCACTCACAGCATAATAATGTGAATCAATAATATTCCAGCCAGCCTCATAGTACCGGAAATGATTGGTAGGGTCAATCCTACGAGTTCTTTCCTCTGCCAATACGAAGGTTGAGTTACTATTACTCCCGTTAAATTGGCTCCTTTCTTTCTTCCACGCTTTGATGGTTTCATCGTCATCGTCCCCTACGATATAATTAAGATACAACGTTTGTTTGAATTGATATTTGTCAGAAACACTAATCAAGTTTTCTGATTAATCTAAATATGCATGGAAATGTGCATGTTTATAATAATAATAATAATAAAACTTTCATTAATTACCTTCATCGGCATTTGAGGGTGAGAAGAACGTGGGTGAAAGAATAAGAAAAATGATTGATGCGAGAACAAGAGGATGAAGTTTGAGATTGAGACCCCTCATCGTCATGTTGATGAGTTTCAAATTATGGGAAATTCATCTTGTGATTGTGATGTAAGTATAGCGTCCAAAATGTAAAAATAATAATTAATGATAATGATGATGCTAAAACTGCATATTTGCTATTGGGAACAAATTGTAAATAATTAAGATAGAGGGGTTGGGTTTTTTTAGTAGTTTCCCAGGAGGGAAGAAGGAGGTGGGGGAAATAAAGAAAATTGAAGAAATTACAATAAACTCAGTGGAGGAAGAAGAAATTAAAGAACCAGAAACAAAAGGAGAGAGACGTTTTATGTACGGAATAAAACTATTACTATATTTGGATTGTGCAATTTTCAAATGCTCGTTAGGCTCCATCAAACAAACAGTTTTCTCTATTTTAAAACTTTTTTGTTTATATATCTTAAATATTAATTTTATAACATGTCTGGAAAAATTGACATATTAATCAAAATAATGGGGCTTTAATGGCCAATAAAAAAAATAGAGAGGGGAAATTGTTCCAAAAACATATTAAGTGCAAGAGGCTGAATAATATATATATTTTTAATATATTGAGAGTTTTATGTTTTATAGGAAAAAAATTTACAATTTTCTACCAGCAATGCCATCACGCCCAACCGCTTATGTGAGTACCAACTCTCATTAACATGAGTGGAAAATGTTCTTGTAGGTTGATTATCAAACCTTTCATATGTAACAAACGTAGAGCTTATGTAGATTAAAGTGTACAAAAATGACTTTTATTCTAACTTTTTTTTGCAAATTGAAATTAGGGTAAAAAGTCAAAAATTAAAAGCCATTAGCCAAAAAAAGATACGTCAGTTTCAACTTGACTTTTAATCTAGAAGTTTCTTTTTTCCCCCTTCAAAGCCATTCCAAACATGAATTTTGGTCCAAGTTTTCAAAATCACTTTTGAGGATACAAAATTTCAAGCATGCACCTAGTTGGGTTGGATTCTTAATCATTAGCATTGGTAAAGTAACAAATCCAGCTAAAGAAGGTTAGTCTAGATCTTCTTTATTGGATTCTCGTATGTTTCATTTGCGGATCTTATTGATTTAATGTATGTCTGGCAAACCACAAAACCGTGATTTCATAAGTTTCTTTTTACATGCTGAGACAAAACTCCTCTCACATACTTACCTTATAAATCGTGAGAGCTATTCTTTAAATTAAAAGCTAATCTAAATATGCACTAAATATTGTATGGGATGTAGTCCCCCTTGGTGTTTTTGCTGTTTTGAATTTCACGCATTAGCCACTGCTAGTAGAATACAAACTTCCAAAGAGAACTTTTTTCCCTACAAAACTTTGTAAATTATATTGTAATGCTTGTGATTATCACAATTCACAACTCAAGAGCACTTAACCACACATCCATATGATGACTTATAATTAGGCTTAATTAGCTATTCAATTAATTAATAAATTCTGACAAATGATTAATTATTAATTCCACAATGAATATCAATATGTAAACATAAATTTTATAGCAAGTTGCCAAGTTCTATTCTTTTTAAACAGTGAAATATAGCCAATTCTTTAGACTCCCTAAATAATACATGAGGTCCGCATATATTTATGGAATCACATTATTGATTATGATGACCAACCAAGGTTCGAATCCCTATTGAAAGAGGTGCCTACATTTAGTGACCGATAGTGCCTTGAACATGATTTTCTCCAATAGGAAGATACCTGTACCTAGAAAATAATAATAATAATAATAACAAAGTCATGATTATGTGTTCCTTTTAGATTCTACTCAAATTGTTTTTTTATTAAAAATAATAAAAGGGCACAAGGCTCCCATTAGATAGCGTATGGGGATGGATAGAGCCTTACCCCTATAAATAGAAAGGTTGTTCGCAGAATTTGAAACCCCAATTTATTAAATAGGGACATCAAAGCAGTTCGTAAATAAATAAATGTTGTTTGAAATACACACGTGTATACGAAAATTTGAAGAGATTAGTCAAAGAAATAATATCTTCTGCAATGACATTAGAATGAGAGAGAGATTACATTGCTCGTTTAAGATAGTTTATTTTTGAGTAATAAGTGCTTATAAATCATGATTTACGGTATACGAGGTAAGTATGTGAGAGGAGTTTTATCTCGACTTACGTAATAAATGCTTATTGACCCCCAATAAACAATACCAAATACACACACAATTTTCTTGATAAGGAATTTCCTGAAGCATATTACTTTAATAGAATTCCTTGACAATTTCCTCGAAAGTTATAGTTCATTATTCAGGTCAGAACCTTCCGAAGGCATAAGAGGTAAAGAATTGGGGATGAGGAAGCTACCTTCTTTGTTCAATCAATATTTTGAATCAAATTCACATAATCCCTAACATTGATGAGAAAGGAAGAAGTTTTCCTTTTCTTAAACATTGTTTTATTCTATGCAAATTGTTTTTAATCTGGCACTCTTCATACACTCCAGTAGAGTTTAGGGTTTAGGCATGCAGCATATAATTTTTTTTATTCATTTAAAATCAAATTTAAGTACAGTATCAACTGAAAATCTCAATAGCTCATCACTTGTGGAGGGTTAAAATTCACAAATCAAACAGTCAGAGATAGATTACCTTGAGGAAAATTTTTTCACCGCAAACAAAACACACAATAATGCCAAAAGCGCAAATTTTAGTCAACCCAAAATAATACCAATAACAGAAATTTTAGTTCATTTGAAATGAATCATCCATGAGTATTATCCGCCAGAAATTTGTGACTGCAAGTAAAAGTAGAGCAGAAGGCTTGCCAGGTCGTCAAGAGCAAGAGCAAGATGGCAGCCAGGAATGTGAGGCTCTGCCATGAACGAAACACATAAAGCTTCATTAATTTCCTAGCTTTCACCTTCATTGTTCCATTATAGTACTTGTTCACATCTTCAATGGCCTTGTCCAAGAATTCCACCTTCGTGAATCTTATAGACCTGTTCATCCCGTTCCACATATTCGCCACCTCTTTGTCGCTCTTCAAGTGGTTCAGAACAATCCCCTGTTCTCTTAGTATCTTCACATCCTCCGCTGAATCTATAATCCCGTTCAGCAGTTCAGTGTATCGTGTCAAAACCATCGGACCAGATGCTGCTGATGCTTCATATGCAACTAAATTTCTCAGCAACACTTCGGTATTGACGTCTAGACTAATGGTGGGAAGGTGAAGTGTTCGTATTTTTGCATCAAAATTAATGCTTGATATGCCTTTATTTGAGGGTAAGAAACGAACCCCTGAATCTAAGAGTGCTGAAACTGATGGGATATCAATTTCCTCCACTAATGGTGGTTTGTTAGTGAGACCGTCGGAGCTCGAATTCCCATCTTCTGGTTTTTCTTGTTCTTTATTAAGAATTTTAAATCCAGGAAGGTTGGAGATGATTGTCCAAGGCCACTTACCGACTAATCTCTGAGGTCTAGATGGTAGTACCTTCTTGATCAGACGTATTGGCTGTAGTACCTTCTTGATCAGACGTATTGGCCTTATGTTTACTTTTGAAAGCGACTTCCAGAGCGCACTTAATAATCTCTTTACATACTTCGGATTCAAGGTTGATTTCTCAGCCTCCTCTTTCTCTGCTTCGGGCTCAGCCTCCTCTTGCTCTGCTTCGGGTTGAACCTCATCAACTTCGAGTACAACAGATTGTTGTTTCGATTTGGGCACAATCATGTCATAGAAGAAATCTAACAGGTGAGCACACTCTGAGACTTGGACCTTTGGATGCTCCTCCATAAGCTTGAAAGGAGAAAGCTCTTTGAACAATCCTATAACCATTTGAAGCAGTGAGCGATCTGCATCTTCTGATGATGTGAACTTGAACTGCAACATCTCTCTTAGAACAAACAGGGGAAGCTGATTCTCAAGCATTACTATGTCTCTCAAAATTGCATTATGAGCCGATTTCTTCCCTGAACAATCTACCAAATCAGACATAGACTTTGATGAAACCTCGGGCACTTTTGATACTTCTTGGATGGCATAAACATGAAGGAACTCGAGCAAGAACGAGGCGTCAACGACAATTATCCACAACAACGTTTCGCCGTCGAAATCTAAGAACTTGTGGTAGCATGCTCGAATCTTCTGCTCCAACTTTGTCAGTTGTTGTACGAGGTTTTCTAACTTGAGGCTGTGTAGTTGTTTCTGGAAACTTTTCGCAGCAGCAAGCTTGTACCTTGCCATTTCATGATGCTCTGGACGCCAGTAATGATAAGGACCAATAGCAACTTGCTGAGGGACGTAAGAATCTGGATCACTAACCATGAGGAGCTTGGGAACATTGAAGATGGATACAGGTAGCTCACCATCATCCTCAAGCTCTTCTCTAAGTGTTGTACGAATTTGAGTGACCCATCTAAGCGCATCAGAGTTGGATTTAGAGACATCTGACATTCTGACATAGTTAGTGTCAGAGAAGACTTTACTGTAGGAGGAACTTATTGCGAGAAATAGCAGTTTCAATATATATTTAATGAAGAATGAGTTGGGAGAACGGAGCTTTGATTGGGCATAAGGCCTGTGAAAGCGTTTGATATTGCATTTTCTATGGGATTTTGTTGTGGTTAGAAATAAGCAATCTTGAACCATGGAAAAAAGGGATCAGATGATCAGATGCGAGTGGCAGAAGGGAGCTACGAGGGAGTCAATTGGAATGCCTGTCATCACGTGGGGACCACAAGGAATGTATTTTGAAGGGAGCTTCTGGACTTGCACGTGTCTTGGAAAGAAGGACAAGCTCTATTTTGTCATCAGCAATTGGGACCTGACAAAAGAAGGCGGCTTGGACGGGAAAACTTTTTTTTTTTTTTTTGTTTTTTTACAGACTCACAAGCTTCGTACTAAAACTCTTGGATTTTTCACACGACATCACTTGGCCTTCTTTCTTTGATTCCTCACAGCGATTCTTGAAGATTCTGTCATGGCCGAGTTGCCGATTGAACTTGTTGAAGCTGGTTCCAAATCCATGAGCAGCTAAACTTACATTCTTCCCTAAAAGATGAGCCAGAGCCTGCGTCATCTATCTATAAGGGCGTTGATTCATGCTTTTTTCTTTTTTTTTTTTATTTAGATTAGGATTCATCTTGTTCTATTTAGAATTTGTGGATCTTAATTGATGATTTTACAGACTTTGAACTTCATTACGATTGTTGAAGCAGGATGTCATTTGCTTAGGTATTTGCTCTCTGATTCGAAGAAAATTCGGTGATGATTTTTGATTCGTTCGAATCTATTGTTATTACCGAATTGATTAATCTACAATAAATGTTGTTTAATATTCATCTAGGAGTTTTAAGCGATATCATTCTTTGTTAAATCTTGGAGTCATAATCTGAAACTGTCTCTCGGATTAACTCACTTAGTTAAGTGGTAATGAAGGTTAGGCAAAGCTCTTAAGGAAGACATTTCATTCGTGATTTCTCTGCTTCATACTTTTTCTGTCACTTTTGTTTTTTAAACTTTGAAAATCCAAAACTAGTAGAAAATAGGATAATGATTTTAACAAAGCAAATTTGTTCTTTTAATTTGTTTTAGTGCTCTTACAATTGAAATTCAAGGTTTTTTAGCTCTTAAGAGAATCGATCTAGGTTGCACTACTGTGTTGCATATTTTAGTATTCTAGAATTTTGATTGCTCCTAGGACAAAGTTAATCAGCATTATTGAAACTTTTTTGACAAAAACATTTATTTTGGGATTATTTTAGATTAATTTGGATTTATTAGATAATATTTAGATTGCTAGCCAATTTTAGGAAATAATATAAATCTGAATTAATTATAAGATTATTGGGCTTACATTGTTAATATTTTGATTGTATATCTTGTGATTAAATAATATTTCTAAATATATGATAGATCATGATTTCATTTAATTCTTAAAGAGCAAGGAAAAATATATTAGAAGATCATGTGATGCAGAATTTTTCATAAAATCTAAAATAAAATCTAATATTTAAATTTTATTGAACTAATTAAATTTTAATAGGCCTGAACTTTGACCCTAAAATTATCTCATTCTCCTTTTTATTTAACCTAGCAACCACAACATATCCTGGAGGAGGGGAAACTCCAGTTCTATTCGGCGCATCTCATCACAAGATTTGACCATCCTCTCTCTCTCACATAACGGCCCATAATAATCATATCTATTTCCTCTTCTCCACTCACGCACACATCCAGATTTCTTCATCGTTCACGGGACCCACCACATCAACATCCATTTCCCTTCATTCTCCATTCATCTAAATATCTAATTCATTGTTTTGACCAAAAAAAAAAAAATCTAATTCATTGTCATCCAACCATGTTCGTGCTGGGTAAGGAGCTTGGAGGAGAGAATATTTTCATGACAGCTTAAACAATTTTGAGAGATAATTTGGGAGAAGTTAGAGTCCAAGGTTGTTGAAGGTTATAAGAAATTGTCTTTCCTTTTATCTTTTTAATTCAAGATTTGAGATTATTTAATTTTAAATGATTTTGAGTTGTATTATTTGAGAACAATCTAGTTTTAGATTGTAGACATGTCCCTTTTAGATTAAATTGATATTTTAGAATGATTTGTGCTTAGATGATTGTTGGGATTTTTGTTTACAAATCTTTAGATTGTCAATTGAATTATTAATTGAGTTTTTATTATTAATTTAACTGTCAATTTGAGTTTAATCTCTTGATTGTTTAATTAGGTTAGTTAATGGTTGAATTGTTTAATTACACAATTGTGAACACGATTCCCATAACTATCTTAAACTATTTTAACTGGTTTTAATAGATTTAATTAACCACCGCTTATTTCATTATGAGTTTTCTAGTAGAGTAAGTGTTATTGAGTTTGAGGGTTTCTCATGTTTCAATTTAGTGATTAAATTTATTAATTCTGATTTTTCATCAATCTCTCTTTGGTCTAATTAATTAATTTGGGCTAAAAAAGCTAATTCTATATGAATCTTAAGTTGTTTCTTTCATCATCATAACTGAATTAAATCTTTATTGTTTGTCTTATTTTCTAATCAATCTTTTGCTTAGGGATTTTAATTCCTCTTTCATAAAACCCCCAAAAATTGCATTTGCATTCATTTAGGTTACTTTCATTCTCATATAGGTTTTAGAGTCATTTGCGTTTTGCATTTAGTTAGTTTAATTGCATTTTTTATCACTTAAATCCAAAGTAAAGAAAAACCGTTAGATTGCTTCTTGGGAGAATGACCTAGATTACCACTATATTATATTTGTAGTTAGTTCTAATTTAATTGATTGCTTTAACGACATAAACACTAATTAGTTATTCATAACTACCAAGGTTTAGTGATAATATTCCCTGAAGACATCTTAAAGTGAAAATTGGTAAAGTTTCACATGCTTAAGATGGCACAGGTTAAACGTGCCTTTTTTGTTATATATTATATATTATATGCGAAACTTTACAGTCTGCTTACATAAGAAAGATTAATAGAAGAATAATTAGTTGCAATTTTTTTTTCCCCAATTGGCTAAACCCACACCTTCCCTGCCATAAGAGCAAAGAGAAAGTTAATTTAAGTTTCTTTTAATTATTCTTTCGTTTCCTTAAATCAACAGTCTCCTTTAACATGAAGAAAAAGTAGCATCTTTCAAGTTGCCCGATTAGCATAATATTATAAATTAACATAACCTAGCGAATTGATTATGTCTGATGAAAACAAGTCTCCAAATCATATCCTTCATGAATATAAAATTGAAACATAAGTGATGTAGTACCTATTATGACCTTTGCATCTTCATACTACATAGAGTCATAGACAGAATCTGTTGTTTGTGCATATTTTACAGGGCATATTGATGATCCAGCTATACTTATGGTAGATCGCTTCTCAACCTATTTTGAAGAGTGAGAATGGTTGCAGATCATTTCCTTGCAGCAGATTAAAAGCATGAAAAGATGTTAACTTTTTTGGAATTTTAGACGTTAGTGACTGAGACAGACTTTGAAGCGTGGATGTGGGGTGAGATAAGACAATGTATGATTCATATATCCAAAGGGGACGCTAATTTGGCAATAGATTTGCTTGGAAGAGAGAGAGAAAACTGGCAAATTGTCTTCTTTTTAACAACAGTAAAAGTATTTCTTTTTTGATGGAAAGCAGATTTTACTTCTATATGCGATGCATGGGGCGATTAAAAACTAATTATACGTGAAATGAAAGTAGAACCTTGAGGTGGATTACTCCAAAGGGCTTTTGTGGACGAAGAAGGTGCTAATGAGGTCAAAAACCTTCAGGATTGATTATCCCTTCCTGTCATCATAGGTGTTTTCACCTATGAACAGAAAAAGAACACTGCTAATGAATACAAGAAGATTACAGTAAATTTATATATATATATATATATATAAAAGACAATTATCCTTAATAAAAAAGGTCTTAAAGTTCATGACAGAGGGGGGGGGGGGATAAATTTTAAACATATATTGATGATTGCCATCTTCTATGAAATCTGCAATAGAAAAAGAAAACTTCTTAATAATCCGGACAAGCATTATGGCAGAGGAAGTGACTCCTTATCAATAAGTCTGATTGTGGTTAAACCAGGGAGCCAAGAACAGAAGCCATAATCATACATACTGAAATAATTCTCAAGTCTCTGATGCATGTCCAGGCAAATGTTGAAACCATACCCAAAGCCCAATAAGTACAGGATTCGGTTGAATTCAGTCAACCCGTCTAAACAAATCTATATATAGCATGGTTTCTACAGCTTGATCACATAATAAACAAGAACATCATGCCAATAAAAGCATGACAAGTAGCAACCTGGGTAGTCCATATGGGCAAGTCACTATGTACAGAGATTTATGATCAAAGTCAAGCACAGGCACTCGAAGCTCACATAGTTCTTCAAGTGAAGGTCTCCACTGTGTTTTAGAACTACCTTTGGGCAAATAGCAGGTTGACTATCACAGCAGATCAGGCTTATTTTTGTGCATATGCCTGGTAGAGGTTGAGAATCAACCAATCACAATCAGGCATGTCAGGAACCAGTATCAGCAAAGCAAATCAGGGAGAGTCGAGTTAGGTATCCACACAATATAGAGTCAACAGTCAATGGAGAACAAGCTGGTTACTGATTTGCTAAATTTATTTCTTTCTTTGAAGTCATCTTCCATCTATGCTATGCTATTTTCAAATTCTAGCATGTTAGTATCTTCTTTTTTTAAGCAAAACATAGCATATTAGCATCTTGCATCTCCTTGACCTTGCTTGCTATTCCCCAATGGTACCACTCGAGATAAAAAAGAGAGACTTGTGCCTATATATCTGTACAAACATCACACATGCAAATAATTGGATTAAAAATCACAACTATCCACCAGGGGATTCTCCTGTCACCTCCAGCTTTGTACCCAACTCTTTCCTTGGCCTAGGTGAAAGTCCTTTTGCTAACATCTCTTCATCATATTTCCTAGCCATGTCTAATAAACCCTTTTCCAACAGAGCATCTATCATGGCATTGTAAGCAGATGCATCTGGACTACATCCAAGTTCTTCCATTTTCTCCCACATTAGAAAAACTGGTCGAAGAAATCCCCACCTCCCAAACTTCCTCATAAGCATCACATAGGTATCTGTACTTGGCCGAACTCCACTTCCAATCATTTTATAAAACAATGTCAGTATATCCCCGGGCTTTTCCATGCAAGCAAAAAATAAATGATATGAAATTGCATTTGGCTGACATCCATTCATGCGCATGGTTTCAAGCATCTCAAGTGCATGCTTATATCTGTAGTTATCACATAAAAGCTTAATGATAGTGTTATAGGTTGCGAGAGAAGGCTCGAACCCTAAATCTTTCATTTCTCGAAAGAGCTTAATTGAAAAATCAACCCCCTGTGAAAGTCCTATGGCACGAATAGCAATATTATAGACAACCACATCCAATCTCATCCGTTTACTCTTCATCTGCTTGAATAATTTCACAGCCTTCCAAGGCTTTCCACTCTTGCACATTATATCCATATATATTGAATATGAATGTACATCTTTTTGAACACCCTTTTTATCCATCTCTTCCCAAAACTCCCTACACTTGCTCCACCATCCTAATTTATACCACCCACGAAGAACAATATTATAGTATTTTACATTGACATCCACATTATCATTCTTGTTCTTCCCAAAAATCAACTCTTGGGCTTCATCAACATGCTTGTACTCACACAGTGCATCAATAAGATTGCAGTACGAAGTTTCATCCTTCAAATTAAATTGGTGAAGCTTTTCATATGTCTCTATGGCTTCATTAACTAGACGAGCCGAAACATAACGTTTAAACATGATTCGAAATGTGGTATGATCCGGAGAAGAAGATGAGTTTTGCCGCATGCGTTGAATCAAATCCCATGAATGTTGAAACTCAAAGAACTTACCAAGGATATCGATCATCTGATTGTATGTATCAGTGGGGAGCTGTAAATGATATTCTCTTTCGACCCAATTGAAAAACTCGAACGCTCGTTTCCAGTCATTGCGGAATGTTAAGAGAGTTTCACGAACTGTTGCGGGATCAAGATTGCCGGAACTTGGTTCGAGTGTTGGGGTTTTATGGTGAAATTGTTTGGAGGAATAGAAAAGGGTTTGGATGAAACAAAAAGGAGGGAAGAATCGAAGGCGACATGAGATAGGCAAACCCATTGGAAGGTTCTGTCAGTACTGAACGCCTGCCTTCTTTGGAATTGGAAGAAGAACCGAAGGAGTGTTGCGACTTGCGAGGGGTTGATCCATGAGATCCATGGTTCACCGGATGCGGACCAGGATCCATTAAATAATCCGACCCGGTTGAAATTCTGAAGGAGTGAGTTAAAGTTAGGGGTGGGCATGAGCAGGGTTGGGCAGGGCGAGACCCCTACCTGATGCCTAGTCCAAAGGATGAATAGGTTACATTTTACAGCCCGATGCCTAGCCCTGCCTGATAGAAGCCCTAACTATTTCGGGCAGGGTAAGGGTGGGCTGGGCAGGGCGGGCTTCCTTGCCCCAGTGGTAACTTCCTAACTAATGCCACTGTACAAAATCTCCAATTACACTTAATAAATACTATTAAAAACTTCAAATATATTTCATAATTTCATACCTTGAGATATCTCAAAATAAATCTAGAACTTAAGTGTTGAAATTAAAAATAAAAAAAAACTAACACGTCTTAATAATTACATGACAAATTATGAAGTAATATGTGTTTATATATAGATATTGATTGATATGAATAGGTGCAATTGCGATAGAGACTTCAAAGAAACTAAATTTTTTGTCTTAGATCTCAACTTTTTAATGCTTTATATCATCTATCCAGATCAAAAAACCACATCTATCAAAAAAGCAATGAGTTATATGTAAACGGTGGTGGATTGATATTAAATAATAATATAAAATGTTTCATAAACATGAAATAATATATACACATATTAAATAAAATAATATGTATAAAATAACATATATTTTAAATAAATTGTATATAATTTTCAGGGTAGGGCCAAATGGGCAGGGTAGTATCCCCTGCCCGATAGTTCGCTCTGCCCAAAGATGCCCAAATTTTTATCGGGCCACTTTTTTTGGGCAGGGCAGGGCAATTTTTCATCGGGCTTGGGTGGGCATACTGGGCTTCTGGGCACCACGCTCACCCCTAGTTAAAGTGTTAAACTTGAAAAGGTCGAATCGTGGAAGAAACTCTTGCAGTTGCTTCCCGGTTAACCTCTTGACAAATAAAGAAAAGCCCTCACACCTCACTATTTGCATATCTGATTTTTTCAAGGGAAAATTGCACGTAGCTCCTAAGGACCAGAAAAAATATCAAAAAATTCCTAATATAGGTTCTTCTATCTAAAAACTCCCTAGGGACTGTAGTGGTATAGATTTTAAATGCAAAATTACCTTTTTGCCCCCATTGATTAAAAAAGGAAAAGAGAAGCAGAAGGAGTTCGTTGATCACACCATGCATTGTCTATATAGGCATATGTATTTGTCAACCAATGCCCTTTCACTTGTTAACGGCTGCTGGTTGAAAATGTGATGTCCAACCTTTATGGTCTTTTGATGGATTGTGAAATTGGTGTTGTTATGGAGTGGAGATGCACATGAAGCTATTTTATGATATTTCGATATTATATGACATTAATTTATATGATTAGATGCATGTATCTGTTAATGACCACTTTATGATTTGTCACTATAGGCTTATACACTTATCAATAGGAGCTGTTTTAAATTGTCTTGGAAAAATGATTTTAATTAACATAGATGGCCTTGTCAATGACCACTTTATGACTTGTCACTATAGGCATGTACACTTGTCAGCGGGAGCTATTTTAAATTAAAATGGCATTAGTTAACATATATGAGCTTGTTAATGGTCACTCTATGACTTGTCAATATAGGCATATACACTTGTCATTGTGGCTGTTTTAAATTGTATTGGAAAAATGACATTAGTTAACATAGATAAGCTTGTAAAAAACCATTCTATGACTTATCAATATATGCACATACACTTGTTAAAAGAGGCACGTATACTTGCGAATGTATACTTGTCAATATAGGACAATAAAATTGTCAAAAAATAGCTTTAGTGTATTTCTAGTCTGTTAGTGCAAGCTGTTCACCCAAGAGGGGAGGTGAATTGGGTGATCACATATATTTAAAAATTCATAAGCAATTGTCAACTAGTTTAAAGTAGAATTAAGAGCTAGAAGAAATATCACCGAAGTGGATACTGTGAGTTATATTGGTTTGGCCACAGTCACTTTGACGTATGTCTAGTCTTTCGAGTTCCGCTGAGAGTTTGACTATATCTTCTAAGATTCAGTGGGTTATTGGCACCTCAGTACAACAAGTTCCTTCACTCGAAACTCGCTCTTCCTTACATTATATAAACCAATCCCTAACTCAAGATTCCATAACCTTAAGTTGTCTCAATAATAGATATTGAGTTTGTAATGAAAATCTCTCTCTCAGAGTAAATGTAGAATCATTGAAGTATAGAGAATGTAAAGAGTGAAGAACAGAGCAAGACAATATTTTTCGTAAGATAATTGTTCATTGTTGTTCGTTGTTTCTCTCTTACTTGAATGCTTCGGTATTTATAGAGAACATTCAAATATTTGCCATTATAGAATGGTAATTGTGTTGACAAATGCTCTCGCCGTTATTCATTGCTGCAATCTGTTGATGAAAACTTTGAATTTTGATCGTTGTTTATTACCTGTAACACATTAAGAAGAGAAGGTTAATACTGTAATTAATTTATCAACATTGATTTTAAACTTCACTTCAAGTGAATTATCATCACTGGAAGTGATCTTGAAAATTGTCTTCATATGTTTGACAAATTTATAACATCACTCGAGTGCACGATCAATTCACTTGAAGTGATCTGGTATTTTGGTTAACACTTCAAGTGATTCTGACAATCATTAGAAGTGATCCGTCATCATTTCAAGTGATTCTGGACTTCACTTGAGTGGAATGTGTATTCAATGGAAGTGATCTAATATCAATTCAAGTGAATCTGATGTTCACTCGAGTGCACTATGTATTCACTGGAAGTTATCTGACTTTTTTGTAAATCACTTAAAGTGATTATGGTGTTAACTCGAGTCCATTGGGAATTTACTTCAAGTGATCTGATATCAATTGAAGTGATATGATATCACTTGAAGTGATCTGTCATCTTTCAGCATATAACTCGAGTGCAGCGAAGATTCACTGGAAGTGCATTGACCAATCTTAATATTCACTTGAGTGATATCCCATATCACTTGAGTGATTATCACTTGAGTGATATGTAAAATTTGGCAATCACTTTAAGTGATTCTAAAACACTCCAAGTGATTTCTTCACAGATCAACTTCATTCTTTTCCTTACCTTTGTAGTCCATTATTAATTAAGATCTCATGTAAAACATTATTAACAAGATTTGTTATCATCAACATATTGAAATATAACATTCTCCCCCTTTTTGATGATGACAAAACTTGTGATTTTGAAATTGAAAATTTTATAAGATGATTAAATATTGATTAAAGTTTTAACCAAATCTTTGACCCAGTATATCAATGAAATATGGATTCAGTTTAAAAATTTAAACATGAAGCATAAATTTCATATAATTAAGATCCTAACCAAAATACTTTCCAAAAACAAATATATCCCAAATCACATTCAATTAGATACTAGCTCTTAATCACATTCAATTGGATACAAACCAAATCAAAATCAATTAGATACTAGCTATTTTAGTTTAGGACAAGCCAAATCAGTTCCATGCGAAATCATCCAGAACTCTTCTCCCCTTTTTTTGTCATCATCTAGGATAGTGGTAGGAAAAGTAATATCTAAAGAGGGAATATGTGGTGTGTAAAGGACCATGGCAATGTGGGGGAATGTGGAGTGAAAGTAGGAGAGGAGGGTAAAATATGTGCAAACTCAATAAGAGGTTGAATATCAGTTGTGACAGGTCTAGGATCACAATCTCCTCTATATGAGAGCTGGAGTCTGAGTGATGAGAGGGAGATGAATGGGAAGTAGGCTGAAAGATAGGATTTTCCTTAGGAAGATCACCAGCTGTAATGGTGTTTGATAAGGTGTAACACCCCAAATTTTATATTCACCAAATATATTGTAATTATTTGAGAAATTCAATAAAATGGTGAATATTCATGAATTTGGAATTTATGAATTTTATAAATGGTCATTTTCATGAGAAAATGGGCAAAATAAATATGGAATTAATTTGGGTAATTTTAAAAGCCCAATATTAAGGTCCAAAAATAGAGAAATATTATAGAAAATATTTGGTCCAAAAATATATGGAAATTGACCAAAGAAAAATAAGAGAAGAAATTGGATTAGAAAAGTACTGGCAAAATCGTAATTTTGCTAAATTATCAAAAAATTAATTATTTTTTTGATTAATTGAAGTTAATTTCAATTAATTAAGGAAAATAAAGGGAGAAAATATATTTAGAATATTTTGGTCCATTTAATATGAATTTATGGAAAATTTGAGCAAAAATGCAATTTTGACCAAAATTGAGACTTTACGCATATACGTAACTGGAACAAGATTTGAAGCCAATTGAGACCAAAGGGTAGGACCCCTAGGTATCTCCTACATGTTGCAAGAGGAAGGAAATATTGATTGGGCTTAATGAGTATGGTTACATGTTTAGAAGGTTTATGTACATAAAACTTGATTTTTGGAATTTTGGAAAATTGTTAAATAATTGAATAAAGCATAAGATATGTTAAAAAAAAATATCATCTCCTTCCTTCCTCCAGCCCATTTTTGTGCTATTTCAGATATGATCTAGGGAGAGGGAGAGTGAAGTTCTAGAGAGAGAAAGAGAAGAAAAACTTGCAAAGGTAAGTGATTTCTTCGGTAAATTGGTTCCTAACGCGTATAACTCCGACCCTAAACTTGCAAATATCATCTTCTTCTTTGTTCTTTAAGGTTTGGAGGCTCAAAAATCTATTGTTTAAGGGTTAGGGTTTCAGCCATATTGGGGAAAAGCTAGTGGGAGCTTGAGGCAACTTCTAAACCTTCGTATATTAACTATTCTGGCTGCTGTGGGCAATTTAACCGGTGAAATTTCATCAGATTTCCATTGGTTTTAAATTTTGGAAATGTGTGTGCCTAAGGGTTATGCTGCCCAATTTAGTTCAAATGGTTTTTATAACTCAATTAGATGGTTAATAAAGTGGTTAGGAGTAGAAAGGAACGCGTTTAAGGAGCCAAAATCGCAAAACCTTGATTTTTTTCCGGAGGATCCCATAATTTCGGTCAGGGCTAGATCTAGGGATAGGAGTTTAATTTTCAATAATTTGATAGTTCCATTGGATTCATGAGGGAAAATTAGGTGGGGTTATAGTTGGGCACTTTTTCGGAAAAGGCCGAAAAAGCATAATTACGGAAATGCCCCTAAAACTCTAAAAGTGAGGCTGTCAAGGGAAATTTCATAATTTAACATTGAATTTGATAATTCCAACCCCCGAAATGGATTCCTTAGACAAAAATATGTTGGGATGGCCCATATCAAAATTTCGGAAGAAAAGTACAGTCGGGCTGGGGTCCCGGGAGTTTTTTGTAAATTCTCACCATAGGCTAATATAACCACAAGAAACACTATGATAGTGCCTAAAATGATACATGGATAGGTTATAACCTATTTCTTGTACATTTAATATTTTAGGACCGAGTCGTAAACCGGAAGCGACACGTTTACAAGTTACACAAAAAAATGTGGTCTTTGAGATAGTACTACCCAACCCTTTAGGCATTTGTTTGGGCTCCTAGTAGCCATCTAAGGGACTTTAATGATAACCAAATCTAAGTGTTTTGAAGTCATTTGAGTATTGGAATAAGTGTTAACGCATCGTCCTTAATTATGACTATAGGATTTGATATTTTCCCGGAACATAGAAGGCCTACGCCTGAACAAGAACAGAAAGAACAAGGTAGTGACACTTTATCCTATATCATGTTTAATGCATTACTTGTTTGTATTTATCATTGAATGAATAGGGGATGTGGCGGTTAGCCCGGCCTTAAATAGGGGATGTGGCGGATAGCCCGACTTTGATTGTTGATATTGTTGTATTGTGATATATGCTTACTTGCTTTGTTTAATTATGCATCATATACGTAAACTGTTGCTACTGGGATGCTTTTGAATCTCACTCTTTCCAAATAACAATTTTATCCAGGGCAAATGGATCTCTGGACAAGCAAGTGAGCAAGGACGACTAGGGTTGCCGGGGTAGTCTTAGTTTTTTTTTTGGTTTTTGGTTATCATTTGGACAATTGTATATATTGGATTGACCATAGATTTGTAGTTATTGTGTAATCCCCGGTATGGGAAACTGAGATGGGCAATGATGCCCTGTAAAACTCTTAGGTTAATGATTTTATCTTGGGTAAACGTTGAAAATTTTATTAGCACTCTGATATTGTATATGTGACAAACCAAATAGGCCAACTGTTTTTATTTCAAATGAATGGAGATCGTATTGTATAGGTTCTTGTAAAAAGTTTTTAATTGCCCTCTATCTTCCATTTACTTATAAAACGAGTTTAAACACTAATTATAGCCTAGATGATGGCGGGGGTTACACAAGGGGTATGGTGGTGTATTGAGGAATGGTGTCAATGATTGAAACAGGAGTGACAGTAGTAGGGGAAACAAATGGAATGGTAAAGAGATCAGGGAGGTTGGTAGCCTGATTAGAGGTAGAAGGGGCAGCAGTGGAAGCAACAGGCTTAGGAAAAGGGATACCAAGATGAGTTCTCCATATCTCTTCTATTCTCTGAATCCAGATAGCTTGAGCATTATGTAAATCAAAGAGATGTTGGAAGTTGTGATTCACTTCTTCAATCAAAACCTTAACTTGATAGTCAATTTTCTTAGCTAGATAGGCATCGAATTTCTTCAGTTCTGAAATGGTTTCTTGAAGAACATCACGAATATATGTCTGAAGAGTTGCCCCAATGAAAGAAGGTCCTGGAGATGCTACTCTAGAGGACTGGGCCTCATCCACCTTAGAAGGAAAAGGTTTTGTTGCTTGGCTCTTCTTCTTTTGTTTAACTTAAGGTGAAGATTGACTACTTTGAGTCTTAGAAGCTCCAAGTAGCACTGAGATTCCTATTCTTTTTAAGTGAAATTTCCCAAATTTGGTGACCCTTACCATCTCACCTCCAGGTATTAGATGCCAAATATTATGCATTGTGAGAATAAAGGAGACTAGTTGAGGGTAAGGAATTGTAGTGGTCTTTGTGGAGTAAAACCTGAATCTTCTCATTTCCTAAAAGATTATATCACCTATATTCCTCTTTTCTTTTGTCATAAGGGATGCCATCATCTGCAAATCCTTCCCAATAATATGTGTGAAATTTCTTGCCTTGTTAACCATACTTCATGAGTAAATATAGAATATAACTCTTTGTACATTAGTCAATACAGCCGGTGTTCTAGGTAAAGGCTTACTGGGGTCTTTTGGTCCAAAGATGTTTATAAGCTTATGAATATGAAATATTTTGGGAGAGCTTTATGTGACATCTTCTAAAACTAGATGGGTATAGATCAAATCCCCTGAAAGTAAAATCTTTTAGCTTTTGACACTATTTTCAATCCTTTCTTCTATGATTTTTCCTTGGCTGTCACAGACATATGCTATCTTCATGTTGCAGTAAAAGTTTTTGACTGTGATTGGATTATAAGAAATCCTCAAGCTTAACTAAGATTGATATTGTTCTAAGTAAGGATATAAATCCAACTTAAAATCTCTCTTAAGCTCAGCAAGATCTAAATAGGGACAATTACAATGAAGTCCCACACAAGAAAAAAAATGAAAAAAATGGTCTCTGAATTTGTTAATGACAAGTCGAGGAGCGTCCATTAACAAGTTGAGGAGCTTACACTGACAACTTCAGGGACCATTTCTTCATTTTTTTTCTCTTGTATGAGACTTCATTGTAATTGCCCCATCTAAATATACTATTAGACAAAATTGCCTCTTGACAAACTCATATTCATAGAATATGGCATTGTTTACCTTGAGTTCAGCAATATTGAAACCAAGAGGAGGGATAAGAAGCTCAGGAACACTGGGTTGCGACTGAGAGGCAGAGGGAGTAGGAGATTCACTTCCAATGGCCTATTATGAAGCCGAAGCTATACTGTATCAGGATCTTTTAGGAATAGACGATTCTCTGAGAATGTGCTGAGACCTTGTTAGATTGGCTCTTATAAAAGATTTCTGAATGTCAACTTCCTTCTCAGGATGAGTTTTTCCTTTTCCTCTACCTTTTAGTGCAGTGGTAGTCTTGGATTGTGCTCTTGTTTTTGAAGGTTCCTGAATGACTTTTCCTCTTGCTTTTGAAAGAAGCGTCAAAGGTTCATCTTCCCTAAATTTTGGCCTGAACTTTGAATCTTTAGATGACTTGAGTCTCTTAGAAGGCGGTGTAGGAGGTGGTAAATCTTGAGAAACATTAGGCAATTTAGTTCTAGCCATTTTAGGGTTCCAGCAAGGGTTAATAAAGCTGCGAAGAAGGACTTTGGTGAGATGAAGAAACTTGGACGAGATTAGGGATTTAGATTGGTCGAGATTGAATGGAAATAGGAGATCAGTATGGCTAATCTGAGCTTTGTAGGAGTTTAATAGATTATTTTGGTAAAGATTTGAGTTTAGGAAAAAAAATTACAGCGAAGAAGGCGAGGAAGACGATGAAGAGAGTGAGAAATGAAGAGTTACGGGCAGAGAACTGATATAACCACATAAATGATATTCACTCGAGTGATTTACCGATTCACTTAAGTGAATTTGGTATTACTCGAGTTAACCAATGAAATCACTCGAGGGAATCTTCAGATTAGCAAATTTACTCGAGTGATTTGATATATCACTCAAGTGATATTCAAATCACTCCTATTCATACTTGAAATACTTACCTTACTCAAGTTACATTCTGAATTCACTTGAGTTATTTGTTCCATCTACTCGATTGAATTCCAGTGATTACCAAACCATCTGCTGAGCACTCAAGTTAATATTAATTATCACTCGAGGTCTTTCTTTGAACTTCCTGAACACTTGATTTCACTCAAAGTGATTATGTCGTTGCTTTCCTCTGTTATTAAACTAGAAAACAAAGTATCCTACAAAAATATTTTGAGATACTCTGATGCTTAAGTTAGTTATTAAATCATCAACACATAATAAGAAATAAATTTAGATACATAAATTTACTCACAATTCATTGGGATTTACCATTCCCAATTCTCTTCTTATAAATAGAAATTGATCTTTCACGAGTAGTTTTGTGAAAATATCTACTGTTTGAAGATGAGTTGGAATGAATATTACTTTGACATTCTTCTTTTGAACATGATCTCTAATAAAATTGTGTCTAACATCAATATACTTCGTTCTAGAGTGTTGGACTAGATTCATTACCAAGCTTATCGTACTAGTGTTGTCACAGTAGATAGGTATTTCTTTTAGGTGAATACCAAGGTCTTGTAGTTGTTGTTTTAGCCATAGTACTTGTGCATAACAACTTGATGTTGCTACATATTTAGCTTCTATTGATGAAAGAGACATTGTGTTTTGTTTCTTGCTAAACCAAGATACAAGTAAACCTCCAAGAAATTGGCATTGCCCACTAGTACTCTTTCTTTCAGTCTTGTATCCTCCATGATCAGAGTCTAAATATACAACTAGATATTCATTTCTTCCTTTAGGATACCAAATACCTAATTCTGCTGTGTCGGCAAGATATTTGAATATTCTTTTGATAGTTTCAGCATGTGATTCTTTTAGGGCTGAATTATATCTTGCACACATACCAACACTGAATTAGATGTCAGGTCTTCTTGCAGTGAGATAGAGTAATGATCCAATCATTTCTCTATATTTTGTGATATTATATTCTTTTCCCTTGACATTAGCATCAAGCAATGTAGTTGAGCTCATAGGCATGTCTACTCTATTTGCTTCATTCATCCCGTATTTCTTCAATAGTTCCTTTAAATATTTTGTTTGAGATATACAAATTTCATTCTTTCTTTGTTTGATTTGCAAACCAAGAAAGAAATTTAATCTCCCATCATTGACATCTCAAACTTCCCCTGCATAATCTCAGAAAATTCCTTGCAAAGGATTTCATAAGTAGCACCGAAATTGATATCATCAACATATATTTGAACTATTAAAATATCATTTCATTTTCACTTTATAAACAATGTTGTATTGACTCTTCCTCATACAAAACCTTGATCGATGAGAAATTTACTAAGCCTTTCAAACCATGCTCTAGGAGCTTGTTTCAAACCGTATAAAGCTTTCTTTAGTTCAAAAACATGATCATGTTTGGTTACATCCTCAAATCTTGGGGGGTTGTTCTAGATATATTTCCTCCATGATATAGCCATTCAAAAATGCACTTTTGACATCCATTTGATAAAGTTTGAATCCCTTAATGCATGCAAAGGCTAAGAGTACTTGTATAGCTTCCAATCTAGCCACTGGAGCATATGTTTCCTCATAATCAATATCTTCTTCTTGATTATAGCCTTTGACCATCGTTCTTGCCTTGATTCGGACAATGATTGCAGATTCATCAAGTTTGTTCTTGAATACCTATTTGTGCCAATAATAAGATGATCCTTAGGTCGGGGTGCCAAATCCTAAACTTGAGTCCTTTCAAATTGATTGAGTTCTTCTTGCATTGCTATTACCTAATCATTGTTTGATAGGGCTTCATCAATATTAGAAGGTTCAATTTTAGAAATGAATGTAGAAAAACTAACTTCATTAAAGATTTTGTTTCTAGTTTTAACTCCCTCATTTACATCTTCTATAACTTGTTCTAGAGGATGACTCTTGTTGTATTTCCAGGCTCTAGGTTGTCCTAATGATTGTTCTTCTTCCTTGGTTTGGTCATTCTCAGGATTAAAGGGTTTAGGATTACATTGTCCATTCTCTTGATTTAATATTATTTCTTGATCATCTTCAATAATTTTGTTAAAGGATTCAAATTCATCGAATACAACATGAATTGGTTCTTCAACAACATAAGTTCGTTTATTAAAAACTCTGTATGCTTTACTTCGGTTAGAATAACCTAGGAATACCCCTTCATCAGTTTTAAAATCAAACTTTCCTAGGTTATCTTCACCATTATTATGAATGAAAGACTTACAACTGAAGATGTGCAGATCATTAAGGTTTGGCTTCCTTCCTTTGTATAGTTCATACGGTGTCTTCCTAAGTTTTGTTCTGATGTGGGCTCTATTTGAAATATAGCATGCTATGCTCATTGCATTGGCTCAGAAAACTTGAGATATGTTCTTTTCATTTAGCATTGCTTTAGCTATTTTAGTGGGTACTCCATTCTTTCATTCCACGACTCCATTTTGTTGAGGAGTTCTTGGAGCAGAGAAGTTGTGATGAATGCCATTGGTGTCACAGTATTCATCAAAGGCTTGATTTTCAAATTCTCTACCGTGATCTGTCCTGATACCTGCAATGGCTATACCTTTCTCATTTTTCACTTTCTTGGTAAATACAATAAATTTACTAAAGGTTTCATCCTCTGATGATAAGAAAATAGTCCATGTAAATCTAGAGAAATCATCCACAATGACCAATGAATATAAGTTGCCACCAAGACTTTTAACTCTTTCTGGTCCTACTAAGTCCATATGCAGTAATTGTAATGGTCTATTAGTTGTGATTTCAATTTTGATTTGAAAGATGATTTT
The DNA here is from genome assembly GCA_963855925.1 of Inga laurina. Classification (NCBI taxonomy): domain Eukaryota; kingdom Viridiplantae; phylum Streptophyta; class Magnoliopsida; order Fabales; family Fabaceae; genus Inga; species Inga laurina. The sequence continues at coordinate 14,138,652 of OY979711.1, forward strand.
CTTTGTTTACCCTTCTGACATGCATCACAAATCAAATCTTTTTTAAATTTACTTTGGGTAAACCAATTACTAAATCATTCTTAAGTAATTTTCCTAGTTGGTGCATATTGACATAAGCTATTCTTTTATGCCATAACCAACTTTCATCAGCGGTGCTTAGAAAGTAGTTTTCAGAAACATTTTTATTCGTATTAATAGTATAGTAGTCACCTTTTCTTTTTGCTCTGAGTTTCGCTTTGATATTCTTCTTGTCTAATTGTAAATCTTTCTTGTTTATAATTAGACATTCATCTGAGTCAAATATTACCCAATTGTCTTTATCTATACTTTGACTCACGCTCAACAAATTGTGGCACAAGCCTTCAACATAATATACGTCTTTGACTTGTATTCTATCAGCATTTTTTATTTCACCAATTCCTGCTATTTTTCCAGATTGATTTCCTCTAAATTTTACCTTTCCACCTTCTTTAGGTTGAAACATGGTAAAACTTTCAAAATCATCGATCACATGTCTGGAGCATCCACTATCTATATAACATTTGTTGCCTTTGGATGATTTAAAACATATCTACAATCAAATACAATTGAAGCTTAGGTACCCATATCTTTTTGGGTCCTTTTGGGTTAGTATAGATTATTTTCTGAACATGACCTTTTAGGTACCCATTTGTAGGTTCCTATTTTTTCTTTCTTTTTATGAATACATGATGAAGTATAGTGACCCTTTTTATTACAATAGTTGTAATATGCAAAGGGATTTGATGTATGTACAGAATGTTAAAAATAAATCATGTATGTCTTATCTCCTGTTTTCTTTCTTCCTTTCTTTTTATCTAATTTTAGATCATATCCAATACCAGAATAATCATTTACAAATCATTGATCTTTTAAAATCACATTTAACATTTTACTACCTTTGGTGAATTTTTTAAGGGCTCTAGTGAGATTAGTGTTTTTCTTTTTCAAGGAGGGACATTTTTCACAATCTTTTTCTAGAACATTTTTGAGTTTTTCTTCAAGATTTTTGTTCTTCTTTTTAAAAACAAATAATTCTTTAACTACTTTGATGAATTCAGAATGTAAAGCATTATATTCATAAAGTAATTCATCATAGGTAAGATCAAAATCAGTTACTTCTTCTTCTTCTGTCTCTTCTTAAGCAACCAGATATATATTAGCTACTTCTTCTTTATTGCTATCTTCGTCAGAGGAACTGTCTCCCCATATAGCGGATACAAAAGCTTTCTTCTTGTTGAAGAACTTGTCTTTTCTCTTTTCTTTATTCTTCAGAACTAGTTCTGGATATTCTGATTTGATATGTCCTGATTTTCCACATTCATAGCAGATGATGTGTTTTTTACTGCTTGTTCCACCCTTTTGGAAATTTTTGAATCCCTAGCCTTTCTTGTAAAATTTCCTGAATCGTTTTATTATCAGACCTATTTCATCATCGTTGAAATCTTCATCTTCTACTTGGGTTTCCTCTCTTGCATTTAGTGTGAGGGTTTTCTTTTTCTTATCACCAATCTCTTCAAGTTCACATTTGAACTTTAATTTGCTTTCATATTCAAAAAGACTTCCAAATAGAGGAGCAACTTATCGCATTGATTCACCTTTTGCTTCCTCTATCGTAGTGACTTTGGCCTCCCACTCTTTAAAGAGTATGTTTAGTATCTTTCTTACTTGGGTATGCTGATCATAGACTTTCCCAAGCGCTACAATTTGATTAACAAGATGAGTATATCTAAGTTCAAATTTAGCTATTGACTTACCTGATTTCATTCGAAGTAGGTCGGATTCAATAACCAGAGTGTTGATCATATTTTTTTATTCCTGAAGTTCCTTCGTGAGCTATTTATAAGGCTTGCCACATTTCCTTAGCTGTTAGAAGTGTGAAAATCCTGAAGTACTCGTTCTGACTCAAAGCACTTTGGATCATCAGAATTGCCTTGCTGTTGAGAGAAATGAGTTTCTTGTCATGTCATCGTACTCTGCTGGTGTCTTGGAAACTTTTTGTGAATCTACAATCTTTATAGGTACGTAGTTCCTATCTTTGATTACCTCCCACAGTCTGTATTCCGTAGCAATTACGAATACTCTAAACTTCACTTTCCAGAAAGAGAAGTGTTCACTATTGAAACCTGGTGGTCTAGTGATAGACGCTTTATCAGGCAGGATTCCTTCACCCATGCTTGCAATAAGATCCTTCTTAGGTTGTAATACCTGAACAAGAAGACCTATGCTCTAATATCAAATATTAGTGCAAGCGGTTCACCCAAGAGGGGGTGAATTGGGTGATCATAAATATTTAAAAATTCGTAAGGAATTATCGACTAGTTTAAAATAGAGTTAAAAGCTAGAAGAAATATCACCAAAGTAGACACTGGGAGTTATACTGGTTCGGCCACAACCACTTTGACCTACGTTCAGTCTTCAGAGTTCCTTTGAGAGTTTTGCCATATCTTCCAAGATTCAGTGGGTTCTTGACACCTCAGTACAGCAAGTTCCTTCTCTCAGACACTCGCTCCCCCTTACACTATATAAACCAATCCCCAACCCAAGGTTCCACAACCTTAAGTTGTCTCAATAATAGATATTGAGTTTGTGATGAAAATCTCTCTTTCAGAGTAAATGTAGAATCACTAAAGTACAGAGAATGTAAAGAGTGAAGAACAGAGCAAGATAATATTTTTCGTAAGATAATTGTTCGTTGTTTTTCTCTCACTTGAATGCTTCGGTATTTATAGAGAACATTTGAGAGTAGTTGAGAACATTCAAATATTTGTCATTGTAGAGTAGTCATTGCGTTGACAAATACTCCTGCCGTTATTTATTGTTGTGATCTATTGATGAAGACTTTGGATTTTGATCGTTGTTTATTACTTGTAACATACTCAGAAGAGAAGGTTAATACTGTAATTAATTTATCAACACTGATTTTAAACTTCACTTCAAGTGAATTATCATCACTGGAAGTGATCTTGAAAACTGTCTTCATGCGTATGACAAATTTATAACATCACTCGAGTGCATTATCAATTCACTTGAAGTGATTTGGTATTTTGGTCATCACTTCAAGTGATTTTGACAATCACTGGAAGTGATCCGTCATCTCTTCAAGTGATTCTAGACTTCACTTGAGTGGAATGTGTATTCACTGGAAGTGATCTGATATTACTTCAAGTGAATCTGATGTTCACACGAGTGCACAATGTATTCACTAGAAGTGATTCCAAGTGATTGGTTCAAGAATCAACTTCTTTCTTTTCCTTACCTTTATAGTGCATAATTAATTAAGATCTCATGCAAAACATTACTAGCATGATTTGTTATCATCAAAACATTGAAATCTAACATACTCTGCAACAACACCAATTTCACAACCCATCAAAAAACCACAAAAGGTTGGACATCACATTTTCAACCAGCAGCCATTGATAAGTGAAAGGGCATTGGTTGCCAAGTATATGTGCCTATATTGACAACGCATGGTGTGACCAACGAATTCCTTCACTTCTCTTTTCATTTTTTAATCAAGGAGAGTAAAAAGGTAATTTCACATTTGAAATCTATATCATCCCTAGGGAGTTTTTAGATAGAAGAATCTATACTAGGAATTTTTTGATATTTTTTCTGGTTCTTGGGATTTGAGTGCGATTTTCCCTTTTTTCAATAAGCTAAGGTTCTATTTTTCCCTAAAGCTTTTGGCATAGTAACTGTGAGTATTCGAAAGTTTTTGCTACATTGATTTTGTGCAGAAATATTAAAAGAGGAGCAAAGTTATTAAATAACTAATTTAATGTTAACCATGAACTTTTTTTAATAGTTCGGAGCGGCATTGCACATTTTTTTTAAATACTTTTAGGGTAAATTCGATCCTACAAAAACTCTTAGATGACCACATATTATAGGCGAAGACTTCCAAAAAAAAATTGGGCCTTTAACCTTTTTTGAAAAAAAGAAAGAAATTTATTAAGATTCCATTCTCAATTTTTTACTACACATATACGTGACTGGATAGCCTTAAATCTTAAAGAGGATTTGGGTATGGATAAATATGGTGATTGGTGCCTACTTTACAGTGTCTCTATATACAAGTTATGGGCATGAAGAAATTAGGAGATTTTTTAGAGTGATTTTGGAAAACATCATGATGCTACTAATGTTATTTTGGCACTGCTGGAAGAATTTTGTTCAACAATAAGGTACAATAGACAATTCTAATCCTAGTCAACTGTAAGGGAGACAAGATAGCTGGTTTTACTCAAGGTCGTGGAAGATGTAGTGTTATTGAAGCGGAAGAATATGCTATACTCATATGTTTAAGATTGGTGACCTTCTAGCTTCAAGAAGGTCATCCTTGAATCAAATTCTAAAAATATCTTTGATACGATAAAAAGCCATGCAATCAGTCTCTACAGCCTAGTTTTCATTCATATTCAAAACATACAATGCAAGGAATACGATTTACAGATTCATCGCATTTTTAGAGAACTAAATAGAGTGGCTAATGCTTTAGTGAAAAGGGGATTATTAAATTCCTCATTGTTGGATGTGTGTCCTATCTATCGGAGTAACCTTGTTATTCATGATTGTTAGTTCTCATCTAGTTTAAGGGTATTACCCTTTCTTTTGTACCAAAAACACACTATAGAGTATTTTTTTAATAACATTTAGTGTTGAGGATAAACTAATTTGGTACATTAAGCACCCTAATATATTTTTTAAATAACATTTATTATCTAAATTAATCTTTAATATGATTTTATTTTAAAAATATTTTTTTAGTAATAGTAAATACCTAAATTTAAAATATGGGAAAATCATTGATAGGTCCCAAGGACCCAAAAAAACCACAAAAAAGTCCCAATCCAAATTCTTCTACCAGCAAGGTCCCTAAGGACTGAAATGGATTAAGTAGGAATATGAAATAACTATGTTGCCCTTAGAATTTAAAACATTGTGTGTTCAAAACATTGGATGAGGAGTAGAGTCCTTCGTTTTGCGTCTTGCGTATGTTCGTGTGTCCATCCTTCACTCCTCCAAAGCCCCAGTGTTCATCCGTTCGTCCTTCGGTCCTTTAAATCCCCCATAGTCCTTCATTTACCCGTCACTTATCTGAAGACCCAGTCTCCGTCGCTTCATCAAAACTAAACAGAAAAGGTGAGTCAAAAGGCATAACATGAATTCTTGGATTATTAAAGTATTTTGAGACCTAGGTAGGTAGTTGTTATCATTAGGGTGACATGCAGTGATCATTGATGGATGGTTTTTTATGGATAAGTGTTTAGCTAATGGAGAAGTGTCGAGAAGAAATGGTTGTTAAGTTTGCAACATTGGTTAGTACATCGTAGGGTTCTAGGAGTAGTAATTGGTCATAATAGCTTTTAGTTCGATGATTCCAAATAGAAAAGAATAGAGTAAACCCAACATGTGATCTCTGGTTTATTTTTTTCTTCGTTCAGTGATAAAGAGTACATATATTTTTAAGGATTGCTAGAAACTAACTTTATCAAGTGAAATCCAATAAAATGTAATTTAAATTTTAAACTACCACTAATGTTATTTATTGAATGTTATCTTCATTGAAAATATATATATGAAAATATTAAATAGGATTAGCAAGCATTACTAAAATAATTGAACCAGAACCACTGTAGGTCTGCTAATGTGCTTTGGATTCTCACCTGTAAGCCTCAACACTTTTACTGCTTACTTTGGGTTTTTCAATAATAAGATTTCTTTTCTTTGTTTCTATTAATTGAACTTGACATGTTGGAACTATTGCTTTTTCAAATATGTTTGTTATGAACTGGGCCTTAAAGAAGGGGACTTTAACTGTTTAAATTATTCAAACTTAAATTGCCAATGTCTTGATTATTTAGTTACCATACAATTCATAATGCTTAGATCAAAGCTCTAGTATGTGCGTAATGTGTGATGACTTGAGGGAATAGCTGTCTCACATGGATATTTCCTTATATCTAATTAGAATTTATTAGCGCATATTGATATTGACGATTGTTATTCTATTTCAGAAGTCCACCAACAGAGTGCTTTCTTTTCCTTGCTCGAGCTGTGGAAGCCAGACTACCTTCTAATGTAATGTTCGCTACTATTTTTAAAATTTGAATTTTTGTTTCCTTGCACTTTTTCTTTGCAACCTACCTACCTGCAATTGTCATTGGCTCTAATTTGAAAGAGTTTGTGATATAAAACCTCATAGGATTTTGCTTTCCCAAAAAGTTCTTTTCTTTTTGAGATCAACAATGCATGCTATTTCAATAAAAAATTATTTTAGGATTATATAAAAACTAGTGTGGGCCCTCCGCATTACAAGGAACCTTAGAAATGAGTCACATTTTTCTTAGCTTAAGAGTGTTGCTTGTTAGATTTTCCCCCGTTACATGTTAGTTTCTATATTAGATGTAGATAACAATTGTAGTAAATCTAAAACCTCATAGAATTTTGCTCTCCTAAAAAGCCTTTTCTTTTCTAGATTAAGTAAAGCCCATAATTTACAATATCTTGATAAATGTAAATTATTTTTCTTTTCTAGATTATAGACATCATAATTCTCAACATGTGTACTTAGGAAATATTTAGTTTTAGAATTTTCAAATTATCAAATAACATTAATGTGTAGGTTTATAGTTATAATGGCCCATTATTCAATTTGAAATTTATTTCTATTCAGAGAGTAATCTTCCAAAAACTAACTGTTGAAAAATGAAATATATCATATTTATTATTTTCCACGGTTGATTAAACCAACATAATGGTCAATCAAAATTGTTTGGTTCTACAAAGTATTCCCTTGATGTTTGGTGTAATGCATATCATATGTTAGTGCTAGTGGGTGATTGAAGTAGTAATTATCTTACAGGTTAACAAGAAAATGACAAACAATAGAAAAAGGAAAGATAAAGATGGAGAAAGGCAGCCAAAGGTGTCTAGGCACATATTGTTCACAAAATCGTATTATAAGAAGGAGAAGGAGGAGGAGGAGGTAGAGATCAAGCATTTTACAGAGGAGAGCAAGTCGCTCAAACAAGCTAGGAACGCATTAAAAGATGAAGAGAAGGAGAAATATAAGATGAGGGCGAAGAAATTAAGAACTCGGGGCGAAGGGACAAAATATACAGTTTCATTCCTGACTCGTTGTGCCCCTAATCAATTTATGAAAGTTTGTGATAATTTGAAGAATAAACAAGATAGGATGGACTGACTTAAGAAAATAGGATTTGACAAGTCGATTAATATATGCTGCTCACAAATTCCCCGATATTTATATGGTCAGTTTATGGGTGTATTTGACCCTTCCATTAAGAATGTTTCGATTTGAGGGAAGTCATTTCACATAGCTTAGGAAGATATAAAAGAATTTATGGCCTTACCGTGTGAGGGGGGACATTGAAAGAAATGTAAAGAAGGAAGATGAAGCATTTAAGGAATTGAAGAAAGTGTATGGGACAATGCCACATAAGATGATAGCAAAATGGCTAATTAAGAGAGAAGAAGATCCAAATTTTGAATTCCTCTTTGTAATGTATGCATTGGGAACCTTCTTGTGTCCCAAATCGGGTATTAAAGTGAGTGACCGAGTATTACAGATTTAATGCCTCAAATTTTGATCAAGGGTTAATGACTTCAAATGAGAATGTAATTAATGTGAGAAAACACTTTTGGGGAAATAAAGTTGATTTGTGACTCGAATTCACAGTAGAAAATGCCTAAACCTTGTATTTTAGTATAATTATGTGGCAAAGTTATTATTGGGCTAAAATAGAAGGGGAATGGTGCATGGAGTAGAAAAAGGAATTTAATTATGTGGCAAGTGATAATTCAAGTGAATGTGCCATAGTCAGGGGCAAAACAGGAAGAATAAAATTTATCGGCCAATTAGTCGGAAATTGATGAAGAAATTAATTACTAGCTAAAAGAAATGAGGAATGTGACTAAATGGCCAATGGAGTAGTTAGTGTAACTATGTAGTTACTTACTTTATGAGAAGCCCTAGGATTAGGACAAGTGGCATTATTTGATGAAGGGAGAGATGTTGAAAAAGCCAAATACAATATTTTAATTCATCTATTTTCCCTCCCTCTCTCATGGTCAGCTGTCATAGGTATGGGAATGTGGGAAATATCATCATCTTCATCTCTCTCTTGCTCTTATTTTCGGCATCCATGGTGAATGAAGAAAGAGGAAGAAGCTTTTAGTGAAGGTAAACCATGTAGCCTTGAAAATAACCTTGGATGCTAAAATCATCTTCTTTAATCTTGTTTTTCTTGTTAAGAGCTTCAATTGTATGGTTTTAAATTTTCAAGAGGTGGTGATTTTTGCACTCAAGAAAATTTAGAGGCTGGTGAAGCAAGGAACAAGTTAGAGAAAGTGATAAATGTGAGTAAGAGCAACCTTTTGATATAAATATTGTGGTCATTGATTGAGAATTTAATTTATGGAATTTTTGCCCTTATTTTTGTTTGAATTAATGTTTTGAGAGGTTGTGATGTTTTGATTGTTAAAATGGTGTCATGTGGTGTGTTTTGGTCAATGGTAGTGGAATGGAGATTTAAATGTGAAGTTTGGCAATTTTGAGATTTTGTGTTGAATTGTTGCCAAAATAGAATATGAGAAAGAGATATGAATTTGGTTATTTTGAGGTTTCCATTGGATTCCTTGTGGAAAATTATGTGGGAGTAGTGTTGGATGTGAATTTTGAACCATTGGAAACTTGGGTTTAAAAGTTGCAAGATTTCATTGGTGAAAATTCTGTATAGGGCAGTTTGGTTGCATGGTGTTTTGAAATAGTAAATGATGTCAAAAAATTATGAAACTTCCAGTTTTGTAGTAGACATTGCAACGTTTTCAATGATATAAAGTTTGTGTCATTTTGATGTATGTGTTAGGAGTTATGAATTTCCAAATTTTGATGTTGAAATTCGAATCAATTCTGAAACAGCAAGGAGAATTGTTGAATTTTGTATTTTTTTGGTTATAGACAACAATGATTCATATTTTTCCTGTAAAGAGGACTTAAAAAGCTTCAAGTATGACTTCAAGTCACCCCATTTCGATTTTTCTAGAATTATGATTTTTTGAAATTCAGTTAAGAAATAGAAATTTTCTTGGCCGCAGCCAAAAAGTGTCAGATCTGCTTTTGGTTGCAGCCACAAACTTTCTGACATATTTTTGGCTGCAACCAGAAGACTTTTAGCCACAACCAAAAACCCTCTAAGTTGTTTTTGGCCGCAGCCAAGGAATTCTTGGCCGCGACCAAAAACCAAAAATCAGCAATTTTCTTTATTAAAAGGTGGTCTTTGGTATAGTTCTTCCCAACCCTTTAGGCATTTGTTTAGGCTTCTAGTAACCACCTAAAGGTCTCAAATGATAACCAACTATAAGTATTTTGGAATTTAAGTATTGGAATAGGGAATAACTCATCGTCCTTGATTATGGTTTATAGGATTTGACATTTGCCCTGCACGTGATAAATTGGTGCCAGAGCACGGAAGGAAAGAACAAGGTAGTAAATTTCTCTTATATCTTGTATAATACATTGTATGTTTGTGTATATCATTGAATGAAATGATTGAGTCGTGACCAATGGCGCTGCTTTGAATGTGACGAATGTCACAAAAGTGTATGTAAAGATTGTCACGAAGTGTAGTGAACTTCAATAATGCTATGCATTGTGATGTATGTGATGAATGTTATGATTATTGTCATTATTGAATACTTCTGTGGATATCGTACCGATTGCTGTGAATGCTGTAATACTTATCATACTTGTCACGCTTGTAATTATAGTTATAATTGAATGATGCTGTGGATGATGTATTGTGATTCACTTACATACTATGTTGTTATATAATTTATGAGTGAATTATTACTATTGAGATTCATTTGAATCTCACTCTTTCCCTTGACTAACCTACAGTAAGGGCAAATAGGTCAAAAGAGAAACAAATAATGAAAGGCGACTAGGCTCCCGACAGGGAATTTTTTGTTTAGTTTTGGTTATCATATTTTAGGGGTTATTGTACATATTATAGATTATGTAAATTTGAATAGTGATATGTAATCCCCATTATGGGAAACTGAGAGGGGCGAATATGCCCCATAAACCCTTTAGTGAATGGACGAAACCTGAGTGAATGTCTAGAATTTTTGTTAAGTACTTTGATATTGATGTATGAAATAGAACCAACAGGCAAAATATATTCAAAAAGTGAATAGAGACTGTACTGTATAGGTTTTGGAAAAAGTTTTAAATTGTTCTCGGTCTCTTATTTAATTTATGACATGTGTTCAACTATAATTACGACATTTATTGTTTAGGGGTTACAACGAGTGATAGTAGCAACAAATGTAACTTTTGGGGAGTATGATTAGTCCACCTTTGTTTTGAATAAACTGCCCAATTCAGGAAAGGGCAAGTTTCTGCAAGAATCAATATAGGAGGTTGTATATATTTTCGGATGGTAAGTGTAGGTGTTATCTATGTTACTTAATAGAAGTATTGTATTATGAGTTGTAAATTGCTACAGTACATGTTGTCATTTGCTGCTGCTAAGTTATTATTGTCTTCTTATGCAGATTTATTGCTTGCAATATATTCCCCTTAGCCCACTATAAGCCTTTACAGTTGATGATGTGATTGCATATGGGAATGATAATAAGGTCAAGAGTAGAGTGCAAATAGAGAAGGAAAGCAATCGAGGGATGCTAAATTCTATCGGTAATGTAGTTGGGCCTTCCTCTTTCTCCACAAATAATGTTAACTCACCCGGTAAGTGTTCAAATTTGATCTAATATTGAATTACGTTCAATTTATTCAATCATTAATTTATTCCTCATATTTTTTAGGAAATAAAGAGGAAATATGACATATTGATTTCAAGGGTGGTGTCTATAGTGCAAGAAGAAATGGTTTCCCTTCAGTCAAGCCTATTGGAAAGGGGAAATTGATGAAGGGGAGAAAATTTTGAAGAAGAACAATCTTCATCAGAAAGTGAAGATGAACAACCTTCTTCAGAAAGTAAAGATGATAGGTCAGACACAGAAAAAAGAGAAGATGAGGACCTTGCGTCAACAAATAAAGATGAAGGGTTAGAGGAAAAAAATGCAAGAGTTAGTGTGAGCAAGTCTGAAATTGAAGATGATAAATCAAGCAAAGAAAGTGAATAAGGAAAGGAATTGGAGTCTAAAAAAGCAAAAGGGAAGGAAAGTGAGGACAAAGGTGAGTCACATAAGCTAAATCCAAAGAGGAGGAAGAGTTACAATTGAGGAAATCTACAAGGGTCAAAAAACCTATTGTTGTCTCTCCTTGGGAGACAACCATAGGAAAGCAGAGAATGAAAGATGACAAGGACAAGGAAGCTTTATACCAATTGTGCACAACAAGATGTAGCAAAGAGGAGGCCTAAGAGTAAGTGATTAAACTTCTTCAATATATATCAAATTTAACCCTCAAAACCGACTTCCTACATTTGTTTCTCTATTAAGAAGTTTGTAGATATGTATGATTATTTCGTCACCTAGGATAGATTATATTGTCTATGAGAAAGAGGATGGATAAATAATAGGGTAAGTTACATTAAAATTTAACTTATACTTTTGTTACTTTAATTTCACGCATTACTAACATTTACCTAAATGTGCATAGTTGATGTCAATGGTTGCCAAGACATTGATAGGGGATCAATTATAGAAGTCTGGCCACTTGGGAAGACACATTTTTTCTTCAAAGTTGATGGAAACAATGTCTGCAGATCTTAAGAACTAGTCATGGGAAGCACATGAAGCAAAGATCCTACCTGAACATATTGGATATAACATAACTGATTGCGATTTCATTTTTGCTCCTACTCGGCACCTCATCACTGATTTTATTATGTTTCTATGCCTTGGACTCATTGATGGACCGGCGAACATATGTAAGGTTACAGAAGAAGGAAGAAGATGCTTTAAAAGGGGATGATCAGACAACTAAAGCTAAGAGATTGAGTTGAAGCAACAAGAAGAGTTTCATGCCAAGGAACGGTTGGCAAGCCTTTGTGTAAGCACAAGCTACCTAACTATATGCATTGTGTTGTCAATTGCATATAAGAAGTTGTTAATGGCCACTGTTAAGTTTTACTTGCTATGTCTATGCTATAATGATATATGTCCTTTGTTCATGTAGAGAGATTGCATCCTTAACATACTTCGAAGAGAAAAACCGGAACTATTTCCAGAAGGAAAAGAAATACCTAACCAAGTGAATTGGGCAAAAGTGCATGTCCAATGTGATACATTAGTATTTGTTGATTTTTGCATTTCATCACTAGTTTTTTTAAGTGGACAATTGTATATGTGACAATTTCTTTATAAGGATTGTTGTGGTGTCCATGTTTTATCATGGTTACATGGATGGGATGTCTTTGCACTTGACAAAGAGGGGTATATCATGCCTAAGTTATCACATGATCAAATCTGACAGATGAAGGTTGATTGCTTATAGTGGATGGTAAAACATGAGAAGAACATACATGCGCAAAAGGTGTTGTTCATTGTAGCTGGAAACTAACAGAACAAGAGGAAGATAGAGACGTAGGACTATTTATGTAGGGTTTAGCCTTTATGTTATTGGAAATTGTGCCCAAAGGGCCAATCATTGTACTTTAAACATTATTAATTTAATAAAATTTTTCCATTCTGTTATCATATTATTTGCATGTTAACTGTGATAATTGTATCCTTGGACAATTCATAAAGATTGTCCTAAAATGTCCCTGGTCGGTCATCTATACAGGAGCAGAGATGAAATAAGATCAGTATGACTTTGATAAGATATGGAGATACGAATCAAAGTCTTAGGCACTTATAAGAGTACAAGGTGCTGGATCGACCTACTATGAGAAAGCTACATGGATCAAGTCATAAGCTTTTCTCATGTATAACCATGTCACAATGCCCTTTGACATGAGGTCATCATGGATTCTTACATGAGAGTTGCTAAGCTTTGAACTAATCAAAAGTCACCTTTGACCGGGTGATGATAAAGGCTACAATCGGGCTTGGTGGTTTTTCATGCAGAGGAATATGAATGATCAAGATGGAATTTGTCCCTCACATTAATAGAGAGATATTACTGGGCCCCTCGATGAGTAAGTCTGAGAAATGTATGGCCATACTACAATAGAAAGGAGTTTCCATTTCTATTGTCAGACTACTCAGGAATCGAGAAAGTAATAGTCAGGAATAAGAGGATGACATTATCCATGCCTCATCCTTGACCGATATATCGTGTGACAAAAGGGACGTGACATGGTTGTATGACAGGTTGCATTGTGTTAACGATCCTCATATGAATTGGGTAGTCGTGATGTCTTGCTAGAGGCCGCTTACGACTTGTAGGTTAGTACAGTTATTGGCATACTGCCAACTTCATATGGGCCTACAGAGTCGCACACAAGAATACCCAACACGAGATAATGTTTAATTAGGGTAGATGAATTATATATATATATATATATATATATATATATATATGTATATATGTAATATAAAAATTCATTAATAATATTATATCGATATGTATTTTCGAAATACATTATATGTATATGTATATGTATATGTATATGTATATTATGATATTATTATATTGTGTTAGTTTTAAATTTAATTTATTAAGATAAATTAAATCTAATAACTAACATGATAGAGATATGGTATCTCAGATTTAATTTATGAAGATAACTTAAATCTAATGGCTCTTTATTTGGATTAAATAAATAGGTTTAATTAAAACTGTTGGACATATTTAATTTAAACTGAATTTATTTAATTAGCTCATCAAGATAATTAATAGTTAATTAATTTTGAAATTTAAAAATAGCCCTCATAGGTTATAAACTTGATAGAGTAGATATACTGACATACATATGAGAATTGAGAGCCGCAAGGGAAACCCTAGGAGACATTTGAGGCGCTAGCATGCAGTCTCGGTTGGAGAGCATTCATGTGGATACCAGTAGAGGGAGCGGACCTGACGTGTTGGCTCCTAGAGACCGTGAAAACCCTGAATCATAAAAGGTATGAATCCATCCAACTTGGTTTAAACGCCGTTGATAGATCCTTGATTAGGATCGGTGAAAATTTTTAACATTCTTTCGTTGTGCCTGCCGATTCTAACATATGTTATGTAATTATTTGTTCTGCAAACATAATGTCCCTGGCAAGGCAATGATATGTCTTCATTTTTACAACTTATCCAACTGCTCTTGTATGTGGCAAGTTATGAGAAACTATATAATACCAAGTTTGATTTTAACAAGTTCTTCAACATTTTTTTACAACTTTATGAGTCATATTTACAACTACTTGAGTTATTCTTGGAGGGTCTGTCACAACAGCTGACTTGTGTTTTAACAAGTTCTTCAGCGTTGTTTTACAACTTTACGAGTCATATTTACAACTGATTGAGTTATTCCAGGAGGGTCTTTCACAACAGCTGACCTGTGTTTTAACAAGTTCTTCAGCATTGTTTTACAACTTTATGAGTCATATTTACAACTGCTTAAGTTATTCTCGAAGGGTTTGTCACAAAGCCTGACTTGTGTTTTAATAAGTTCTTCAGCGTTGTTTTACAACTTTATAAGTCATATTTACAACTGTTTGAGTTATTCCAGGAGGGTCTTTCACAATAGCTGACCTATGTTTAATAAGTTCTTCAGCATTGTTTTACAACTTTATGAATCATATTTACAACTGCTTGAGTTATTTTCGGAGGGTCTTTAATAACAGTTGACCTATGTTTTAACTAGTTCTTTAGCGTTGTTTTGCAGGTGCATGATCATATTAACAACTGTATGAGTTATTCGTGGAGGGGTTTAGAACTTGACAACTCCCACCAATCACGATTGATTATTTGGTTTTAACAACTTATTCTGCCCATTTTTACAACTGCATGAGTCATTTGTACAACTAAATCTTAATTGTAGGACTTAAGAAATTTCAGAAGTCTCTACTTTAACATCTACTAATCAGAATTTTAACAACATGTTGTGCCTATTTTGATAAGTCAATGACTCATTTTTTACAACTAAATTGTAATTTCGGAGGAGTTTATAATTTAAGAAGTCACAAATGTGACAAATGCTTACCAGAATTTACATAGCTTGTTGTACCTATTTTTTCATCTTTGACAAGTGCATATTCCTTGTTTTTACAAGTCATTAAGCCAATTTTGACAATAACTGATGCCTGTTTTCACAAGTCCTAATGCATATTTTCACAACTGCGTGAATTATTTTGACGACATCATTTTCCTCCTTACAGGAGTTAACAAATTTAATGTCTCACTTGTCACAACAGCATATCAAGAATTTTAACAATTGCTTGTGCTTATCTTGGCAACTTTATAAGCATACTTTCACAACTGAATATCATATCATATCATATCCACATATCGTATAATATTAAAATATTAAGTTGGATGAGTAAGTGGTTATTTCCACCCACTCATTTAACTTTATATGATATCATTTCAAAATATGAAATATAGTTTCATGTCATTGTCTATGTTGTAAGTACACCAACTTCTGGACCCATCTAAAAACCAAAAGGGGTCACAAGAAGTCACTAATTGTAGGTGTATATAGATAAAAAAAAAAGTAACTTTCAAAAGTATGTACATGAATATAAAAATTGTTTTCAAGTTGAATTTAGATTTTTGGAAGTTTTCACTGTGTGTCCAGCCTTATGGCATCTCCCACAATGATAAAGTTTCTTGTTTTGAAGCTGAGATTCCCTTCTTTTTCTTTTGGGTCTCCCTAGCGGCCTTGTAGTAATTGGAGGGTCTAAGAATGTTTGTGTTAGCATATGTGTGAACGTCAGAGAATTAGCACTTGGACAATCATGTATTGCAACTGGCCTCATGGTATTTGCATATATTATCTCCTGTGCAGTCATCTTTAAATGTGTACACATTACCATTAACTAGCTTAATAGCTGCACATGCATGTCTACAAGGTACTCCACTCATTTGACATGCTAAACGCATGCATTTTTTGAACCAAGATCTACATTCACATAAATTATGGCATCACCACATCTAGTTTGCACCAAAAACTGATAGTCTCCGTAATATTGTGCATCCCTATTTTCTGTAACCCCCTGCCTTATAAGCAGTAATTATAATTTGAAAATACGTAATTAAAATGAATTAGAGACCAATGGATGATAAAATTCCATTTTTAATCCTATCCTTGAAATAGGGTTTTTACAAACTTCCTTCAAAATCGTTTTCACTTGGTCTCATATTCATAATTCAAATATAACTACCCTGTGCAGTTAAATCACATTCATACATATCAGAGTGTACAGCAAAAATCCCGACTACCCCCGGGTTTCATACATATATACTAAAGGTTCATCGTTTCCCATATAGGGGATTACATAAAATCATTTTAATATTTACATCCCCAAAAAAAAAATATATATATACAGTAATCCCAATCCAAAATTGATAACCGACAACTAACATCAACATCCCTAAGGAGTCTTAGCCGCCCTTGGTTGCCTCTTTTCCCTTGGAGCCACTTGCCCTGTTTGAAGGTTAGTCAAAGTAAAGAATGAGATTCAAAAGAGTCCCAGTAGTAATAAATCACTCATACCATACATAATTACAAAGCATGTAATGACATCATTAAGCAGCACAACATCATGAAATACAACATTAAAGTTGTCACATATGCACATAATCACATAGTCTCATCCCCTGTATCTTCATCACCCTGAAGGCACGATCCTCCCACTGGAACCACTGATGGGCCGCAGGTGAAGGATTCATAAATAGCTTTTCATCTTTCATATATAGCCTTACGGTTTTCACATAGTCACATACCCCGTATTTCCACCGCCTCGAAGGCACGGTCTTCCCACCGGAAACACCGATGGGCTGTAGGTAAAGGTCTCACAAACAATAATAAATCAAACATACAATGTATCACATATAGTATAAGGAAAAGCGTCACTACCTTGTTCTTTCCTGGTGTGCTCTGGCACAGTCTGTTCACGAGCAGGGAAAATATCAAACCCTATAAACCAATTCAAGGACGATAGGTTATTCTCTATTCCAATTTCTTATCTTCATAACACTTAAAGTAGGTTATCATTTGAACTCTTCAGGTGGCTACTAAAAGCCTAACGACATGCTTAAAGGGTTGGAAGAACTACCACAAAGATCCCTTTTTCAGAAGTATAATACTGATTTTTAACTCATGCACTCAAGTAAAGAAGACTTTACTCAAGTGATGGGATTACTCGCACTCGAGACAGAAAATGATCACAGTACTCGAGTCCTGAACACAACACTCGAGTGATAGCCTCATACTCACCTGAGTCCTACAAAGTGAGGCACGGGAAGTGACTACCCTAGAGCAACAGAAACTTTAAAATGAGAAGTGCACTCGAGCAGTAACCTTAGAACTCGAGTGATATCATAACACTTGTGAGTGCTAGCACACACTCTTGAAAAATGGCTACAAGTGACAACCCGAGACACGGCCTCATAGTGAAAAATACCTGCATACTTGAGTGGGACAAGATGCACTCGAATGAGGACCCATATCACTCATGTAACCCCCTTCATAATTATGATTCAAAATACATAATTAAAATGAAATAGAGACCAATAATAATAACTCATTTACAATTCCATCTTCCTGATAGGGTTTTCTCAAATATTTTTTAAAATCCAATTCACTTAGTCTCATATTCCCATTTCGAATACAATTAATTTGCGAACATAAATCACATTTATTATAAACATCAGAGTGCATAACAATAATCCCGGCAAACCCCGAGTTCCATGTCTTAACTAAAAAGTTCACAGGGCACATTTGCCCATATACAAATTCTCATACGGGGATTACACAAATTCTCATTCCAAATATACATCCAAATACTCATATGAACATATACACATCTAAATAGCCAAATATACATCCAAACCATATACAGTCATTCCAACTCATATTGATAACCAACTATCAAACCAAATATCCCTAGGGAGTCCTTGCCGCCCTCGGTTGCGTGCACCCTCCTCAATCCTCTTGCCCTGTTTAAACTGTTAGTAGGGGAGGGTGAGATTCGAGAGAATCTCAGTAAGAAACAGATACCAATATGCATACAAGATAAATGTTTAATGCATGATATGCTTGCATTACATAACTCATGCTCACACAATGACAAATCTGCAAGCTCAACGTTTCAAACAACATACTTATGGCCATAGCATAAATTGAAATAGAGCTTCAATCATTCATATATGTTTCATATAATCAAGCAAAGTAATAATATGCATCAATACACCAACACAAATATCAATTACATGTAGGAGAGGTGAGTTCCCTATACTTATTCTTTCCACGTGTGCTCCAGCACAACTTACTTACGATCAGAGCGGACATCAAACCCTATAATCAAATCAAGGACATAGGGTTATTTTCTATTCCAAATCCTTACTTTCATAACACTTAAAGTTTGTTATCATCTGAGACCTTTAGGTGGCTACTTAAAACCTAAACACATGCCAAAAAGGATTGGGAAAAGTTTGACCAAAGATCCCCTCTCAAAAGAGAAAACACTGATTTTAGGCTGATGCACTCAAGTGATGGCAGGTTGCACTCGAGTGAGAACAGCTCACTCGTGCGAGTGCTTGACAGAGAGCAATAATAGAGACAAAAGTGATCACTGCACTCGAGTCCTGACCTCAGCACTCGAGTGATAGCCTCATACTCACTAGAGTCCTATAAAGTAAAGCACAGAAAGTGACCATCCGAGAGCAAAGGAAACCTTGAAACAAAGAATGCACTCGAGTGATAACAATGAGCACTCGAGTGACCGCATAAAAATCGCGAGTACCAACACACACTCTTGACAAATGGACTGCGAGTGCTAACCCGAGAAGCAACCTTATAATGCCAAAATGCATACACACTTGAGTGAGACACTTCACACTCGAGTGATAACCCACTTCACTCGCAGGTGAGGAAATGCACTTTTGCTTTTTGGCATGGAAGTGTGACCAAATACTGAAGGAAAAAGAGGGAATATAATGCTGTACTCGAGTGAGACTCATGTTCACTCGAATGAGGCTTTATCAGAAGCCAGAACGCAGCAGATGATAGAATTTTCCCCAGCTTCCACATGTGTCTCCAATAATCCCAAAACTCTAACCCAAAGCTACTTCCATATAATTTTACACAAAGAACCCATTGGAAACCTTAAAATACCCAAAATCTCATCATAATAACATTTTCCACATTGGTTACACTTATTACACACATTACCCAATTACACCACTTTTGCCTCCAATATTCCAAATCAATCCCAATGGCATCAAAATATAATATAACACCATTTTTACCACAATACACTACCATTCCATAATTACACCAAATCAGGGCAAATTCCACAATTCACAAAACTCAACCAAAAGTCATAAATAATAGATCAAAAGAAAGCTCTTACTCACCTCTCCCTCTTCCTTAAGCTTGTTTCTTGATTCTTCCTCTTTCCAATTTTCCCCAAGCACTCAAACACCTCCTTTCACCAATCTAAAACCATAGCAATAAAGCTCTCATCACTATGAACAACATTATAGAAAAGTGTTTATGCTAAAAAGATAATCTACCAAGTCAAAAACTCACCTTTCCATTTCTCTCTCATCCTTATGCTTAGGCATCTATGGAGGCTTGGAGAGAGAAAATGAGATCAGATTTTTGGGTGCCAAAGGCCTCTTGGCCGACTTAGAGAAGAGAGGAGAGAGGAAAAGAGTTTTAACCCTTTGACCAATCCAATTGCTAATGTGGTGACACTTGTCACAATCTTGTTTCCTCTTCCATGAGTTCACATAAGCACACACATATAAGATTCCACCCTTTTGATATCATAACAATGAATCACAACTATTGATCTTCAAGTTACCAATGAGTTTCCTCCTCGGTAACTGACCAATTGGCCGGTAACTTTCTTATTTTGCCCCTACATATGGTAATTGCTCTTAAATCACCACCAAACATATTTTTCTCATTCCACCACACCAATCATGTGCCCTCCCCTTCTCTTTAATGCATTTTAAGCTTTGTCACACAATTAAGCTTAAATACAAGGTTTAGGCATTGCTCATAACACATTCGAATCACCATTCACATCGTATACTCTAAAAGTGTTGGTTTAACAATAATCATATCCACTTTTGAAGTCCTTAACCCTTAATCGAAAATTGGGATATTACAACTCGTAAGTGATACAATACACTTCTGCTTTCTTTGCGTGAGAGTGCAGCTAAAGCTTGAAAGAAAAGAGAAAACATGATGCTGCACTGGAGTGAGACCCCAGATCACTCGAGTGAGGCTTATCAGAAGCCAAAACACAGTAACTGACAGAATTTTCCAAATTTCCCACCAAAGTGCCCAATGGCTCCCAAAAATTAGCAAACAACCTATTCCCACACAAATTTTCACAAGGAATCTATTGAGCATACTAAAACAACCAAATTTTCATCCTAATGACACATTCCACACTTCTAAACACCTGGAACTCCAAAACCACTAAATGACCAACTTGGCTTCCAAAATTTCAAATCAATTTCAATAACACAAAGACACATATGACACCAAATCCAATACAATACACTATCCAAATTGTCCATTCCAAAATTACATGAAAATCAGGGCAAAATTCACAAATCTCAAATCTTAACCAATGATCATAATACTTAGGTCAAAATACATCAAATACTTACATCTTCCTCTTCCCAAGGTTGGTTTCTTGATTCCTCAATTTTCAAATTTCTTTAAGTACTCAAAAACCTTCTTTTAAAAATATGAAACCATAGCAATGAAGTTCTCACCACTATGATCAACATTAATGAAGAGTATTTAGCATTATAGGTCACATGGAGCACTAACCTTAAGCTTTCCTTCTTTCTCTTTCCTTTCTTGAGCACAATAAAATGGAGAATGAAGAGAGAGAGTGAGATGATGATGAAAATGCAGATTTTTCCTTTGCTCCTATACAACTAGAAGACTTTGAGGGATAGAGGAGAGAGAGGAAAAGAGTTTGAAAAGTTGACTTAATCCCATAGCTCACACCTTGACACTTGGCGAGATTTTATTCCTCCTTTCATGGACACACATGAACACTTACACATACAATTCCACTCTCTTGCCCAATGAACCTTAACCATTGATCTTTGAGTTACCAAGAAACTTCATCTTCGGTAACTGACCCATTTGTTGGTAACTTTTCTTTTTACCCATTTTGCCCCTGATTATGGCAATTCTTTCTGAACCACCAACAAACACGTTTATATCATTCCAGTCTTCATTCATATGCCCTCCCCTACCTTTAGGGTTCATTTTAAGCTTGGTCACACAGTTAAGCTTAAATACAGGATTTAGGCACTAATCAGAACGCATTCGAATCATAATTCACATCATATTCTTCAAAAGTGTTAATTAACAATAATTACATCCGATTTTGAAGTCATTAGCCCTTAAGCCCATTTTTTGGGAATTACATTTTCAACATATTTAATTTGTTGCATCAATTTCTCTTCAACATTAGGTCCAACATCATTTTTTCAATTGGCCATTGCCATCTTGCTTGCAACTTCTGTGCCAATTTCTCTTGATGTTCATGTATTAAAATAGACATGGTACGCTTCCTCATTTTCAACATCCATGCATTGAATGACTTTGCAAGATTAGTGGTTATGTTATCCCACCTCTTGAAAGAAAACTTGCTAGAGCCTATCGATCAACATCCCCATTAGTCTCCATCCATTGTGCCAATTGTGGATTAAATAATCTTAATTTTCCCATTGCATTAGTAAAGTTCTCATCCAACCTTGCATAGGCAATTGCATCAAGAAGATTGAGTGCAGTCTCTTTGCTATTCCCTGAGGTAGTGTCTAACCTCTATTGATTTTCAGGAACTCTGCACTATAATTTTTCTTCAAATGCCCGTAGCAAAAAGCATGTCTCTCGCTACCAAATATTTCTTTTACAGCACCAATAATAACATTATTCAAATTTGACACAATTGTTCTCATAATTGATCCTGTTATCTCTTTCACATTGCATAGAAACCAAGCCTATTCATCATAAATAATGGCATATGTTAAGGAAAAAATTTCATTGTCTGCATCGTATGCACAAGCAATATAATTCCATACATCCATCTGTATAAAGTATGAGCCGACAACCATTTATAAAACCTTTAACTGAGTAACCATTGTTACGAGTGTAAATGATTTATTAAAAAGTGCAAATGTACACTGTCGTAAACAAGTAATACAGAAGTGAGTAAAGTATCGTTCCCATAAGGATTAATCACTAAGTACCAAAATGGGTAATTTTAATTCTATTTAGTCAATCGATTAGTTGGTGATAGAGAGTATAAAATAAAAAATGATTAAATATGAATGCAAATAATATAACAACAACTATGAAATCTTTAGGGGTTAGATTTCACTTAACAAATTTTGGATTTAATTACTTATCTATTTTGGTCTAATTTATTCCACATGATTGATAGCCGAGTTTTCCTCATTTAATTACTAGCCTCTTTCGAGGTCAAGAAATTCTATAATTAATTGCTAATCTAATATATTCCTATATGAATTGAAGAAATTAATCATGCATTAAGATTTATGGAACTCATTAAGACTACATGACTCATATGAATATATTCCTATTTCATATGCAAGTTATGGTTGTAATTATAGGATCTACACACATGCATATCCTTTCGGTCTCAACATACATATTGAAATCATTCAAAAGATTATTAATCAATTGAAAGCATTAAGAACAATAATTAAAACTCAATCATGAAGAAAAAATTAAAACTAAATTTAATAAGTTAAGATTCAATCTGTCATTAGTAAGCTACATCTCACACTAAGAAAATAAAAATTTAGCTCATAATGAAATTAAAAACAAAACCAATATAAATTGAAAACTTCAAAAATATTGCATAAAACTTGATTATTAAATTCTAAAACATAAAAATACAACCACAAGATGCATGAAAATGGAGAAATCTAGTTGTCCTTATAGGAGATAAAACCTTCCACATAGGTGGCAACCTATACCATTCATAAAAGAAGACTACCTATACAGTCCATGAAGGAGGTCTACCTAAGCCTTTCAAGATAAAGGCATGCAAAAAGTAATATAATGCATGAAATTAGCTCAAAAAATAATACAATGTATTTTTTTTTTGTCAAAGAAGGACCTCTCTCTCCCCTTTGCTCCCCACATAATATATGGCCCAAGGTCTCTATTTATAGGCACAAAAACGTGTGTGAACAGTGACTATTACAGTAAACCACGTATGAATAGACACTCCTATAGTAACTACATCCCTTAAATGCCTTCTCCAATTCTTCTTAATATAGTGATGTACGTGGTTATCAAAAGAAAAACAAGAAAATATTATATTATAGTAGTAATAATAGTAATAAATTATTTATTCCAAAATCATTATTTATTTATCAATTACACCCAAGTTCATTACATTAAGCTCAAATATAGTCCATAAAATCATCATATAAGGGAAAATAAATATGCAAATATTCTACTTATCAAATTCCCTCACACTTAGTTCTTGGACGTTCTCAAACAAGGAGTGACTAACAAGTGCTTCCCATAAAATTAGAAGTGTCCATTCATAAGCAAGAACACAATTGAAAAATAAAGAGATCATAGTAAATAAAAAGATAATAGTATTCATGAATCAACGAAAATATAAACTGATAACTTTTTTTGAAAATGAATGAACCGAGTTCATAATTGTGACTCATTCTCTTAATCTCACAAGTGTTTAAGGGTAGGTGTTTCACTCAAATTCAATAAAAAAAATTGCACTACTATTAGCTTGCTAAAAATCTCAATCTTCACTACCTAATTCACATGGATAATTCAAATCAAAATGACTTATTGAGGGTTGTAATGGGGTTAAAGTAAAAAGAATGTAAGAAGGGCTACATTTAAGAAATTTAATAGAGCAATTGAAAAATGGACTATTTATGAATATATTTAACATTTAAGAAATTTAATAAAGCAATTGAAAAATGGGCTTCTAATGAATAGATTTGTCTCATCACAACAACCCACAATTCGAATACTTATATATATATATATATTTCATTTGCATTCATTCTTTCTTTTTTTGCATAATTATGCAATTACAAAGTTGATGATATATACAACCCTACACTTGTCAAAAGCTCATTTCACAAAAATTTCAAATGCTCTGCTAATCTTCCGAATAAGGTAAAAGCACTTGATATATCATTACAACACATATTAGTGGGTTAAGAACAAAGAAACTATCAATTAGGCTCAAAGGGGTTTATCAACGATATAATTGCAAGGTTGGCTATTTGGCTCTGGCTAAAGAAAGAAAATGAATGCCTTTATCATTTTTGAATGTGCATGTGAAATGTAATTTCAACAAGATTTAAAGGAAGTTCTAGAGTGACAACTTAATAGGTGAATATCATACACAAAAGAAATAATCATTATTGATCAAATAGGCTCAAAAGCTCATGGTTAAGGGCTTTCAAACTCAGCTTATTCAATCTCAAAATTCATCAGCAATTGCAACAATCAGTTGTTCGATCATGCTATGAAATCTCTAAATTCAATTAATCCAAACTTAAAACTTATATACTTCTTAAGATCATTAGAAAGCACCTAAACAAGATGGATTTTTTTCAATTTTTTTTGGAGAAAGAACAAAACCATGCAACTAATAAAATACGTCTCAAGAGTTAAGAATAACTCCTTACTTGCCATTTTTTCTGTAACCCCCTCCGTAATTATATCTGAAACACGTGATTAAAAATAAAATAGAGACTAATAATAATCAAAATTCATTTACATTCCCATCCTTAAGATAGGATTTTCATAAATACATTTATCAAACACTTTAACCTGGTCTCACATTCATATTTCGAATACAATTACTTCGTGAAGTCAAATCACATTTATATAAATATCAGAGTGCACAATAATAATACCGGCAAACCCGGATTCATACCTTCACTAAAGATTCATAGGGCAATACGCCCTTTACAATTCCTCAACGGGGATTACACAAATTTCAATCCAAATACATATCCAAATACACCTTCACAACATATACAACCATATATCCATCCTAACATATACAACTCTAAATACATCCAAATCAACTACCATTATCCCAAATAGAAATGATAACCAACTACCAAATCTAAATGCCCATAAGGGATTCTTGCCGCCCCTAGTCGCTTGCTCCTTCCTCGAGCCACTTGTCTTGTCTAAAATGTTGGTAGGGAAGGGTGAGATTCTAGAAAATCCCAGTAGGAAACAGATACCAATATGCATGCAAGATAAGTGTTTAATGCATGACATGCTTGCATCACAATAACTTGAGTTCACATAATGATATATCCGCATGCTCAATGTTTCAACAACATACTCATGGCCATAGCATAAAAAGAAACAGAGCTTCAATCATTCATATATGTTCCACATAATCAAGCAAAGCAATAACATGTATCAATACACAAACACAAATATCAATACATGCAGGAGAGGTAAGTTCCCTACCCTTATTCTTTCCACGTATGCTCCAGCATTGGCTACTCACAATCAGAGAAAATATCCAACCCTATAACCAAGTCAAGGACATAGGGTCAATCTCAATTCCAAATCCTTACTTTCATATCACTTAAGGTTGGTTACCATTCACACCCTTTAGGTGGCTATAATAAGGTCAATGAAAGCCTAAAGGATTGGGAAGTATTAGGTTGGAAATCACCTTTAAAAATCCCAAAATGCTAAAAATGGGGGTTGGTTGCAGCCAAGAATCCTCTGGCTGTAGCCAAAATATGCACAGAAGGTTTTTGGCTACAGCCAAGAATTTTTTACTGTAGCCAAAACGTGCACAGAAACTTTTGCGCTGCAGCCAAACTTTTCTGCTGCAGCCAAGGAAACTTCAAAAATTCATATTAATTGTAGAAAAATTGAAATAAGGTAATTCCAAAGCCAAATGAAAGGTATTTAAGTCCTCTTCATAGGAAAAATATGACTCATTACTTCAAATCATTACACAAATACAGAATCACCCAAAACTCAACACTACTCCAAAACAGAGTTCTGTTTCCAACCCAAACTTTGGACAATCATAAACCTCAATTCAAAAAACAAAATGACACAAAATATATGTCTATTTTGAAGCTTGAGATGTGAACTTTAAGACTAGAAATTTTCATAATTTTCCAACACCATTTACTATTTTAAAACGTCCATGAAAATCCACTGCCAAAACAGATCTTTTCACTAACCAAATCCTGCCACTTTTAAAACTAAGTTCCTAATGGTTCAAAATTCATATTCCAGACTTCTCCTACACAATTTTCCACAAGGAACACAATCGCAATCTCAAAATGACCAAAATCCTACTCCTTTATCATGCTTTGGTTTTGGGCAACACAAACATCAAAATTCCAATCTCATCTAAACATCAAATTCCAATCACCAATCAATCTATCTATCCTACACTCATTCCAAAATACCATTCTCATGCCAAAACATACCAAATGAATAGTGGCACTCATTTTTGGATTCAAGGCCAAATTTCTTGAAATTACAAACTAATCCATTTGACACAAAACATAGATAGATAAATAGATTTCACTCACCTTATCAACTTTCTCAAAGGGAGTTCTTGATTCTCCAACCTCGAAAATTCCTTGGGATCACAAACCAATACCAATGGATACACTACAACCATCAATATGAAGCTCTTTATTCAAAGAACAACTTTAATGAATGAAGTTTGAGCATTAGGATCATTTGCCCTTACTTTTTCAAGCTTTTCTTCCTTCTCTTTTTGGCAATAATGGCGCTGGAATTTAGAAAGAGAAGGAGAGAGGTGAGTGAAGGAGATGAAGGAGGAAAATGATGACACTTCCTTCCCCTCCCATACCATGTCTAGCGTACAAAGAGGGAAGAGAGGAGAGAGAAACACTAAAATATTCATTTGACTTTTCTCCCTTCACACACACCTACAACCTTGCCACATGTCACCTTCCTATTGGTTCCTACACACTTAGTCACCAATTAGCTTCTCTAACCCATCCATTAGTCATTTAATCACACTTCCCATTTTTCTCTTAGTTAGTAATTAATTTCCCCATTAATCACCAACTTAAAGCCAATAATTCCATCTTTAAATTTTCCATCAATTATGACATATAAATTAATATTGTCACCAATATACATTAATTCCACTTTAATCCGATAATTATCCTCAATAATTATCATTAGCCCTTAATCAAAAATTGGGGCGTTACATTTTCTACACCCATGCATCTAATGGTTTTACTAACTAACTATTTTTTTTTCATTACTCCTTCTCCCCTAACCTAAATTAGACATTGTACTTAATGTCTTCTAGAGCTTAGAGAAAGTTTTTTAAAACATAAACACATAATAAAGTAAACCAAAATGCTGAGAGTAAAACCAAAAGATTAAGAAAAGTTACAACTGAAGAGTGGTATCTGGATTCTGCTTCTGACTACTATATGAATATTGTTCACCTATTTGCTTGACTAATAGATCTGGTTTAGGTTCATAGGTTTGCAGTTAATCAACCAGCTGATCATCAGTTTGTGCAAAAATATGGAATGGCGAGTCAATTGGGGTATAAATCTTGTTTCCATAACATGATCAAAAAAAGATAATAGATCATCATAAAAACCATTAACATTTAAAAATCCTAATGGCTTTTGTGAAATTTTAGTTTAGCCCAATATGCAAAGCTAGAAATCCCATCAAATGTCTCCATACTACAAGGTATAGCGATAAAAGCATCAGCATGGTAGAACATTTGTCCCATTCGTTCAGTCAAGCTTGAAACCTGCAATTCTTATCCTAAGGAAAAGATATGATCTTCCAACTCCTTCACCTTTACACTCAAACCCTTACTTCCATTAATGGTTGCAAAAATGACCACACTTCCCCTTAGGCCCTGGATGCCTCCCCCGTATACAAAGTTGATCTTTTTAGCAACTAATGCAATTCTAAGTTCTTTTAATGCAATTAGAAACTCTCTATCCTTGAACAAATCATGTTAGATCCCATATGTTTTGATGATAACAAAGATTGGATCAATGATATAAAAGGATTTGATAACAAACAAGTGAATTTGAACAAAGTGGCAAAGCATTACTTGAAGTAAGCATTGGAGTAATGAACAACTATATAGACCATTACTCGAGTAGCCACTCGAGTAACATGATTTGCAAAGGCATCACTCGAGTAGCCACTCGAGTAACTAAGGCAAAAATCTTCTAGTAGCTCTCGGCCAAGAAATGCAACAATTTACTCGAGTAGCCACTTGAGTAACCATGTGAGAAAAAGGCATTACTCGAGGGATCACTCCAGTAATCTACAGAGTTATTTGATCCATTACTCGAGGGATCACTCAAGTAACCAGGTAAGCAAACTCTCGGCCAAGATTTGAATGACATTACTAGAGGGAAGAATCGAGCAATCTGCAAACTTATTTGAAATCCATTCGAGGGAGAACTCGAGTAACTTCTGAAGAAAACACATGGCCACTCGAGTAATCAGATTACCATAGTCAGCACTCGAGTAACTTGTGAAGGAAAGACATGGCCACTCGAGTAGCCACTCGAGTAATCAGGTATTTCTAAGGTTTGTGATATATTGCACTCCATGTCTTACCCGAGTAATATCTTATGAAAAATATTGAGTTACCCGCTGCCATATTTTTGATAGGTTTACTCGAGGGACTACTCGAGTAAAGAGCATGATCACTCGAGTAAGGCATTCCAAAAATTATGCTTTTAATCGAATGTTTATTAAATTATTTTCTATATGATTAACTCTTCATTCACTAGTATTCTAAGTACATTTGCAGAGAAACAATGAAAGATCATGCCAGAAGTAAAAAGTCAAATAAAAGTCCGAACATTCACCTACCGCTACCTACCGCAAACGGATAGTTTTCAAATTCGAAGAATAGTCAACCGTTGCTGCACGACTCTAACGGACATATTTGAATTGCTTCCAACGGACACTACAAATCATCTATATATATGGAGCATTCAAAGAAAAAAAATAAGACACAAGAACTAAGAACACACAAACATACACTGATCAACACACTCTTAGTGCTTTGTTTTCTTATAATCATTCATTGTACTTTAGTGATTATATATTTGCTCTGTAAGAGAGTTTTACATTACAAACTCAATATTTATTATTGAGACAACTTAAGGTTGTAGAACCTTGAGTTGGGGATTTGATTACAACGTGTAAGGGGGAGCGAGTGTCCAAGTGAAGGAACTTGCTCTGTACTGAGGTGCCAAAAACCCACTGGATGACTGGACGTAAGTCAAAGTGGTTGTGGCTGAACCAGTATAACTCCCAATATACACTTCGGTGATATTTCTCTTTTCTCTTAACTGTTTTAAATATTCAGTTAATTTACTTATACGTAACAAAATTTCTGGTATCACCCAATTCACCCTCTCTTGGGTGAAACACTTGCACTAACATTTGGTATCAGAGCATAGGTCTTCTTGTTAAGGTTTAACAGCTTAAGAAGGATCCAATGGCAAGCATGAGTGGAGGCATTCTTCTTGACGGAGCTTCTATCACAAGACCTCTGGGTTTCAATAGCGAACACTTCTCATTCTGGAAAGCAAAGTTTAGAGTCTTCGTAATGGCTACTGAATATGGGCTATGGGATATGATTGAGAGTGGAAACTACAAACCTGAAAAGATTGTAGATTCATAAAGAGTTCCCAAAATATCAATAGAATATAATGAGAATGACAAGAAACTCATCACACTCAACAGCAAGGCAATTCTAATTATTCAAAGTGCTTTGAGTCAAAATGAGTACTTTAGAATCTGCACACTCCTAACAGCTAAAGAAATGTGGGAAGCCTTGGAAATAGCTTACAAAGGAACTTCAGGAATAAAAGAAAACTGGACCAATACTCTGGTTACTAAGTTTGATTTACTTCGAATGAAATCAGGTGAGTCAATAGCTGAATTTGAACTTAGATATACTCACCTTGTTAATCAACTTGCAGCACTTGGAAAAGTCTATAATTAACATACCCAAGTACGAAAGATTTTAAATATTCTTTCTAAAGACTGGAGGCAAAAGTCACTGCAATTAAAGAAGAAAAATGTGAATTAAGGCGATCGGTTGCTTCTCTATTCGGAAGTCTTTCTGAATATGAGAGTAAGTTATAGTTCAAACAAGAACTAGATGATATTGGTGAGAAGAAGAAAAGAGGTCTAACACTAAAAGCAAAAGAAGAAGGAGAAGATGAAGATGAAGAGCTTGACGATGAAGAAATGGGCCTAATCGTAAAATGATTCAGAAAGTTTTACAAGAAAGGCCAAGGATTCAAAAAATTTTAGAAAGGAGGAACAAGCAATAAAGAACACATCATTTGCTATGAATGTGGAAAGCCAGGACATTTCAAATCAGAATGTCAAGAACTAATTCAGAAGAATAAAGAGAAGATGAAAGGCAAATTCTACAACAAGAAGAAAGTAATTGTATCTACTATATGGGGAGATAGTTCTTCTGACGAAGAAAGCGATGAAGAGGAAGTAGCCAATATCTGTCTAGTTGCTCAAGAGGAAACAGAAGAAGAGGTAATTGATTCTGATCCTACCTATGATGAATTACTTTCCGAATATAATGCTTTACATTCTGAATTCATCAAAGTAGTTAAAGAACTAGTTGTTTTCAAAAAGAAAAACAAAGTTCTTGAAGTAGAACTTAAAGAGAATTTTGAAACAGATTGTGAAAACTATACTTCTTTGAAAAAGAAAAACACTTATCTTACTAAATCTCTTGAAAAATTCACTAAAGGAAGTAAAATGCTAAATGTAATTTTAAAAGCTCAATGATTTGTGAATGATTGATCTGGGATTGGATATGATCCAAAATCAAACATAAGGGAAGGAAGAAAGAAAGCTGGAGGTAAATTATACTTGAATTATTTTCAGCATTCTGTGCATACATCAAATCCTTTTGCACATTGTAATTATTGTAATAGAAAAAGTCATTATACTTCATCATGCATTCATAAGAAGAATGGAAATATTGGAACCTACAAATGGGTACCTAAAGGTTCATATGTTCTGAAAAAATTTTGTACTAACCCAAAAGGACCCAAAAAGATGTGGGTACCTAAGACTTAATCGTATTTGATAGTAGATATGTCTTAAAGCATCCAAAAATAACAAGTGGTACATAGACAGTGGATGCTCTAGATATATGACCGGGGATTTCGAAAGTTTTACCACATTGCAACCTAAGGAAGGTGGAAAGGTAAAATTTGGAGGAAATCAATCCGGAAAAATAGCAGGAATTGGTGAAATCAAAAATGACAAAGGAATACAAGTCAAAGATGTATATTACGTTGAAGGCTTGTGTCATAATATGCTGAGTGTAAGTCAAAGTGCAGATAAAGACAACTGGATAATATTTGATTCAAGGGAATGTCTGATTGTCAACAAGAAAGACTTACAACTTGATAAGAAAAATATCAAGGCAAAGCTTAGAGCAAAAAGGGAAGGTAACTGTTATACACTTGATATCAATAGAAATAACTCTGAAGATTATTTTCTAAGTAATGCCGATGAAAGTTGGTTATGGCATAAGAGACTAGCTCATGTCAACATGCATCAACTAGGCAAACTACTAAAAAAGGATTTAGTTCTTGGATTACCCAAAGTAAGTTTTAAAAATGATTTGATTTGTGATGCATGTCAAAAGGGTAAACAAACTAAATCATCTTTCAAATCGAAAAATGAAATTACAACAAATCGACCACTTCAATTGATACATATGGATTTAGTTGGTCCAGCAAGAGTTAAAAGCCTTGGTGGCAACTTATATTCATTAGTCATTGTTGATGATTTCTCTAGATTTACATGGACTATTTTTCTGTCATCAAAGGATGAAATCTTTGCAGAATTCATTGTTTTTACCAAGAAAGTGTAAAATGAGAAAGGTATGTCTATTGCAGGTATCAGGACAAATCATAGTGAAGAATTTGAAAATCAAGCCTTTGAAGAATATTGTGATACTAATGGCATTGATCACAATTTCTCTGCTCCAAGGACACCACAACAAAACAGAGTCGTGGAACGTAAGAATAGAGTACTCACTGAAATGGCTAGAGCAATGCTGAATGAAAAGAACGTGTCTCAAGTTTTCTGAGCTGATGCAATGAGCATAGCATGCTATATTTCAAATAGAGCCTACATTAGAATAAAACTTGGAAAAACACCATACGAGCTATACAAAGGAAGGAAGCCGAATCTTGCTCATTTACACATCTTCGGTTGTAAGTGTTTTATTCATAACAATGGTAAAGATAATTTAGGAAAATTTGATTCTAGAACAGATGAAGGAAATTTCCTAAGCTATTATAACCAAAGTAAAGCATATAGAATTTTCAATAAAAGAACATGTGTTGTTGAAGAATAAATTCACGTTGTATTTGATGAATTTGAATCCTCTGACAAAATCATTGATGATGAGCAGTAAGTTGTTTTAAATCAAGAAAAAGGTCAATCTATTTCTAAATCTCTTATTCCAGAAGTTGATCAAACCAAGGAAGAAGATCAGTCAATAGGACAACCTAAAGCCTGAAAATACAATAGGAGTCATCCCCTAGATCAAGTCATAGGAGATATGAATGAAGGAGTCAAAACTAGAAGTAGAATTTTCAATAAAGTTAGTTTTTCTGCATTTATTTCTGAGATTGAACCTTCTAACATTGACAAAGCCCTATCAGACAATGATTGGGTTATAGCAATGCAAGAAGAACTAAACCAATTTGAAAGAAATCAAGTCTGGGATTTAGTACCTCGACCTAAGGATCATCCGATCATAGGCACTAAACGGGTATTCAAGAACAAACTTGATGAATCTACAATTATTGTAAGAAACAAGGCAAGATTGGTGACCAAAGGCTATAATAGGAAGAAGGAATTGATTATGAGGAAATGTATGCTCCAGTGGCTAGATTGGAAGCTATATGAGTACTCTTAGCCTTTGCATGCATCAAAGGATTCAAACTCTATCAAATGGATGTAAAGAGTACATTTTTAAATGGCTACATCATGGAAGAAGTATATGTAGATTAACCTCCAGGTTTCAAAGATGTAACCAAACCTGACCATGTTTTCAAACTCAAAAAGGCTTTGTACGGTTTAAAACAAGCTCCTAGAGTATGGTACAAAAGGCTCAGTAAATTTCTTATTGGTCAAATTTTTGTACAAGGAAAAGTTGATACAACACTTTTTACAAAACAAAAACATGATTATATATTAATTGTGCAAATATATGTTGATGATATAGTTTTCAGTGCTACTAACGAAACTATGTGCAAAGAATTTTCTGAGATAATGCAGGGGGAGTTTGAGATGTCAATGATGGGAGAATTGAATTTCTTTCTTGGTTTACAAATCAAACAAAGAAAGAATAGAATTTTCATATTTCAAACGAAATATTTGAAAGAGCTATTAAAGAAGTATGGATTGGATTAAGCAAATAGAACGGACACACCCATTAGCTCAACCACATTGCTTGATGCGGATGTCAAGGGAAAATATTACAACATCACAAAATATAGAGGAATGATTGGATCATTACTCTATCTCACTGCAAGTAGGCCTGATATTCAATTCAGTGTAGGGATGTGTGCAAGATATCAATCAGCACCAAAAGAGTCACATATTGAAACGTCAAACGTATCTTCCGATATCTTACTGACATGGCAGAATTGGGTCTCTAATATTCTAAAGGAAGAAGTGAATATCAAGTTGCATATTTATACTCTAATCATGGAGGATACAAGACGGACAGAAAGAGTACGAGTGGACAAGGCCAGTTTCTTGGAGGCTCCCTTATATCATAGTTTAGCAAGAAACAACTACAATGTCTCTTTCGTCAACAGAAGCTGAGTATGTTGCAGTATCAAGTTGTTGTGCACAAGTAATATGGCTAAAGCAACAACTCCAGGATCTTGGTATTTATTTGAAAGAAACATCAATATACTGTGACAATACTAGTACGATAAGCTTGGCAAAGAATCCTGTTTAATATTCCAGAACCAAGCATATTGATGTTAGACATCACTTCATTAGAGATCATGTCCAAAAGAAAGATGTCAAAGTAATATTCATTCCAACTCATCTTCAACTAGCAGATATCTTCACAAAACCTCTTGTAAAAGATCAATTTTTGTATATTAAACGAGAATTAGGAATGGTAAATCCCAATGAATTGTAAGTTATTTAGTCTTTACAAAATGTTAGATGATGTTATTGGTTGATGTTTTGATGATTACTAACTTAAGCATCGGAGTTTCTAGTAATTTGTTTTACAGGATCATAATATTCTATTTTGTATATGAAAAGCAGAGGTTAACAGAGGACAACATTACTGGAGGGACAACTTCAAGTAATGAGCATTACTGGAGTGACACCTTGAAGTAATGAATGCATTACTCGAGTAGCCACTCGAGTAATGAATTTGAAAATGTGCCAGTGAAGCATTAATTTCAAATAAAACGGCACAACGGTTGGAAATGAACAGTCAGAAGGTGAAGAGACAAATTACCCAAGGGAGGCCTCGAGTCAACTTCAACATTACTCGAGTAAACCTGGGTACAGATCTCAAATCAGTTGAGTTTCAATTCAAATATGTTCTAAAGAGTCATCAAATGATCGAGGGAATATACATGGATAATTACAATATTATTCATGCCAAGTACGCTCTCAAATTTGTTGTATTTTAAAATTTTTTGGTATGATCACTCGAGTAGTTACCCGAGTGATACTGATGATCACTCGAGTAAGCCCTCGAGTGATGTCGGGCTCTAGGTTATTTCAATCAATACTCGGTCATTTCTCATAAAATCTCCTCGAGTAATTCTCCTAATGCTCTTACAAAAACTTTTCAAAATCTTTTTCTCTTCCCATAACCGTCAAAACCCAGTGATTTACGCTTACAAAAACCTCTCAGATTGCACTGAATCGTCTGCCCTAAACTCGCTACACTCATCTTTGTGTTTCCAGAAATATTCGATTTTCTCAAATCACAATGGTGAGGACAAAATTTCCCAATCTTAGCACTCCTTCTGAGTCTTCTGAACCATATCAACCCTCTGATTCACATTCCTCTCCTCCTACCAAGAAAAGAAAGATTTCTCCTAAACCTAAAACTAAAACCAAACCGCAAACTAAGCCAAAAGTGAAAGGGGTTGTGATTAAGGAGCCTATTGCCACAAGAGCTCAATCCAAGAAGAGTTTACCTCCTGGAAAAGGCAAATCAACAAAAGATCCATCTCCTCCTTCTTCTGATTCATCTGACACACCCACTTTTTCTCTTAAGCCTCTGAAAAAGCCTAAGGTTAATGAGAAGCTTACCAAAGTCATGGTAGGCATGCTTGAAGAAGCTTTCCAATCTAAAGAAGCAAAGAAAGGGCAATTTTCAAAGCAAACAGAAGAGAGTGATGAAGAAATCACATTTCCTCTAAAGGGATTCAACGTAAGCAAGCTTGAGGAATCT
Organism: Inga laurina; assembly: GCA_963855925.1. Taxonomy (NCBI): domain Eukaryota; kingdom Viridiplantae; phylum Streptophyta; class Magnoliopsida; order Fabales; family Fabaceae; genus Inga; species Inga laurina. Next base: position 14,174,352 of record OY979711.1, read on the forward strand.
CAAAAGTACCTGAGTCATTTTGCAAGAAGAAATGTGTGCAAGATGCATTACATTGACTACAAGGTGCTTCAAAAGGTCTTGAAATTCGATCTGAGTCCCTACCTTGATTCCTATATGCCCTGGCTTTCTGTTAAACTCCCATTTTGCACCAAAATTGTAAGGCATTTTTATTGTAACCTCAAACCTGTAAATGATCCCGTTAGGAAGTCTGTGGAAGAAGAAATAACTTCTAAGGTTAGAGGAGAGAGAATTCTAATCTCACCTTCCAGAATCAATACCTGGTTAGGAATAAAGAACCCTCCTGATGATGATTACCCTAACCTTGACTCAAACCAGATATTCTCTATCCTAAGACCTGGTGAGATAGTGGGACCCATTAATTTCAATCTGAGTGATATGAGTGATTTTCATAGAGTCCTATGGTATATCTATTCTAGAGCCATGGCAAACAAATCCAATAACTTCACTCATTTCATTGAGAGGGACTTTAGGAAATTCACCTCATTGATTCTCAAAGAACAAAAGGACTTGGGAGAGTATATCTTCAATGAGATCAAGAGGTATAAGTATGAAGGAAAACCAACTACTCCAATGCCTTATCCTCAACTTATTTCCTTGTTCCTCAAGAAGAATAAGATTTGGTACTTTGAGAGTATGGAGCCAATTGAGAGGATAGTACCAGTAGGGAAGAATCAAATTGAAAAGTTGAATATTGAGATTCCTCTGAAGACTCCTCCAGAAGCAAGTCCCAAGAAAAAGAAGAAGACTGACACAGCAACTAGTCGAATGGATGACACACAATCTTCTGCTCTAGCCAACACATCTTCTCCATTATTCTTTGGTGCCACAATACAAACATTCATGGAGAATATTTTGAAGAGTTTTCATATTGACATTACGAATACCAATGCGGAGTTGGTAACCCATATGAATGAGAAGATAGGACAACTTGTGGAAAGGATAGATAAGAGGCATGAAGAGTTGCTAGCTGAACAGTGTGCCCAGGGTGAGCTTCTAAGATCCATTGTTGCCAGACTTGATGCTATGGCATCTAGCTCCTCTATTCCTGGTCCTTCAGGTATTCCTGAGCCCATACCTGTCCCTAAACCTGGACCCTCTATACCTATTGAGCATAGACCCTCTGAGAGTGGACCTAGCAATGTCTTGTTCTCTATGCTTGACCCTGACACACCTGAGCCTATCCACATCACCACTGATGATCCACCTCATCCTGTTCAATCAGAGCCCATATCTACTCCCATTGTATCACCTACACATATTGAAGAGGTGCTTGAGTCTTCACCGGTTGCTACAGAGGAAGTAGAAATTACTTCTCTGGTTCCTTACCCATTATCTCCGGTGAATCCTCCAGAGGATCTTCAGACACCGCTAGTGAACCTTCCTGACCCTGAACCATCATCTTCATATCCTTCAAGTTCAGATGGTTCATATGAATAATTGGCATTTCCTGTCCTCTTATCTCAGCAGCCAAGCCACCTACTCCTCCTCATGATTGATTCTACCTTTGTGATGAAGACAAAAAGGGGGAGAAGAGCCTTAGTGATTTTGTGATGAATAGCTAAGTTGATGTATTGGGATTTGGGTGTACGGGACTTTTGGGTGCTTTTAAGTTTTTTATTATGTAATAAATTCTTGATTGTGTAATGAATGCTTCTTTATGCCATTTGTTAAATTTCATTAAAGTTATATTGCTTTGTGGGACTAATGAGTTTTTGATTGTGTATGCAAGGTGAACAAATAAATAAGAACAAAAAAATTTTGAAAAGATCTTTAATAAGCTATTTCACAAAGAGTTTTCTAGTTTAAATTGAACAAAAGATTTCAAATGAAAAGTATTTGAGAAGCATATGTTTGAAAACTTAATTTCAAAAACTTTGTTCAAAATCACCAAGTTTTGTCACCATCAAAAAGGGGGAGAATGTTAGATCCCATATGTTTTGATGATAACAAAGATTGGATCAATGATATAAAAGGATTTGATGACAAACAAGTGAATTTGAACAAAGTAGCAAAGCATTATTTGAAGTAAACACTGGAATAATGAATAAATTTTGGGATGACTTACTTGAGTAACCACTCGAGTAAGGGAAGCTATTACTCGAGTAGCCACTTGAGGAATCACAGAGAATTTCATCCAGAGAAGCACTGCCAAAATTTGGAAGAAGTTACTCGATGGACCACTCGAGTAATCTACAAAGTTATATAGACCATTACTCAAGTAGCCACTCGAGTAACCTGATTTGCAAAGGCATCACTCGAGTAGCCACTCGAGTAACCAAGGCAAAAATCTTCCAGTAGCTCTCGGCCAAGAAATGCAACAATTTACTCGAATAGCCACTCGAGTAACCATGTGAGAAAAAGGCATTACTCGAGGGAGTACTCCAGTAATCTACAGAGTTATTTGATCCATTACTCAAGGGATCACTCGAGTAACCAGGTAAGCAAACTCTCGGCCAAGATTTGAATGACATTACTCGAGGGAAGAATCGAGTAATCTGCAAACTTATTTGAAATCCACTCGAGGGAGCACTCGAGTAACTTCTGAAGAAAACACATGGCGACTCGAGTAATCAGATTACCATAGTCAGCACCCAAGTAACTTGTGAAGGAAAGACATGGCCACTCGAGTAGCCACTCGAGTAATCAGGTATTTCTAAGGTTTGTGATGTATTGCACTCCATGTCTTACCCGAGTAATAACTTATGAAAAATGTTGAGTTACCCACTGCCATATTTTTGACAGGTTTACTCGAGGGACTACTCGAATAAAGAGCATGATCCCTTGAGTAACCACTCGAGTAAGGCAGTCCAGAAATTATGTTTTTAATCGAATGTTTATTAAATTGTTTTCTATATGATTAACTCTTCATTGCACTAGTATTCTAAGTATATTTGCAAAGAAACAATGAAAGATCATGCCAGAAGTAAAAAGTCAAATAAAAGTCTGAACGTTCACCTACCGCTACGTACCGCAAACAGATAGTTTTCAAATTCAAAGAATAGTCAACCGTTGCTGTGCAACTCTAACGGACATATTTGAATTGCTTCTAACGGACACTACAAATCATCTATATATATGGAGCATTCAAAGAAATTGATAATAAAATGTTGAATAAAAGAAATTGATTATAAAATCATAAAACAACTAAATAATAAATCTAAATTGATTAAAATTAATTATTAATTATTCTCTGCATTTCTACAGTTATATATTGACAAAACTCAAAATTTGTCTAAACTCTTATCCCAAAGTATTCTCTAATTAGCAGAAGATTACTATCTAAAGAAAGAGAAAATTATTTAGACCATTTTTTATAAAAAGAAGTTTTGTGATTAGAAGTGATTTTGAGTACCTTATTAATCCCTAAAAATCCTCAAAACAGAAACCATAGCTTGAGGGCTTATTCATAAGCATTTTTAAGCTCCAATTCTAAGCTTATCACATCGGGACTTATTGGGACTTTTTTTCTGAACGCCAATCGCCCAACCAAACATTAGAAAATGATGTTGTCACTGCGCACACTTGATATGACCTCTCAATCGACCGATTGGGCTCTGAAACGTTTAAACAAACACACCCAATATCCGTTAGTCAAATGATGAGAATGTTACTATTTCCGGTTCCGGTTATAAATATAAACTCCCAGTTGACTTTTTTCTTTAAAAAAATTAAGGAAATTTAATAAGCTATTTAATTATATCATATGTTATGTATCATTTGATTATATATCATTTTATAAATCAGACAAATTAGTTTGGAAAAAAACGATGAATATAAATATTTTAAAATAATTTAATTAATTTTCTTAATCTCTCCAAAAAAAAATAAACTAAGTATTATATAATACAGGATAGGGGTAATAATATTTTCACACATAGAGACAAATAGTTCAGAACAATCCATAACTTCAGACAAGAAGATTATCTAAATGCATGTTTGAATTAGTTTTTAAAAATATTTTTTAACATTTAAAAAAAATAATCTCAGCTTACAAAAAGATATTTCTAAAATCACGGTGGTGGTTTGCCAACCATGTCACGTCGGAAAATGCCTTTAACCATAGAAATTTCTACCATTGGTTAAAGTCAAAAGTTCGTACTTATAATAAAAAATATTGGCAAAAAAATACTTATAAAAAAAAAAGGAAAAATTCCAAAAAACTACATTGAAAATATCAAAAAGGATAAATCAGTACATTGAAAATGAGAAAAGATGGATCAGGTGGGTGTCAGAGATAGGAAGAATCTGTCCTTTTGAAATTTCGGTCAAATGACGAAAATGCCCTTCAGCACTTCATCCCCACTTCAGAATAACAACATGATCCTCGTAATTAATAACTCCGGATTCGATATTAACAATTTCAATTCTTCTTTTACAATTAACAAGTTTCAGGGTCAATAACAACACATATATCTTAATTAACAACTCTGGATTCGATATTAACAACTCCAATATCTTCTTACACACTCCATCATCCACTTCAGAATAACAACATGATCCTCGTAATTAACAACTCCGGATTCGACATTAACAACTTCAATTCTTCTTTGACAATTAACAAGTTTCAGGGTCAATAACAACACTTATCTCTTAATTAGCAACTTCTGATTCGACATTAACAACTCCAATTTCTTCTTTCACAATTAACGAATTTTACGGCCAATAACAACACATATATCTTAATTAACAACTTTGGATTCGACATTAACAACTTTAGATTCGATATTAACAACTCCAATTTCTTCTTTCACACTTAACAAGTTTCAAGGCTAATAACAACATTCATCTCTTAATTAACAACTCTGGTTTAGAAATTAACAACTTCAATTTCTTTTTTCACAATTAACAATTTTCAAAGCCAATAACATCTATCTCGCCATTAACAACTCCGGATTCGCTATTAACAATTCCTATGTTGTTATTGCGACTGAGGGTTGAAGGACATTTTGTCATTTGGCCGAAATTTTAAAAGAACATATTCCTCACATTTCTGACACCCGTCTGATATATCTTATCCCATTTTCAATGTTCTGATTTATCCTTTTTATATTTTTATTGTAATTTTTTAGAATTTTCCTTAAAAAAAAAAAGAAGTAATTTCTACCTAAACGCTCTCTCTCTTTCCTCTCACTATCCGCAGTGATATATAGCCGCCCGTCGGAATTGCCTTTTCAATTGCAGAAATGGCGGCGCCTTCTCTTCAGTTCAACGCGGTTTTCAGTTTATCTCCTCAAAACTTTCACTTGTCGCCCAATAAATCATCTAAGCCTAGCCTTGTCAGGTGTTCCGCTGCCTCCTCCACTTCGAAACGCAATTACTCCATCGTTTACGTCCCGGCGATGGCATTGGTCCTGAAGTCACCACTATTGCCAAGAATGTTCTCGATCTTGTGGGCTCTCTCGAAGGTTCGTTTGAATCCCTAATGCGGTCGCTTATCTTGTGGGCGAGAGTTGAAATCCCCTTTTTCTGTCCTGTTTCATCTCCTAATTTTATTATCTTTGTGCTCCGCAATTTAGTCTTCATGTGATTCTTGTATTGAACCTGAATTCATGCCATAAGGTTACGCATTATAAGATGAAAACAAGTAGTTCTGTAATTTCTTCATACCAACCATTATCCCTCTGTGTATCTACTTTACCTATTACCATCTGGTCCTTTCTTAAATCAGGGATTAAATTTAATTTCCGCGAGATGCTTCTGGGTGGAGCTGCATTGGATGAGACAGGAGTCCCATTGCCAGATGAGACATTATCTGTGGCAAAGCAATCTGATGCTATTCTTCTTGGTGCAATTGGAGGGTAGCTATCATTTGACATACTCATGTTTGGAATTTGACACTAGATAACTTTTATCCTCAAATTCTTCTCTGTACCTGACATTATGTGTCCTTTAGTTGAATTACTTAAGGTATAAATGGGATAACAATGAGAAGCATCTAAAGCCAGAGACTGGGTTGCTTCAGCTGCGGGAAGGTCTCAAGGTATTTGCCAATTTGAGACCAGCTATTGTATTCCCACTGGTAAAAGTTTACTTCCTCCAATACTTGGAAAATCATTTTATTTGATATTTAGTTATAAGTTTATGGAATATGTAATATCCTTTGTAACAAGAAAAAACAAAATGTAATATCCTAATGTTGGCTTATGAAATTTGAAATACAGGGAAATTTAATTTCCCATATATCTTATGCCTAATATCATATGAGCAGGCGTGTAAATAGAAGCCAAGTCCCTACCTTTGCTATCAAACACATACACAAAACATATGAGAAGGATTTCACTCGCTAAGAACATGGGTCCACGTAACGAAAAATTTCTCTCTCTATGCAATTATTTCAGTTAATATTCTTTGAAATCCTCAGGTTAGCATGATTAAAAGAAATATAATATGCCTAGAATTCCTAGAAAAGATATGCATGTGACGGTTTTGTAAAGACTGTTTACCTAGAAGGAATTTGCTTGAGAAATAGAATTCATTTGAAGGAACCTAAGTTGGTATTTGAAGTAAAATTTATGTTCATTCCCAATTAGAGAGATATGGGCCAGTGTTTAGTTTTTATAGTACATTGAAAATCTTCAAATTCTGCCTAAAGATGGTAGTGGCAGTGCAGCTTCCATCATGTGATGCTCGTATGTTTTTTCTTATGTCCCCTGGAAGAATTTCTAAGTTACCTTTGGAGAACTATCATTTTCTAAGAGGAAGTATGTGGGAATGTATACGTTGTGGGATTCACATTTTTATTTTCCCTCCAAAAAGAACTTCTATATTTCTTCCTGAGGTCTGTTGCCACTCTCCTGTCCTTATGATAAGTGTCTATAATCCCCAAAACTATGATTGTCTGTTTCTGACACGTGTTAATTCTTACACCAGATTGATCGCATAGTACGTTTTGCATTTGAGATTGCTTGGAAGCGGCGTGGGAAACTTTGTTCTGTTGACAAATCCAACGTGCTAGAGGTACTTATTACTTCATCCAGTTTTGAATGATCAGAGTAAGTTTGTGGCTATACTCTAGTTGTGAGATTGTGTGATATACTGAAAATTTTTTGTGCTCATGCGCATTTTCCTTTTGTTATATTGTTAATAATATATGTCTCAATTAGTTGTCGTTGTGTCAGAGTAAAAATCTGCGGAGATTAGCTTCTCATTAAAGACAATAACGTGGCCACAATGTCAATATGCTCATTATAATTTTATTTTTCCCCCTGTTACCAACTTCGATATGTATTTACTGGTATGTAAGATGGTGGTGGTAAATTTGTATATCTGAAGTCTTTTTAGCAACCTAGTAACCTCTTGGCCCTGAGGTGTAGTATCCATTGTGGTGGCTTCTTTTTGAAAGCATAATTACATTTGGTTTCATATAGTTTTAAGTCTGCTGTTTGTCTGAAATCATGCATGAAAGTACTGTCTATATGGTTCTTTTTGCAAGTGAGTGTATCTTCTCTTAATACTTAAATTGATGGGTCTATGCCACCAGTAAAATGAAGACACATCTTGGCAGTTCTTTATAAACATCTTTTTAGATGTTCTGCTTATGCCTCAGGAATATTGCTGGAAGCATTTGAGATTGGGTTAGGTCAAATGCAGAATAATTGGCATCACATGAGTCAATTAGTGTAACTTTTAAATAAAACTTCAAAGATTCAAGTTATATTATCTGCAAAATTTAATGGCTTAAAAATACTTAAAACTTGCATATGATTTGGCTACTAGTGAACAGTAGTGATTGAAAGATGCATGTGGTATATGATAAATTTGTGCCCTCTTCTAACTTGTGTTAATGAGTTTGGTGTGTCTATATTTTTTAGGCACCAATGCTCTGGAGGAGAAGAATTATGGCAATAGCACAAGAATATCCGGATATTGAGCTCCCTCACATGTATGTTTATAATGCCGCAATGCAACTAGTTCGCTATCCCAAACAGGTCTGCTTATGGAGCATGTTAGTATAACCTGAGTTTCATTTCAATTTAAGCTACATTAAATGCAATTCACAGAAGGAAAATACTGAGTTAAAGAATTGCAAGAGTTACAATGTTTGATGCTGGACTTTGCAGTTCGACACAATGGTAACAAACAACATATTTGGGGATATATTATCAGACGAGGCTGCAATGATCACTGGAAGTATTGGGATGCTTCCTTCTGCAAGTCTTGGGAGTTCGGTATGAAAAAATTATCGGTATAATGTAAGATCATGAGTATGTTTAAGGTGAGTGACCATCTTTTTCACCTGACCATATTGGTTTTTTATTGGTTTAGGGACCTGGGCTTTTTGAACCTATACATGGTTCTGCACCTGACATAGCCGGACAGGTTGGGTTTTTAATACTTTCCATTTTTTGGTTGTTTATCTTTACGCGACATCCATTACAACCGCATAATTATCTTTGTACAGGACAAATCGAATCCATTTGCTACTGTTCTTAGTGCTGCTATGCATTTGAGGTATGGCCTTGGAGAAGATAAGGCTGCTGAGAGAATGGAAAAGGCAGTTTTGGACACCTTGAACAGGGGATTTCGAACTGATGATATATATTCTGCTGGAACGGTAAGCATGCCTGTGAGACTCTTGGCATTAATGTCAAGAAATTTTTTAATTGCTCTTAAATAGATTTTTTTTTAATTTTTATTTAAAGGGGCAAACACTATCAGTCTAAGGTTATAAACAGGATTGAACCCGTTACCTGCCAATTACAAGGCCATTAGCTGCACTTAAATTGACTAAGAAGTCGAATGCCTACTATGTTTTGTCACTTTACTTATTGTCCATCATGGCTCACTAAGCACTACTGAGTCAGTGTCTGTGTGGTAACAGTCTTTTCTGCTAAATGAACTTGATTTGCACCGTGTGAGGCCTGCATTGTCTGTTTATGCAGAAACTAGTAGGATGCAAAGAGATGGGTGAAGAGATAACGAAGTCAGTTGAATCGCAAGTTCCTGCCGCAGTATGAATCAGACATAGATATCCATCCATCCACAAAAATTAGGATGCTGAGTTTGGCTTGAAGATCTCTTCTGATGGACTATGATTATCGTCAATGCTTTCGCTAATGGCTAATGCTAAGCAGAAAGAATTTTCCCATACTGGAGAGAATTCCCAGTTCCTTTTATGCGAGGTTAGAGAATGTTGTTAAAAGTGAAAATTGTGAACACTTGATAGTATATCACTGCCATTCTGGAAACTGAATCGACATTCAGGTTTGTACTCTCATTATAGCAGATGAATATGGACAAATAAGAAGAAAGAATGTCCAAAATTCAAATATCTTAAGTAATAACCCATCAGATGAAAGGAAGGAATGGCAGAATATTACGACAGAGGAAACCTCCCCATTAAGTAATCGTCAAAGCAAAACAAACAAAAGTCAGGGTCTAAGTTAACAAGAAGAAAAGTTCGATTCTCCCTTCATGTTTTTATATAAGAGCTGAAAATTTGAATTATTTCTATCTTTTTTATAAAAAACTGATAAGAATTGTCTAAGCTAATGAGTTTTTTTTTTTTTTTTTCCATTTTTACCTCTCATTAATTATATGTATCGTATTAATTAAAAAGTTCGTGATATTTATATTTATCTTATTTCTCTTTCTTACTTACCCTTCATAAAAAAGGGCACACTTGAAAAACAAAGTTTATTTTGAATATATTTTTTATTTTTAATTAATCTTAACCATTTTCTCAAATTATGGTGCTCTCAAACATTGTACAACTTCGTTTCAGGAAAAACAATATACTGCTAGGGATAGAAAGACACATAAGAACCTAGTGAAATCAACATATGGCAAATTGGTCTTTTACTCAAAAAACTATGCAAGGAGAACATAAGTTTGAGTACTTGATAGGAGAGGCAAAAGCCTCGGAAGGAAAACCCTTATTAAAAATTAGAAGAAGAAAAAAATATTCCGTTTATGCGGAATGACTATGCTCAATCTTTTGACGTGTCATGGTTTTTTGATTGTATGAACTTTCCAAGGTAATTTGACCATCTATGTATCAAAAAAAAAAGAAGAAGAAGAAAAAAATCTCCGTTGCTGAAGGCCACTGCCGATTTCTTTATTGGAAAAGTGGTAATTTTGTCATTATAATACATCAATGAATATTCACCTCGTAGCGGATCTAATACTCATGCATGTTTCCTCCCTTTGGAATCATGCACAGAGACTCCTAAAAGTGTTCGTTACCAGTACCCTCCAGTCGTAGTTGAGGCTATCTTGATTCTTGAGGACCCCGTAACAATTTCAAATGAGCCAGATCAGTTACTATCCGGTTCCTAAATATAAGAATTAGGTAAAGAATTTACTTTTGACCCTAAATATAAAGTCTCAATCCACTTTATCTCTCAAATATATAATTTTACAAAAAACCAACATACATTTATTATAATTAACTAACTTAACTAATTTCCTTAATACTCCTAAATTAGTTATCTAACTCTTATATTAAAAAATCAAGCGGGACATTTTGGAATAGGCATGCCTCAAGCACGCACACGGTGAAGGAAGGGTTCACATTTTTTTTTCCATTCTTGGCGTTTGCTTTGTTTCTTCGTAGTAATTTTGATCATTTAATGTGCATATTTTCACAAACCTCTATATCAATTTTGACAACTGCAGATTAACTTGTCATTTTAAAACTTGTTTAAGTGGAAAAATGAACTTGTCAAAGTTGGCAGATGCAGTTGTCAAAATGGTTGATGAAGTTGTCAAAACCCGATAATGTGTTTTTAATTAGTAAAGGCAATCCGGTAATTTCACGTTCAGAATTAATCACAATAAAATCTCTAGAGCCTTTTATGATAGGGGAATTTGCTACGAGACTCTTTTATAATTTTTTATTTTCCCTTTATTTTTTTTTTTGTATGCCAATCTGACTTGTTCTGTTGTTCAGGTCCCAACATTGTCGAGCACAATTGGTCGTATTAATATGGATTTGAACTCTCGCTCCTTTTGGCCAAAAAAAAAAAAAAAAAAAAGACTCTCGCTCCTCCAGTCTAGATTGGTCAGTTGCCAGAATACCTAGCCCCAATTGAGAATGACAAGGTGAAGAAGAGGCAACAGATAGTAGGTGATTGGGTCTCCTCAGTTACAAAAAAAAAAAAAAAAGTATATATTTGTTATTTTTCTCTAAATTAGTATATGTTTGGATTAATTTTTGGAGAATAGTTTTTATAATTTACAAAGTAAATATATAAGAGGAGTTTTGTCTCGACTTATAGAAAATAGTTGTTGAAACCATAGTTTTGTGGTTTCCCAAACACTCATTTAATTTGTTTGACTTATAAATTGATATATAATTTAATAATTTTTTTTGCCATTATATATAATTTAATGTACACATAAATATTTCAGAGAGATAATACAATATATATTACAATAAAGTAATTTATTTAGTTTCTTTAAAAAGGCCTTGGTATTGGATACTAGGTGGTGAGGTTTCCTTGTTTTTCAAAAAAAGACCTTTTTTTATTTGATGTCTTTGTATTTGTCATTTTTTTCTAAATTAATTTGTTTGACTTATAAACTGATATATAATTTAATGATACACATAAATATAATTTACTTAGTTTCTTTAATCTTCACGAATTAGTCAATTAGATTTTATATTAAGGACAAGAGGTAGTACTTTCTAAAACTAAGAAATCAGAATCAAACCTTGTACCAAGTTGTTAGAGCAGGGTGAAAATCAATTAAAATCCACTTAACTGGGAAATTAATTGAAAAGATACGAAAGTTTTGGTCTGAAATAAACAAATTAAATTCATGGACCAGACAAAGCAAGTACAAATTAAACTAAACGAGCTGCACTGCGAGGCTTCCTCAAAACTTTCTAGTCCCTTGAACTGAAAATGAGCAATTTTCTTCAACACTTCCTCTCAGGGCCATCTTCAATTCTTCAACGTACCACACCACACACACCACACACACACACACACACATGAGCTCTGATTCTATAATAATTACTCGGAGATAGCTCCTCTCAGGCTTTTCACTATGCCACTCACTGTTGAGTTGAATTCCTCCCCCATCTGCAAAACACAAATATTCATATTTAAAATTAGGGGATTTGGAGCCTCTAACATGCTCCTCCCAAATATTGTTTTTATTATTAGATTCTATATAAATTAAATGATATCTTGATATCTCAAAGACATCTATAGTTTTGAATCCTTTTAAGATTTTTTGGGGAAAAAAAACTCTCAAAATATGCATGCGCTTTCATTTTCTTAAGAAAATTGTAAAAATAAACATAAAATCACAACATTTGATAGGTATGAGATATCAAGATGTCACTTATTATATATAAAATCTAATGCTAAAGAAAAATGAAAACAAATATTTAGAAAATTGATGTATTAAAAAGGGCATTAAAGAGCATTAGACAAGAGTAATTTCTTAAGAAGTATGATTATTAGTTGAACTAAACTACTAGTGAGAGAGAGAGAGAGAGAGAGCACCCCCTCCTCTCTGGTCCTATTTATAAAGGTTCAAACAACTCTTGTCGAGTTCTTATAAAAGATAAAGGATGACGTATCTGCTTTCTCTTTCACACACAAAGACAGGCATTATTATTAATTAATTATATGTATAGCATTAATTAAAAAGTTGATGATATTTACATTTACCTTATTTCTCTTTCTTACTTGCCCTTTATAAATACGGGCATACTTGAAACACAAAGTTTATTTTAAACATATTTTTTATGTTTAACTTATTTTAACCATTTTCTTAAACTACGTTGCGCTCAAATGTTGTACAACGTCGTTTCAGAAAAAATAATGTACTGCTCGGGAATAGAAAGACACATAAGAACCTACTGGAATCAACATATGGCAAATTGGTCTTTTATTCAAAAAACTTTATAAGAAGAACATAAGTTTGAATACTTGATAGGAGAGGAACAAATCTCGAAAGGAAACCCTTAATCAAATGAAAAAAAAAAAAAAAAAAAAACTTATCTCTGTTGCTAATGGCCACTGCCGACTATTTCTTTGTTGGAAAAGGGGTAATTTTGTCATTATAATACATCAATGAACATTCACCTCGTAGCGGATCTAATACTCATGCGTGTTTCCTCCCTTTGGAATCATGCACAAAAGAATACTAAAATTGTTTGTTGCCAGTACTCTCTAGTCGTTGAGGCTATGTTAAGGGAGATAAGTTCCTATTCGGTTTTTAAATATAAGAATTAGATAAAGAATTTACTTTTAATTTTAAATATAACGTCTCAATCCACTCTAGCTCTCAAATATATAATTTTTACAAAAAATAACACATATTTATTATAATTAACTAACACAACTAATTTTTTTAATTCCTTTAAATTAGTTATATAAATCTTACGTTAAAAGATTGAACGTGATATGTTGGAATAGGCATGCCTCAAGCACGCACACGGTGAAGGAAGGGTTTAAATTTTTTGTTTTTCTTCTTGTCGTTTGCTTTGTTTCTTCCTAGTTTTTGGTCTTGTTTGAAAGTTTTTATGGTTCATATCGATCCCATTTTCACATCGTACATCTTGCCCACCATATATTGTCACGCGTTCTTCAGATATTCATCGTAAGGAGGACCCATATTGCTCAAGTTCCTTTCATGCCTTGTCATGATTGAATGATTGCTATACGGCCGCTCAGTGTCCTATGTCAAGAGCATCATGTTTCCTTTAAATTTTTGAGGTACCATTGTCTCTCTTTTTTCATATGCCAATCTGACTCATCATTTGAGCATTATCAAACCTAATTGATTGTACTAACATTAATTTGAAATCTCACTCCTCGAATCTGGATTGGTCAATTGCTAAGATACCTAGCCCTAATTGAGAAGGACAGGGTTTAAGAAAATGCATCGGATGCTAGGTGGCAGGGTCTTCCTATTTTTTTTTAAAAAAAAATACCTTTTTTTATTTGATGTTTTTGTATATGTCATTTTTCTGTAAATTAATTTATTTGATTTGTAAACTGATATATAATTTAATGATACACATAAATATTTAGAAAGATTATGTAATATATATTACAATTAAGTAATTTATTTAGTTTCTTTGATATTCATAAATTAGTCAATTAGATCTTATATTAAGGATTAGAGATAGTACTTTCTAAAACTAAGAAATCATTGTCAAACCTTGCACCGAGTTGTTAGAGCAGGATGAAAATCAATTAAAATACATTTAACTGGGAAATTAATTAAAAAGATTTGGGAGTTTTGGTCTGAAATAAACAAATTAAATACATGGATCAGGCAAGCAAACGCAAATTAGTGCATGTTTGAATTAGCAGTGGATACTGCTTTTTCAACGTGATTTAGGATATATGAGGTAAATTTATGAGAGGAGTTTTATTTTGACTTATATGAATATGTTTTTTCACCGCTTTTTTAAATAAACCCTTCAACTAAACGAGCGTTGCCAGGTTTGCTCAAAACTTTCTAGTTAAAAAAATGAGCAATTTTCTTCAACACTTCGTCTCAGGGACGTCTTCAATTCTTCAACGTACCATTCTATATATATGTATGTATGTATGTATGTATGTATGATCTCTGATTCCATAATAATTGCTTGTCGTCTCATGCTTTTCACTATGCCACTCACTGTTGAGTTGAATTCCTCCCCCATCTGCAATTAGGGGATTTGGAGCCTCTAACGTGATCCTCCCAAATATTGTTTTTATTATTAAATTCTATATAAATTAAATGACATCTTGATATCCCTAAAACATCCATAGTTTTGAATCTTTTTACAATTTATCGGGGAAAAAACACTCTAAAAATGTGCGCTTTCATTTTCTTAAAAAAATTTGTAAAAATAAACTTAAAATCACACCATTTGATACATATGAGATATTAAGATGTCACTCATTATATATAAAATCTAATGCTAAAGAAAACTGAAAAAAATATTTAGAAAATTGATGTATTATAAAGGGCATTAAAGAGCATTAGACAATAATAATTTATTAACGTACAAGCATGATTATTAGTTGAACTAAACTATTAGTGTGTGTGAGAGAGTAATCACTCCGGTTTTATTTATAAAGGTTTAAACAATTCTTGTCGAGTTCTTATAAAAGGGAATAGATGGGGTATTTGATTTCTCTTTCACACACAAAGACACAACAAGGCATTATTACTAATTAAGTATATGCATCACATTAATTAAAAAGTTAGTGATATTTACATTTATCTTATTTCTCTTTTTTATTTACCCCAGATAATGGCACATTTGAAAAATAAAGTTTATTTTGAATATATTTATTATGTTTAACTAAATTTAATCATTTTTTTAAACTATGCTGCGCTCAAACGTTGTACAACGTCGTTTCATCACAAAAAAAATATACTGCTAGGGAATATAAAGACACATAAGAACCTATTGAAATCAACGTATGGCAAATTGGTCTTTTATTCAAAAAAACGTTGCACGGAGAACATAAGTTTAAATACTTGATAGGAGAGGTAAAAGCCTAAAAGGGAAAATTCTTAATCAAATAAATAAAACCTATCTCCGTTGCTGATAGCCAGTGCCGACAATTTCTTTATTGGAAAAGGGGTAATTTTGTCATTGTCATACATCAATGAACATTTGCTCGTAGCGGATAATATTCATTTGGGTTTCCTCCCTTTGGAATCATGCATAAAAGAATACTAAGTGTGTGTTTGAAATAACAATGTGAATGCTTAAAAACAAATTTTCAATTGTGATTTACGATATACAAGATAAGTATATGAAATGAGTTTTATCTCAATTTACATGAAAAACAGCTTAAACGTCATATATTTATTTATCCAAACACTCACTAAAATTGTTTGCTACCAATACTCTCCAGTTGTAGTTGAGGCTATCTTGAGGGAGATCAGTTACTATCCGGTTTCTAAATATAAGAGTTAGTTGAGACTATCTTGAAGGAGATCAGTTACTATCCGGTTTCTAAATATAAGAGCTAGATAAAGAATTTACTTTTGACCAAAAATATAACGTCTCAATCCATTTTATCTCTTAAATATATAATTTTTAAGAAAAACAACACATATTTATTATAATTAATTAATATAACTAAATTTTTTAATAGCCCTACATTAATTTTCTAATTCTTATATTAAAAGATCCAACATGATATGTTGGAATAGGCATGCCTCAAGCTGGTAATTTTGAATTTTTTGTTTTTCTTCTTGGCGTTTGCTTTGTTTCCCGCTAGTAATTTTGATATTTTTTGAAAGTTTTTATGGTCCATATCGATCCCTTCTGAAAAAAAAAAAAAAAAAAACAGTGTTCTTTTGATCTGGAGAATGTTCAATGGATCCGTGTGATTGGCTACATACAGTAACTGGCAAAAAAAAAAAAAAAAAAGATTGGCTACATACAGTAGACATGAAGCAAGTCTATCTACAGGTGGAGCATCCCATTTTCCCGCGTTATTCAGATATTCATCGTAAGGAGGACCCATATTGCTCAAGTTCCTTTCATACCTTGTCATAATTGAATGATTGCTGTACGGCCGCTCAGTGTCCTATGTCAAGAGCATCACTTTTCCTTTAAATTGATGAGGTAACATTGCCTCCCACTTTCCATATATGTCAATCTGACTCATCATTTCAGCATTATCAAACCTAATTGATTACATTAACATGGATTTAAAATCTCGCCCCTCGAGTTTGGATTGGTCAATTGCTAAGATTCCTAGCCCTAGTTGATAAGGATAGGGTTTAAGGAGTTTGGATTGGTCAATTACTAAGATTGCTAGCCCTAGTTGATAAGGATAGGGTTTAAGAAAATGCATTGGATGCTAGGTGGCAGGGTCTTCCTATTTTTTTTTTTTTTTTTAAAAAATACCTTTTTTTATTTGATGTTTTTGTATCTGTCTTTTTCTGTAAATCAATATGTTTGATTTATAAACTGATATATAATTTAATAATACACATAAATATTTAGAGAGATTATGTAATATATATTATAATTAAGTAATTTATTTAGCTTCTTTGATATTCACAAATTAATCAATTAGATCTTATATTAAGAATTAGAAGTATTACCTTTTAAAACTAAGTAATCATTGTCAAACCTTACACCGAGTTGTTAGAGCAGGATGAAAATCAATTAAAATACACTTACTGGGAAATTAATTAAAAATATTTGGGAGTTTTGTTCTGAAATAAACAAATTAAATACATGATCAGGCAAGCAAACACAAATTAAACTAAACGAGCATTGCCAGGCTTGCTCAAAACTTTCTAGTTCCTTGAACTAAAAATGAGCAATTTTTTTTAACACTTCGGGCATGTTTGTTTTAATGATCTGATTGCTTATAAGTTGTTTTTTACGTAAATCGAGACACATCTGTTCTCACATATATACCTCGTATACCGTAAATTACGATTAAAAAGTTACTTTTAAGTATTCCAATCACCAATCCAAACGATCACTTCGTCTCAGGGCCATCTTCAATTCTTCAACGTACCATTCCATATATATATATATATATATATATATATATATATATATATATATATATATATATATATATATATATATATATATATATATATATATATATATGTATATGTGTGTGTGATCTCTGAATCCATAATAATTACTTGGAGATAGCTCGTCTCATGCTTTTCACTATGCCACTCGCTGTTGAGTTGAATTCCTCCCCCATCGGCAAAACACAAATATTCATATTTAAAATTGGGGGATTTGGAGCCTCTAACATGCTCCTCCCAAATATTATTTTTATTATTAGATTCTATATAAATTAAGTGACATCTTGATATCCCAAAAACATCCATAGTTTTGAATCTTTTTACAATTTTTCGGCGGAAAACACTCTTAAAATGTGCGCTTTCATTTTCTTAAGAAAATTGTAAAAATATAACTAAAATCACACTATTTGATACGCATGAGATATTAAGATGTCACTTATTATATATAAAATCTAATGCTAAAGAAAAATGAAAAAATTATTTTGAAAATTGATGTAATATAAAGGGCATTAAACAGCATTATACAATAGTAATTTCTTAACAAGTATGATTATTAGTTGAACTAAACTCCTAGTGTGTGTATGAGAGAGAGTAATCACTCAGGTACTATTTATAAAGGTTTAAATAACTCTTATCATATTCTTATAAAAGGGAATAGATGGAGTATTTGATTTCTCTTTCACACACAAAGACACAACAGGGCATTATTACTAATTAATTATATGCATCACATCAATTAAAGAGGTACTCATATTTACATTTATCTTATTTCTCTTTTTTATTTGTCCCTCATAAATAAGGACACACTTGAAAAACAAAATTTATTTTGAACATATTTATTATGTTTAAATAATTTTAATTATTTTTTTAAACTACGTTGCGCTCAAATGTTGTACAACGCCGTTTCACAAAAAAATAAATTACTGCTAGGGAATATAAACACACATAAGAACCTATTGAAATCAACGTATGGCAATTTGGTCTTTTATTCAAAAAATTTTATATAGAAAACATAAGTTTGAATACTTGATAGGAGAGACAAAAACCTCAAAAGGGGTAACCATTGATCAAATAAATAAATAAAACCTAACTCCGTTGCTGACAGCGAGTGCCGACATTTCTTTATTGGAAAAGGGGTAATTTTGTCACTATAATACATCAAGGAACATTTGCTCATAGCGGATCTAATACTCATTCGTGTTTCCTCCCTTTGGAATCATGCACAAAAGAATACAGGTGTGTGGTTGGTAGGGTTGTTTAGGATTGGGATGAGATCATTTTCGATCTTGATTCCAATTTCAAAAAATATTTAAGAATGAGTTTCATTTTTTATCTCAAAAAATTCTTGATCTCAAAAATTAGAGAATTTATCAAAAATTTTTCAATCTCGAATTTTTTTATTTTAAAATAAAATCTCTATATTAAATTTTTTATTGTGTTTCGTTTAATGTAATATAAATAGATAATTTATGGTTTATATCGATCCCTTGTGAAGAAAAAAAAAAGTGTTATTGTGATCTGGAAAATGTTGAATGGGTCCCATTTTCACATCGTACATCTTTCCCACCATATATTGGCACGCGTTATTCAGATATTTATCGTAAGGAGGACCCATATTGCTCAAGGTCCTTTCATGCCTTGTCATGATTGAATGATTGCTATACGGCCGCTCCGTGTCCTATTTCAAGAGCATCTCGTTTCCTTTAAATTTCTGAGGTAACATTGCCTCTCTTTTCTCATATGCCAATCTGGCTCATTTCAGTATTATCAAACCTAATTGATTGATTAGATATTTTTCAAACACTCATTTATAGATTTGAAATATCTATTATTATAAAAAGGGATTTTAACGTCCCTATTTTAGCACTTTTAACGTCCAAAAACTGGGGGACGTCTATGTGGGGACGTAATATGTTTTAAGAAAAGACGTCCAAAAAAAATGGGACGTCTAAAGTCCCCCTGTGTAGGACTTTAGACGTCCCAAATCTAAAATTGGGACGTCTGAAGTCCCCCTGTGTATAACTTTAGACCTCCCAAATTTCAATTTGGGACGTCTAAAGTCATTTGAATTTCAAATTTCCTGTAGATGTTGAGGTCATCAATTACGAAAGCAAACACAAGTTCCAGACGAGAATCCTCTGTAATAGTTTTGTTGAACATAAATGCTAGCTTTCTCCATTCTTTTTTTGGCTCTGGAATTTCCTTTTCTAGCATCACCTCACTTCCACCACTTTGCTAGCTTTGTTCAAACTTCTTTTAGTCAAACTTTAAAATTCAAAAAATTCATTTTTTACCCAGATGCACTGTACCAGATCTGATTGTGAAAAAAGAGAGGAACTTATATAATAATAATAATAAATATACAAGCATGTAAGATTTGAGAAGTGATAAAGAGAGAGTTACTCTCGTAAATAGAGGCATCGAAAGGCATGATGAGAGGGGGGACGATGACGAAAACACAGAAGGAAAAAGCTATGCACAGAAGGGCATGATGAGAGGAGGGATGATGGCGAAAACACCGAAGGGAAAAGCTATTTGAATCTATAGAATGTGAGTCTTTCTCTGCAACTCTTATCAAAGAAATTGAAAACTGTTGTGGGAGCAAGAGAGAGAGAGAGAGGAAGGAAAGCTTCCTTTTATTTAATATAAGGCACGAGTGTCCTTTATATTCAATACAGGTCGCGGGAAAATTTTTGAATTACTCCATTTGGGACGTCTAAAGTGTAAAAAAAAAAATATTTAATTTTTTTTTACACTTTAGACGTCCCAAATGGAATTTGGGGACATCTAAAGTCCCACTTTAGATGTCCCAAATGAAATTTGGGACGTCTAAAGTGTAATTTTTTTTTTTATTTTAGACATCACTTCAGATGTCCCAAATTGAATTTGGGATGTTTAAAGTACCACTTTAGACATCCCAAATAGAAATTTGGGACATCTAAAGTGTAAAAAAAAAAAAAAAAATTTAACTTTAGACTTCCCAAATACTTTAGACGCCCCAAATTCAATTTGGGACGTCTAAAGTTAAAAAAACTTAATTTTTTTTTTTACACTGGAATTTGGGACATCTAAAGTGTAAATTTTCTTTTAGACATTACTTTAGACGTCACAAATTGAATTTGGGATGTCTAAAGTAGCACTTTAGATGTCCAAATAGAATTTGGGACATCTAAAGTATAAATTTTTTTTTTTTTCACTTTAGATGTCCCAAATTCAATTTGGGAGGTCTAAAGTGACGTCTAAAATAAAAAAAAATATTAAATTTTTTTTTTAACTTTAGACGTCCCAAATTCAATTTGGGACGTCTAAAGTTACCAAGTTCCCACACATAATTACAAAAATGCCACAACCTATATTTTAGATGTCCTTATTTTAAAAAGGGACGTATTTTAAGGTAACAGTATCTATATTCTGTAGTAGTGATCACTCATCAAGTCTAATTTGTCACTTGCCAAGATACCTAACCCCAACTGAGAAGGACAGGGTTTATAAAAAAGCATCGGATATCAGGTGGAGGTATCTCCCAGTTTTTCAAAAAAAGACGATGTCCTAGTATTTATTATTATTTTTCTAACTTAATTTATTTGATGTATAAATTAATATATAATTTAATGAAACATATAAATATTTTAGAGAAATTAAGTAATATATATTATAATTAAATAATTTATTTAATTACCTTAATTTTCACAAATTAGTCAATTAATTTTTATTTTCTATTAAGGATCAGATATAGTACTTTCTAAAACTAAGAAATCAAAATCAAACCTTGCACGAAGTTGTTTGAGCAGGATGAAAATCAATTAAAATACACCTAACTGGGAGATTAATTAAAATGATTTGAAAGCTTTTGTCTGAAATAAACAAATTAAATACATGGATCAGACAAAGCGAATACAAATTAAACTAAACGAGCAGCACTGCGAGGTTTCCTCAAAACTTTCAAGTCCCTTGAACTAAAACTGAGCAATTTTCTTCAACACTTCCTCTCAAGGCCATCTTGAATTCTTTAACGTACCACTCAACATATATATATATATATATATATAATCACTGATTTAATAATAATTACTCGGAGATAGCTCGTCTCAGGCTTTGCACTATGCCACTCACTGTTGAGTTGAATTCCTCCCCCTTCTGCAAAACACAAATATTCATATTTAAAATTAGGGGATTTGGAGCCTCTAACATGAGCCTCTCAAATATTCATTTTATTATTAGATTTTATATAAAATAAATAACATCTTAATATCTCAAAGATATCCATAGTTTTGAATCTTTATGCAATTTTTCGAAAAAAAAAACCTCTAAAAATGTGCATTTTTATTTTTTTTAAAAAATTGTAAAAAAAAATTAAAATCACACCAAATCACACCATTTGATACACATGAGATGTCAAGGTGTCACTCATTATATATAAAATCTAATGATAAAGAAAAAAAATATTTAGAAAATTGATGTATTATAGAGGGCATTAAAAAGCATTACACGAGTAATTTCTTAATAAGGATGATTATTAGTTGAACTACTTGTGCGCGCGCGAGAGAGTACTCCCTCCAGTTTTATTTATAAGACCAAAAATGAAAAAAAAAAAAATCTCGTTAAAACTTCAAATCGGATTCTTATAGAAATAGAAAGGACCGGATATCTGATTTCTCATTCACACTGGCACACAACAGGTCATTATTACTAAGGGGTGTACGGTGTACCTGAGCAACGATAGTGATGTCAAGAGTGAATTTCCCAAAAGGCAAGACACTGCTGCTTATAACAGAGAGATGAAGATTTTCAGGCTGAGGCAATATCTTGTTCATCATTCCCTTCTGCTTCTCACAGTGAATTATGATCAACACCTCATTATCCGAAAACCTAGCCTTCACCTCCGGCAGCGACGCCTCGTACCACTCCTCCCCGCCCGTCTCACAGCACAACAACGACGATGAAGACGAGCCGTCTTTGTAATAGTTGCCGTTATAACCCCGCGCTGCCGCCTTCTTCCCGCTCGCATTGTTGCTCGGCTTCTTCTCCAGCTCTCTCACTCTCTCCTCCAAATAGCTCACATAGTCAATAGCTTTCTCCAGATTCGTGTTAATGTCCATCTACAATTCATCATCAACCTCTCTTCATTAATAAAATCAATCAACCACAAACAAAAATAACAAATAAAAAACATATCATCATCAAAAGCATGGAAATGGAAAACTAATAATATAATGAATTGCACTACCTGTTGATTGTACGGCCAGTTCTCTCCAGATCCCTCCATTGAAAAGAAGATAGATATAAATATGGATATGGCTTCTGATTTTCTAGTTGTGCAAAAAGATAAAGTTTTGAATAAAGAGGAGAAGATGTTGCATTGGCTGAGAGAGAGAGAGAGAGAGAGAGAGAGAGAGAGAGAGAGAGAGAGAGAGAGAGAGAGAGAGAGAGAGAGAGAGAGAGAAGAAGAAGAAGAAGCTAAGTGGTAGAGTAGTGGTGGGGTTAAATATGGGGATAAGTGGGGATATAGTGTGTGTTTGGGATAGCGGTAGGAAAAATGACTTATTGTGATTCTGACTTATTAAAAATGACTTAAAAGAAAAGTGAATTTTTGATTCGTGATTTATGTTTGGATAAGCAATTGAAAACGTGCTTTTTCATAAGTGAAAACATGTTTGGATTAGCGATTGTATAAGTGTGTTTTTAAAAATAAAAAGTTGAAAGGCATTTGTATAGTCTTCAAATTTTAGATAGATCATATATGCGATATCCAACAGTAACATATCATCTGGGCCTGGAAGATATCTAAAATGCAAACTTGTAAATCGTAAAATGAAGTGCAAACTAGGAATGAAATTTCAGAAATTATAACAACATAAACACATTGTGATTCACTCTATTATGCCACTAGAGCAAATAATTCCCAATCTAGAATTTCAATGGCCACAATTGTAGTACGAAGTCCAAACGTAGGTAACGTTGAGCTCAAAAACCAAATAACTTAGGAAATTACATAATTTCACAAAAAACGATTACATAACTAATTGGGATCATAAATTCCGTACAAGTTGCTGTGTAATCATGTCACGAATGCGATTCATTCTGGTTGAAGACGTCGCGGCAACATTGGACGAGGAAGCCGCATCGTCTACAGTATTATCATCTCCCTGAGCTACATTGCCACTTTCTGCTTCGCCAAAATCAACATCACTCTGAGAATTTCTCCTAATAAAGTTATGAATGGCCATAGTTGCCACAACTAAGCGGACTTGCGTTGGGTAGGAGTATTTGCGCATTTTTTGCAATAATTCGAATATATTCTTCCACACGCCAAAAGTCCTTTCAATAGTTGACCGCAAACTTGAATGATAGTAATTGAAGGTCTCTTTAGCATTTGCCAAACCAGGACGACGCTGAAATTCTGCCAGGTGATAGCGGTTACATCTGTATGGACCAAGATACCCAACTGGTGTGGGATATCCAGCGTCGACTAAGTAATATTTGCCTAATGAATGTCTCAAATCATTTTGAAGGTGTTAGATTAAGCAAAGTGCGCACAGAAAGTAATTACACTGAGTGGGCTTAAAATATACCTGGAGGTGGATGAGGGAAATTCTGAGCTGGATTTGAGACAGCAGCATCAAACACACGAGCGTCATGTGCAGATCCTTCCCAACCCGCCAACACGAACGTAAAACACATATCCCAATCGCATACAGCCATTACGTTCTGTGTTGTATAACCTTTTCTCCCGATATATCTTTCCCGGTTGGGACCAGTGATCACACACTTGATATGAGTTCCATCTATGGCTCCAATGGCATCCTTAAAGTAGGGATAATAGCGAGGATCGTGGAGGATTTTTGGGTGGCATCCTTTGAATTCGGGATCAGAGGGTTTGATATATTCTCGAGCTAGGCTAAAACAAGCCTCTAGTACCAAGTGCAATAGCCGACTGACAGTTTCCCCTGAATGCCGAAACAACTCTTGGACCATCCTATTACAGACGCCATGGCCAACTGTGAGCAAAAACATTGCAACCATTTCTTCGACCCCGACATTCTTAGAATGTTGTAACCCATGTTCGACCAATTTACTGCACAACCGGTAGAATACATGTTTGTCAACTCTAAACATGTCATGACATTGTGATTCATGCTCAGCCAAAATATCTTGGACAAATAAATGACCGGGTCATGAACCCGTTTTACGAGGTTCTTTACACATGAACCTCGTCCAATATTGACACACTAACGCAGCTGTTTGTTCATACTCTGTTATCTCTTCATCGATAAGAGCTAGTATCGAAGAGTCGTCGTCTTCTTCCTCCATCCAATTTTCCATTGCAACTGTAACCTGTGCATTGGTTGCAAACGTATATAACATAAACATAATTCATAAAACAAACGTCGGATTAAAATATACATAATATATCCGAAATTAGCATTGTTGGTCTAGTAAAAACAAAAGACGAAGCATGCATACAATAAACACTAAACTATTTAGCCATAAAGTTCAATGCAAGGGTCGTTAACAATAAACAAAATACGAAGCATGCATATCGATACTTAAGAACATAATTCGTAGTGACTCAATCAAGGGTCGCAACCATAAGACGCAGCCACGCAATCACGCTATCCTTCTTCCGCTTAACAAGTGAGAAAAACGTGTCCCGACTAGTCTTGTCCATGATGACCTTGAAGCAGCGGATTTGAAAGTCCTCATCTTTTTGCACTTCATCGAACTCAAGCAAGGCTGCAACAGCGGCATCAACACTCCTTGCTTGAATCTCGCTGATGGTTGTAGATCTACTCTTCGATGCTTCTGCCATGACACTAACCGCATCCGCAATCTGCTTTGCCGCTGGCATCTTCTGCTTCTTTTTCTTCCCGAAGAAATCAAATCGTTTCCGCTTTCCCTGACTTCCGGAATTAGTTGGACAAGATGATGCGCTTGGACCAGAGGGAGGAGTTTGGGAGGATAACCCGACGCTCACTAGCTCATCCGTCACTCATGTGCTAAGTGCTGGGTCAACTCCAAAATTCTCGTCCTCGCTGTCCCCTGAACCTTCCTCCTCGACCATAGTAGGTCGGTACACATCCTCTTCCTTTGCATCCTGTTCCTGTGTCTGTGTCTGTATGAACGACGAATTTTGTTTATCCTCGCCTGTTGCCACGACGTCCTTGAATATAAGCCTCAATTCTCTTTCGTTCCTGAGGGCTGAACTGCGAAACTTTCTATACGCCGAATTCTCCTGCATACAGACAAGTAACAAAGCCATTAACTATATTACAAAAGGTGATTGAGGCTACTGAATTATAAGTTTCAGTAGGAATCACTAACCTGACATTTGCGCTGCCACCACTCGGCCGAAGCAACGACATTTCCGGTTCCAGGCTCTCGGCCCACACCGGTCTCTTTTATTAACGCATCCCAAGTCCTTAAATCCTTCCTTAACATATCAAACTTGTTTTTTAACTGTTTCTTGTCATACGCTTTCCCAGTTTTCTCGTTGAATGTAGCTATAATAGCTTCCCAACCATCTTTTGAAAAAGACAACCCCCGTCGTTCTTTTTTAAGATTTGGTCAACCATGGCGTAGACAAAAATCTCAGTGGACGCATCATCCCATAACGCTCTATCATTCATCTTTCTATGGAAAAGATTCACTTTACATAAATAATAAAACATTTCTAAATGTTTCACAAACCAAACCGTAATTAATTAATACACTTGGGCCTTGAGCTCCAAAAAATCCAGAATATAGCATTCAATCATAAGCTTAAATAATGAATCTATCTTCCACGTGAAACCACACCACATTTTCAACATTAGAGAATATCAAATCATGCATATGTGGTTCCGCAAGAATCATTTTAAGAAAACTTAAAAGACCTTTGGCCCTCTACTGACCCATAACTAACAACATTAATCAAAATGACATATGTAAGACAGACTAATCGTCCACACTTTTCTTCCCCCCACTTTTTGTGTCATTTCACAAAGTGCATACTGCAGATCCTTACGCACATAAGTGCATTGAAGACTTAGAGGTAACTACATAACACTACAATGTATTTGCAAGAGCCGAAACGGGAAAGGGCTTACTTTACTCTGCATGCTTTTATGAGGAATATGATTATCAGTTTGTTGAATGAAGTAAGAACAGAGCTAAACATTCAGGACAAAGAAGGTTGCTATTATTAGGTACATGCGGCCTCGGTGCCTCCTTGAGCTCGAAATTGTTTTGTGTAGTTGATTAGCAAGAGACAAAATTGAAAATTCCCTTCACTCCATGAAAGGCTAAAACAAGTGATGATGATCATTTACTCGTTTTTATTTTTATTTTTTTGAAATCAAATTTCGTTCATTTTTATGAATTTGTGTGTGGTCAACTGATTTAACCAGGGGTAAGAAAACCAATGTTGAAGGCTATGATAGAAAACAACTCAGGCACGGGGGATCAATGTTGAAGGCTAGGACAGAAAACAACTCAGGCACGGGGGATCAATGTACACTCACGTTGAAGGCTAGGACATTATAGAACAGAGTTCACCCAGAAGCCAAAACAAAACAGAGCCACGACATCTCAATGCAACAGAGTTCACCCACAAGCAAAAGCAAAATAGAGCCACGACATCTCAATGCAACAGAGTTCACCCACAAGCAAAAGCAAAACAGAGCCACGAAAATCTAAATGAAACAGAGTTCACCCACAAGCTTCTCGCAAAACAGAGCCACGACGTATAACAGAAGCTGCCAAAAAAAACCAGACAGAGAGACACCGAACGAAAGGCACGATTCAAAACTCAAAACTCATCTAAAATGCAACTTGTAAAGCTTACCTTGCAAATGGAGGGAGGAACGACAGCAGTGCGCACAGCGGATCGCCGACGGACGACCGGAGGACAAGTTCGCAACACTAGACTCTACACTGCCCGAAATTGCCAACAAACAACAGATCCACCACCGTGGACTGCTCAAAATGGCTGAACTAACACCGTCGAGGCTCACCTCCACCAACGGTCCGGCTTAGACTGCAAATCGGAAGATTCTCGGAACTCGAACGACCAGCCACACCACCGCAACCACTAGACTCGGCTTCAAGTGCTCCAACACCACGGCTTCACCATTTTCCGGCCGTTGAGCGAGAGAGGGACGAGCTTTGGAGATCGTCGAAAATGGTGGATCGAGCTTTGAGATCCAGTAATGGTGATGTGCTTCGGTCGAAAGTGAAGACAGTGGGAAAAAATAATGCAATTCGTACATATGCATTGTCAGGCCATTAATGCCCATAATAACGGTTACACCCAAAACGTATTGTAAAAAGCTTCTCATCTGTGCTTATTGAAATCGGGCTCCATTCGGGCTCCATTCGGGCTTTTTGTTTTTTTCAAAACGCAATCCCAAACATCACCAAAACGTAACCCATTTACATTTGGGCTTTTTGTGGCTAAAACGGGCTTATTGGACCAAAAAAGCAATCCCAAACACTCACATATATAAGCACGTTTTATAGTTGAGATTGCTCGTAAGCCGCGTGGGTAGCGTGGGTACTTACTACCTCATCCAGTTTTGAATGATCAAAGTAAGTTTGTGGCTACTCTCTAGTCGTGAGATTGTGTGATATACTGAAAATTGTTTGTGCTCATGAACATTTTCCTTTTGTTATATTGTTAATAATATATGTCTCAATTAGTTATCGTTGTGTCACAGTGAAAATCTTCAGAGATTAGCTTCTCATTAAATACAATAAAGTGGTCACAATATCAATATAGATATATACACTTATCAACTAAAGTTGTTTAGAATTATATTTGAAAAATGACATTGGTTAATATAGATGGACTTATTAATAATCACTCTATAACTTGTAAATATAGGCACATACATTTATCAATATGAACTGATTTAAATTATATTAGAAAAATGACATTAGTTAATATAAATAAGTCATATATTTCCCAATAGAACTTGTTAATATAAACAAATAAATTTGTCAGAAAATTGCTTCACGTCATCACGTGCATGTCTACTCTATAACAACACCAATTCACAACCCATCAAAAGACCAAAAAAGGGAGGAATTCTTGCGTGCACTGGTTGCACCACGCAATCTGTGGTCTGTCCCATAAGGAAAAAACAGCTCATTCAATTTTCATCCAGCTGTCTGCCACGTGTTAAAATTATTAGGTTAATTAATATTAATATTAATAATTCAAATTCCCAAAAGAAAATTGCCCTAGCGTCGTCTTCCATCTATCCCTCTCGTTCGAACAGAAGTTTTAAGGATAAATTGTTGTTGCTGTTTATTGGGATATAGTGTAAATCGGCCTCTGACTAGTGATCAACTTAGATGATGCTTATTTTAGAGAGGTCTCTCTATCAAACAGAGAGAGTAATGGATGAGAGCAGTGGCCGAAGTTGGTTCGATCTCCCCTCATGTTTCGATCTCGACTCCGCTCGAGGCGTCTGGTAGAGAAGGATGCGGCGGGGGGTGAGGATGGGATGCGATGGGATGGAAGGAGACGCTTGGACAATTTTCTTTTGGGAATGTGAATTATTAAGATATATATTAATTAACCTAATAATTTTAACACGTGGTGGACAGCTAGATGAAAATTGAATGAGCTGTTTTTTTCTTATTGGATAGACCATAGATTGCGTGGTGCACCTAGTGCACACAAGAATTCCTCCCATAAAAGGTTGGACATCACATTTTCAACTACCAGCCATTGACAAGTGAAAGGGCATTGGTTGTCAAGGGCATGTGCCTATTATGATAACATATGGTATGACCAACAAACTCTCATTATTACAAAAAATATATATTATTATCCTAAAGGACGTCCCATGTTTAGAAAAGGACACCTAAAACATCTAAAACTTTAAATTTCCCTCTAGAACGGGCCATAATGAATGTTTAGGTGTCCCCAGTCAAACTGGGGACGCCTAAAGCCATGTTTAGGCGTCCTCAGTCCAATTGGGGACGTCTAAAGGCTTAAAAATATTTTTTTAATTAAACCAGATAACATTTGGCGGGGAGGACTTGGCGCTGGTTGATTTTAAATAAAAAAAATTCTCCCCATTTTAGGCGTCCCCAGTGTCTTTAGGGACACCTAAAGGTTGCCCTAAATGCATTTAGGCTCACTTTAGGCATCCCTAGTCAAACTAGGGATGCCTAAAGTTAGCTTCAGGCGTCCCCAGTAAGACTAGGGACATAGAAAGCTTGTCCCATGAGCTGCAACATAGCAGCTTTATGTTCCTTCCCCATGCTTCATTTTCCCCGTGAGCTTCGTTCACAGCTATATTCCCCTTTCCCTTTTCCCTTGCTTCCTGTCCCTTTTGTCTTCTTCTTCTGCAACTCTTCCCGTGCTCCCTTTCCCCGTGAAGCTTCCCTCCCCGTCTTCCTTCCTTCCTCTTTCTCATAATCATATTTCTATTTTTCCCTCTCTCTTCTTTGACAAGAGCACAGTACGTGAGTGGCACTGTGAGTGGTCTTCCCAGCTAGTGGCACCGTGAGTGGTCTCCATTTTCGTGAGTGGCTGGTCTCCATTTCCGTCTCCAAAGGTTGGTCTCTCACTCCCACAACTTTGGACACAAATGCTTGTAACTGTTAATTTAAATATGATTATGATACATTGTCTTGATATGGAAAATAATTGTTGATTTAAATCTGATTATGAAATTGGAAAAACAGAGTAACTTGTATATGCATAGTTATAATCTGCTTCTAATTTGCTTGTTATGGAAAAGGAGTGTCATTATAGCATACTTGTTTTTTTCAACACGGGGAGGGTTAAGCTGGTTGGCTGGTTTATGATTATGATGGTTTCTTCTTTTTGTTCTATGACTGAAGGAACCTTCCATAAAGACATTACCAGAAACGAAGGATGACATTATTTACTATTTTATTAGAAATTCTTATTATGTGCTAATAAAGAACTCTTTTACATATGTGCTAATATACCTGTTTTCATGTATGAAATTTTCACATCAATTATGCCATAAAATAGCTATGAAGATGGCAATTTTTTTCTAGGGTACATGCATTCTAAGAGAGCTCATTTCTTGTGATGGGATGAATTATACTTATCTAAAAATTGTAGAGGCTTGAAAATTGTTTTGTTGGAAGCTTTGAACTTGGCATGGGTTGCTTGGTAAAAAAACTCACAATGATACATTGTCCTAAATATGAATTGCCTTAATTAGTTTAGTTTTGTTAAGCTAAGACGGGTTGTTATTTTAATTTTGGGATGTCTCACTTTTAAGGGGAAATGCTGCCCAAATTTTTTTAAAAAAATAGTAATAGGCAATCCCAGTGTTGACAATTATTCTTAACTTGAGTGTTATTAAGGGGAATGATGTAGGTGGTAATAAAATGGATCTTAGTTGGATGAATGCTTTGAGAATAAGTGAAGAATATGAGAATGGGGTTGAAGAGTTTATTGAATATGCTAGAAGGAACGCTTTGGCAAAAAATGGGAAGTATTTTTGTCCTTGTGTCAATTGCCTAAATGAGAGAAGACATGATGTTGAAGTTATAAGGGATCACCTACTTTGTGATGGAATAAATCTGCGATACACAAGGTGGATATGGCATGGTGAGGAAGTAACTGATTGTTCGTTGCACAAGAAGAAAGATGTGGATGCCATAGATGAAGATAGAATAGAGAGAATGATTCACGATGTTGAGGTAGAATCTTTTGCGCAGTCGCATGAATATGAGAGCATACAGAGTGATATAGAGACACCGTTGTACCCTGGGAGTAAGTACACACGGCTGACAAGAACACTATATTTGGTTAACTTAAAAGCAACTTGTGGGTGGACCGATAGTAGTTTCACATTGCTGCTTGAACTGTTGTGTGATATGTTTTCAGATGATAATGTACTTCCAAATTGTATGTATAAGGCCAAGAAAATCCTATCTACAATGGGTATGGAGTATAAAAAGATGTACGCTTGCCTTAATGACTGCGTACTATATAGAAATGAGTATGAAGGTATAAGTGAGTGCCCTAAGTGTCAAACTGCACGATACAAAGTGAAGAAAGATGGTGGTTGTGGTGATGGGACAACTAAAAGGCAATCTTTAAAGGTTTTGTGGTATTTTTCAATAATACTGCGCTTTAAGCTTTTGTTTGGTATTGCAAAAAAAAAAGCGAAGAAGTTGAGATGGCATTCGGATGATAGAGTATCTGACAGAAAATATCTTCGGCACCCGGCTGACTCTCGACAGTGGAAGAAAATAGATGAAATGTTCCCTGAATTTGGAAGCGAGCTGAGAAACCTTCGGCTTGGGCTTTGTACAGATGGCATCAATCTGTATACAACTCTTAATAGCACACACAATGCGTGGCCTATACTCCTTGTAATATACAACTTGCCTCTTTGGCTTTATATGAGACGCAAGGATGTGATGCTTTCTATGATGCTTTCGGACCAAAACAACCAGGAAACCATATTGATGTCTACTTGGCACCTTTGATTGAGGACTTAAAGAAGTTGTGGGAGGAAGGCATAGATGTGTTTGATACATATAAGAATGAGTCCTTCAAGCTACATGCAATGATTTTTACCACGATAAATGACTTCCTTGAGTACGAAAACCTGTTAGGGTGTAGTGTGAAGGGGCACAAAGAATGTCCGATATGTGAAGCAAACACTCACTTCTACTAACTTAAACATGAAAAAAAAACGGTCTACCTTGGTCACAGGAGGTTCCACCCGTATCGTAGGTTAAGAAAGCGTTTTAACGGCTTGTTGGAGCATGGAATGGCTCCAAAGGCATTAACCGGAGAGGAAGTTTACAATCGGGTCGAACGTATCAATGTCTTATTCGGTAAAAATCAAAAGACTGTGGGTAAGAAGAACATATGGAAGAAGAGATCAATTTTCTTTGATCTTCCATATTGGCATAGTCTTGAAGTGAGACACAATATTGATGTGATGCAAGTGGAGAAAAACGTTTGTGATAGCCTTGTCAGTACGCTTTTGCACATACCAGGGAAGACTAAGGATGGGATTAGTGTGAGACTAGACCTTGTTGATATGGGAATAAGAGAACGGTTACATCCACAGCTAATAGATGATGGTAGGAGGGCATACATGGAGCCAACAGCGCATACACTGTCAAAAGCGGAGAAAAGAAATTTGTGTGGATATTTGCATGAAATTAAGGTGCTACAAGGGTATTCTTTGAATGTGAGAAAGTGCGTATCAATGGACGATTTGAAGTTAGTGGGAATGAAGTCCCATGATTATTATATGCTGATGCAACAATTATTATCAGTAGCTATTAGAAGCATTATGAAAGATGAAGTTCGAAGCATTGTGATAAGATTGTATGCTTTCTTTAATGCTATCTATAACAAAGTCATTGACATTAAAAAGCTGGATGAACTGGAAGCTGAGGGTTATATTATAATGTCCCAATTAGAGATGCACTTTCCTCCTTCATTTTTTGATATAATGGTGCATTTGATAGTTCATTTGGTAAGGGAGGTAAGGCTCTGCGGTCCAGTTTACCTGAGGTGGATGTACCCTTTCGAGCGATCCATGAGGATCTTAAAAGGGTATTCTAAAAATTCCTATCGACCTAAAGCCTTAATAATTGAAAGATATGTAGTTGAAGAGGGTATGGACTTCTGCAACGATTATCTATTAGGGAAGAAGGAACAATCTCGGCATGAAGAGGGGAGAAGCAAGGGAAACGAGGATTGAAAGTAAAGACTATGCCTCATAAAGAGGTGTTGCAAGCACACTTTTATATCCTGAATAACATGGCAGAAGTTCAACTGTACATAGCTGAACACAGAAAGAGATTGAAGAACATGAATCCAAGGAAGAATGACATACAAATTGCTATTGAGCAAAACAAGACATTCATAGAGTGGTTTCAGGAAAAGGCTTTGCATGAGACCAGTGTGTCTGAGACTATAGAGTGGCTAGCCTGGGGGCCTTCGTTTTAGATTATTACTTAGAGCGGTTATGATATAAACGGGTATTCTTTCTACACAAAAGACCAAGATGGCAGAAGTACCATGCAAAATAGTGGGGTGATGGTAGAAGCTGAAGCTATGCACTTTTTCAGTTCGAAAGATAAAAACCACATATTAGCATCCATGACCTATTATGGAGTGATAGAAGAAATATGGGAAATCACTTACAACAAGTTCAAAGTTGTTTTATTCAAATGTAAGTGAGTTAGCAATAATGCTGTGGTAATAGATCAACAATTTGGATTTGTCTTAGTTGATCTTGAAAAAGTAGGTTATAGGGATGGGCCCTTCATTCTAGCAAGCCAGGTGAAACAAGTGTTTTATGTCACAGATCTTGCAAATAAAAAAATTTCCATTGTACTTCAAAGTAAAAAACAGAAGCATGGTGATATGACCTTCAACCTTGACGACACACCACCTTACACAGTTAATCCACCTACAACAAGTGAAGTAGAATTGGTAGATGATGAAGAATATTCTATAAGAAATGATCATGGTGAAGGAATAGGAAACAACATAGAGTAAGATCTTTACTTAGAAAATAGTAATGTGTGCTATTTGTTTTATAACTAGTTAGTTTATTCATTTACTTACAATTTATTCACCTATCTGACAATGATTTTTGTGCTTACAGGAATATGGACAATTCTAGTGACTCACAAAGTGATAGGGACAATGAAATGAATAAGCCTGAACCTGCTGTGAGACTTGAACCTGCTGCGAGAAGACGGGTTAGAGGCAGTACAAAAATGCCTGTATTGGTAGCATGTCATCACCATCAACAGGAGAGGTTGCATATTGACTTTGATGAAAATATGAAACCAATTGGTTCGGAGGAAGACCATTCCATTAGCTACTTAGGTTTTTTGGCTCGAAGCAAAGTTTGCATTACCTATGATAATTGGAAGTTGGTCCCACAAAAAACGAAAGATTTGATTTGACAACAACTTTTGGTATATAAGTTTCGATAAATCTGCATATATATCTTTATTCCTGTTGCTTCAAATATAATTAACTTATGTTTTTACCTTGTAGCAAACCTATGATGTCCCTGACACTTTGGAGATGTACAAGGAGTAGATAAGGGAGGTTTGTTTATGATGGAAAGATTTCAAGAACAGGCTTACACGAGATTACATTTGAGGGAACCTGAGGGGTAAGGATCCATGTCAGGAGTATATGTATTTGTCTCCAGAGGACTGGAGGTTGTTTATGGCATCACGAGAAGATCCAAACTTTTTGGTAAGATTTCTGTCATTAGTGTTTTATTTGAATATAGTTGACATTATTGATTTGGTGTTCATTGTTTTCCTTTCACAGGCATTAGGTGCAACAAATACAGAGAGGCAAGCAGCTAATAAGTATCAACATTGCATGTCTCGTGGTGGTTATCGGAAGCTTGAGCGAAGGATGATGGCAGAAGAGTTGGAGAAATTGAAGGAAGTAGCCACATCAGATCCTAGCGTTGTTGTTTTGGCCCCGCCACCTCCTTCACGTCACGAAAAATGGAAACCAAGGAGGATTAAGGGAGGGAAGTACGTAAATACGACTGTTGCTGAGGTTACCACAAGAATTGTAAGTAGTTAGAGCATAAGTACAAAGTTCTTTTTCATATTGGGAGTGCTTAATTTTCATTTACGATAACTTTTATGTTGCAGGATGAACTGGAAGATCATAATAGCCAAGGTTCGTTCACTCCTAGTGGATGGATGGACATCTTGTTAACGGCGATTGGGAAGGTATATTACCCCGGTCATGTTCGAGGGGAGGCAGGGGGAGTTCGTGTCGTGAGGTATTTTGGCTGAGCCTCACATTCTTATTTGTCACAAGCTGAACCCAATAGGGAGCTTGTGGCTAAGATTCGCCAGGAAGTCTCACAAGAGCTCGAGGCCAACCTTCGCGACAAGCTCTGACAAGAGCTGTTGCCAGAGCTACGTCTTGAGCTGATGCCTGAGCTACGAGCAGAAATGATGAAGATATTTGAATTGCAGATGGCAACTTCCGAGCATAGAACCCATTTATCCTCGGCCTTCCACAGCACCAAAGGAAGTTACAACCCGGTGGAGGAACCACTTGGCGACCCTTCTCTCACTCCAGCACCGGGAGAACCTGCCATCCTCTCTTTGGATGCCTCACTGCTGCGTGTAGTTGCAGATGCTCTCGTTCACACACAAGCTACCACCCACCATCATCAGTTAATTCCACATCATTTACGTAAGGTGACTGTGACGTGTGTTCGAGAGGGGGAAGAAGCTACATCCATCCCTATTCCTGATGACGAGGTTACCGCGATAGCTCAGGCAAGAAGATCTTTAATCCTTCGGCCTGTACATCTTATTGGCTCAACAGCAACACCTCCAATGGTATGGAACTATCTCACTTTTACTTGAGATGTGTTGGCATCCTACTAACAATATGTTTTTTTATGTTCTAAAAGAATGAGCAAGAAGCAGGAAAATGGCTCTTCATAGCACGATTGCAGTAGATCTATAAAAGCATTCGCTAGATTGGTTTGCATATGCCTACAGGGATTGTGGGCTAGGAATTAGAATATCCCTTTACAATTGATAAAGAAGATCTTAAACAGTTCATTAAGTTGGAGGAGCTACATATAGGATGGGGCAAATTTGCAATCCTGTAAGTTTTTTATTTCCTATTTTTTTCATCATTTAGTTAAGTTGATTTTAACTAGCTAATACATTCATCATTTTAATTCTATTATAGCTCCTTTCATCGTATATGCATTAACTTGCAAAGAGTTTATTTATATGAATTCTTGTCTCCTACACATACGACAAGGAATAGGAATACAGTGAAAAAAAGGACGCATTATGTGGGCTTCACAATGGGAGAGAATGACTATCGTTGTTATCTAGCACCAATTGTTCAATGGTACGCATTTTAATTTTGTGTATTTGAGATTTTTAATAAATAATTGCCTTACCATCTAACTTCTTTTTAATCTGTATATGTTGTTATAGTTACCACTGGAGTTTGTGTTCTCTGTCCTCGGTCCCACGTAGTTTACTAGTTTGATTCCTTGAGTAAAAGACCAAACAAAGAAACTAAAACTGTCTTCAATACGTAAGTTATTTTTTTTGTATTTCATTGCTTCTTGATTCTTGACTTAAATGAATTATTCTAATTTATGTTGATTTTCATTTTAATGATAGGGCATCCCAGACGTATCGAGCGCTTGGCGGGCTACCCGATCGTAAAAGTGGCAAAGACCCGAAATGGTTATTTCCAAAGGCACATAGTTTCAAATCAAGTTCTTTTGATTGACGGTCATTTTAGATATGCCTTTATTGATTTTGACCATTTGCTTTTGATTTATAGTGTCCTTAACAACCTGGCGGCTGGGAATGTGGATACTATGTCTTACTTTATATGTTTAATATCATTAAGAATGGTATTACGACAGATTTTGAACAAGTAATCGCTTCTTCAATCTCAGAGAATAATATTTTTGGTGTTGTAATTCAATGGCAATTCATTCACTTGATTCATTATTTCATCTAAGCTTATTTTCTAATTTACAGATTTTTGATAATGAAGATGCCACTCATATGAAGACATAAATACGATCAGAGACTTTTTTGCTGGACATCTTCTTCAATGTATACCAGAGTAAAGTCTTTAGTAGTTTGTGTAGGACATACTTTTGTGGTGG
Source organism: Inga laurina (assembly GCA_963855925.1). Classification (NCBI taxonomy): domain Eukaryota; kingdom Viridiplantae; phylum Streptophyta; class Magnoliopsida; order Fabales; family Fabaceae; genus Inga; species Inga laurina. The sequence continues at coordinate 14,211,506 of OY979711.1, forward strand.
TTCTATATGTTGTACATATAATTAGCGTTGTTGTTGTTGGATATAGATTGTTGTGTAGTTTATGTGGTTTGTTAGTTAATTAGTTTGCTACTTCTTAAAGTTATTGCATGCAGAGCCTTGGGGTTGATCACTGTGTTTCAAGTTATTGTTTCCATTCTGCTGAACTGCTGTTGTTTTATTTTGTTGTTTCCATCATATTTCTTCAGTTTACATTTTCCAAACAGTGAAATATATATAAAAAGGCCATTTAAAAAAAAAAACTTTTAACGTCCTTAAAATAAAAAGGGATGTGGGAAAGGCTTTTTCGACAGTTTAGTCGTCCCTAGTTTGGACTGGGGACATCTAAAGTGCACCTCAGACTTTAGACGTCCCCAGTATTTAGTGGGGACGTCTAAAGTCCTGCCTTTAGTGGCCCCCTATTTTACGAACGTTATTGACGTTTTTTTCTACGACCCTCAGATAGACGTCCCTATGTTTTTAGACGTTGAAAGGAAAAAAAAAGGAACGTTAAAACCATTTTTTCTAGTGGTGTCTTTCTGCTTCTCTTTTCCTTTTTTAATCAATGAGGGCAAAAATGTAATTTCACATTTGAAATCTATATCACTAAAGTTTTGAGGAAGTTTTAGATAGAAGAATCTACATTGGGATTTTTTTAATATTTTTTCTAGTCTTTGGGACCTGAGTGCTTTCGATGAGTTAAGGTTCTGTTTTCCCCCAAAGCTTTTGGTGTAGTAACTATGGGTATTTAGAAGTTTTTGTTGCATTGATTTTGTGCAAAAATACTAAAAGAGGAGCAAAGTTATTAAATAACTAATTTAATTTTGACCATTAATTCTTTTAATAGTTTGGAGCGACATTGCTCTTTTTTTTTTTTTTTCAAATACTTTCAGGGTAAATTCGATGCAAGAAAAACTTTTAGATACCCACATATTATAGGCAGAGACTTCCCAAAAAAAATTGGGTCTTTAACATTTTATTAAAAAAGAAATAAATTTATTAAGATTACATTCTCAAATCACATCTGCGTGACTGGATAGGCTTAAGGGTCTGTTTGGTGTGAGGAATTTGGAGGGGAGGGAAAATTTTTATAAGTTGAATTTTAAAAGATTGAAGAAGTGGGGTAATAAAATTTTAATAAAGAGAATATATAAGATAAAAGATTAAGAAAAATTAATTAAAAATTTTTAACCCCACTTCTCTAATTTTTTTAAATTCAACTCAAAAAAATTTTCCCTCCGCCCACTTTTCCTCCCCTCCCCTCAGACCAAACAAGCCCTAAATGTTAAAGAGGATTTGGGTGTGGATAAATATGGTGATTGGTGCCTGCTTTGCGGTGTCTCCATATACAAGGTATGGACATGAAGAAATCAGGAGATTTTTTAGAGTGATTTTGGAAAACTTTATGATGCTACTAATGTTATGTTGGCACTGCTGGAAGAATTTTGTTCAACAATAAGGTACAATAATAGACAGTTCTAATCCTAGTCAATTGGTTGGGCCAAATCTCTAGATTACCCCACCTTGTGAATAGGTCAAAATGAATGTTTATGTTTGAAATAACGATTAAAGCCTTCAAAAATAGTTTTTTAATCATGATTTGCGGTATACGAGATAAATATATGAGATGAGTTTTTTCTCGATTTACTTGAATAAACACTTTTATGGGTTTCAAACGTAATCCCAAACAAACACCTTAAAGGAAACAGGTAAGCTGATTTCACACAAGCTTTTGGAGGATGGAGTGTTATTGAAGCAGAAGAATGTGCTATACCCAAATGTTTAAGATTGGCTTGTGACCTTAGCTTAAGGAAGGTCATCCTTAAATCAGATTCTAAAATTATCGTTGATATGATAAAGAGCCATGAGAACAGTCTCTGCAGCCTAGTTTTCATTCGTATTCAGAACATACAAACCTAGGAATGGGATTTACATATTCATCACATTTTTAGAGAACAAAATAGAGTGGCTAATGCTTTAGCGAAAAGGGGATTATCAAATTCCTCATGGTTGGATGTGTGTCCTATCCTATCTATCTTAGTAACCTTGTTATTCAAGATTGTTAGTTCTCATCTAGTTTAAGGGTATTACCCTTTCTTTTATAAACTAATTTTTGGTATATTGATTCAGCACCTCGATATATTTTTTTAAATAATGTTTAGTATCCAAATTAATTTTTAATGCAATTTTGCTTTTAAAATATTTTTTCAGTAATAACAAACACCTAAATTTTAAATATCAAGTGTTAACCGAAAAATACTATTAAGGTTGGCGATACTTGACCTTGAAAGAAATAAACTCCCCCTTCCAATTAGTGAAACATGGCAGCATCTATACGATACACTAAAAAAAGCCAGTAAGCCACTCACACATATGGAAGATTCACCATTCTTTCTAATTGTGGGCTTGTTTAGATTAGAGGTGAAAACTGCTTTTTCGATATGATTTAGAGTATATGAGGAAAATTTATGAAATGAGTTTTATCTCGACTTACGTGAACTTATTTTTTAAACGCCAACTCAAACAGGCTAAGTAACATTAATATCCATCACTCAAATTATAAGAATGTGACTGCTTCTGTTTCTAGTTGTAAATGTAAACTTCAGTTTACTCTTTTATAAAAAAGTTAAATAAATTTAATAAACTACTTAATTTTATAATATTTTTGTGTATCATTAGATTATATATCAGTTTATTAGTTTGGACAAAAAAAAAAATATCAGTTTATAAATCATATAAATTAGTTTGGAGAAGAAATGATGAATAGAAATATTTTAAAATAATTTAATTAGTTTTTTAATCTCTCTAAAATAATTAATTAAGTCTTATATTTGAAACATGAGCTAATAATATTTTCACAGAGAAACAAATAGTTCAGAACAATCGATAACTTTGTGCAAGATGGTCCAAAGGGAAAATGCCCTTAACCATGGAAATTTCTACCACCTGTTACAGTCAAAAGTTCGTACTCATCCAAAAAAAAAAAAAAAACACAGAGAGAGTAAAAAGTTTGACCTAAATACTTTATGCTCATTTGGATCAGTGATTAGTACGTTTAAAAGTAGTTTTTCAATCGTGATTTACGAAATACGAGGTAAGTATATAAGAGGAGTTGTGTCTCGATTTACATGGAAAACAACTTATAAGTAATCTAATCGTTAAAACAAACATGCCCTCTCTCTCTTTCCGCTCACCGTCGTGGGCTATATACAGGTCATTATACTGTGCTCCTCGTTTATGCTCATCCCCAATTTTGGGACGTGGGCCATTCTTTTTTATTAATTTTTTATATATTTTTATTTATATAAATTAAATTGTAGGCTACATTTTAGAATATATTTATCAACTCCTGGCAAAAAAAAAAAAAAGAATATATTTATTATCTGATATCTTAAATTAATTAATTTTAATACTATATTTAGAAATATTTTTTTACAATATTAATATTTTAAAATATTTTTTTAATACCAATATATCAGGTTAATTAATTTTTAGTGTATATAATAATTGTTTTTTTAAAAAAAAAACTTAAAATAACCTCAAATCGGATGAACATTACCTGCTTATCTTTTGGAAACGTGGATTCGTGATATACACCCGCCGATCGGAATTGCCTTTTCAGTGACAGAAATGGCGGCGTCTTCTCTTAGGTTCAATGCGGTTTTCAGGTCATCTCCTGAAAACTTTCACTTCTCGCCCAATAAATCATCTAAGCCTAGCCTTGTCAGGTGTTCCGCTGCCTCCCCCACTTCCAAACGCAATTACTCCATCACTTTACTTCCCGACGATGGCATTGGTCCTGAAGTCACCACTGTTGCCAAGAATGCTCTCGATCTTGCTGGCTCTCTCGAAGGTTCGTTTGAATCGCTAATGCGGTCGCTTATTTTGTGGGCGAGAGTTGAAAACGCCCTCTTTATGTCCTGTTTCGTCTCCTAATTTTATCATCTTTGATTTGTGCTCCGCAATTTAGTCTTCATGTGATTCTTGTATTTGGAATTTGATGATCTCCCATTGGTTGTATTGAACCTGCTTCTCTCTGGAAATAATAGTGTTAAGCTCAGTGGACTAGCTTCTTTCTTGTGTCGTCCTCTATAGAATTCATACAATAAGGTGACGCATTATAAGATGAAAACAAGTAGTTCTGTAATTTCTTCATACCAAGCATTTATCCCTCTGTGTATCTACTTTACCTATTACCATCTGGTCCTTTCTTAAATCAGGGATTAAATTAAATTTCCGCGAGATGCTTCTGGGTGGAGCTGCATTGGATGAGACAGGAGTCCCATTGCCAGATGAGACATTATCTGTGGCAAAGCAATCTGATGCTATTCTTCTTGGTGCAATTGGAGGGTAGCTATCCTTTTCACATACTCATGTTTGGAATTTGACACTAGATAACTTTTATCCTCAAATTCTTCTCTGTACCCGACATTATGTGTCCTTTCATTGAATTACTTAAGGTATAAATAGGATAACAAAGAGAAACATCTAAAGCCAGAAATTGGGTTGCTTCAGCTGCGGGAAGGTCTTAAAGTATGTGCCAATTTGAGACCAGCTATTGTGTTCCCACAGGTAAAAGTTTACTTCCTCCAATACTTGGAAAATCATTTTATTTGATATTTAGTTATAAGATTTATGGAATATGTAATATCCTTTGTTGGCTTATGAAATTTGAGATACAGGGAAATTTAATTTCCCATATATCTTTTGCCTAATATCGTATGAGCAGGCATGTAAATAGAAGCCAAGTCTCTACCTTTGCTATCAAACACATACACACAACATTTGAGAAGGATTTCACTCGCTAAGAACATAGGTCCACGTAACGAAAAATTTCTCTCTGTATGCAATTATTTCATTTAATATTCTTTGAAATCCTCAGGTTAGGCTAGGATTTTGGCCGAGCTCAAGCGTAGTTTCTGGTGAAAAATATTAGCTTTATTCTGTGCAACAGTTATTGAATCATCCAATCTTATAATACCATAGAGCACGACTTCTTGTTTGATATTATATATCAAATGCTAAATGATATCCTTTACCTAGCATCTACCATTTTGTATTACTTCAAGTTGGCTCTAGCGTTCTATTAACTTCTGTGAATTGTCCTGTAGTTAATGGATGCCTCAACTTTGAAGAGAGATTGTTGAACGGGTTGACCTCATGGTTGTAAGGGAACTCACTGGAGGTCTGTCAGGCTTTATTGACTGTGTACAGTGGATTTGATTTTCTCTTGTGTTCTTTGAAATAGTAATTGTCAACTATTTTAACAAATTTTAAATTTAATTGCTTATTCTTCATTGTTTTTTGATTTTTTTTAATTTAGAAATACTGTAGCTAAGTTATAAGTAACTAAGTTTGTTGCTGTGTTGTTGAATTAGGCATATACTTTGGAAAACCCAGGGGCTTTGGTACTGATGAAAATGGTGAAGAGACTGGCTACAATACTGAGATTTATGCTGCATATGAGGTATCTTACTTGGAATTAGGCATATTCTTTGAAAGCATAATTACATTTGGTGTCATATAGTTTTAAGTCTGTTGCCTGTCTGAAATCATGCATGAAAGTACTGTCTATAGGGTTCTTTTTGCAAGTGAGTGTATCTTCTCTTAATACTAAAATTGATGGGTCTATCCCACCAATGAAATGCAGACACATCCTGGCAGTTCTTTATAAACATCTGTTTAGATGTTCTGCTTATGCCTGGGGAATATTGCTGGAAGCATTTGAGATTGGGTTGGGTCAAATGCAGAATAATTGGCAGCATGAGTCAATTAGTGTAACTTTTAAATAAAACTCAAAAGATTCAAGTTATATATCTGCAAAATTTTATGGCTTAAAAATAATTAAAACTCGCATGTGATTTGGCTACTAGTGAACAGTAGTGAGGAAAAGATACATGTGGCATATGATAAATTTGTGTCCTCTTCTAACATATGTTAATGAGTTTGGTGTGTCTATATTTTTCAGGCATCAATGCTCTGGAGGAGACGAGTTATGGCAATAGCACAAGAATATCCGGATATTGAGCTCTCTCACATGTATGTTGATAATGCTTCAATGCAACTAGTTCGCTATCCCAAACAGGTCTGCTTATGGAGTATGTTAGTATAACCTGAGTTTCATTTCAATTTAAGCTACATTAAACGCAATTCACAGAAGGAAAATACTGAGTTAAAAAATTGCAAGAGTTACAATGTTTGATGCTGGACTTTGCAGTTCGAAACAATGGTAACAAACAACATATTTGGGGATATATTATCAGACGAGGCTGCAATGATCACTGGAAGCATTGGGATGCTTCCTTCTGCAAGTCTTGGGAGTTCGGCATGAAAAAATTATCATTATAATGTAAGATCATGAGTATGTTTAAGGTGAGTGACTATCTTTTTCACCTGAACATATTGGGTTTTGATTGGTTTAGGGACCTGGGCTTTTTGAACCTGTACATGGTTCTGCACCTGACATAGCCGGACAGGTTGGTTTTTCAAGACTTTCCAATTTTTGTTGTTTATCTTTACGCGACATCCATTACAACCGCATAATTATCTTTATACAGGACAAAGCGAATCCATTTGCTACTGTTCTTAGTGCTGCTATGCATTTGAAGTATGGCCTTGGAGAAGATAAGGCTGCAGAGAGAATAGAAAAGGCAGTTTTGGACACCTTGAACAGGGGATTTCGAACTACTGATATATATTCTGCTGAAACGGTAAGCATACCTTTGAGACTCTTGGCATTAATGTCAAGAAATTTTTTAATGACTCTTAAATAGATTTTTTTTTTAATTTTTATTTGAAGGGGCAAACACTAGCAACCTGAGATTATAAACGGGATCGAACTCATTACCGGCTACTTACAGGGGAGCTTCTATGCCACTAACCTATAAGGCCATTAGCCGCACTTAAATTGACTAAAGAAGTCGAATGCCTACTATGTTTCGTCACTTTACTCATTGTCTATCAAGTCATTGATATCTCTACGTCTCTCTTTATTAAACTCCTCCAGTCCTTAATATAGGTCCTAATTGAAAAGTTGATGTTGGTCTTAATTGTAAGACCAATTTGACATATTTATCAATTTTTTTCCCAAATTACCTGTATTGATACTCCTTCAAATAAGAGAGTCTGAGGGAATTAAGGAATATGATTAAAGTATTTTCCCATATTGCTCAAGTTCGTTTCATGCCTTGTCATAATTTGAATGATTGCTATACGACCGCTCAGTGTCCTATGTTGGGAGCATCACGTTTCCTTAAAATATCTCAGGTACGATTTTCTCTCTCTCTCTTTTTTTTCATATGCCAATCTGACTCATTCAAGCATTATCGAACTCAATTGATTGCATTAATATGGATTTGAAGTTTAGCTCGTGGAGTCTGACTTAGTCACTTGCCAGGATACCTAGCCCCGATTGAGAAGGACAGGGTTTAAGAAAAGGCATCGGATGCCAGGCGTTGGGGCCTCCCCGTTTTCCAAAAAAAGACCTTTTTTGTTTTATGTCTTTGTATTTATTATATTTCTTTAAATTAATTTGTTTGACTTATAAATTGATATATAATTTAATAATAAACATAAATATTTTAGAGAGATTATGTAATATATATTATAATTAAATAATTTATTTAACTTCTTTAATCTCCACAAATTAATTAATTATATCTTATATTAAAGATAAAAAATATTACTTTATAAAACTAAGAAATCATAGTCAAACCTTGTACCAAGTTGTTAGAGCAGGATGAAAATCAATTAAAATACACTTAACTGGGAATTTAATTAAAAAGATTTGAAAATTTTGGTTTGAAATAAACAAATTAAATACATGGATCAGACAAAGCGAATACAAATTAAACTAAATGAACGGCACTGCGAGGCTTCCTCAAACTTTCTAGTCCCTTGAACCAAAAATGAGCAATTTTCTTCAACACTTCCTCACAAGGCCATCTTCAGTTCTTCAACGTACCATTCGACACAGATATATATATATATATATATATATATATAATCTCTGATTCCATAATAATTACTTGGAGATAGCTCGTCTCAGGCTTTTCACTATGCCACTCACTGTTGAGTTGAATTCCTCTCCCATCTGCAAAACACAAATATTCATATTTAAAATTAGGGGGTTTGGAGCCTCTAACATGAGCCTCCCAGATGTTGTTTTTATTATTAGATTTTATATAAAATAAATAACATCTTGATATCTCAAAGACATCCATTGTTTTGAATCTTTTTACAATTTTTCGAAAAAAAAAACCTCTAAAAATGTGCAGTTTTATTTTTATAACAAAATTGTAAAAAAAATAAAATAAAATCACACCATTTGATCCGCATGAGATGTCAAGATGTCACTCATTATACATAAACTCTAATGATAAAGAAAAAAGAAAAAATATTTAGAAAATTGATGTATTATAAAGGGCACTAAAGAGCACTAGACAAGAGTAATTTCTTAATAAGTATGATTATTAGTTGAACGTGTGTGTGCGTGAGAGAGAGTACTCCTTTCAGTCTTATTTATAAGACCAAAAATGGAAAAATCACATTAAAGTTTCAAATAACTCTTTTCGGATTCTTGTAAAAGAGACTGGAGGGTATCTGATTTCTAATTCACACACAGACACACAACAGGGCATTATTACTAATGGGTGTACCTGAGCAACGATAGTGATGTCAAGAGTGAATTTCCCAAAAGGCAAGACACTGCTACTTATAACAGAGAGATGAAGTTTTTCAAGCTGAGGCAATATCTTGTTCATCATTCCCTTCTGCTTCTCACAGTGAATTATGATCAACACCTCATTATCCGAAAACCTAGCCTTCACCTCCGGCAGCGACGCCTCGTACCACTCCTCCCCGCCCGTCTTACAGCACGACGACGACGATGAAGAAGAGCCGTCATTGTAATAGTTGCCGTTATAACCCCGCGCCGCCGCCTTCTTCCCGCTCGCATTGTTGCTCTGCTTCTTCTCCAGCTCTCTCACTCTATCCTCCAAATAGCTCACATAGTCAATAGCTTTCTCCAGATTCGTGTTAACGTCCATCTACAATTCATCATCAACCTCTCTTCATTAATAAAATCAATCAACAACAAACAAAAATAACAAATAAAAAACATATCATCATCAAAAGCATGGAAATGGAAAACCTATAATATAATTAATTACAGTACCTGTTGATAGTATGGCCAGTTCTCTCCAGACCCCTCCATTGAAAAGAAGATATATGGATATGGCTTCTGATTTTCTGGTTGTGTGAGTGTATGTGTGTGTGTATATATCTATGTGGTTATGGAGAAAGATAAAGTTTTGAAAAAAGAGAAGAAGATCGAAGAAGAAGAAGCTAAGTGGTTGAGTAGTGGTGGGGTTGAGTATGGGTCAAGTGGGGAGATAAATATATATATATAAAAATATAAATATAAGTACTAAAATAACACATGAAGTTGAGAGCTTTAATGTCCCTTTAAGCGAAAAATAAACGGAGGAAACGAGACACGGGCAAAGACGAAAGCTCGTGTTTTTAAAGTTTATACCAAAAAATTCTGCGCTCGCTAAACATGCAACGCGCATTTCGACCGTCAGATTCTGAGGTTACACGTGTCAGACATCTAACCGAAAGAATGGGCCACCAACTGAGAGCATTAAGCAGAGTCGTATGCTCCAGGTCAATCCGGCGACGATGGTCCCACGTATATCCTATATTTTTTACTAACATCCAAGGCGCTTCATCTTTACACGAAAGTCGTGAATCGCCTTAGTAAATATTAAATATATAAAGGTCCCCTCGTTACTCCCTAATATAAAGTACAATAGACTTTTTTTTTTTAAAAGAGATTAAAAACATCAAATAAGTTACTTTAAAATATTTATACTTATAAATTTTGCTACAAACTAATTTACTTGAATTATAGTGCTAGTTTGTTTTGGCGTTTGCATCAGTTAATCGGATTTGAACCGTGTAAAAAAGGATTTCAACAGTAAAAAAATTAAAATGAGTGTTTGTTTCAGCGATGGGGTTTAAGGTAAAAAAAGTCATAAGTTGGAAAAAATAATAAGCATCAAAATGAAGCTTATTGGAGTTTATGTGTGTGTGTGTAAAATAATATTGATAGGAGTATTTTTCATATTTTTGGGGATCAATGAAATACTCAAAATCACTTCTAATCACAAAAAATTTTCTATGAAAAATGTTCTAAATAATTTTCTCTTTCTTTAGATAGTAATCTTCTGTTAATTGGAGAATACTTTGGGATAAGAGTTTAGGCAAGTTTTGAGTTTTGTCAATATATAACTGTAGAAATATAGAGAATAATTAATAATTAATAATTAATTTTAATCAGTTTAGATTTATTATTTAGTTGTTTGATGATTTTATAATCAATTTCTTTTATAAACATGTCATAAATTAGTTTCTATATGGTGTTTTAACCTATTAAATTTAGTTTAAATAATTTATTTGGATTATTTGAGGTATTATTGAGGTTTTAATCGGTTTATTTTGTTAGATTTTGAGCTATGTGAAAATATGAATTAGGATTTAATATTTAAAGTAGAGTTTGATATAATTTATAAAATTTAAGCTTGAGGTGCACAATAGAAAAAACTTTTGGAGTGTACCAATTTAAATTAGAGTTTGATATAATTTTATTTAAAATTGTACCATTGCCAAATTTTCAAATTTAATTTTTGAGAAAATTGTGAAAAAATCCCTTCATGTGTAGATATCTTCCCAGGTCTCATTTGGCAATTAAGTTGCCAATGAGGGCTTTTTTCACAATTATCCCTTCAATTTTTCATTTTTTATAATTTTTACAATTTTTTCTCTTAAATAATACATAAGCCACTTATGCAAAAGCCAAACCAAACATCATTCACTTTTACATAAGTTATTTATCCAATCGCCAATCCAAACACTCATCATTTTACCCAATCTAACTTTTTTTCAATTTTAAGATTCCATAAGTCTAAGTAAAAATAAGTCACTTATCCAATCGCCAATCCAAACACATCCATAAACTACTATATAATATAAGCTTATTTGGGATGACTTATAAAGAGCTAAGTGATTTTCACAAAAATCGAGATAAAACTTCTCTCATATATTTATCTCATATACTGTAAATCAAGATTGAAAAGCTATTTTTGAAGGTTTCAATCGTTATGTGCTCGTTTGGAATAGTGATTGGAATGCTTAAAAGCAGCTTTTCAATGATGATTTACGGTATACGAGATAAGTATGTGAGAGGAGTTTTATTTCAATTTAAGTAAAAAATAACTTATAAGCAAAATAAACGCCATAACAAATTCTAAACAAGCCCAGAATGATACACAATATATGATACGATTAAATAACTTATTTAGCTTCCTTAATCTCTTAAAAAAAAGTCTAACTCTATCTTATATTTAGGATCAAAGGTAATATTAGATTTTTTAAAAATATTTTTAAAATAATCATATTTTCAAAATTTTAATTATTTTAAGAGAGCTTCTTCCTATTTATATAATACTAGTTAGCTTTAGTAGTCTCGTTTTTTTGTTGGGTTATACATCAAGTACTCGTTATACTAGTAAAGGATTTGAGCTCACGACCATAAACTTAAGAAGGACTTGCGAGATAAGTTTGGTGTAATTGAGTTACAAGCTCTAACTATATAGTAGTGCTGATTAACTAATAAATGAGTTGGGTTTTATGAACTTATAAAAATCAAGACATGTTTCATTGTTCAAAAAATAGTTATAAAGGATGTTATGTTAAAAACAGAGAACAAAAAACTGAATCAAACCGGCCGATTCGACTGATTGAACCTGGAACCAGTCAGTGATTTGGTCTGGTTTAATCATTAAACCGTGAAATCTGTTGGATCAGTTTGAAATCGGTTGGACCGGTCAGAACCGGTGGTTCTACTGGTTGGACCAGTTTCATTGTTTTAATTTTTTAAATTTTTATTTTGTGCTTTTTTTAAGGGAAAATGGAAGGTTGAAGACTAATAAAATGAAGAGAAAAGTGGGTAAAGAAAGAACAAATCTAAAAAAAATGAAGAAGATAATGAAAAAAATTATTTAAAAAGATATAATAATTATAGGAAAGGAGGTATCATTGAAAAAGTATAGGCATTATAACTAATACTAATAGATTTTAAACCCTTTTTTTTCTAAAAATCTTCATTTTTATCTATAGAAGTTTAAAAATATATTAATATATATTGTCACTAATAAATTATAATATTTTAATATGACCGGTTCAACTATCAGCTAGACCCCAGTTGACCCATTAACCCTTGAACATATGCTATGACTAGTTCATTACCCAGTCCAGTTTTTCATTCCTGGGTTAAAAGGAAGTAGAGAGAATTCGAAATGTGGGAGAATAGGAGGATATCTTTATTCATCGTATAAAGCCTTTTAAATAGGCATGTTACATGCAAAGTTACATGAGAATAATTAAAAAGAAACCTCCACACTTAAAAAACTTCAATACCACTAAATGCATAATATATGTGGTAGTGAAACTTATGCCATGAAACATAAAATGGGATAATAACTTGGCCTAATGTGCATCAGTGGGTAATTGATTGGAGCTGTCATCAAGCTAAGGCATGTACCAACAAATTAATTTTCCAACAATCCCTCCCTTAAACTAATGTTTGCAAACATTAAGTTTAAGAGAACAAGGGTTAAGTCCTCCCTTAAACAAAATCTTCTATAGAACACATCCTAAGCATTTTTTCTTGGCTTCACGAACAGAACTTGTTTGAGTGGTTTGTTCAAAATGTCAGCTAGTTGTTCTTCACTTTTGCAAAATACCAAATCAATGATACCATCATTGCAAAGGTCACGCAGAAAATGATATCTCACATCTATATGCTTGCTTCGTCCATGCAGAGTTGGATTTTTGGAAATTTTAATTGCCGAAATGTTGTCACAATAAATTGTTGTCAAACCTTTTTGTTGACTCTAAAGTGTTTCAAGCAATCTTAATCATATAGATTAACAAAAGCAGGCTGTTGCCGCAACAATTTCAACTTCTGCAGTCAACAAAGTAACAATTGGTTGTTTCTTTGAAGACCAAGAAATAGCTCCATTACTCAACATAAAAACAAAGCCTGACGTGCTTTTTTTATCACCAGATCTGCAGCATAGTCATCATCAGAAAAGCCACAAAAATTTCCTTTTGGGTTAACCTTATAAAAAATTTCAAATTTAATGGTGCCTTTCAAATAACAAAAAATCGTTTTTACAGCTAATAGATGATTCTTAGTTGAATTTTCCATATATCAACTTATAAGACTAACATCATGCATGATGTCTGGCCTTATGGAAGTGAGATACATTAAACCTCTCACCATTTGCTTGAAGAAACTAGCATTAACTTTCTTCCCTCCATTAATCTTCACCAATTTCAAGTCACACTTGGTTGAAGTATGAACAGGATTGCAATCCCTCATTCCAAACCTGTCCAAAATCTCAAGGACATATTTCTTTTGTGAAAGAAATATTCCAGATGGTGATTGCATAACTTCGATGCCTCTATTTCAAATGGTTGTGCATTTGCAGGTGCTGGTACACCATTTTCTACAACCTGCCAGTATTCCTTGGATCTCAAGAAGTTCTCTATTAGTATGCTCCAATGATCATAATGACCATTAAAGTGTGGAATAAATGGCTGCGCAAAATTAGAATTTGAAGAAGACATATTGTTTCAGCAAACGAAAAACAACAATTATGTTAAAAAAATAACAGGAGGAAATATAATATTGCGTTCTTTTTTTTTTTTTCAAAAAATATGCTCTATCATAAAACTAGCTTTGATACCACTGTTAAAAGAAAGTAGAGAGAAATGTGGGAGAATAGGAGGATATTTTTATTCATCATATAAAGATTTTTAAACAGGCATGTTACAAGCAAAGTTACATGGGAATAATTACAAAGAAATCTCCACACTTAAAACTTCAATACCATTAAATGCATAACATATGTGGTAGTGAAACTCATGCCACGAAACATAAAATGGAATAATAACTTGGCCTAACTTGCATCATTGGGTAACTGATTGGAGTTGTCATCAAGCTAAGACATGTAATAACAACTTAATTTTCCAACATGTTAACCAATTACCTACCAACAAATTAAAGTATTCACATGGGTGGGAGGATTTAAACCTACTTTCTTATAAAAGATGGGCAATGACACTAGTACAAAAAAAGGGTTTTTAGATCGGATCATTTAGACCGGTTATATCGGATAAGGTCTTAAAAATATGACTGGTGAAATTTTTATAATTATGATAAATTTTAAGACTGGTTATAATAAAAACCGGTCTTAAAATATATACAATTAAAAAAATAAAAATATGTAATATATTTTCTAGACATGTTCTATATATAACTGGTCTAGAAAATATTATCTGAATTAAAGACAATTAAAAAAAATAAAATTTTTATTATTTTTAAAACCGGTTGTAAATAAAAACTGGTGTTAAATATTAAAACTTTAAGACAGGTTATTATTAATAACCGGTCTTAAAAAGTTTTTATATTTTTAAGATCGGTTATTTATTAATAACCGTCTTAAATATTACTTTTAAGACTGGTTCTTAATTACAACCGGTCTTCAAAACTGACATAAATTGCAAATCGCGCCTAATTTTAACTCTGAAATCCGATACTCAAGGACATCGGCAAAACCCCTCCGTCGGTTCGCGGCAGCTCCTCCTTTCCCCTTCTCTCCTCCGTCCTTAACCTTCGCCACCGTCAACGCAAATCTACGGTTGAATACATTGTCGTAAATCTATCATCGTTTTTTCCCTCCGATTGGTTTCGTTCTCAACCTCGTTTTTATTGTCAGGTTTGTGTTTCAATCGCCAAGCGTTCAATTAAATTATTGGTTTCATTTTTGGATATTTCATTAAAATTGTGAGATGTCTTAGCCTCCATTTTCTTTGTTCAATTCTTGCAGCAAGTCGTCAACCCACTTTTCAGAAGCGTCCATTGCCTCCTAAGAGAGACCTTACTCGATTCGTAAAGTGGCCAAAGACTGTCCAAATCCAGAGGAAGAAGAGGATCTTCAAGCAAAGTTTGAAGGTACCGTTAATTATTCAGAAGAGTTTTACTATATGTATGTGTCTGAGGTTAATGACCTTATACTTCTGTAGACCTGGGTTTATTTTGGTTGTGTGTGAGAAGGGTTATGAGTCTGCCTCCTAGTGCATTTAGGACTGTCTACGTGTTCATGGTGCTTCATACTATATAAACTCTTGCAGGAACATTTTGATGAATGAAAACTTGCTTGTGTTCATATTGCCTAACTGGATGGCTTGACTTCAATACTAATTCTGTATTTTTGCATGTATGTTCAATATAGTAAAACTCTGGATTCATAGTGTTGATATTGCTTGATATTGGTTATCAACTTGTGCATTGTAATTAATTATTTATTCATGTTTGCATAACTTGGGAATTGATTTTGAGCGATGCCTTTGTAAATAGTGCCGTGTTATAGCAATAAGCACCGTGTAGCAAAATTTCCTTAAACCATCACTAGCTATCCTTAAATAGTGTCCTTAAAGTGAGGATAATGAGTCGTCCTAGTGAGGGTACTCCGGATCCAACTAATGTTAATCAAAGCTAGCCTAGTAATGCTCCGAGCCAGGAACACAGTGAGCCACGTAACCGGCCTAGACAAAGGGGTAAGAGAGCCACCCAATCGAGAGACATTCCTCTCAATCGGAATACCAGGGAAAAGATTCCGATTGAGTTTGATAGATATTGAAAACCAATCGGGCCTAATGCGCAACGATATAGGAGTTTTTTCGGCCTCCTAGCATGCAACAAGCCTATCATCTTGATAGAGCAGTGGAGAAATGTGGATAAAAATGTGAGGCGACATATTTGGGAAACTATTCAGCTCACTTACAACATTCCTGAGAATGAAGCCTTGTATAACAAGACAATGACTATTGTGATGAACGCTGGAGGAAGTTTAAGACAAGTTTAGCCAACAATTACGTGCATATCGAGGTGGAAGAAGGTCAGCCTCGTCTTAATCCGTGCGACCAGTATTCTTATATTGACAAATACACTTGGCAAGAATTTAGACGGCTTCGAACTACTCCAGAAGCATTGGTGAGTTGACTTATTTTGCATCTGATTTACTTATGAATTGTGAATTGTCTTTATTGATTGTACCTTAATTTTGATTTCTTATTTGCAGGACAAAAAGCAAAAGGCCCAAGAGAGTGGTAAAAAGAATGATTGCCCCTATACAATGTCTCGTGGGGGTTATGCGAAAGCCGAAAAAGACTTGTTGGGGGCCAAATAGAAGAGATTGGAAGAAGCATCTCAATCCGATCCTTCTGTTCTTCTTTCTCCACCATCTCCTATACGTCGCGAAGAGAAGTGATTGTTCGCTCACCAAAAGAGGAGTGGGTCTTATACGAGTGAACAATCTCGTATAGTTGATGAGAAAATTGTAAGTATTGTTGTTGACTTGTTGTTATTAATTATTTAGTAAACAAATTTCATTACTAACGTTTGTCATCTGTGTCTTATAGGAGGAGCTTCAAAAAAAAACAATCCGAGGGATTATTTAGGTCGGATGGGAGGAATGACATCTTGACCGTAGCTATAGGAAAATGTGAGCATGCCGACCATGCCAGGGGGGTTGGAGGAGGGGTAGGCATAAGGGATTACTTTGGAGCACCCCCACGCCGTTCCTCAAGTAGTATGGTGACTAAGGAGGAGATGGAGCATATATTGGCCACTGTGAGGGAGGAAGCTAGGGCCGAGGCAGAAGTATCATTTGTTGCACGATTTGAAGAAATGTTCAGCGAGATTAAGGAGGAGTGGATGATCATAACGAGCACAAGACAAGCAGATACCAATGCTCCCCAGGCTTATTCCCTAAACCCTAAACAGAGCACTAAAGGGAGTTGGATTGGTCAGTCATCAGAGGGTCATAGAAAAGAAATTGGTGATCCTTGTGACTTGTTTGTGGAGGATCCTTTGAGACGATTAGTTGTACGGGGGAGCGTGCACAACTTGGGATCAACTGTCCACCACCAAGAAATAAAGGATGATCAAGTCAGAGTGGCAATTGAAGAGGTGATCGTTGCAAATGCACCTCTCCCTATCCCTGTTGATGACTTTAAGGTTGTGGGCGATGTCCTCAACTCTTTCATCTTGTGGCCAAAGAACCTTATATCTGATCAAGTTGAGGAATCCCTGCCACCTCCATCTCCACCTCCACCTCCCTCCACTCAAGATGTTTCACGGCCTCCATTGAATGTCATGCTGCAAGTGATTCTGATGGCATATGATACATCCTTTCGAACAAGAGATTGGCCTACTGAGTCAGCTGTTGGCAAGTCAGGGGCACAACGTTATCTTGAGAGGGATGATTTAATGTCCCTAGTCGCTCCTCTACAACAGCTTATGATTTCGATTATCCAGCTCTTTTAATGTAAGTATCTTCTCAAATTGGAAGTTGATATTTTACAAATTAAGTCGTTAAACTTTGATTTGTGTGCTTGCATTATTGTAGGTACATGAATCGTAGGTTGGTTGACTCTGGAAAAACCAATAAATTTGGACTCCTATGCCCACTTCAACTCTATGACAAAGGGATCACTGTTGCTAACAGACACACATACTTATTGCACAGGCTTAGTGAAACCTCAATTGAGTGTTTCTTGGCTCCATATTTGCATGGGTAAGAAACAAATTTATATTTCATAATATACATAATGTTTTATATTTAATTAAAAGTCTTCCCTTTTTTCAGTGATAATTGGCAATTGGCTATTTTGTGCAAGAAGAGTTATTCTGTCATCCTCTTATGCTCCCTTCGCCTCAGTAAGCCAACTAGTGAATTGAAGAAGTTTGTGAACTTGTAAGTTTTCTTGCATTATTAATTACCTTTCGTGTGCAAAATTTATGGAATTTGTGTAAAATAAGTAACCTTTATGATTTTGATAATATAGGGCTATGCAGACATTCCTATACATTGCTTGTGGTAGGCATAATCGTGAACTAAAAGACCCTACATGGATCTTGCCAAAGGTTAGTTACATATTGGTTTGTTTTAAGAATGTATTCAATAATAAGCCATGCTTTAATTTTATACTTGTTTTAATGATATCATATTATTTTTCAGACCCGTAGGCAACCATTGGGGTCCAACTTGTGTGGGTTGTATGTTCTGAGGCACATTTGTAATATTATTACCTTAGGCACGACAAAATTTATTCAAGAGGTAAATGTATATATATTTAAAAAATTTTGTATTACTTTTATTTTTTTAAGTGAAGTTAATGTTTTGTCTGGCTTTGGTGTTTCAGATGTTTGATCTTGCTAACCCCTTTCCAGAAGAAGATATTGATCACATTCGTAATTGTTGTGCTAAATTCATTTATGAACTTTTACAACAGTGAGTTCTTATAAAATTGATAAATTTTTTGTATATATTGATGATGAATTGATGACATGTTGATTGGTTGCAAAACTTGTTGGTTGCATGATTTGACATGTTTGTTTTTTTTTTTTTTTGTGATTATGTGCAACCATGCATTTATACATGTGATTTTGTTTGAGCCATGTCATTGGCTTGCATGTGTTTTAAACAATTATGCATATATATAGATGGTTTTAAACAACACATTATATAAGGATATATGACATGTTATGTTACAAGTTCCCAATGAGAAGGTTAAAGAAAAAGGAAATGATAAGAGGAAGCAAACTGAACACCTTATGTCACTTAATAAGTATGGCATTGGAAATAGCAATTCTAGGATGCGTTCTGGTAACTAACCTAATAACACAATTAAAAAACATTATAATACTTTTAAGACCAGTTATAAAGATAATCGGTTTAAAAGTAATTTTAAGACCGGTTTCGCATATAATCGGTCTTAAAATTGAATTTTTAAGACCGGTTATATGTACAACCGGTCTTAGAATTAAAATTTTTAAGACCGGTTATAATAATAACCGGTCTTAAAAATGTTTTGTAATTCCCTTACAAAAGAGGTCTTTTATTACCGGTGCTCATGACAACCGGTATTAAAATTGTTTACTTTAAGACTGGTTATTAATACAACTGATCTTAAAAGTGAGAATTTTAAGACCGGTTACCAAACCGGTCTTAAAAATGACATACTTTTAAGACCGGCTGTATCAATACCAGATCCAAAACTGGTCTAAAAAATCAATTTTAACCGGTCTAAAAAACCATTTTTTCACTAGTGTAACCGATTGATAGGTCATGCCCAATTAGAAGTAATGGCTCTCCTTAAAGACCTTTTTTTTTTTTTTGTATTTATACGAATTTAAACTCATGACTTTGTGTTTAAGTAATAGCCAAAACTCCTTTCTCTGGGATCAACTACGGTAGGTAAATTTGAACTTCAATTATTTAGTGATTCCAAATGCCAGTTGCCGTATTGTCTATTTTTCTTTTAAAGAGATACGCTTTTCTGAAAATATTACTAAATCAAACATTATATTGCTTATGGATTTAAATGTAAGATATAGTTTATAATATAATTTATACTATAAAAATTATACTACAAACTATGTCATACATTTATAACCGGAAAAGTATATCCATATAAGACAGGTTAAAAAATAATTGAAAATAACTAGGTAGTATCCATATAAGAGTGATCAGTATTCAATAATCAGGATTAGGGTTGCATAACAGACGAATAAGACCAGGCCAGGTCAGACCCAACTTGAAGTTTGGTCTATTTTCATGGGCAGACTAGGTTTGGCAACCCGTGGTCCGGTTTGGTCTAGTGGGAACCCAAGGTTGGGTTAGGTTGGACTTGATGGTCTGCCGAATTGATGGACTACACCAAGTAGTCCAAGACCTCAAATTCCTTTTTTTTTTTTGTCACTTTTCTCTATAGGAGCCAAAAAATAAGCCTTATAAACACAATTAAGATAATAAAAATACTCCTACGGTCCTTAATATAAGACATAGTTGACTTTATTGGAGAAAATAAAAAAGCTAAATAAGTTAGTTAAACATAACATATGTCGTGTATCATTTGATTATATATCAGTTCATAAGTTAGGCAAATTAATTTAGTATAAAAAAGATAAATATCAATACTTTAAAGTAATTTATTTACCTTCATTAATCTCTAAAAAAAAAAATCAACTATGTCTTATATTAAGGATTAAAGGAATACCTACAATCATATAAAAATCATCCCATAACAATAAAACTAAATCATAATTCCTTTTAAAAAAAACTTCAACAAAACATTAAGTGAAAAATAAAAATCAACTTCTAAATTACAAAGTATTTAAAAAGTCATCTGGACCAGATCTGATCAAACCAGGTGGTTTGATCACTTGGTCCTGAACCCGGTCCAACCCGACTAGTTAGTTTAATCCAATTTCATCATATTATTTATTGGGACTAGACCAAACTAAACCATTTTGGGTGGGACCATACCGGATTGTGATGAATACAAAAAGGATCATTTCTAACAATTGTTATATTATAATATGAATAGGCATGAAGAGCATGGGGTATAATTAATTTATTAAAGGAGTCATGTGATGTGCTAAATTGGTCTTGGTGGGTTGACTTTTTATCGGATATACTCCCTCCGATCCTAATTATAGGATATATTTACCTAACTTTGAAGAAATTAATAATAGTAGTTAAATTAGTTAATCTTTTTTATTTCCTAAAAATACCCTTATTAATTTAGGGGGAGATAGAAGCCTAAATTAAAGCTCGATGAATCAGTACGAACACTCCGTAGCGCATACGTATGAAAGGAAATCATGCACACTAGAGCTGCGGGATTGGTGATAGCTACTACTCCGCCTGCGACAGTGAGTCAATTGAATTCGATCTCCGATTGGGTCCAACGGACGATAGAAACGTTTGTCCTCGATTTGTTTTCTTTAAACCATAATTCCAATTTATTAATTAAACACTGACACTTTATAATGAATTAGAAAATAGAGAAGAGTACACTTTATAATGAATGAACATTTATCATTAAAGGCGACCCAATTTCTAAATCACTGACCAATTATGAGCCGTACAACTAATGCAAGTGAATATATTTTTGTTAAAGCAGCATAGCGTTTTAATAAAAATTATTTTATTTAAAAAAATAAAAGAAACAGTAGAATTGAGGTGTATGTAACATTAATGAGTTACAAATATTACTCACTTTATCGAATACATATGTGAATTATAAAATTATTATTGTGTTTCATTATTATTGAGAAAGTATTAATTGAGGTATTTTGGGAAGAAATTGACAAAAATTAAAACTTTGTCCTATAATTAGGACCAAGATCAACTTCCAAATGTTGTCCTATAATTAGGACCGGAGGGAGTATCAAACTATGCTTAAATTGGAAGCATGAGTAAATCTTAAATAGGAAAGTTTTTGTCCCAAGTAACTTTGCCTCCCACCCCTGTACCCATGTTCACATATGTTACATTTCAATCACCAAATTCAGGTGCCCTTTCTTTTTTCTTTTAATTTTACCTTTTATCCTTCGCATATAACAATTAGAATATGAAATGTGTATATGTTATGGGCGGATGCTTATAACATGGGGGATTTATTCATTCTTTTTCCATATTGCTCGCTGTGTCAAATTAAATGAGGAGTATTAAAAACTGAATTATTTATTTAAAAAATCATTTCAACTTGAAGAGAAACAAAAACATTATTTATTTTAAAAAACAATTTCAACTTGTAGGGAAATAAAAACATTAGTAGGTTATACATGATCCTCTTAAAAGGTTAACTTCTAGTAAGTGTATATTTTTGAAAATTTGTTTTGCGAACTACTTTTTTCCTGAAAGGTTAATTCTTCAGGAACCATGATTATTTCAACCAAACCGTCCATTATATTATCTAAACTAGGTGCAATCAGAGAATCACATTATCCATATCATTCAAATTTTGCACATCGATCCACTATAACTAAATTGTTATAACAATAAACGTAGGGAAAATAAAAGAAAAGAAAAAGAGTTTTTAAATTGTAAAATTCTAAATCAGGCTTATTATCAAAAATTGATGAGGTAATAATAAAATTTGATAATCAATTTGCAACTCATTTCATGAAATATATCTAATTTAGGATTTTATAATTTAAATTTTTTCTATCATTCTCTCGTCAAGGTATAAATAAATAATTTTTTTATTCGGCGAGAGTTGCACGGAAATGTCAGTAATAATTAGAAGACAGAAGTACTGAAGTACACAATAATTTGTTCATATAAAAAAGTATAAACAATCATTTTATTTTAAAGATTGTTACCCAGTTATAATCAAATTTAAATAACAATCAATTTTAGTCTATAGATTGTTATACCCTAGTAAATTAATATGAAAAAAAAATCATAATTTTGCATAATTTTGTTTTTCTCGGCAATACATATGATTGAAACTACTTAAATTCTTTGCAACTAAATATGTATGGGCAGTGAACTGAAAAGGAAGATAAACATAAAAAATTGAAAAATGCGCTCATCAACCATTAAAAAAATTCTTGTCGGAATCTTAAAAAGGATTAAGGCAATTTAAATTTTGAGGGAGAATATAAGCAAGCTATTATATTGAAAATGATTAAAATAATTTATATTACTACTGTTAAAATAGTAAATTTATTATACGCACAGAAAAAGAAATAAAAACTCTGGTCAAGACAAAAAATGCATGATTCGGTGGAGATAGATAGTGTGCGTTTGGAAGAGCTTATATCTGATAAATAAATCCTTATTACGCAAGCCGAGAAAAAACTCCTCTCACATACTTACCTCGTATACCGTGAATCACGAATTATAAGCACTTATTACCTAAAAATAAGCTATTCCAAACGAACCTTTTACGAGAATATATGGGCCCATTGTCTTCCATTTGTAGCTTTTTATTGGATACTATATAAAAGTATAAATAATAATTCACTTCCCTTTAATTTTGACTTTCTAGATTTAGAATGTATCAAAAGGTTTAAGTTAATGTTTTGGCAAGCCATATGAATGGAGGATCATTAAAGCCTTGAAAGGTGGCAAAGGCCACAAGGAAAATTTTGACAGTTTTGAATTTTTTTTACCATGAATTTAAAATTTTTTTTTATTTTGATTATCTACCATGAAGTCATATCCATTGTTAGAAAAACAAAAAGAGTAGTAGAACAGATTATTTTTTTTATATCAAAAATTTCTTAACATATATTTTTCTATAAGGGAAAATACTTAAAAAAGAACTTTAAAAATGCTAAAGGACAAAAAGATGTTTTGAATATTCATAATACCAGAGAGGTGTAAGGGCCTGATTTGTCCTTTTCAAAATTAAATAAAAATGACAGAAATGTCCCTCTATATTTAAAAAATGTGCTTCCATTTTTTACAAGGTTTTAATAAGTTCAGATAAGATTTTAACAATGTCTAATAAGATTTCTGAAATTCTCATTCAAAGATCACCACTTGTTACAATAGCAAGGTTTTAACAAGTTCTAAATAGTTTTTATTAGAATTGGGAATCAATACATTGCTTTTATAGCAAGTACCGAATTTTGAATTGGAATTTATGAAAATCTTATTAGAATTTGTTAAAACCTTATCTGAACTTGTTAAACCTTTATCAGAATCAATACCATGTCATTGTAGCAAGTGGCGAATTTTGAATTGAAGTTTGGGAAAATATTATCAGAATTTGTTAAAACCTTATCTGAACTTGAAAGACTCTTATCAGAATTGAGAATCAACACCTTGTCATTATAACAAGTGGTGATTTTTAAATTAGAATTTGTAAAAATCTTATTAAAACTTCATCTAAACTTGTTAACCCCTTATAACAAATGGGAGCACATTTTTTAAACTTACAGGAATATTTTTATTATTTTCATTTAATTTTAAAAGGGATAAATTAGGCTCTCACACCTCACCCTCACACCTCTCTAATATCATGAATATTCACTACACCTTTTCATCTTTTAACATTTTTAAAATTGTTTTTCAAAGGGGTTTTCCTGCTTAATAAAGTCTTAAAATATCTTTCTTTTTGTTTCTTGTCAACGCAATAAAATATCTTTCTTACAATTTAATATTGAGTTTGAGTACGGCTTTGCATTATTTTATTAACATATTTCTCGGCACGAAACACGGAAGAAGAATATTTAAAAGGGAGATTGCCAATGGCGCGAAAAGCACTGGAAATTTAAAAAAGAAAAATAAAGTAATTGGATAAGTGAAGACTGAAGATGATGAGTTGGTGACACGTGTAGGATGAGGAACACAAGGGTAGATAAGGGAAATGCGTGGGAAACGAGGAGGAACAAGTTGGGGGTGAAGGATAAGAGAGGAAAGGAGACGCGTTTGCCAAATCCCTGAATGATTTTTGTTTCCTTCCTTCCTTCCTTCTTTCTTTTAAGAGGCTGCAATTATCTGCACCTGATCCCTGCTAGTGTAACAGCTCATAGACTCACCCAGCGATATTGTCCGCCTTGGGCAGAGCCAAGGCTCCCACCCTCACGATTTTAAAATGCGTCCTGGTGGGAAGAGTTTCCACACCCTTTATAAGGCATGCTTCGTGCCCCTTCCCGAGCGATGTGGGACTAAATCCACCCCCTAAGGGAGTGCAGCGTCCGCGCTGGGACCACTGGCTCTGATACCAACTGTAACAACCCAGAGACTCACTCAGCGATATTGTCTGCTTTGGGCAGACCCAAGGCTCCCACCCTCACGGTTTTAAAACGTGTCCTGGTGGGAAGAGTTTCAACACCCTTTATAAGGCATGCTTCGTGTCCCTTTCCGAGTGATGTGGGACTAAAATCCACCACCCTAAGGGAGTCCAGCGTCCGCGCTGGGACCACTGGCACCCACTCTGAGCCCTGGCCCTGATACCAACTGTAACAGCCCAGAGACTCACCCAACAATATTGTCCGCTTTGGGCAGAGCCAAGACTCCCACCCTCATGGTTTTAAAACGCGTCCTGGTGGGAAGAGTTTCCATACCCTTTATAAGGCATGCTTCGTGCCCCTTCCCGAGCGATATGGGACTAAAATCCACCCCCTTAAGGGAGTCCAGCGTCCGCGCTGGGACTACTGGCAACCACTCTGAGCCCTGGCTCTGATACCAATTGTAACAGCCTAAAGACTCACCCAGCGATATTGTCTGCTTTGGACAGAGCCAAGACTCCCATCCTCACGGTTTTAAAACACGTCCTGGTGGGAAGAGTTTCCACACCCTTTATAAGGCATGCTTCGTGCCCCTTCCCGAGCGATGTGGGACTAAATCTACCCCCTAAGGGAGTCCAGCGTCCGCGCTGGGACCACTGGCAACCACTCTGAGCCCTGGCTCTGATACCAATTGTAACAGCCCAGAGACTCACCCAGCGATATTGTCCGCTTTGGGCAGAGCCAAGGCTCCCACCCTTACGGTTTTAAAACGCATCCTGGTGGGAAGAGTTTCCACACCCTTTATAAGACATGCTTCGTGCCCCTTCCCGAGTGATGTGGGACTAAATCCACCCCCCTAAGGGAGTCTAGCGTCCGCGCTAGGACCACTGGCAACCACTCTGAGCCCTGGCTCTGATACCAACCATAACAGCCCAGAGACTCACCCAGCGATATTGTCCGCTTTGGGCAGAGCCAAGGCTCCCACCCTCACGGTTTTAAAACGCGTCCTGGTGGGAAGATTTTCCACACCCTTTATAAGGCATGCTTCGTGGCCCTTCCCGAGCGAGACTAAATACTGTAACAGCCCAGAGACTCACCCACATCGCTCGGGAAGGGGCACGAAGCATGCCTTATAAAGGGTGTGGAAACTCTTCCCACTAGGACACGTTTTAAAACCGTGAGGGTGGGAGCCTTCGCTCTGCCCAAAGCGGACAATATCACTGGGTGAGTCTCTGGACTGTTACGGTTGGTATCAGAGATAGGGCTCAGAGTGGGTGCCAGTGGTCCCAGTGCCCACGCTGGACTCCCTTAGGGGGGTGGATTTTAGTCCCACATCGCTCGGGAAGGGGCACGAAGCATGCCTTATAAAGGGTGTTGAAACTCTTCCCACCAGGACATGTTTTAAAACCGTGAGGGTGGGAGCCTTGGGTCTGCCGAAAGCGGACAATATCGTTGAGTGAGTCTCTGGGTTGTTACAGTTGGTATCAGAGCCAGTGGTCCCAGCGCGGACGCTGCACTCCCTTAGGGGGTGGATTTAGTCCCACATCGCTCGGGAAGGGGCACGAAGCATGCCTTATAAAGGGTGTGGAAACTCTTCCCACCATGACGCATTTTAAAACCGTGAGGGTGGGAGCCTTGGCTCTGCCCAAAGCGGACAATATCGCTGGGTGAGTCTATGAGCTGTTACACTAGCAGGGATCAGGTGCAGATAATTGCAGCCTCTTAAAAGAAAGAAGGAAGGAAGGAAACAAGAATCATTCAGGGATTTGGCAAACGCGTCCCCTTTCCTCTCTTATCCTTCACCCCCAACTTGTTCCTCCTCGTTTCCCACGCATTTCCCTTATCTACCCTTGTGTTCCTCATCCTACACGTGTCACCAACTCATCATCTTCAGTCTTCACTTATCCAATTACTTTATTTTTCTTTTTTAAATTTCCAGTGCTTTTCGCGCCATTGGCAATCTCCCTTTTAAATATTCTTCTTCCGTGTTTCGTGCCGAGAAATATGTTAATAAAATAATGCAAAGCCGTACTCAAACTCAATATTAAATTGTAAGAAAGATATTTTATTGCGTTGACAAGAAACAAAAAGAAAGATATTTTAAGACTTTATTAAGCAGGAAAACCCCTTTGAAAAACAATTTTAAAAATGTTAAAAGATAAAAAGGTATAGTGAATATTCATGATATTAGAGAGGTGTGAGGGTGAGTCGCTCTGCCCAAAGCGGACAATATCGCTGGGTGAGTCTCTGGGCTGTTATAGTTAGGGTACCATGTCCTTCATCTCTCTCTTCTAATTGGTTAAGAGGGTGTTTGAGAATTATCCAAACCTAGGTTTCAAACTTAGATTTACGCAAATTGAGATAAAACTCCTCTCACACATTTATCTCATAAACTATAAAAGCTATTCTCAAAAGTTAATCCAAACATACACTAATTCTTCTCTTCAAGGTTTTTCCTTTCCTCTCTCTCTACACACACACTTTTATGTGTATATTCACCTCTCCTTGATTTTATAATTTATTAGAGGTACACAGGTATGTTTAGATTAGCTTTTAAATGATAGCTTCTGACCATCAAGCGTTTGAATCAACTGGTTGTAGAGTTGTTCCAACTTAACCAGTGATCTCGTGTTTGAGCCTTGAGTATGCAGCCAAAATAATTACTTATGGGTATGCAGTCGAGATAATTACTTGTAGGTAGCTAGATTCTCCCTATTGTGGGCCTACGGTCCCACAAATCGACCTAGTCAATTGCTAAGCCATGATTGTAGAGAATTTCAGACCTAGAGTGTGTTTTGGTAGCGCTTATGAATTTAATGATGCATTTGGCTACTTCACTTTTAAAATTATGGTTGGGGCCAAAACAAAGGTTTTAAAAGTATTCCCAAACACATACTATATGCATATAAGATCTTATTAGGGAATTTGTCTTGAGATTGGTCCATTTTATCTAATTTTATACATTAGTGTCTCATCTCCCCAAAATTGATACAAACTTTATACTGAGAGGTTTCTTATTAAGGGAATTGTAATGATGTCTTAAGAAAGGGACTTAATTATCAAGAATTCCCAATGACAGGTGGAAAGTATAAATATATTGTCTTTTCTTACATTGACATTTATCATTACATGCTCCTCTATTGTTATTAGATTTTTGGATAATTAAATTTCTTTCTTAGGACTTAATTATAATCCGTCCTTTATTATTCTCAACCCTCTATTGACTATTGGCCAATAAAAATAAATCCATTGACTAAATTCTAGCTACGCTCCTGTATTTAAAAGGCATGAATATTGCAAGCTTATATTATGGATTTGGTATAAAAATTTGAGTTTTATCGTGATATCTATATAATATTAACATCTATATATTGCTGAGACAAAGACACAAAAATACTCTCAAATTTACAAATTCCAATTCAGACCCAAAATACCTAAGCACTATGAAGCTGCTAGAGACTATTCTGTAATTAAATTTCCTAGACACTTAGCATAGAATTAAGAGAAAATTCTTAATAAAGAACTTTAAAAACGTTAAAGGACAAAAAGGTGTTATGAATATTCATAATACCAGAAAGGTGTGAGGACTTGATCTATCTTTTTCAAAATTAAATGGAAATGACCGAAATATCCCTCTGAGTTTAAAAACAGAATAGAGAATTCTGATCAGGGTTTAACAAATTCAAATAAAGTTTTAATAAGTTGTGATAAGATTTTCATAAATTCCAATTCAAAAACCACCCAATAGTAAGGTATTGATCCCCACTTTGGATAAGAGTTTTATAAGTTTAGACAAGGTTTTAACAAGTTCTGATACGATTTTCATAAATTTCAATTCAAAATTCACCATTTGCTATAATGACAATATGTTGATTCTCACTTCTAATAAAGGTTTCACAAGTTCAGATAAGGCTTTAACAAGCTGTGAAAAGATTTTCACTAATTCCAATTCAAAAAATCACCCAATGGCAATGTATTGATTTCCAATTCTGGTAATGTTTTACAAGTTTAGATAAGGTTTTAACAAGTTCTGATAAGATTTTCATAAATTCCAATTTAAAAACCACCCAATAGTAAGGTATTGGTTCCCGCTTCTGATAAAAGTTTCATAAATTTAAATAAGGTTTTAACAGGTTTTGATAAGATTTTTGCAAATTCCAGATCAAATTTTACCACTTGCTACAATAGCAAAGTATTGATTTCCACTTATGACAAGGGTTTCACAAGTTCATATACGATATTAACAAGTTCTAATAAGGTTTTCACAAAATGCTTAATTACTAATATGATGCTAAACAAAATAACTTGTCAGCCACTCATGAATTTTGAAACTTTTCTCTGAAGCAAGCCCAAAAGTTTCTATCAACCAACTCTGCGTATTTCCGAAAGATTAAAAGCATCAAAGAGAACAAGAGAATCTGCAGACTTTCCTATGAATTTTCTTGCAACCCAAACAAAAAATCTTCATAAAAAATCATGCAAGTACTCTCTTCCGAAGCCTCAATTGAATTCATCGATCAATTCCATTCTCTCTGTTTCTAAATTTCTTACAATCCTTCTTCTTCCAATTCTCCCTCTATTTTTATGGTTTCTGTAATGTAATTCAGAAACCATTCATTTCTAATTTCGTTGCCTTCTTCTGAATTCCCTTTATTTTTTTTTTGTTTTGTTTCTCGAAGATTCTTGAAGATCGATCTACACCACGGAAAACGATTTCTTTCTAAATGCTGCAGCTCTTCCCTTCGAGGCTCCTTCGTCTTCTTCTCCTTCTCCTTCATTACCCACTTGGCATTCTCTCTCCTCTTATGCCATGGATATATATTCTTGTTTCCTCCGAGCAACCTCAAAACCAACAAGACTCTTTCTACAATCCCTCATGGGAAAAGTCAGCCATCGATCATCATCATCACACTCTTCAGTTTGATTCTGCATTAAGTTCAATGGTTTCTTCTCCGGCAGCTTCCAATTCCAAAAAATTTCCAAAAAATCCCCATCTCCCTCTTCATTATCTGCTTTTCTTTTCCCCAAACAAAGCCGCTGCCCAAAAAAATGTTGCAGAAAAGCAAGAGGCCTCCATCACAACTCGAAACCTCGGTTAAGAATAGGAGAGGAAGAGATTCCGGAAGCGGACCAGATCCATGAAGGATGATTTGGGGACTCAGGCAGCCGAAAAAGTTGGATCGGAGGCGGTGGCAGAGATTAGTGAAGAAGAAGATTTTGTGGTTAGATGAGCGCGCGCGAGGTTATTTGTGTCATTTTCTTTTTTAATTTAAAAAGAATAAATTAGACCATCACATCTTTATGATATTATGAATATTAGGAGTTATTTTATGTCTTTTAATATTTTTTAAGTTCTTTATAAGAGGTTTTCCTTATAATTAAATTTTGTAGCAAAATTACCTAAATGCCTTTACATTAGTATAAAATAGCCTTTTAGACCGCATCATTTAGATAAGTTATTATGGATAAGGTCTAAAAAGTATAACTTGTGACATTTTTATGATTATAAAGAACTTTTAAGACCGATTCTTAAAATATGCGGTCGAAAAGATATTATTTAAATCGGTTATCCAAACAACCAGTCTAAAAAGATAAAAATAATTAAAAATTAAAAAATTTTGAAACTTTTTAGACCCGTTGTCATTAATAACCGATCTAAAAGATAAAACATTTAAGATCAAATGTCCCTTATAACCGGTCTAAAAGATGCGGAATTAAAAAATAATATATATTTTCCTTTTAAGACCTAATGTTTCAAATAACTTGTCTAAAAGATGAACTTTTTAGACCTTATTTTGATTGTAATCAGTCTAAAAGATTTTCTCCAAATTTATCTCTTTCTCAAAACCCTTTTTCATCATCGCGCCTAATTAAATTGAATCTTGCGCTCTTTGAATCCTCTCTTTCTCAAAACCATTTCTTCCTCCCTTGCTTTTATATATCCACTGCCACTATTCTCCTCCCCTCCTCCTCCTTCACAATGGCCGCTCTTCCTCCTGTAGCCGCCACCTCCCCTATTGTTCAACATGTCGCCAAGAAATCTTCTGACCAGCTTCTCTAAAAATTTGATCACCTTGATTCCCCTTCCCCCAAAATCAAATCTAAGCGTTAATGCTCCATTATCGAATCTCACTCTCGCAGCCCTTACCATTCAAGCTCGGCTTTAGTTGAGAGGTGGTCGCTTCTCCCTCCCGCTACTACTCGCCGCTCTGCTTTGCTCAGCAGCTTGGCACTGCTCACGCCCGCCTCAATGCTAGGGATATCAGAAACAAATCCCTCTTCAGCACTCTCTAGAAGGTATGCTCCTATTACCTATATTGTCCCTTCAATTTGATTTTGTTAATTATCGATCTATTCTTGAATTGGCAGAAACAACAATAGTGCAGCTCTATGTTGACAAAAATTTGTGTATGAGCTCGCATTAACTATTGTTTACTGGTTCTTGTAGATGTGGCGGAGTACTGTGGTGGGTGCTTCCAGAATTTTCATAGAGAAGCATTATCATCGACATAAGTGTCTGATCAATGATATTGTTTAGCCTCTCATCATCTGCTGGGTCCTGAAATGAACATGGCTCCGCAGGAAATGGGCAATCAAACAACCCACGTTACTTCCGTTGGACTATCTCATCAACAACCACAGAAACTCAGAATATCTATATGTATAATATATACTGCACAATCATCATTAATTCATTATTTATTAAAAACACCAAAAATAACTTTTAAGACTAATTTTGTGAAATATAAGATCTAAAAAGTCATACTTTTTAGACCGATTTTCATAATAACCGGTCTTAAAAGTACTTTTAAAACTTTTTAGATCGGTTTTCACAAAAACCGGTTTAAAAATTCAACTTTTTTAGACCTGACTTTGGATCAACCGATCTAAAAAGTGATTTTTAAAATCGGTTGTTTAACAAGTCTAAAAAATAATTGACTTTTTAGACCGGCTGTATCAAAATCTCATTCAGAACCGATCTAAAAAACCATTTTTACCCGGTCTTAAAAGTGATTTTTTTTCCACTAGTGTTAGTTGCCACTACATTAGTTGTTGCCCTCCATAAGTGAAAACCATTACTTATAAATTGGTACCATCATTGTTATTTAGTGATCATTTAACGCTTGTCAATGCATAAAGCAAGAAATTTTGTGAAATTAGTTGTTACTGTGATAATTGTTATATTTATTTTATAAGTTAAAATTGTTACTTATTAAATTGTCACTACTACAGAATATATCTATTACTACCCTAAAGGACGTCCCTTTTAAAAAGGGACGCCAAAAACATTAAGACTTTAAATTTTCTCTAAAACATTTGATTTTCAAGGCAGAAGGAAGCTTTAGGTAAAGTCAGTACTTTGTGTGTTTAGGCATCCCCAGTCAAAATGTGGACGCCTAAACAGAGGCTTTAGACGTCCCCAGTCAAAATGGGGACGTCTAAAGCTTCGTATATCATATAACACCAAAAAGGAAAAAAAATAGAAAACCTTTCCCAGCCCAGCTGGGGATGTCTAAAGGTCATTTTAGACAGCTAGGGACATCTAAAGCTTGGTCACATGCACTGGTCGACATGACCAGTACAGGTGAAGCGTCAAAAAATGCTTTAGGCGTCCCTAGTTTGGACTGGGGACGCCTAAAGGCTACCCTGCCTTGTCCCATCACCTCTGTTTCCTCCCATTTCACTTCCCTATCTTCGTTCTCTCTATCTTCGTCCGTCATCTATTGCTCTCCTCTCCCCTTCTTGTTTTTCTTCTTTCTCCAAAAGGTCTATACCTTGTCTCTTCTTGATCCTCCATCTTACCCTTTCTTTCATCCATAGTGTACCTTCTTGTCACTGTCTTTGCTTTGGGTTTGCACCGTTTTCTCTCATTCTCGCCACCGTTTTCCTCCCTCTTACTACCGTGGCTCGTCTCCCTCTAAAGTTTCAGCTACATACAAACTTTCTTTAATATATGATAATTAGGTAGATTGAACTTATAAAAATGACTATAATGGTATTGCATATTGAACTTGTGTTAAAACATTAAGTTGAAGTCGTTAACTGATTCAAGGCTTGGATGATAAATAGGGGAAACTAGAATATTGCATGGTTTGTGAGATATTATGTGTTTTTGTTCTATCAACATTAATGTGCCTTCCGTCATTTGTGGATGGTGTTTATGGGATTATATATATGTGTGTATTTTTCCCATATGATGGTGCATTTAAAACAGGATAGAGAATTGGCAAAAAAAAAAAAGAGAGGATAAAGTTAGACTATGTTCTAGTTGACATATAGAAGGAAAGGGAGCTAATGTAATTGGGTATTATAGAGTATTTCTTGTTAATGCCATAAGAAGAATGAGATGGAATGAGTCTTTTTTCATTGTGATTATAAATTAAAATCTATTAAGGATTAGAGTTTAGGATTTCTTGTAATTTGGTGAGACTAGTTGGATACTTGAAAGTCTTATGGTTGATTATTTATGAACTATGGTGCTTGTTATGTGTTTTGATTGTAAGATGCATATAAAGTGTTTGATAAAATGCTAGAAAAAGAAGTAGAGTTATATGTGAGTTGAAATATCATTATGATAAATATTGTATTTGTTAGATTTGAAAGCATGCGAGTGTTGAATGTAATAAAGTGGTTGAGATGAGTTATTGTCATTTGTACGTTAAGTTCATTAATAATTAATCAAGCTTTACATTGGTATGTAAGAGTTAGGCGTGGGGCTAGCTATGAGTATATTATGTTATGTAAAAAATGGAGCAATTTTTAATTAGTTCTTTTGACTAGATTTATACATAAAAGAATAATTTAACAATTGTTGGATTTGAGGTGGTGACATTTTCATGAATATGAATTGCTTTAATTAGTTTAGTTTCGTTTAAATTAAGCTGAGATGGTTTATTATTTTGATTTTAGGATGTCTCACTTTTAAGGGAAAATGTTGCCAAAATTTTGAAAAACAAAATAGTAAAAGGAAATTCCAGTGTTGACAATTAATCTTAACTTGAGTGTTAATGGGAATAGCGCATATGGTAATAAAATGGATCATAGTTGGATGAATGCTTTGAGAACAAGTGAAGAATATGAGAATGAGGTTGAAGATTTTATTGAATTTGCTAGAAGAAACACTCCAGCCAAAAATAGGATGTATTTTTGTCCTTGGGTCAATTATTTAAATGAGAGAAGACGTGATGTTGAAGTTATAAGGGATTACCTACTTTGTGATGAAATAAATCTTTAATACATAAGGTGGATATGGCATGGTGAGGAAGTAACTGATTGTCCATCACATAAGAACGAAGCTGTGGATGTCATAGGTGAAGATAGAATGGAGAGAATGATTCACAATGTTAAGGTAGAATTCTTTGCGCAGTCGCATGAATATGACAGCCTGCAGAGTGATGCAGAGACACCATTGTACGCTGGGAGCAAGTACACACGGCTGACAGGAACATTACATTTGATTAACTTAAAAGCAACTTGTTGGTGGACTGATAGTAGTTTCACAATACTGCTTGAATTGTTGTGTGATATGTTTCCAGATGATAATGTACTTCTAAATCATATGTATGAGGCCAAGAAAATCCTATCTACTATGGGTATGGAGTATAAAAAGATACACAAATGCCCTAATGACTGCGTACTATACAGAAAGGAGTATGAAGGTCTGAGTGAGTGCCCTAAGTGTCAAACTGCATGATACAAGGTGAAGAAAGATGCTGGTTGTGGCGATGGGACAACTAAAAGGCAACTTTTAAAGGTTTTGTGATATCTTCCATTAATACCGCGTTTTAAGCATTTGTTTGGGACTGCAAAAAAAGCGAAGAAGTTGAGATGACATTCGAATGAGAGAATATTCGAAGGAAAATGTCTTCGACACCCGGCTGACTCTCCACAGTGGAAGAAAATAGATGAAATGTTCCTTGAATTTGGTAGTGAGCCGAGAAACCTTTGGCTAGAGCTTTGTACATATGGCATCAATCCGTATGGAACTCTTAATAGTACACACGATGTGTGGCTGGTACTCCTTGTAATATACAACTTGCCTCCCTGGTTTTGTATGAAATGCAAGTATGTGATGTTTTCTATGATGATTTATGAACTAAAACAGCCAGGGAACGATATCGATGTCTACTTGGAACCTTTGATTAAGGACTTGAAGAACTTGTAGGAGGAAGGCGTGAATGTGTTTGATGCATATAAGAAGGAGTCATTCAAGCTGCGTGCAATGATTTTCACCACGATAAATGACTTCCCTGCTTATGGAAACTTGTCAGGGTACAGTGTGAAGGAGCATAAAGCATGTCCGATCTGTGAAGCAGACACTCACTTCCATCAACTTAAGCATGGAAGAAAAACGGTCTACCTTGGTCACAGGAGG
The DNA here is from genome assembly GCA_963855925.1 of Inga laurina. Lineage (NCBI taxonomy): Eukaryota > Viridiplantae > Streptophyta > Magnoliopsida > Fabales > Fabaceae > Inga > Inga laurina. The sequence goes on from OY979711.1 coordinate 14,246,545, forward strand.
TTCCTTCATAGGTTCCATCCGTATCTTAGGTTAAGAAAGCATTTTTATGGCTTGCCGAAGCATGGAATGGCTCAAAAGGTATTAATTAGAGAGGAAGTTTATAGTCGGGTTGAATGTATCAATGTCTTATTCGGTAAGAATCAGAAGACTGTGGGTGAGAAGAATATATGGAAGAAGAGATCAATTTTCTTTGATCTCCCATATTGGCATAGTTTTGACGTGAGACAGTATTGATGTGATGCATATAGAGAAAAACGTTTCTAATAGCCTTGTCATTACGCTTTTGCACATACCAGGGAAGACTAAGGATGAGATTAGTGTGAGACTAGACCTTGTTGATATGGGAATAAGAGAATAGTTGCATCCACAACTAAGAGATGATGGTAGGAGGGCATACATGGAGCCAGCAGCACATACACTATCAAAAGTGGAGAAAAGAAGTTTGTGTGGGTGTTTACATGAAATTAAGGTGCCACAAGGGTATTCTTTGAATGTGAGAAGGTGTGTTAATAGATGATTTGAAGTTAGTGGGAATGAAGTCTCATGATTATCATGTGTTGATGTAACAACTATTATCATTAGTTATTAGAGTCATTATGAAAGATGAAGTGCGAACTACTGTAATACGAAACTACTATCGGTCTACCCACAAGTTGCCTTTAAGTTAACCAAATGCAATGTTCCTGTCAGCCGTGTGTACTTACTCCCAAGGTACAATGGTGTCTCTACATCACTCCGTAGGTTGTCATATTCATATGATTGTGCAAAGGATTCTACTTCAACATCATGAATCATTTTCTCCATTCTATCTTTATCTAGGACATCCACAGCTTCCTTCTTGTACGACGAACAATCAGTTACTTTCGCACCATACCATATCCACCTTGTGTATTGAAGATTTATTCCATCACAAAGTAGGTGATCCCTTATGATATCAACATCCCGTCAGCTCTCATTTAAACAATTAATACAAGGACAAAAATACATCCCATTTTTTGTTAGAGCGTTCTTTCTAGCAAAATTTAATAAACTCTTCGACCCCATTATCATATTTTTCACTAGTTTTCAAAGCATTCATCTTACTATGATCCATTTTATTACTACCTAAGTCATTCCCAATAACACTCAAGTTTAGAACAATTGTCAACAATGGGATTGCCTTTTACTATTTTCTTTTACAAAAATTTGGCAGTATTTCTCCTTCAAAGTGGGACATCCCAAAATCAAAATAACAAACCATTTCAGCTTAATTGTAAAGAAACTAAACTAATTAAAGCAATTAATATTCAGGACACTGCCAGCACTTAAATTCCAACAATTTCATTAAAGAAATGAAACTTTGAAGTCAAATTAAATATATGCTTTTCATTTGAAACTAAAAAGAAAAAAAAATGAAACAATAATAATTAAACAAATAACAGCTTCAAATTTTAATTATGTTTATGTCTTCTAAAAAATTGCTATAGCCTATAGACATGATACAACATTTATGTTATAATTTAACTTTTACTTCAAATATTGAGTAGGCTCACATATATATAAACTTATAATTATTCACATATAACCATATCATCACTAATCTTCTAATATTTCTAACTTTACAGGGGAAAATTATTTCTTTGCCATCAGGGGTAGTGTAAAAGGTGGCTTTGGAGTCTCTAAATTGGGAGAGGCATAGAACAGGCAAGAGCAACACACAAACAAGGACCACTAGGTATTTAGAGTGAAGCCTCATTGCAAAATTAATGGCAAATTTAGAAGAGAGCAAATAATGAAACTATGAACTTTATATGTAAAATATTGGGTTTTGTGGTTTGGCATGCCAAAGAGATGTGGGAGGTATTTATAGGTTCTAATGGAGGCCTTATGCATGTAAGAAACCCAATGCCACCAATAAATAACTTTATGTTCTTAATTGATCTAGAACTAAAAGAAATGAATAAAAAATATTTTGTGGTTCTAAAGAGTCCAATTTACTTTTTCTGGTTTGCAACTTGTTAAACAGGAGTACTATATTTTATTTCAATATGGATTGATTGAAATTTAACTAGAAAAACTTTATAGATCCAATGACTGAACAATTGACTTTCGAATATAACTTATTGGCCTGACAGATTCTTACAACTCTACTTGTTAAGATCATGGAGTATATTTGTCAAGATTAAGTGTAGACTACTCTTTAAAAAGTTGCAAACTTGAACAAATAACAAATAAATAATTTTTTTACCCTGCAAAGTTATAAATATGAGAACATAAGTATATTTTATTTTTTTAACCTACAAAGTTAAGCACCAATTATATAGATCAATTAATTTCATTAAATTAATTATTATATTACAATGTGTGCAGCACACACACGAGTATGGTTGGTGTGAGAGATAGATAATCCAATTAATTTCATAAAATTAATTATTATAATGCACACACATGCACGAGTAGTTGGTGTGAGAGATAGAGAATGAAATTGATGAAGGCGTGGTTGGAAGCTAACCTATATCCAATGGTTTTGTAGGGAGACAACTGACAGTGATGAGAGGGAGGACGACGGTGGCGAGAATGAGAGAAAATCCAAGGTGCAAGCCTAGCAACAGCAACGACAACGAGATAGTAGCAACGGTAAAAGAAAGGGTAAGATGGAGGAGCAAGAAGATTCCTGAGAAAGGGGGCTCTAGTGCTTCACTGGATAGAAGCCCCAGTCTTCCACCTTCAATATAGCGAGACTTTGCTGATTGAGAATATACTTTAAGGGTGTGTTTGGTTTGAGGGGAGGGGAGGGGAGGGAGGGAATGAGAGGGTGAGTAAATTACCTTTTTGGGTTGAAAGAATTTAAATTTTGGGCGGAAATCCAAAATTTCAAAAGAATGAGAAAGTAAATTTTGGGCGGGAAACCAAAATTTAAAAAAATGAGAGGGTAAATTTTAGGTTTCTTTTGTCCAAAATGGTAATTTCTCCACCCTCCCCTCCCCTCCCTCCCCTACCCTCCCCTCAAACCAAACACACCCTAAATATATAGTAACAAGAAGGAATTTTGACTTTGAACATATAGGCTTTATGGAGAAATAAGAAAAAGAAGATGACGAAAAGAGAAAGGAGAGGGAGAGGGAAAGAAGAAAAATGGAGAATTGATGGGAGTTCGTGAGGGTGGCAGAGCTTTAGGCGTCCCCAATCCAAATTAGGGACGCCTAATGCCCTGTTTAGACATCCCCATTTTGATTAGGGACGCCTAAACATCACTTTAACATCCCTAGTCAAAATTGGGGATGCCTAAAACAACCTTAAGGAGCTGGGGACGCCTAAAGTTTTGAAAGAGGAGGTATGCGCTGGTCATGTCATGTGTGACCAATGCATGTGAACCATGGCACTTTAGGCATCCCCTGCAGTCTAAAGTCTTTTATGTTTTCCTTTCCTATCCATATGAAGACCTAATTATGAATAGTTTTGTATGGCACTTCAAGATTGTAGAGAGGCCAATGTCATGGCAGATTCTTTTGCAAAAAGGCTCTTTGGACGAAGCCATTGAACTACAAATGCTTAATCCAAAGTTACTGATGGATATTTTAGCTTGTTGTGTTATTTCCTAATTTTTTGTATTTAGATTTTGCTTTTAGTACTTCTAGTGTATAAAAAAATGAAATAAATTAAAAGCTTTTTAATAAATCTGCATGTTTTTAAATTACAATGATTGATTGTGTTTTTAATCATATAATTCAATTCAATACTAGCTATCTTACTTTCAAACTTTTTCATAACTAACTAGATTTTATAAATAGGAACTATTAGACCACATGCACTGGTTTGATTAGTGCATATGGCCTTATTTTAGATGTCCTTAATGGCTTTGGGGACGTCTTAAGTAAGCTTTTGATTGGGGACATCTTATGTAAGCTTTAGGCTTCCCCAGTCAAACTGGGGCGCCTAAAGCTATGCAATTCTCACTTTTAATTACAAAAATACCATTGGCTTTATTTTTGACGTCCCTTTATGAAAAACGGATGCCTTTAGGGTAGTAATATGTATATTTTGTAGTAGTGAATATCACCGCCAATGGGCAACTGGCAGTGCCGTCGCCAACAATGATGTAATCGTAGCTATCTTTAAATGGCATTTTTACTGGCATTGAACATGAACCTTAGGTAATTTGGTTTTGATAGAAGAATAATCATTAGAGAATAATTGATTTCTTTCCCAAAAGAGAAAAGAAAAAAAGAAACAAATATAAATGCAAAAATCCAAATGAAATATGGGTACCTTGTCGAGACTGTGTCCATGAGTTACAGTAGAACCGGGTGACGGGTTCAGCCCTTTTAGGCCTATTTAAATTTTTTTTTTTAAAATAAGGCTAATGGGTAGTGGGCACTAGCTCTGGAAGTGGAACACTGGAACATATTAACATAACACTACACACACCTTACTTATGACTTAACCTAACCCTCAATCCCTCGACCCTCTCCCTTACAGTCACAAGTCACCGGTCATGGATCTCCTTTACCGCTTCACCGCTTCGTTGAGCAATCTCCGATCAGATAGCATAGAATGCACCGCGCACACACCTTGCTCACAGTCACTATCACAGAGTCTAGACCAAATGACCACCAATCGTGACCTCTCTCCTTAAGCTTGTGAAGGGCTGACCCTTTTTCCCAATACTAAATTACGATGGAAGCTGCAGAGCGAAGGAAGGGGAGGGCAGAAGAGAGAAGGGCAAGTGAAGCTGACGATTGCCAAGCGAGTGATTAAAAGCCTAAAAGGGGGTGCAAGAGAGAAAGATAGGGTGGCAAAGAAGGGCATGAGGGAGATAGAGAGAGGAGGGTTAGAGGGAGAGAGACAGACATGACCGAGAATGGGGCGGACATGGACAATTTGTGGGACCACAAAGAGAAAATTAATGGCAGTTTTGTATCCAAGTAAAGTTTATGGTGTTAAATGCACATTTAAAAAAAAATCATAGACATTTTTGATCCTTAACCCAAAAAATATATGACCTTATTTTTAACAAGGGGCCTAGTTGTATAATTACGCAGGGCAGGAATTAAAAAAGAAGGGAATAGTGCCAACTGGAGAAAAGAGCCATTAGAATTGTTGTCTCTAACATGTGAAATTCCGAATCTGGGGAGCGAGTCAATAATGTTAAAATTTGGCTCTTGTGACGGAAATCTAGAAATTAAATAATTAATCAACAAAAATTAAATAAATTAGCTAAATGAATTATTTATTAAAAATATGTGTCAACTTTTTTAAAACCCTTGTTACGAGTTTAGATGATATATTAAATAGTACAAGTGCACAATGTCGTAATCAAGTAATATAAAAGCGAGTAGAGTATCGTTCCCATAAGGATTGATCACTAAGTAACAAAATAGGTAATTTTAATTCTATTTAATCGATCGATTAGTTGGTGATTGAGAGAACAAAATAAAATGATTAAATATGAGTGCAAATAATATGAAAGCAAATATGAGAAAAAGCCCTATGGGTTAGATTTCACTTAACAAATTTCGGTTTGAATCACTTATCTATTCAACATACTTTACTCCACATGATTGATAGTAGAGTTTGCCTAATTTAATTACTAGCCTCTTTCAAGGTCAAACAATTCTATAATTAATTGCTAATACAATATATTTCTATACGAATTTAAGCAATTAATTATGTATTAAGATTTATGGAATTCAGTAAGACTACACAACTCATATGAATATATTCCTATTTCATATACAAGTCATGATTTTAATTATATGATCTACCTACATACATCTCATTCCGGTCTCAACATGCATATTTAAATAATTCAAAAGATGGCCAATCATATGAAAGCATTAAGCACAATAATTAAAACTCAACCATGAAGGAAAAGTTAAAACTAGATTTAATAAGTTAAAATTCAATCCCGTCATTAGTAAGCTATGTCATCACCCTAGGAAAATAGAAATTTAGCTCATGATGAAATTAAAAGCAAAATAAAAATAAATTAACATTGCATACAACTAGAATGAAAACCTCATAAATACTGCATAAAACTTGAATATTAAATTCTAAAACATAACTATACAACCAAAAGATGCATGAAAAATGGAGAAATCCTAAGCTTTTCAAGATGGAGGCATGCAAATAGTAATACAATCCTAAGCCTTCCAAAATGGAGGCATGCAAAAAATAATGCAATGTATGAAAATAAATCTAAGATATAATACAATATCCTCCTTTTGTCAGAGAAGGACACCACACACACCCTCATTGTCAATTCCAAAATTTACTCTCAATTTCCTACAATTTCGTCCTTCTTCTCCCTTGCTCCTTCGTTCTGCCAGCATATTCACAGATGAATAGTAGACGCCTCAATTTTTTATTCAGCTACAGTAACTCCACTGCTACAGTGTCTGGCAGCTGCTGCAATATTTTCGTCGCTACAGTGCTTTTCCGTCTACAACAGTAGTCACTTCCGTCCCCTACAGTACTTCCGTTGCTATAGTAACTTTCATATTTTTATTATTTTACTTTTTAAATGCTATTTATTCCAAAAACATTATTTATTTATCAATTATATCCAAATTTATTATATAAAGCTCAAATATTGTCCACAAAATCATCATATAAGGGAAAATAAATATGAAAATATTTTACGTATCAAATTCCCCCACACTTAGCTCTTGGACGTCCTTGAACAAGGAATGACTAATAAGTGCTTCCAACAAAATCAGAAATGTTAAGTCATAAGTGAGAACACAATAAAAAATTAAAGAGATCATAGTATTCATGAATCAACAAAAAACATAAATTGGTAACTTTAATTGAAAATAAATAAATTGAGTTCATAAGTGTAACTCATTCTCTCAATTTCTCAAGTGTTTAAGGATAAGTGTTTCGCTCAAATTCAACCGAAAAAATTGCACTATCATAGGCTTGCTAAAAATCCCAATCTCCACCACCTAGTTCTCATGCATAATTCAAATAAAAAAGACTTATTAAGGGTTGTAATCGGGTTAAGTTAAAAGGAATGTAAAACATTGTATGAAGGGCTAAATTTAAAAAATTAATAGAGCAATTGAAAAATGAGTCATCTTCTAAATAAATATATTTCATCACAACAACCCACAATTTGAATTCAAATAATCAATATTATATTATATTTTTCTTTTTTCTTTCCATAAATTTGTAACTCTAAAGTTGATGAAATATACACCCCACACTTATAAAAAACCCATTTCACAAGAATTTCAAATGCTTTGCCAATCCTCAAAATTAGGTAAAAGCACTTGATATATCATTAAAACACATGTTAATGGGTTAAGAACAAAGAAATATTCAATTAGGCTCAAAGGGGCTTATCAACGATATAATTGGAAAGTTGGCTATTTGGCTCTGGCTAAAGAAAATGAATGCCTTTATTATTTTTGAATGTGCATGTGAGATGTAATTTCAACCAGATCTAAAGTAAGTTATAGAGTGACAACTTAATAGGTGAATATCACACACAAGAGAAATAATCATTATAGGCTAAAGAGCTCACGGTTAGGGGTTTTCAAACTTAACTCATTCAATCTCAAAATTCATCATCAATTGCAAACAATTAGTTGTTCATTCATGCTATAAAATCTCTAAATTCAATTGATCCATTCTTAAAAATTATATACTTTTTAAAATCATTACAAAGCACTTGAACAAGATTTTTTTTACTTTTACTTTTTTTAAAAAAAAGAACAAAAACATGCTAATAAAATGCGTCTCAGGAGTTAAGATTAACTCCTTACTCTGTCATTTTTTTACACCCAATGCATCTAATGGTTTTTATTAACTAACTATTTTTTTTACACAATTCCTCCCCCAACCTCAATCAGACATTATCCCCAATGTCTTCTAGAATTTGGAGAAAGTTTTTTCTTAAACACAATCTAAACCAAAATGCTAAAAGTAAAATCAAAAGATTAAGGAGAGTTACAATCGAAGAGGGGTATCTGGATCCTGCTTCTAACTGCTATCTGAAGATTGCCCACCTACATACTTCACTAATAGATTTGAGTGAGGTTTATAGGTTTACATTTGATCGATCAGCTGGTGCAGAAATTATGTAATGACGAGTCATTTGGGGTATAAATCCTGTTTCCACATAATGATAAAAAAAACAACATATCATCATAAAAACCATTAACATTTAATAATCCTAATGGTTTTTTGTGAAAGTTTATCTTAGCCCAATATGCAACGCTAAAAATGCCATCCAACGTCTTCAAACCACCGGGTAGAGTAATGAAAGCTTGAGCATGGTAGAACCCTTGTTTCCATTCATGGATGCAGAAATGGCCACACTTCCCCTTAGGCCCTAGATGCCTCCCCCGTATACAAAGTTAATCTTTCTAGCAGCTAATACAATTCCAAATTCTTTTGCTGCAATTACATACTCTCCATTCTTGCCCGAATCAGTTTCACAAAAAATGCAGATAGATATAAATCTACATTTTTGTGTGATAACCTTTTTCTCTTTCTTTCTCTCGAACCATTTGTGTTCACAAGTAGAAGAGTGCATATTTACAAGTGAAGAGTACATATTTACAAGTGGAAGAGTACATATATACAACACTAAAACAACGACAACAAAATCATACAAATCACACATTTTTTAAAGAAATTTGAAACATTTCCAACACAGATGACCGGTAGGCCATTGCATGAAGAAATTAAACAAAAAGAGGAAAGAAAATCAAAAGTTGCTGAAAAGATAAAACAAATTAGACAAAAGCATGATTATGTACAATAGTTGTGATTTTGGCTCAAATCTTCCTTTGGTTTTACGTCCAGTAACGACTTAAACGATTTCTATGAATCGAGGATTTGCTTCCATCCAATTTTCTTATAAATTGGCAAAAAAGGTCTTTCAACGTCAGATTCCCAAGACAATAGCACTCTTTTTTCTCTATTGAATATGTCCGCTAAATCAAGAAGAATATGATGAACATCACCGCTCATATGTGTAGCAAGAGTTTGAATGATATCATCCAGTGACTCCTTACTCAGTCCATCCTTTATAAATTTAATTTTATCTTCTCGATTTATAGAAATCATACCTTTGCTCCTATATCGCTGATCACATGTCCACCTTGCACATTTATAGCAGACATTATTTTTTTAATTCTTCTCTTTTTGAAGTAAGAACTTCTTCCAATTCCTGATAAAGGTTTAACAAATAATTTATGAATCTCACCTGCTAAATGTACCTTAATTTCAATGATCCAACGTACGTCCACAGGAAGGCCCAAACGCTTGAATATCTTTATCCATTCAAGTCGACTGTTATCGATCTTCCTGAGCACATCTTTAGGAAGAGTGGGAAACTTGTTCTTAAGCTTTACAAGAGATTCCTCTATGGTACCTTCAAATGAAACTGGTGAAAACTAAAATCTCAATGCAATGCATTGTGTTTCGGTAAGTAGGAAAGAAAAATGAGAGAGTAGGAAAGAAGTTTTGGTTGCCTCCTAAATAGCCGCCCTTCTTTAACGTCTTTATCTAGAAAATGACAAAACCAATATATATATATATATATATATATTTTTAATTAAATTTCTTTTCATTTTTTATAATTTGTAGCTACCAAAGTGGAATATATCATGAGAGGCTACTAAAAATCCTGTAAAATCACAACAAAACATCAAATCAAATCTTGGGTTGCCTCCCAAGCAGTGCTAAATTTATAGTCTTCAGCCAGACTTCCCAAAACAAATCACTAATTAAAAGTATCAAACACCAAGATTACCTTGTCTTCATTTCTTTTCAAGCAACAGGGGTTCAAACACAACAAATGACCATTCAAGGTAATTAATTGTACTTCTTCAATCATAAACAATTTTAGAGTACAATTATTTACTGAATTCAAATAAAGAACAACATACATGTATTTGCAAACAGATTTAGGAGTTTCTAAAAATTTAGAGCATCCCACAAAATCAACTTGCTCTCATCAGTAAGAGTCAATACTTCAATAGTAGAGATATGAACAATAACTTTTGGAACATCTATATTAGTTTCAACATCAAAATGACAAGAATCAGATTTCACAATCGGAACCTCTTCTAGACTACACCTACTATCCTCTCCAAAAGGGATTTCAAGTTCCTTATCACATTCCATGAGAGCTAAAATTTCATTTAATTCCACATCCTCAACTTCCTAGCAAAGTTCATCATCAACACAATCATGCTTAAAGAATTATCTTGTCTCATAGTCTCAAGTGACGAAACAATTTGACTTACATATATTCTAATATTTTAGACACTTGACTCAACACTAGTAGCAAGTTCCTTTTGCTTTCTACCTCCTCACATAATCTTTCTAAATCATATTTTTCCTTATACTCAAGAGTTTGTTCTTCAATATATGGATAAGAGTAAAAAGGAGGATTGAGACAGTACCTGACATATAGATCCAAAGACACTTGTTGCTCTAAAATTCCACCAGGATAAAAGGAATGACCAAAACAAGTTTGGTTCATATTAAAATCATCTCTCACATAATGACTGGTAATACTATATGGATAATACTCATAGGCATGACACTCTCCACAATAAACAACAGAAAAACAATTATAAGGAGAAGAATTTTCAATCCAACCAGCATTTATATTTTCTTGACTCACTGCATCCACATGCATTCAAGAAAAAGAATCAAGATATGACAATTTATCACTGATTGAACCAAATGAATGATGTGAATAATCCATTTTTAAAATTTCTTTTTTGAAATTTTTACATGAAGACTAAATTAATATTAAAATTACTTGGTATTAATATTAATGACAACAATCCCCAGCAACGGCGCCAAACACTTGTTACGAGTTTAGATGATCTATTAAATAGTACAAGTGCACAATGTCGTAATCAAGTAATACAAAAGCGAGTAGAGTATCGTTCCCATAAGGATTGATCACTAAGTACCAAAATAGGTAATTTTAATTCTATTTAGTCGATCGATTAGTTGGTGATTGAGAGAACAAAATAAAATGATTAAATATGAGTGCAAATAATATGAAAGCAAATATGAGAAAAAGCCCTTTGGGTCAGATTTCACTTAACAAATTTCGGTTTGAATCACTTATCTATTCAGCATACTTTACTCCACATGATTGATAGTAGAGTTTGCCTAATTTAATTACTAGCCTCTTTCAAGGTCAAACAATTCTATAATTAATTGCTAATACAATATATTCCTATACGAATTTAAGCAATTAATTATGTATTAAGATTTATGGAATTCAGTAAGACTACACAACTCATATGAATATATTCCTATTTCATATACAAGTCATGATTTTAATTATATGATCTACCTACATACATCTCCTTCCGGTCTCAACATGCATATTTAAATAATTCAAAAGATGGTCAATCATTTGAAAGCATTAAGCACAATAATTAAACCTCAACCATGAAGGAAAAGTTAAAACTAGATTTAATAAGTTAAAATTCAATCCCGTCATTAGTAAGCTATGTCATCATCCTAGGAAAATAAAAATTTAGCTCATGATGAAATTAAAAGCAAAATAAAAATAAAATAACATTGCATGCAACTAGAATGAAAACCTCATAAATACTGCATAAAACTTGAATATTAAATTCTAAAATATAAATATATAACCAAAAGATGCATGAAAAATGGAGAAATCCTAAGCTTTTCAAGATAGAAGCATGCAAACAGTAATACAATCCTAAGCCTTCCAAAATGGAGGCATGTAAAAAATAATACAATGCATGAAAATAAATCTAAGATGTAATACAATATCCTCCTCCTATCAGAGAAGGACACCACACACACCCTCACTGTCAATTCCAGAATTTCCTCTCAATTTCCTACAATTTCGACCTTCTTCTCCCTTGCTCCTTCGTTCTGCCAGCATATTGATACACAGATGAACAGTAGACGCCTCAAATTTTTATTCAGCTACAGTAACTCCACTGCTACAGTAAAACCCATTTATTTTATTCACATGTGCACAGTGCTTGTCCCCACTGCTACAGTGTTTGGCAGCTGCTGCAATATTTCCGTCGCTACAGTGCTTCTAATGCTACAGTATTTCGTATTTTTATTTTATTTTTTAAAACACTGTTTATCCTAAAAAAAATTATTTATTTATCAATTACATCCAAATTTATTATATTAAGCTCAAATATCGTCCACAAAATTATCATATAAGAAAAAAAAATATACAAATATTTTACTTATGAACCCTCTTTTATATAAAATTATAAATAAGTGGAATTGAACCCTGGAGTGTGGACTAGAGAAAATTTTATATCACTTAGATTATAAAGTCCTAGATAAAATCTCTTATAATATGCATAATTAATAGCAGTGATACCATAAAAGAAAAAAATTGGGAAAACTCCCCCATTAAAAATCTTATTACTAATGATGACTTGAGCCAAAACAATGCTGCTTTCTTTATGTAGAAAATTTCCAAGCCTTCTCATTAATAAAATTTTTTATGAGGGTGATAATAAAATTTTTAATGGGAACTTTTTTTTGTCAAATCTCCCATCCAATAAAAATTAGGTGAAGAGCAATAATTACGTCTGGGCCATTTCGGTACGGAGGTGCTTTGATTAACGACAGGACAGAAAAAATAATCACTCCATCAGGCCTGATTATGACAATGGAGGAAACAATGGGTGTGTTTGGATTCATGATTAGCAGCGTGTTTGCTTCAGTGTTTAGAGAGAAAAATTGGATTTTAACAGTGTTTAATTGGACTTGAACAGTCTTTTGATTAAAAATGAGTGTTTGTTTCAACGATTGGATTTAAGGTGAAAAAAATCATAAGCCTAAAAATGAAGCTTATTGGAGCTCATGTGCCTTTATGTGTCTAAAAATATATTAATAGGAGTATTTTCATATTTTTAGGTATCAATGAGGTACTCAAAATCACTTCTAATCACAAAACTTCTTTTATGAAAAATGTTCTAAATAATTTTCTCTTTCTTTAGACAGTAATCTTCTGCTAATTAGAGAATACTTTGAGATAAGAGTTTAAGTAAGTTTTCAATTTTGTTAATCTATAACTGTAGAAATGTAGAGAATAATTAATAATTAATTTTAATCAGTTTAGATTTATTATTTAGTTGTTTTATAATTTTATAATCAATTTGTTTTATAAACATGTTATAAATTACTTTCTATATAGTGTTTTTACCCATTAAATTTAGTTTAAATAATTTATTTGGAATATTAGAGGTATTATTAAGATTTTAATCGGTTTATTTTGTTAGATTTTGAGCTATGTGAAAATATAAGTTAGGATTTAATATTTAAATTAGAATTTGATATAATTTATAAGATTTAAGCTTGAGGTGCACAGTAGAAAAAACTTTTGGAGTGTACCAATTTAAATTAGAGTTTGATATAACTTTATTAAAATTGTACCATTACCAAATTTTCAAAGTTAATTTTTGAGAAAATTGTGAAAAAATCCCTCCGTGTATAGATATCTTCCTAGGTCCCATTGACAATTAAGTTGCCAATGATGACTTTTTTTCACAATTATCCCTTCATTTTTTTCATTTTCATAATTTTTTCAATTTTTTTCTCTTAATTAATACAAAAGTCACTTATGCAAAAATCAAACCAAACATCCTAACTTTTACATAAATTACTTTAAGTTACTTATCCAATCGCTAATTCAAACACTCATCATTTTACCCAATCTAACTTTTTTCCAATCTTAAGATTCCATAAGTTTAAGTAAAAATAAGTTACTTATCCAATCGTCAAAACAAATACACCCATTATTCACTTACATAAGTTACTTATCCAATTGCAAATCCAAACACTCATCATTTTACACAATCTAACTTTTTTTCAATTTGAAGATTCCATAAGTCTAAGTTAAAATAAGTCACTTATCCAATCGCCAATCCAAACACACCCTAGATAAGTGACTTATTTTTACTTTGGCTTATAGAATCTTAAGATTGGAAAAAAGTAAGATTGGGTAAAATGATGAATGTTTAGATTGACGACTGGATAAGTGACTTATGTAAAAGTGAAAGATGTTTGGTTTAATTTTCACATAAGCGGCTTTTGTGTCGTTTAAGAGAAAAAATTGTAAAAATTATGAAAAATGAAGGGATAATTGTGAAAAAAGACCTCATTGGCAACTTAATTGCCAAATGAGACTTAGGAAGATATCTGCAAACGGAGGAATTTTTTCACAATTTTCCCAAAACTTAACTTTGAAAATTTGGCAATAGTTAAATTTTAAATAAAATGCTTAAGAGTTATAACCATCATACAAGTAAAGCAAAAGGCACATATGAAGACAGCCGTTTCCACCTCTTTCTCATTAGTTAAAATGACATTTTTGGTGATAAATTGATCCAAACCATCCAATAGCGATAGTGTTACCACAAGGCACATTCTCAACTCTAATTTGAAATTTTGTAATCCCAGATTCCTTCACCTTTCTGACACCGAACTAACTTAGGATTTTGAAATTTCACAACTCTAATTTGTCCTTTCCTATATTCCAGCATAATTTTTTTTTTAGAATTTTCACTTATTGTTATTATATATATAATCAAAAAGAAAAAAAAACAGTAAGGGAATTCAAATTATATATATATATATATATATAATATAAAAAGGCCAAGGGCCCAAGGTCTTATCCATCACAGACCATTGTCTTATTACCAGGGTTCCGGAACCCAAACCAGACCATTCGGTCTGGCCCGGGAACCGGTGCCTGAATCGATTCGATCCAGTGACCGAACCAGTTCACTTTTTTTAAAAAAAATTGATTTTTTAATACTTTTCTTTTAGAATTTCATAATATAAACCTAAAATTTTTAATTTCTCACCTATTTGGTCCTGATTTGGCTCCGGTTTGACCCACTGACCCTTAACCCAGTACCCCGACCGGTTCAATACCCGATCCGAGTTTTAATACCTTGCTTAATTACCCAGGTTGTGGAACCCGGCCCAGACCGCTCGGTAGACCGGTCTGGTTCCCAATCCGATCTGGGTTCCTATTTTTAAAAAAGAAATTTTTTTTTAAAAAATATTCTTTAGAATTTTATATTAATAAACCTAAAATTTTCAATTTCTTACCAGTTTGGCCTCGTTTTAGCTCCAGTTTGGTCCTGATCTGACCCACTAACTCTTAACCCAGTATCCCGACCGGTTTAATACCCGATCCGGGTTTTAATACCTTGCTTATTACCCCTTCCTTCTCTTTCAGCATGTCATTTCAATTGTAGAAGAGAGAGAGAATCACTGTTCTTGCTTCTTTAGCGCAAGTACAGTAGAGGATATTTACTTGGAAGTTTGAAGTTGCAATTAAACTCCAATTTTGAGCTTATGTCCATCAGAGCTTTTCGTTCCTTTTGTCTGAAAGCCTATTGTCCAACCAAACACCCACTTTTAAAGGAATTACTGTGCAAGCCCGATTTGCTCACTCAATCGTCCGATTGGGCTCTCAATTTGTCAAAAACACACACACAATATAAAGTACACGAATTCGGATTCTCTCCTTGGTGACTCTCGTTCTTTGCCCCTTCCATACTCAAAACGGTGACGTTTTGGATGTAAATAGAAGGGTGTTCTACCTTTTTTTTTAAAGTAATATTGAAGCCCCTCAAATATTTTTTTTGAGTAGTACCCAATGTTTTAAAATATTTTTTATTCATTATGTAGCATAAAATAATTTTTCAAGCGCATCCACTATCTGACAAGTTGCACCAAGAAGTATTTTTTCAGTAGCTTTCCATATCTTAAACTAAATTTTAGCCCATCTAACACTCAATATGCCAAATTTATGGTGCTTATTGTCACTAGAAAAACATTTTAGAGGCTTCTCATTGCAACTAAACAAATAATTTAGGATATCGAATGCTATAAAAATAACTTTAATATACAGAGTGTCACTGAAAAAACAGTTTAGATTGCATCTTGTCATATATTAGGTGTTTCTGAAAAATTATCTTATGCTACATAATGGACAAAAAAATATTTTAGAATATTGAGTACTGCTGAAAAAACTTGACGGGCTTCAATGTTACTTAAAAAAAAAAAAAAAGGTGGAACACCCTCTCATTTACACCCAGAACATCACCGTTTTGAGTATGGGAGAGGCAAAGGACAGGAGTCGCCAGGGAGAGAATACGAATTCTAAAGTACACAAGGCTTTTCTTTATATCAATTTATCCTTTATAAAAATTTTTAATTACAAAATTTATGTCCATAAGATATTTAAAAAACCAAGTTCTTAAATGAGCGCAGCGGGTAATATATTTCTTTTTAAGTACATGCATCAGGTATCTTGGACCATCCCCTTGTTACAAAGAATTCCATAAATCCAGGTTAATTTTGATCCAGTCATGGATTGACCATATTTTCAGGTGGCGCCCCTAAAACTTAGAACTTGTTTGAATTAGTGGTAGTAAAAGTGATTTTTTTTAATCTAACTTTTATAAAAGTCATATTTTAAATGTAATTTGTGTTTAGATTAACGATAGCAGAAATGGCTTTTTTTAGAAAAGTCATATTTTTGAGCTTCTTCTCAAAAACTTCTTTTAGACAAAAAACTTAATTATCAAAACGTTAATCCGAACACTCTAACTTTCAAAAAGCCATTAGCCATCGTGATATTGTTTTTTTAAAAAATAAAAAGCCTGTTTGAGATGGCGAAACAGACACTAAGTGTTGTTAGGTTCTCAAATATTGAACTTTAGATCCTTGATTAAGGCATTACAGCTCACGGAGAGTTAATCTAAGTATATGGTAGTAATATATTTCTAATTATGTATAAATGTCTTCTATTCTTTAAGCGCTGAAATTGAGAGTGGCCTCTTAAAGGGCATTCTGCATGCATGTTGATATGCTACATGCCATGGTGGTGCCTGGGGTTCGAAACTCAATACCTCCCCATCTTCGATCCCTTCCATCCTACTTCTTTAATACCTATGGCTAAAATTGGTAGGAAAAAAAAAGAATAAAATATTTTAAACACCCTTATATTTTTCTTTAATTACACAAAGCTTCTATTTATTTTGAAACTCATATAAACATCTTTTTAAATTAAAATATATGTTACACAAATTTTTCCTATATTTTAAGATTATTTTACCATCCATCCAATTGTTAATAAATGGTTAAATTTGACTCCCAACTTTTTTTGAGCAAAATACACCTCTTTAATAAAATAATTATTTAAACATTTATATTTGTCCAAAAAATATACAACCAAAAAATAATTCTACTATATGTTTTCAAAATTTCTAATGTTATAAAATTTATTACATTATTAATTTATTATTTTAATTTCTCACCATATTTATTGAAACATGTTTATTTTATGTTTTTAAAATAGATAAAAACATATGTCAAACACATATTTTTGTTATATGATATAAATAAGCTTGAAGGTGTAAATTTAGCAACGAATTATTTTTCTAAGGGCACCCAACACAATTAACTATTTTGAGGTGCAAAAGTAAACATAATTAATTTGTTTGGTAGCATATATAGGAACGCCTTTAACCCTGGTTAACTTTTGTTACTTTTTGCACAGGGGCTCCCACTAGTTTTCTCACTCTATATTATTTTAAAATATTTTTAGAAAGACAACAATGTAGATTTAGCAATAAATTAGTTTGCTATGAGCACACAACACAATTATCGTTTGTTGGATCCAAAAGTAGACTTAAACATTTTTTGTGTTATAAATGTACATATTTATCTTGTGAATGACCATATCTATCATGTAAAGGAAATCCAGGGGATTAAAAAATTTTGATCATCCACATATTTGTCTCGTAAAAAAAATTTTAACTCCCTGGAATTTTTTAAATCCACTTATTTATCTTATAAATACCCTTATTTTTCTTGTAAATTCTCTTATGAAAAAAATAAATGAGGGCATTATTGTCTTTTCACTGACAAAATTTAATTTCATATTGACCTAAAGGATGTAGTGAAATTTCAGAATTTTTTAGTGGTTAATTTAATGCCTACTTAGCTAGGGAGGACAAGAAAGGAGGTGCTAATCCGAATATTAGATCTATGCAACAGTTTGGTAATTGTATTAATAGGTTGCAGCTTATTCAAACCGATGTGGTGGGTGAAAAATTTACTTGGGAGCGGGGTTTCCTAAAAGAAAGGATTGATTGGGCTTTTATCAACTCAAATTGGAACCGAGTTTATCCTTCTACCAAGATTCACCATCTCAATAAATTCGGTTCTGATCATAGACCCATTCTCCTTAGAAGTGTGCCGGAGTTACCTTACCAGAGATCTAGAACCCCCTTTAGATGCCAAGCGGCTTGGTTTCTTGAGGAGGAATTTGAGGATGTGGTTAAGAAATGCTGGGATCGTGGAAATTGGAATGAGAAAGTTTCTGATTTTACTCAAGTTGCAGGTGAGTGGAATAAAAATAAAGTGGGTAATCTTACTGCTAGGAAGAAAAAAATCATCAAAAGAATAGAGGGTGTGGAAAGAGCGAGGAGGAGGCTTGATAACCAGTATTTAGTTCAAACAGAACAAGAGCTATGGAAGGAATATAATTTGGTTATTGCTCAAGAGGAACTCCTGTGGTATCAAAAGTCTAGATGCAGTTGGTTAAAATGGGGAGACAAAAATAGTAAATTTTTTCATGCTGCAGCGCTAATCAGGAGAAGGAAGAACAGGATTGAGGGGTTGAAAAAGGAGGATGGTAATTGGACTTTTGACCCCTTAGAGTTGAAGCACTTAGCTCTGGATTACTATAAGCTTCTGTTTCATAGTAGTGGTACAGCTTATCAGGGGCTTAGAACTCGGACTCAATTCTCTGGTTAGGATCAGTTGGATAGGGATCATCTTATATCGGAAGTTTTCAATGAGGAAATTAAGAGTGCCACTTTTGACCTGGGTGCTTTTAAAGCGCCAGGGCCTGATGGTATCCAAGCTGTTTTGTATCATGAGTACTGGAGTGTAATCGGTGCTTCCATTTGTAAAATGGTTAAGGATTTCTTTGCTCGGCCTGCTGTGGTGGAGGACATAAATCAGACTAACATTGTTCTTATCCCGAAGATGGATAATCCTCAGACTATCATGGATTTTAGACCAATTTCTCTGTGCAATGTGAGCTATAAAATCATTACTAAAATTATCTCGCGCAGACTTCGTGCTTTAATGGGGAAGGTGGTTGGCCATCATCAGTGCAGTTTTATAGCTGGGAGACAGGGTTGTGATAATATTATCATCACTCAGGAGATTATTCATGCCATGAAGAATAGAGTGGGAGGTAATGGTTGGATGGTTGTTAAAGTTGATTTAGAGAAAGCTTATGATCGTCTTGAGTGGCCTTTTATTCGGGATACTCTTATGGCGGTTGGAATTGACAATAGTTTGTGTGAAGCAATTATGGCTTGTATTACTACTCCCTCTTTTCAGATCTTATGGAATGGGGAACCAACTACGACGTTCAGAGCTACAAGAGGTATACGGCAGGGTGATCCAATTTCTCCATATATTTTTACTTTGTGCATGGAACGTCTTAGTCACATCATTCAGGATGCTATAGAAGATGGCGTTTGGACTCCAATTCGGCTAAGCAGAGGTGGCCCTCCACTTTCTCATTTATTCTTTGCCGATGATCTCATTCTGTTTGGAGAAGCAACGGAGTACCAAGCTCAGGGGATGGTGAGTTGTATACAGAGGTTTTGTGCAGTGTCTGGGCAAAAAATGAATAGGAGTAAATCCAAGGTTTGCTTCTCCAAGAATGTGCACTTCTCCAGAGCTTTGGCCCTTAGTCAAAGTTTGGGTGTTGGTCTGACGGGTGATTTGGGCAAATATCTGGGTATCCCACTTATTCATAAAAGAGCTTCTAGGGTTACCTTTCTGCCTATTCTGGATAAAGCCAAGAAGAGGATGTCAGGGTGGAAGAGAGGCTGCCTTAGTTTAGCCGGACGGGCTACTCTCATTAAAGCTGTGTTATCTGCGCTACCTACGTATCATATGCAAACAATGTTACTCCCAAAAAGCATTTTGGAAGATCTTGAAAAGGTAAGTAGGAGCTTCTTATGGGGTGAAAATGAGGAAGAGAAAAAGATCCACTTGATGGCATGGAATAATATTACGAAAGACAAGAAGGAAGGGGGTCTGGGAATAAAGAACCTGGGAAAACAAAATGAAGCTTTGTTGATGAAGTTGTGTTGGCAACTTGTGAATAATAAAGATACTTTATGGGTGCGCCTCCTCAGAGACAAGTATAAATGTGGTGACAGCCTCATACCTAAGGTGCAAAATAAACAAGGATCATCGATGACGTGGCGAGGGATTTGTAAAGTTTGGGATAAGTTTCAGAAGGGGATAGGTGTTAAAATTGGCAATGGCTTGGCTACATCCTTTTGGTGTGATAATTGGTCAGAGATAAATAGACCCCTTATGGATCTTATTCCTGGTTATGAAGGATTTATTGATAGGGACGAAAAGGTAGCTGATTTTGTCACGCCGAGGGGTGAGTGGAATAAAGAAAGATTGGATAGGTGGTTTCATCCTCAGGTGGTTGATCGAATGATGCTTGCTCACCCTCCCTGTGAGGAGAGAAGAGAGGATAAAGTCTACTGGAAACCTTCATCTAATGGTCTCTTTTCTGTTAGTTCTGCATATCATTTCCTTTTTGCAGGTATTCATCAGCAGGTGGAGCCTTTATGGAGATCCCTATGGAAATGGGCAGTTCCGGAGAAGATCAAGTCTTTCATGTGGCTGGTTGCACACGATCGGGCACACACGGCGCAGTTGCGTCAGAGGCGTGGATTATGTGAAAACAGTAAATGTCCGTTCGACTGTGAGCTCGCGGAGGATTCAATGCACTTACTTAGAGATTGTATCAATGCAAAGGAGCGGTGGATCTCTATTGTTAAACCTGATCTGTGGCTGGCGTTTTCTACGCTACAAGGGAAGGAGTGGATATATTGGAATCTGAAGCATGAAGCGGGTAGGGAGTTCACCAAGAAAGTTCCGTGGTCTACCTTGTTTGGGTATGTTTGTTGGGATATTTGGGTGACTCGCTGTCGGAAGCTATTTGGTGAGGAAGAAGACTTGGCCAACTCTGATGCACTTTCAAGCGTTTTTCGGGCCAGTTGGGACCAGGATCTCATTTCTCATTGTCACTTCTACAATCAGAGAGGGCATTCTGATGGAGGGGGCAGATTGCGACACACAGGCTTTGTTAATCTGGAAGTTGATGGATCTGTTTTGGTATCGGGTCAGAGTGGTTGTGGTGGTGTTATTCTTGAGGAGGATGGATCATGGATCTGTGGATTCATATCCAAGCTTACTACAGTTCCTCCGACAATAGCAGAGATTATTGGAGTTATTCAAGGGCTACAGATATGTTGGAATAAAGGGTACAGGAAGATCCTTGTAAGCACGGATTCTATTGAAGCGGTTAATATGATGTCAAGAGGATGTCACTTGTCTCATCCTTTTTCTGATATAATAGTAGATGCTAAGCTTTGGCTATGTAAAGAGTGGCAGGTTCTTGTTAACCATATCCCGAGGGAGGAGAATACCTTGGCTGACCATTTAGCAAAATCTTCCCATAGTCTGGTAGAGAATTTTGTTCTCCTTCATCAACCACCACCTTCCTATTTTGGAGGCGGTGGCTGATAAAAGGAATGTTTTTATTTCGTCTTGTTTTAGGTTTCTGTGTTGTATTGCTTATTAGCAGTTATTGAATTCCAGTGTTTATTCAAAAAAAAAAAAATTAAATTGCTTCCATGGGGTCGAAGTGATATTTTTCCATTAAAAAGGCACATATTCCAAAAATATATTAAAATAATAGAGAGTGAGAAGAATGATGAGACCCACAGTACAAAAAGTAAAAGAAGTTAACCAAAGTTGACGGTATTGCTATATATGGTATTAAAAAAATTGATTATTTCTACTTTTACACCCAAAAATTATTAGGGAAAATCTCAAAAAAATACATTGGAAATTGCAAAAGGACAATTCAATACACTGAAAATGGGAAAGGACAGATCAGTCGGGTGTCAGACGGGCAGAGGAATCTGGGATTTTGAAATCTCGGCGAAATGACAAAAATGCCCTTTCGCCCACCCTCACTTCACTTTGGAATAACAACACGGTCTTCTTAATTAACAACTCGGGACTTCTACATTAACAACTCCATTTTCTTCTTTCATAATTAATAAGTTTCATGGCTAAGAACAACATCTATCTCTTTATTAACAACACCGTATTCTAGATTAACAAATCTATTTTTTTCTTTTACAATTAACAAGTTGAAGGGCCAATAACAATTCCTTTATCTTTATTAACAACATCGTATTCTACATTAACAACTCCACTTTTTTCTTGCACAGTTGATAAGTTTCAGGGCCACCAACAATACCTATCTCTTTATTAACAACACCGTATTTTATATTAACAACTCTATTTTTTTCTTTCATAACTAACAAATTTAAGGGCCAATAACAACTCCTTTATCTTTATTAACAACACCGTATTTTACATTAACAACTCCACTTTTTTCTTTCACAGTTGATAAGTTTCAAGGCCACCAACAATACCTATCTCTTTATTAACAACACCATATTCTATATTAACAACTCTATTTTCTTATTTCATAATCAACAAATTTAAGGGCCAATAATGACTCCTTTATCCTTATTAACAACACCGTATTCTATATTAACAACTTCACTTTTTCTTTCATAGTTAATAAGTACGGACTCTTTGGGGGATTTTGATGTTGTTAATGTATAATATGAAGTTGTTAATTAAGAGAACCGTGTTGTTATTCCGAGAGAGGGCAGGAACCGACCTGAAGGGCATTTTTGTCATTTCGCCGAGATTTCAATATCCCATATTCCTTTGCTCGTCTGACATCCGACCGATGTGTCATTTCCCATTTTCAGTGTATTGAATTATCCTTTTGCAATTTCTAATATATTTTTTTAGAATTTTCCCAAATTATTGATTGTGTTGGATGCTCACATGAAGATAGTTCTTTACTAAATTTGCATGTTAACCCTATAAATAATCTAAGTTCAAGATATTATATAGATAATTCATCACTGGCCATTGATTGAAGTTTGCAAATGTTTAAAAATAAATTAGGGATTTGATATAATGAAGGAAAAGTTAGTAAATAAAATATATTTTAATATAACTTTTAATTAAAAAATATTTTTTTTAAAATTTTTTTAGAATATTCTTAACATAGTCAATTAACTGGTTAAAATTAATTGATATTTTTAAAATAAAAAGAGAAATTATTGTAAATATGGTAAAAGAGAACGGTGATCTGAGTATTTTATGTTTTTTTTTTTAAAAAAAAAGTGAATTCGGGCTCGTAGTCAAATGTATTATTCACCATTCACTTTTGAGTTTGAGATCTTTTAGTCATAGATTCGAATCTGATCCCACCGGATCGGAGGACCCGGCTTCGTTGCCACCTGACTATTAGAGTCGGGAATTCGGGCCGAGCCCGTTAAGGGCCGGGCCTGTGATTTAGAGGCTGAAAATGAAATCGGGCCTAAAAGGGCCGGCTCTGTAGGGCCGCAAGCCCTGTAGGGCCAGCCCTGAAGCCCTGCGGGCCGGCCCTTTTAGGCCCGTTTAATATTTTTTTAAAATAAATTAATAAATATAATATCATTATATCAAATTATCAATATAAGAGACACCTAAGTTTCTAATAGAGTATTAATAACAGGTAAACACTTATTAATTGGTTTGATTTATTTTATTTTCTACAATGTTTTATTCATTTAAACTTAAAAAAAAAAGACTAATTTGGACATTAGATGATTATTTTAACTAAAAATTTATGAGTTTTAAAAATAATGTATACCAATTTAAAGCAAAATAATAAATAAATTGCAAAAATTTTTTTTTAAAAAAATTTTGAATTAAAATGAGTTTAAGCCCGAGCCCATGAAGGGCCAGCCCTGTAAGACCGCTGGCTTCAAAAATATGGTACTTTTTAGGAAATGGGCCTAAACGGGCCGGTCCATTTAAGCCCGAACCCATGAAGGGCCGACCCGTTTTCCCAACTCTACTGACTATAGCCTACAAAGATCATTAATTAGTCATGGAGTACGTATCTCAGTGCGGGAAACGAGAGATTGACAGATACCTTTTAAGGAAACAAACCTTGGGGAAGCAACTCGCTTTCTTTTGAATTCCGGGGCAATCATTGTCCATATGATATGATGTTACAAGCGCGATCGAATGAGTGACCTCCCACTTAAAAATAGCTCTTATGATACTAGTCTAAAAGTATTTTAGTTAAACCAACTTTATTTTATTTGGTTAGAAGTGCTTTTTATGGAGAAAGTCCAATATATTCCATGAAAAATAATAATTAATACATAGGAATTCTTCGCCAAACATGTCAATAGCAACAGTGATGCAAGAGTTTATAAAACAATAAAAAGTTGCATTAAACTGCTCAATTAAAAAGACCTGTCTAAAAATGAAATGAGGAAGAAAGACACTAATATTCTGATAGATGCAATTGGTAGACTGAATTTTTGCACCATTTGACGGTAGGAATAACTTCTTTAAGCACATCACCCATCTCTTGTTTCGGTCTGTTAGAGAAAAAAGGAGATTGTAGTATCTATGACAGCAGCTGGAAGGCAAAGAAGAGCAACTTATCTGTATCAGTTACGCAGGTTAATTTAATTCGTCTTGTACTCTATCATATATGAAGTAGATATATGAGAGAGAGTTTTGTACCGGAAAATATAAAAACTGATTTAAAAGGTGATTTTCCTTAAAACCTAAGCATGCAGTAGATTATATAATACATCCCTAAATTTGCGAGGTTGTACAAATGTTGTTTTTGATTTTTCAGACTTAATAATAAATTTCTAAAACATGTAAACCTATGTATATAACCTCCAACTATTTTTTATAGTTTGTTTAAACTGTATTTTTGCATGTATATAATTCTCTTAAGCTTTGTGCCATATATAAATAATTTTTTATATCTAAGCTATTTATAGATAAATAATAGTAATGAACAAAACTAAAATTATGGAGTTATCCACATAAATATAAAAATTCAAGAAGGTTTATTTTAAAATTTTAAAGATTAGCAAGATTATTTACACATTGATTTTAAAGTTTTATGTTTCTTTGGTTCTATTCATAAGTCATTTCCAACCCGTTTAGCCGAAATTAAGAAAAACTTTAAACCTTATTAATTATGCATTAAAATTTAAATCCTTTATAACTTTACCTCATTTAATATCCATTATACATATGAAAACAAATTCAATATAACAATAAATTGAAGTTAAAATTGTACTAACATTCTTATAAAAGTATTTAATAGTAATCCATATGTTTTATAAATAAAACCAAAATAAACTATCTCCTTTTACCTATATATATATATATATAAAATAAATCTAGAGCAGTACTTCCTCCGTCCTTTTTATAAAAGTCCAAAATTTGAACTACCTTAATCCTTTTTATAAGAGTCAGGCAAGAGTTATATGAACCTTTAATGAGTTTTTTCATTTTTACCCTTCATTAGTTATATTTATTACATTAATTAAAAGTTTAATGATACTTATATTTACTCTATTTCTCTCTCTTACTTGTTTCTTTATAGATAAAGGTGCCAATCTGTACCTTTTTTTTGCCCAAATCATTATGTACTTTATTGTAAGTCACTTGTATAGTAAATGACAACTCATTTTAATAAGAAACCACATTTTTTGAATTTTTAAAATTCAAACGTATTTTCTTATCTTTTTCCTTATAATTTAATCATGATGGCGCATTTTAAAAGCAAGTGTTTGGTGGGAGAAGGAGTGTCTTTATTGATTTTCTTCTCCATTTACTCTCCATTGAATATATCTACCAATAGATCAACTTTCAATGGTTAAGATTTATCATGATATATTTTTATTATAATAATATTCTTTAATATTATCAAATATCAACCATTAAAAATTGATCTAATGATAAATATATTCAATGGAGGGTAAATAGAGAGAAAAATCAATAGAAACACCCCCTCTCTCCCCTGTTTGGTGGGGGTATGGCCGTATATGACTCCTGGTGGCTCCTTTTATACTTTGTTCACACTCTGCCTTTTCTCGGCTCTAACATCATTTCTTCTCCTAAACCCAAAGCTTCCATTTTTTTCCCACACTCTCATGGAGCACAACCCCTCTTCTCTCCATCATCATCCGGTGAGTGTATTTATTTTAATTATATATATATCAGAATAAATAATCTCGTTTTCTCCTTGTTTGGGGCTAATCAATTCTGGTTCTCATCCAGGAAATGTATGATCAATATGTCTTCAATCAGATGCATTCACCCTCTTTCGATGACGATGACGTTTTCGGCGACACATTTCATCAAACAGGTGGCAGTCTCTGTTCTCAAGGAGAATCATCAGATCAAATCTCCTCCTCCACCGTTGCCGCCGCCGACAACAATGGCTTCCCTGGCAGCAGCCTATTCTTCAACAACAACCCGAAGCAACCCGCAGCTTCAGCCTTCACTCTGTCCTTTGATAACTCCACCATTATGCCCATCACCAACTCGTCGCCACCAGGACGAACCAGATCCACTCGTAACACTCAACCCAGAAACAAGTCCAGATCCTCCTCTGATGTTCTTCATCACGTTATGGCCGAGAGGAAGAGAAGACAAGACCTCACTCAAAAGTTCATCGCACTCGCCGCCACCATCCCCGGCTTGAAGAAGGTCGATGTCTCACCGATCTCCGATCTGTGAACTTTCTTGTGTTTATAACATATACATAAAAAGTGGTATCATTTTGATGTGTGTAGATGGACAAGGCGACTGTACTTTGTGAGGCGATCGATTACGTGAAGCGACTTCAAGAGAGAGTTAGAGAGTTAGAGAGTGTTGAAGAGAAGAGGAAGAGAAATGGAGGAGGAGGAGGAACGGCGGTGAAGAGAGAGAAGAATTCGACGGAGTTGTGTTGGTGTCGTCGGAGAGCACAGGAAGCTGTTCTTGTTGAACTTCCGGAAATGGAAGCGAACGTGTCGGATAATCAAGTTCTGATTCGGATTCACTGTGAGAGACGAAGCAATATGATGCTGAAAGTGACGGAGATTCTTGAATATGTTCATCTCTCTGTCTTGAGCTGTAGCTCTCTGGCTTTTGGAAACTCTGCTTTTAGCATCACCATTGTTGCTCAGGTAGTGCACGCACACTCCTTCAGCTTTAATCATTACCAACACTTTCATTTACCTATATAAGTTGATGTTGCGAGGGTTTTATAATTTAAAGAATCTCTGACTCCTAATAGATTAGTTTTATTGAGATTTGGCTCTCGCTTTAAACCTGCGTTCATAATAAATGTAATAATACTAAGGGAGAGGCTACCATGGATATTTGGAACCACTTTTGGTGATAAATGTAATAACATTCATGCAGAGAGCTACCCATAGAGATTTGAAACCACTTTTGGTGCCCATGAGCTCAAGTGGAAAAAAATATTAGTTAAGAGATTATATTTATTTTAGACTCTCTATCTCTTAAAATAATTTGTTTAAAAAAATAAAAAATACAAAAATTAAGTTTGGAACATCCAAATCTCACATGGACGATCCAGATGAGATGAACTCATTTGGATAGACACCAAAACTGATTCTAGAAAGTTTTATGATAAGTAAGAGACTGAGTGAAATGTTATAGCGTGAAACCACTAGGATGTTGGCTCTGAGTGCATTGTCATAAGTGTTACGTTTGAAAGCTATCACAAGTGTGGAGGAGTTTATAAGATCAACAGTCTCGCCCTTTGTAGTTGTGTTCATAACGGTTGATTGTTTGCTGAATTTGTCTTATTATTGTTGCAGATGAAGGAGAAATACAACATGAAGGTGAATGATTTAATAAAGTATTTGAGGCAACATCTGTTCAAATCCCATGATGTTCGGTAGCGATTGGTGTTAGGGGATCAAAATTATTGTAGTTAAAGGTGTATATGGTTGGTGTTGATTGTGGAAAAGTGTCCCACATCGGTGGGATCTCTTTGGTTGAGGGAGGATTTGTAGTATAAAAGGGAGCCCCCTCCTCCCTTTCTCTTCACCCCTCAACTTGCCTATTTTCTTCTATAAGGCATTTTGTATTTCCTCTTCTCTTATAGAATTTCACTTGTAAATTATTTAGAGTGAAATTAGATTCTGGTATTTCCCTTATTGGAGTCCTATTTATTATTTATTAGCTGTTATTTGATATAGTAGTTGTGATTTATTATATTATTAAATTACGTCTAGAGACTTTGTTTCTAGTTTGTGATTTTTTAGTATAATTGGTTACGCTCTATATATCTCGCTTCCGCAACAATTGGTATCAGAGCCAAGGTTCTGTCTGAGTATGCTCTGTGGTTGCAGTGTAATCTGAACTTCCACATCAGAAAAGAATTACTTTGGGCTTTTGAATTGACAGCTATTAAATAGTATTTGAAGCAGAAATGGCGGACAAGAAGATTGAAGAAACCACATCAAATGTCGACAACTCGTCGTTGACATCTTCACTTATGGCAAGAATTGTGTCAAATGCGAAGGTTGCAGTTGAAATATTTGACGGATCTGGACATTTTGGGATGTGGCAGAGCGAAGTTTTTGATGCCCTTTTGCAACAATCACTAGACTTTGCTATTGAAGAGAGAAAACCAGATAGCATGGGGGAGGAAGATTGGAGGAGGATCAATCGTGTTGCTTGTGGTACCATTCGATCGTTCCTTTCAAGAGAACAGAAGTATCCATACACAAAGGAAACTTCTGGATATAAACTGTGGAAGGCACTGGAGGACAAATTTTTGAAGAAAAACACTCAGAATAAACTTCATATGAAGAAAAGACTGTTTCGTTTCACCTATGTACCTGGTACCACAATGAATGATCATATTACCAGCTTCAATAAGTTGGTAACAGATTTGCAGAATCTGGACGTGACTTTTGAAGATGAAGATCTGGCCTTGATGTTGTTGGGATCACTTCCTGATGAGTACGAGCACCTGGAGACTACTCTACTTCATGGCAAAGAGGAGGTATCTCTTAGAGACGTTTGTTCTGCGCTGTACAGCTATGAACAAAGAAATAAAGAGAAACAAAGAAGTGGAGAAGCAGAGGCACTAGTCACAAGAGGACGTACTGAAAATCAGTCGAGATCAAGGAAAGGGAGATCCAAATCGAGGTCCAAACCCGGTAAAGATGAATGTGCCTTTTGTCGAGAAAAAGGCCACTGGAAGAAGGATTGTCCGAAATTGAAGAACAAATCCAAACACAACAATGAGAAGGCTGCTATGGATTCAAATGTAGCTGACTGTGATGATGAAAATTCAGATTTTTCACTATCTACAACGACGTCGTCAAAATCGTCAGGCGTTTGGTTGTTAGACTCAGCTTGCAGCCATCATATGTGTCCCGACCGAGACTGGTTCACTGATTTCCAAGAAGGAGGATGTGGAGTTGTCCACACAGCAGACAACACTTCACTTACCGCATATGGCATTGGTTCAATTCGTTTGAGGAACCATGATGGATCGATCAGAACATTGACTGATGTTCGATATGTACCGGATTTGAAGAAAAATCTCATTTCTGTGGGAACTCTGGATTCAAAGGGATTCAAAATCACCATAGAAAGTGGAGTAATGAAGATACTTTCTGGTGCATTGGTGGTAATGAAGGGTATACGGAAGAACAATAACACGTACCACTATCAAAGTAGTACGGTTATTGGAACAGCAGCAGTGACATCCAGTGATGAGAAGGAAGTAGAAGCGACGAGGTTGTGGCATATGTTCTTGGGACATGCTGGAGGTAAATCCTTAAAAACTCTATCAGATCAAGGGTTGTTAAAAGGATTAAAGCATTGCAGTTTGGATTTTTGTGAGCACTGTGTAAAGGGGAAGCAGACAAGGGTTAAGTTCGGAACAGCTATTCATAATACAAAAGGTATTTTGGATTATGTTCACTCTGATGTTTGGGGTCCTTCCAAAACACCGTCATTGGGAGGAAAGCATTATTTTGTAACCTTTGTTGATGATTTTTCCCGAAGAGTCTGGGTGTATACAATGAAGACCAAGAATGAAGTGTTGGGAATCTTTCTCAAATGGAAGGTGATGATAGAAACACAAACAGGCAGGAGGATCAAATGTCTTCGTACAGATAACGGAGGAGAATACAGAAATGATCCTTTCCAGAAGATTTGTGAGGAAGATGGCATCGTCAGACATTTCACAGTCAGGCATACACCACAACAAAATGGAGTGGCAGAACGCATGAACCGGACTTTGCTGGGAAGGTTCGGTGTATGTTGTCCA
Organism: Inga laurina; assembly: GCA_963855925.1. Classification (NCBI taxonomy): domain Eukaryota; kingdom Viridiplantae; phylum Streptophyta; class Magnoliopsida; order Fabales; family Fabaceae; genus Inga; species Inga laurina. Next base: position 14,276,855 of record OY979711.1, read on the forward strand.
ATGCTGGCTTGGGCAAAGAATTTTGGGCTGAGGCAATTACATATGTGAGCCACCTCATTAATCGTCTACCATCTTCTGCTACTGGTGGTAAGACACCATTGGAACAATGGTATGAAAAACCTGCTACAGATTATGATTCTTTACATATATTTGGCTCAATTGCATATTACCATGTGAAAGAATCAAAATTGGATCCGAGAGCAAAGAAAGCCATTTTTTTGGGAATCACTTCTGGAGTCAAAGGATATCGTTTATGGTGTCCAGAGACAAAGAAGATTGTATTCAGTAGGGATGTTACCTTTAATGAATCTACCATGGTGAGAAAGGTAGCAGCTGAAGATACCAAGCAAGGTAATGGTGTTTCAAAGCAGGTGGAGTTTGAAGGAAAGTTGATTTTCCCAGTACAAGGTGCAGACGGGAAAACAAAAGAAGACTTTCCTGTAGCAGATGAAGAGCCAGTTGAAAGGGAGGTTTCAACTCATGAACCTCAACAGCAACGTGAATCAATAGCAACCAGCAAGCCAAAACGAACAATAAGAAAGCCTACTCGTTTTGAAGACATGGTGGCTTGTGCAACCTCAATTGCAGCTGATGATATTCCTTCAACTTACAAGTGGGCTATCCAGAGCTCAGAGAAGGATAAGTGGAGGAATGCCATGAATGAAGAAATGCAGTCCCTTCATCAGAACGGTACGTGGAAATTGGCCAAACTCCCGAAGGGTAAGAAAGCAATTGGTTGCAAATGGGTATATGCAAAGAAAGAAGGATTTCCTAACCAAGGTGATGTACGCTACAAAGCAAGATTGGTAGCTAAAGGCTATGCTCAGAAGGAGGAAATTGATTACAATGAGGTATTTTCTCCAGTTGTTAAACATTCCTCTATTAGAATTTTGTTGGCTTTGGTAGCACAGTTGGATTTAAAACTAGTTCAAATGGATGTTAAAACTGCATTTCTAAATGGAGACTTGGAAGAGGAAATCTATATGACTCAGCCGGAAGGATTCAAAGTTGCTGGAAAAGAGAATATGGTGTGTAAACTTGAAAAATCGTTATACGGATTGAAACAATCTTCGAGACAATGGTATAAACGATTTGACAAGTTTATGTTGCGGCATAAGTACAAACGAAGCAGATACGATCATTGTGTTTATTTGCGAAAGCTTGAAGATGGATCCTTTATATATCTCCTCTTATATGTTGATGATATGTTGATAGCTTCGAAAAATCAGGCAGAAATCGAGAAGCTGAAGGTTCAACTAAAAGGGGAATTTGAGATGAAGGACTTAGGAGAGGCAAAGAAGATTCTCGGCATGGAGATAACAAGAGATAGACAATCAAAGAAACTCTTTTTATCTCAGAAGGAGTATTTGAAGAGAGTGCTAAATCGATTTGGTATGGATGAGAGAACGAAGCCGGTTAGCACTCCACTTGCCCCTCCTCATTTTAAGCTTAATGCTGATATGTCGCCAAAGGATGAAGATGAACGAGAATATATGTCAAGGGTACCATACGCAAATGCTGTTGGTAGCTTGATGTATGCAATGGTTTGTACGAGACCTGACATTTCACAAGCTGTTGGAGTTGTGAGTAGGTATATGCATGATCCAGGAAAGGAGCATTGGCAAGCTGTGAAATGGATTCTATGGTATATATGTAATACTGTGGATGTTGGTTTGGTTTTTGAGCAGGAAGATGACCGATCTTTAGTTGGGTATTGTGACTCAGATTTTACAGGTGATTTGGACAAACGAAGATCAACTACTGGTTACGTGTTTACTCTTGCAAAGGCACCAGTTAGTTGGAAGTCGACTTTGCAGTCAACAGTTGCTCTGTCTACCACAGAGGCAGAGTACATGGCAATTACAAAGGCTGTGAAGGAGGCAATTTGGCTTCAAGGATTGCTAGGAGAACTTGGTATTGGTCAAGAAGACATCATAGTATTTTGTGATAGCCAAAGTGCTATTCAATTAGCAAAGAACCAAGTTTACCATGCAAGGACGAAGCACATTGATGTTCGATATCACTTCGTACGAGAAATTTTAGAAGAAGGTGGAGTCATGATACAGAAGATATGGACGAGCGAGAATCCTGCTGATATGCTGACACAGGTGGTGACCTCTGTCAAATTTCAACATTGTTGAACATTGATTGTTGAATTGTAAATAGAATTAGGAATGTGGGAATTTTTCCAAGGTGGAGATTTGTTGATTGTGGAAAAGAGTCCCACATCGGTGGGATCTCTTTGGTTGAGGGAGGATTTGTAGTATAAAAGGGAGCCCCCTCCTCCCTTTCTCTTTACCCCTCAACTTGCCTATTTTCTTCTATAAGGCATTTTGTATTTCCTCTTCTCTTATAGAATTTCACTTGTAAATTATTTAGAGTGAAATTAGATTCTGATATTTCCCTTATTGGAGTCCTATTTATTATTTATTAGCTGTTATTTGATATAGTAGTTGTGATTTATTATATTATTAAATTACGTCTAGAGACTTTGTTTCTAGTTTGTGATTTTTTAGTATAATTGGTTACGCTCTATATATCTCGCTTCCGCAACAGTTGGGACTTTGTGTAGCTTTATGTTTTGTTTTGTTTTTTTGGCAGCCCATCTATTATCCAGAGTTTCACCCTGACTAAGTCGGATCCGACCTGTGTCTCACACCTGACATGGTGGGTGAGTCTCCTAACGGAGGTTTTCTACATTCACCAGGTCTTAAATCTAAGACCTTATTTAAACAGAACCGAACCACTTACCGCTCGAACTAACCCCGTTGGTATGTTCTGTTTATTTTGAGTCATCAAAGTGAATCATTGGTGCATGGTAATTGTCAGACTTGGCTTTGAGTGATTTCACGTACAGGGATGAGTTTACGATTTACTAACTGGAAAGCACCTAATATGAGATGGCGTAAATTATGCAGACTAATAATTTTGATTTCCCCCTAACTTTTAATAAAATAATTCAAGGATTATTTGAAGTAGGGAAAATTAATTTTTTGGTCCCTATAGTTTTAATTAGGTTATAACTCAGTCTCTATATTTTGACCCGGTACAACTTAGTCTTTTTAATTTTGACTTGGTTATAATTCAGTCCCAAAAAACAAAGAAAAGCATCCATTTGGTTCTTATAAATATAAGAAAGCAGTAAAGCATGCATTCATTACATTAGACATGCTCTTTCCAACAACAAATATTAGGTTTATTAAACTAATTTGAGGAATTAAAAAATTTACTTTCTCCGTTCTTTATTATAATATCCAAATAATTAAATTGTGTATTGTGTAATTTAAGAAAACTTATAAAACTAGTTGAAATATGCACATATTTATAAGTGGACAAATAAGAGAGAATAATAATAAGGAAAAAAATGATGAAAGAAAACTTATAAGAAAAATTATTGCTACCTCCGTTACTAACTATAAGCTTTAAATTTGTGAATAAGCTTGTCCCAAAATGGAAGCCTCATTTTAGAAGAAAAGTCAAAGCATTTATTGAATTTTTTCTAATTTTACCCTTTAAATGTATTTATTGTATTTATTATCTCTCTCACTTATCCTCTTTACAAATAAGGGCATAGTTGGAAAAAATACATATTTATTGCTTTGAACTATTTTTAATTATTTTTTTTATAAACACAAAATAATTTATTTAAATTTTATATTTAGATACGGAGGCAGTATTAATTAAGGCTAAAAGTAGTAAAAATGCATTTAGTACTTAAACAATCTAAAAGAAAGGAAGGGAGCAAGGTAATTAAACTCGGACCGGTCAGTGAATTGGTCGGGGTACTGGGTCAAGGGTCAGTGGGTCAAACCGGAGCTAAACTGGGACTAAACCGGTGAAAAATAGAATATTTTAGGCTTATAATATGAAATTCTAAAGGAAAATTTTTTTTTAAAAAATAAGATTTAAAAATAAAAAAGTTGACCCGGACTGGTTTAGTGCCCGGGTCGCCGGTTTCCGGTCCGGTCCGAGTTAGAGAACCTGGGAAGGGAGTAGCTAAATTGATTTTTTTTTTTTTTTTGTAGGCCTAAGGTATCCCTTTCCATACATCTAAGTGCCAAAAGTATTTGGCTTCATGATTAGTTAAATTGATTGTTTAGTATTAGTATGTACTCCCTCCTATTTTTTTTTTATAAGAGTCTAAAATTTGAATTTGTTTTATTCTTTTTATAAGAATTTGATAGACGATGTTTCAACATTTAATGAGTTTTTTTTTTTCATTTGTGCCCATAATTAATTATATATATTGCATTAATTAAAGGGTTGGTGATATTTATGTTTAGTATATTTCTCTCCTTTATTTGTCCCTTATAAATAAAAGCATGCTTGGAAAAAGTTTATTTTAACTTTTAAGATATACTTATTATTTTTTAACTAATTTTAACCATTTTTTTAAACCCATAATTTAGTTATCAGAGTCTTATAAATAAGACTGGAGGGAGTAAAATGTATGTAACATTTTTCTTTAAATAACCCTTTTTAATTAAAACAGGAAATGGAAGAGAAAATAGAGTGCGAAAAAATTAATAAAGATAATATGTAGAAAATATTAAAACCAACATCTCATTATATAGGATAAATATGTAAATTAGACCTTAAAGTAAGCTCCCCCGCATATTTGCCTAATTGATTTGTTTTTTTCTTCTTTTTTTGGGTAAAACCACATGGATGCTTTTTATTTGAGTCAAAGAAAACACAATTATTGATGTTCCTTTTATTTTTTGTTTTTATTTTATAAAATTTGTTCTCACGCAAATATATACCAACGCCAAACTCGAGCTTAGGACTTCCCCACACATGACAGGTATGGGACAGCTTGTTGGATGAGGATTCTCATTTTTATCTTCCGATCGGCTTATATCTTAAAGCTAGGGTAAGAACATGTTAGAGAATCTTCTTCTTGTTTTTTTTAAGTCATCCATCATTAGAAAATATTTTGTTTGGTAGCATTCAGTCCTAAATTAATTTTTATTACACTCAACGCCTTAAAATATATTTTTTTGTGGCATCCAACATCTAACAACTATCATCTAGAAATATTTTCTTAATAGCATCTAATATCCTAAGTGGTAAAAAAATATTTATCATTGGTGGATGACTTTTTTTCAAAAAAAAAAAAAAAAAGCTTTCCTAACTTATTTTTACTTAAGAAGTATTTAGTTTAGAGGAAAAGATAGGAACCGATGAAAAAGGTCAATGAGAGAATTCAAATGGCAGTTGAATATTTTATAAAAACGCTAAATCGGGAGACTTGATTCGGAATCCCCCACCCACAAGCTGCCACGAAGGAGTGGGTGATTGACTTTTCCTGCAAAAAATTCAATAACTTTTTAATTAAGTGTTTGTAATTTTTTTTAGGGTTAATGTCAACTTTAATTCTTAAATTTTAAACTAATGGTCTTGGCTCTCCGTAGGAGTACAATTATTTAGGTTTTTATTGAGTTATACGGATTAATGTCTTAAACAAAATAAAATTTGAAGAATCAAAACTTATGGTTTGAAATTTGAGAGATCAAAATCAGAAAGAGAGCAAACTTGAGAGACCAATAATCATATTAACCCTTTTTTATTATTTGTTGCTTATAATTTTAATAATTATTATAATTATTAGTTTCTATATTTATAATTTATATCTTATTAATTTATAGGGGAAATGTGGTTCATAGTGAATGGTGTGGCTCTTACTCGGTAATCGGTATATATCTATATTAATTTTTTTACATGGGTCTAAATAAAAATAAAATAAACCATATTATAAATTATATATATAAAGAGCCAGTTATAAGCATTATAGAGTACTTTTTCATTTGTCGTTGATAATAAATAAGTTTTATTTCTTACAAAATCTTTTTATTTATAGTTTATGGTAATTAACATGCCGTTTAGTCAGCATTTACTTTTTTTCCAATTAGTAAATTATGGGTATAGGGGCTAATGCCTATAGCCAAGAAAAACGTAAAGACCTAATAATAAAAAAATTATAGCAACTTAACAAAAAATTAAGTAACATTTTAACTTAAAAAATATCACACGAGTTCAATCCCATAAGCTTACCAGGGATTCTCGGGTTGAGGGAGACATTCTAAACGCCGTCCTTATGAAATGAGTTTCATTGTTTTTGATAATATATATTTTGTCTGTCTAGATTAGAGGTAGAAGATGCATTTCCAGCATAATTTATTATATATGAGATACGTTTGTAAAGTAAGCTTTGTCTCAACTTACATAAACGTGCTTTTCCACCACTAACTCAAACATGCTCTTAGTTGGTGGTGCGAATTTATATGTTACTTGCTCCTCCTTCCTGTTCTTAGTTAGGTGCTTAATTTAAAATATTAAAAAAAATTAGTTAAATTATTTATTTGTAAAAAAAATTATATTATTTTTCTTAGACCGTCCTCTTTAATTATTATTTGCATTGAAACTGTCTTTTAATAAAAAATCTCCAACTATATGCTCCCAATAGGTATAATTTGAGAAAAAGTTTTAAATTTAGTAGACAATATGAATTGAGATACTCATTCTGTTCTTAATATAAAACATATTTACCTAATTTAATTAGATTAATAAAGTTGGTTGAGTTTGTTAATATGACATGTATTTTCTAAAATGCATTAGTTATCTTCTTTAATTCCCTTATTTCCTCTCCTACTTGATTATGATTGAAGAATCATCAATAGGGATAAATTGAAAAAAAAAAACTAAAAAATATAAAAATTATGTCTTATATTAAAAACAAATATCAATTTCTCAAACGCCTTATATTAAGAACCGAATGAGTATTATATTTAGAATAAAGATAAACCTTATAATTGTAAAAAGAACTTAAACTAAACCTTAATAGCTCCCATATTTAGAACAAAGGGAGTGTTTCACAAACATGGTCATTTTGAATCTTGATCATCAATTAAAAGTGTTAAAAATTGAAGGTGGAAAAGTTTAATAAAACAACACTTGGTCGAGATTAAAAAACTTGATGGCAATGGAGAATTTTGCATGTCCGCGGACAAGACTGTGGTGAGGTTACAGCAAGTACTTCCTCAAGCGGAACGACCCTTGATTGGCCTACTCAGCTAAGTATATTTTTTAATTTTATACCAATATCCTTTTTTTTAGGGAAAATGACACCAAGTTCATAATTAAGAGCAATAATATTAGAAAAATCTTTCAGCTTATTAATGACAAGTGAAAGAGCAATCATTAATAAGTGAAAGAACTATTATTATAAGTTTTAAGACTTTTCTGATATTATTTTTTTTAATTGAGATCTTAATATCATTTTTCCGTTTTTTTAAAATCTTTAAATTTTGTTCTGTTAGCACCATTAGCATTTAAAACTTTGTTCGCACCGTTGGCATATGCATAGGCGTTAACGGTGCTAACAAATCAAAGATAAAAAATTGAGAGAGGAAAAATGTATAAGTAATAAAATAAAAATTTTAAAAAATATATGTACTCACAAAATGATTTTTTATACATGTATGTGTATAAATATATATATATATATATATATATATATATATATATATATATATATATATATATATATATATATATGTTAGTAAGTCAATATTATTCATTAAACTATATGGGCTTCAGTCTAATTATTTATATATTACCTACGTTCCTTAATAAAAAATCAATTTGACTAATTTGAGCCTAGTGGAAAAATTACTTTTAAAATCTGTTAAAAAAGATATTTTAGACTGATTCTGGATCCGATCTTGATACAGCCAGTCTTAAAAGTCTGTTACTTTTTAGACCGGTTATAGAACCGGTCTTAAAAAAAGTTTTAAGACCGGTTATTATAAAACCGGTCTAAAAATAAATATTTTTTAAACTGGTTATTAAAGGAACCAGTCTAAAAGGTTCAAATTTTAAACCGATTTTCTGAAAAACCGGTCTAAAAAGTTGAAATTTTAAGACCGATTTTCTACAAAACCAGTCTTAAAGTAATACTTTTAAGATCGATTTTGAAGTAAACCAGTCTTAAATGTACTTTTTAGACTAGTTTTGGAGAGAACCGATCTTAAAAGTAGTTTTTTTTTTAAATTTTCGTTTAAAACATTTACCCAGCAAACCATTTCCCCTGTTAAAAAATTTTACTCAGCAAGCAGCAGCCAGTTCAATAATATTCAAATAAATCTTCTTCTTTTACAGATTATAACTAACATCTTAATGACATGCGAGAGACTCAAAACTCATTGGAACATATTAAAACTCAACTCCTTTGTGCTTAAACAGTGCTGGCCAAAACAGAAGCAAGGAAAACAACCATGAATAATAAACTCACAATCATAGACATAATCATAATGTAAGGGAAGTTATTTATAGTACAAAAGATCATAGCTTGCATTTTAAAAACCCCCTTCTTGTTCGTGTCAAAAACATCAACACCTTCATCCCACAATTTTTTCAAGTCTTCTATTAAGGGTTCCACGTAAACATCTATGTTATTTTCAGGTTGTTTTGGTCCCAAAATCAACATAGATAACATGATGTACTTTCGTTTCATGCATAACAGAGGAGATAAGTTGTAAATTACCAACAGAATAGGCCATGAACTATGTATATTGCTCAGACTATCAAAAGGATTCATGTCATCCATGCTAAGCCCAAGCCTAAGGTTCCTAGGCTCTTCATCGAAGGCAGGAAATAATTGATCGATTTTCTTCTATTGAGAAGAATCAGCCGGATGTCGAAGCTTTCCATCGGATATCCTCTCATCCATATGCCATCTCAAATTTCTTGCATTGTTTTCATTAGCAAGCAAGCGCTTGAATCTTGGTATGATTGGAATGTACCACAATACTTTTGGAAGAGCGTTATTTGATTTGTATCTCGGGGTTTCACATATCAAACACTATTGTTCCTCTTCATGCTCTTTTCTATACAATATATAATCATTAGGGTATGCATGGATCTTTTTATACTTCATCCCTAGTGGACACAATATTTTCTTAGCATCATAGTATTGAGAAGGCAACACATTATCATCCGGAAGTAGGGGTGGGAACAGGCCAGGCGGCCTGTCAGGGGCCTGCCGCCTGGCCTGTTCCGGGCCTGTCCAGGCCTGGCCTTTCAGGCAAAAAGGCCAGGCCAAGGCCTGTATGAAAGCCTGATTTATTTATCAGGCGAGGCTAAGGCCTGTTAGTAGGCCTATTAAGCCTATCAGGCCGGCCTGTTAAAAAAATTAAGGGTATAAGTGTAATTTAAAAAAACACCAACGTTCAATTTTTTCTCACCGACAGTCTATTTCTTTAAAATTTCAATCTTCACACTTTGGGCAAAAAAAAAATCTTCACGCAACAATCAAGCCGACAGATTGCACAACGCACAAAAGCTCAATCATAACACAAGCACTAAAAAAAGCTCCAATCACAGCGGGTCCCATGGTCACATGGTCAAACATACCTCACAACACAAATCAGATCATCCGTTCATCTTTCGAGAAAAAAAAAAGATCATCATTTCTTCACATTCACATAACACCTTACAAAGTTACGCTACTCCCCTTGTTCTCACCTACGTCTTCACAGAATCACAATTCACAGGTCACGCACAGATTTCCTCGTCATCTGTCTCACTTCAGCTCTCCATCAGTTTCTCATTTGATCGTGATCTTCTTCTCAGATCTTCGACGGAAGACATAGCTTCTCAGTTCTCGACGCATTTCTCTGTTCTCTGTTAGCTACTCAATTCTCTGTCACGCCAACGCCTTCTCTGAATCCGACACGGAATCCTTATCCCTTCTTAGTTGATGCTTTGAGTTCAGGTTTAAATTATCCCATTTTAAACATTTATCTTTTAAACTCAGTTCACACAGTTTATTCTTTAGCCTGCTTTATATTCAATTATAAAGTGGATATTTATCGTTCAAATTCGATTTATTCATTTCTCTTGTTGATTTAATCGTTTAAATTTTTTCCAAGATCTATCGTTTAAACTCTTTTGATTTATTTATGTCATCTTCGTTTGAAAGTGAAACTATGTCATCTAGCTCAGTTGTACGCAATGCTGTTGAGGTCTGTGAACAAGCACCAACAGATTCAAGTTATACATATTATTTGTTAAATTATTTTATACTCTAATACTATACATTTGATTATTTTTTTAGGTCTTTGAAGGAGAAGAAGAAATTATGTTGAAGATTTGATGTGAAGATGAGAAAATCCAGTGGCTTTATATTTGATTTCATATTTTATGATGTATATTGGATTATTAGTGTAATTAGGCCTGTTTTTGGCATGATTGTCAAGAAACCTATTGTGCGGCCTATGGCATATAAGCCTATTTAAAATATTTTAAAGTTATAAGCCCCTTAACAGGCCTCAGGCCAGGCTAGGCCTTTGTAAAGGCCAGACTTAGGCCTAAAAAATGGCCTCTTTCAGGCCACAAGCCAAGATCAGGCCATCCTGATACAAAACGGGCCTGGCCTGTTAAGGCAAAAGCCTAGCCTGGCCTGGCCTATTCCCACCCCTATTCGGAAGCATGTCCTTAAAAGCCTCAAGCGTTTCTGTAAAACTTTTATCGCTCCATCCATATCGTGCTTTCAAGCTTACCAATTTCAATACTGCTTTCAACAATTGGTATTTTTTACACCTCGGGTACAATGGCATCCCAGCATCACTATACATAATACCATATGCATGTGATTGCTCAAAAGGCTCTTCTCCTACATCACGAATAATATCCTCTATCTGATCATCCGTATCCATGTAATTATCATCAAAGTTCACTTCCCCCTGTTGAGATGAACTTGGCATTTCTAATTTTTCACCATGCCATACCCACACTGTATAACTTTTACAAAATCCTTCACAAATTAAATATGTATATATATCTCCAGTACTTAGTCGCTTCTCGTTCAAACATACTACACAAGGGCAATAAAACTTCCCACTACCATTATTGGCATTTCTACTAGTGAAGTCTAAAAAATCCCTCACCCCATTATCATATTCAACACTCATTTGTTTAGCGTTTATCCAACTATGATTCATATATATCTCAACACTTCTAGCACCCTATATCCAACAACAAAAGGATAGACAAAAAAACAATAACAATAGAGTTTTAGAGATTTCAACGAAATTAACAGACAACATTTGAAACCAATATTGTTTTAACAAACCAATAACACTGACAATAATCAAACAATCGCACTAAATTAAAATAGAACATAGAGTGGTATTACACCGAGCCAAATATCACAGGGATGTAATTAAAAGTCAGAACATATATCTAACAAGAATGTGCATATTTAATTTTTTTCTAGATTACGTTTAAGTGCTCAAAGCAACAACAAGAAATTTTTTTTCATAGAACATTATTAATTATTGAACAACGTACAACTAAATAACAGATCGAACGCTAACCTGATTGAAGACCGAGGAGTGAGCTTCAACCCAAAGTCACGGTGGCGTCGACTGAGATTAAAATGAAGTCCTCAAATTCACAGCACTGACAAAGGGAAGTCAAGGCATAGGAGAATGGTCACTGCGGAGAATAGAGGTGGTGGCGGAGAAGACTGATGATAATCAAAGAACAACGACGACGAACACAGCAACGACAACGGTAATGATGGAGGAGAGTTGAGCAAATGAGGGACGGGACACCATATATAATGAGTTCAGAACAAGCACAAACAGAGCTCACAGAGAAATGACGAAAAGAGAAGAAAGGGTTAACAGAGCGTGTGATTTGGGCGTGGGAGTAAAAATACGGGCAAAAAATCTTACCTTTTAGACCGATTTTCAATAAAAATTGATCTTAAAAGAATAAAATTTCAAATTTAAGACCGATTTGTACAAAAACCGGTCTTAACTGTAAAACATTTAAGACCGGTTTACATAAAAACTGGTCTTAAATGTTAAAACATATTCAATCTTAAAAGTTTAACATTTTAAGACCGGTTTTATTTATAACCTGTCTAAATAAATTTTTTAAGACCGGTTTTTTTTAGAACCTGTCTTAGAAGTTTAATATAATTACAGAATTGCTACCGCACAAATTTTTAAGACCTTATCCACCAAAATCGGTCTAAATGTGGCAGTCTAAAAATGGATTTTTCCACTAGTGTGAGGAGTATAAGGAAATTAAGTAAATTACTTTAAAGTATTTATATTTGTCATTTTTTTAAATTAATTTGTGACTTATAAATTTATATATAATTTGATGATACATATAAGTATTTCATAGAGACAATATAACATATGCTATAATTAAGTAATTTATCAACCTCTTTAATCTCCTCAAATTAGTCAATTATATTAAACACCCAGGTAGTATTGATTTTGTAGTGTATAATACGTACACCTATTATTTATATCTTTTATTTAGTTTGAATTTAACATAATTATTTGCTTAGTGATATTTTTTTTACCTCGGTTTAGTAATTATATAGTCAGCACATATGCTCTTTTAACATTTTAATAAGTTTTGAGCAAAAAAAAAAAACATTTTAATAAGTTTGTAGACTTATTGAATTCATACGCCTTTTCTTTTAAATTGTTATTTCATATATTTTTCCATTTCTATATTGGTTAAATTTCTAATTTAATATTTTTAAATACATTCATTTGAACTTACTTTAATTAAAAATTATGCACAAATTTCAAATGAAAAAACTAATTACATTTTTGTTGAATTAAAAGTTAATGACTAAAAACAAATAATCATTTGATTTTAACGAATAGCTCATGCTAGCACCAACTGATTTAGAAACTACTTATGTCCCGTTTGGTATAAAGGATGTGAGGCTTTGGAAGTAGAATTGGGGCAGGAACTCACCTTTAGGCCTATTTGGTGGGTTGGAACCGATTTCCATAGAAGTGCCAGTTCCATCGAAATTGAGAACTGGCACTTCCCACCTCCCCCCATGGGAACTGGTTATAGTTCTATGGAACCCAAACATTGGACCATTTTGCCCCTGAAAAATCTGGTGAAACAACTAAGGCAAAGTTCGTGAGGGCGGCGACGGCGATGGTGACAACAACAAACAGTGAGGATGACGACAGATGGCAAGGACTATTGTGGGTGGCGATTCTCACTCCAGATCTGGTTTTTGATTTTGAAAAGGCACCAAATCAATCTTGAGAACATGATAGCGAAACCATGACCTTTGCCTTTCGATTTTTCTATCGGCGAGAACATGCAGGCTTGCATATCTGAGACCATGAGCAAACAAGGTCTAAGGCCCCTCCCTCTTCACAAATGAGGTCGCCCTTCTTCGTTGCCATGCTTCACAACGGAGCTATGAGATATGAGGCCCCTCCCCTCTGTCACCCCTCCCCTTCAATCGTTTTCAACCTTCGTCGCCCTTGTCACACCGTTACTTATTTTGACTTGCAGGGGAATATTAATGCATGGTTCCGTGAGCAACACAAGAATAGCATAATTTTACTAATAATATGTGCATGATTACATAAATCCCCATAGGGGTTTGTGCATGATAGTTACCATCAATGTAATCGCACAGGGCTACTTGGGGTGTCTAAATCGTCCCAATGAAACGGAGACATCCTCTCATCTTTGTTCCACCACTGCAATCCTCTTGTGTAGTTCTCTTCTCTGATATCTGCGTACCTTCTGTATTCATATGTCTAAATTGTTGGTAGGGGAGGGTGAGATTTGGGAGAATCTCATAGGTAACAGTACCAATATGCATGTAGGATAAGTGCTTAATGAATGGCATGCTTGCATTACAAAAACCCGTACTCACACAATAACATATCTGCGTGTTCGATGTTTCAAGCAACATATTTATGGTCATAGCATAAATAGAAATAGAGCTTCAATCATTCATATATGTTTCACATAATCAAGTAAAGCAATAGCATGCATCAATACACAAGTACAAATATCCAACACACGCAGGAGAGGTAAGTTTCCTACCTTAATTGCCCTTCCTTGATCATTGAAGAGGCTCCTTAAATTTCATGCCGTAGCTTAGGCTATCAATCAAGTCCTAAAATATCAAACGTACAGGAATTGGGTTAAAACCCATTCATGTACCATTTTAGGCACTTCCATAGTGTTTATAGTGGTTATATTAGCCTATGATGAAAATTTACCAAAATGCCCCTGAGACCTTAACCTGGCCCCGTCGTACTCGGTCCGACTGTACTTTTCTTGAAATTTTGACTAGGGTTATTCTGACATATTTTTCTCCAAGGAATCCATTTTAGGACTTGAAATTACCAAATTCACTGTCAAAAGACAAGAATGCCCTTGGTAGCCCCACTTTAATGGTTTCAAGGGCGTTTTCGTAATTATACTTTTTCAGGTTTTTTCAAAAAAGTGACAAACTATAACACTACCTAATTTTCCCTCCTGAACTCAATGGAATCATGAAATCATTAAAAATCCAACTCTAAAGCCTATTTCTAGAACAGGACAAAATTCTCAATACTCCGGGTAAAATTGGGGTTTTCGAAATCTGACTCCGTAGACGTGTTCCTTTATACTCTTAACCACTTTATTAACTATTTAATTAGATTACAAATACCATTTGAACCAAATTTCAGCAGCACAATCCCTAGGCTAATTCACTTTCCAAATTTCAAATCAAAGACAATCCGACAAAATTTCATCGATTAAATTGTCCACAGCAGCCAGAATAATCAAATATTGAAGTTTCGGAAGTTACCTCTTCTTCCTTTTGGCTTTTCCTTCTTGTAGTTGAAGACCCTAACCCTTTAACATTGAAATTTCAGTTCAAATATTTTGAGTTTTCTTCTCTTTCTCTCTCTAAACTCTTCTCTCTCTATATTCAGCTGTAAAGTAACGGAAATGGCTGACGAAGGAAGGGAGATATTACTTTTATCACATTATGCTTATGTCATCCAAGACTTTGCTTATGTCATAATTCCCATTTTCGGATTTTCTGCCATAACTTTGAAAAATCATAACTAAATTTGTAAACCTTATATCGGAGCGATTCCAAAGGCTATAGAACCCTGTTGAGTCTAGTTTCGAAGAAAAATATAGAATTTTTCCAATTGAAAGCACAAAGTTCTCATAATTAATTTCTTTGAATGTTGTTTTAGAAACTTTCCAATTTTTTTTTGCCAACTTCAAAAATTCATAACTTTTTGCATATAGCTTCAAATGATTTATATGACCTATCAAATTAAAGCTTAGGATGTTTATTTTCATCCTGTAAAATTTCATAATTTTTTCTAATCATTTGGTCATACAAAATCATATGATAAGCTCACTGTCTTGCAACCAATCTCATTAAAATATTGTTCACTTTTCAATTTCAAATATTAAATTCCTATGGCCATGAATATTTACCATTTTATCCCCTTTAATACCTCAAAGATATAAAAAATATTAGGAAATAGATTTGGAACACCCGCTAAATCAGGGCTTAGTAGTCCACTTAATTCAAACTTATTCTTTAACTTCTAATTCTGAAATTCAAGGTATTACAACCCCCTCCTCGTTCAATCTTCTTCAACCTCCATCAACCCTTCCCCCTTCAACCTCCAAAGCTGCTTCTCTCAATCTTTGTTTGCTTTTTTGTTTGTGTATGTCTAAACATGTGTTTGGATTTAATTTCTATATTGTTTCAGATTGATTATTGGGTTTGGATGAGTGTTTTATGGTGGTTGAATCATCGCCGACAGTAGAAAATTCCTTTCCAGTGAATTTTGAGGTTGTCTATTGGTCATGACGGTGGGCGGAATTTTTTTTTTTAATTTTGTTGAAGGGTATTTAGATATTTTCACATTATAAATATATATTTTAATTAAAAATTATATTTCATTTTCACCTTCATACCAAACATACTTTAACCCCACTTCTACTTTAACTTCCACCTCCAATTTAATTCCAGTTTCCTATAAACTCTTCCATAGTATCAAAAGGGGCATTAATGTGTTGATTTCCTTAGTCATCCTCATTTCTCTATGAGCTTATTTATTCTTATGCATGTCCTATATACGTCTGTACTGTAATATCTTCTTTTTCCTATATACATGGATGGTTGTCTTATTAAAAAAAAAAAAATGAACCACTTGATGTGGGGATGGAATGTAAAATTAACTAATTTTGGGCAATTAAATTGGTACTTCTACTCTGGGAGAGTGTTCCTATATTTTAATTTTTTTTAAAACGACGTGACACACGGGGGAAGTGCTTTGGCTGCTTCTATACCTGTCATTTAATATAATTTTTAACAAATCATATACACGACGAGCTCCAGCTTAAAAATTAGAACAAATTATGTTTACTTTATTTTATACTGAAACAAATTTGCATGATGAGGACCAAGCATAAAAAATTTCCTATTAGTAAGAAGTTATGGGTTCATTCTCAAATAATTAAAGGACAAAACTTAGCAATAGGCCTTGATTCCAATGAAAGAGATTTTGGCCGCTTAAACACAATATTCGAGCTCAATTTCATGTGAATGCAGAAAACCCTTGTAAGAGAGTTATATTGAATTAGGCCTAACAATGCTTTAATGTAGTACCGTACTCCCTCTATCCCTATTTAAAAAGTCTTATTAAACGAATTGCACTATTCATGGAAATATTTAAAATTAGTTAAAGTAATAAACATTGGGAATTACGCTTGCTTTTCTAAATATGCTTTTATGTATAATTGAGTAAATGAGATAGAGCAACAATAATAAAAATGATGAAAGAAAGTGGGCAGAAAATTAAGCAAAGGTAATATTGGTTAAAATACATTCCATGCTCAGGCAACTGCAAAGAGGACCTTATAAATGGGGATGAATAAATTTGATTGCACGGATTAACTCATGTTAGTTGCATAAAAGCTACCCTATTAGTGGGAAGTTACCATTTGATCCCATTTATAATCTTTAATCGTTAATGTTTGCCCCTTAAAAAAATTGCATTATGAAATCATCAATATAATTCAAATTAATTAAAGAACAAAACTTCCCAAAAGGCGTTAGTCCTAACAAAAGGAGCCTTGACCACTTCACTGTGGCGTTTAAAGCTCTAAGTTCGCGAAAATGCATGAAAATCTTGGGAGTCTGGATCACAGATTTTAGAAATAATCTGTGGGTATGTGCTCTGTTAGATAAGCTAAATTATTAGTTATCCGTACAGGTCTTGAATCTAGACCACCCCTGAGTGCTATTATTGCTGAGATCGAGGAGGTGCTACTTGTCGAGGCAGAATTAAACAACATGCGTAGGGATACAATGAGATGTGCAAATTTTCTTCCAAGGGAGGGACATCAGGACAGCTTCGAGATAATTATGGTGCCAAACATACCAAATGGGTGTCTAGGCATATTCCTGGAGGATCAACAGCGCTTAAATCAATTAGATGTTTATTTGGAATAGGGATTGAAGTATTCAAAAACAGTTTTTTAATCGTGATCGATTTACAATATACAAGATAAGTATGTGAGAAAAGATTTGTCTCAATTTACGTAAATAAACTCTTTTGGAGATCCAAACATACCAAATAGGTGTCTAGGCATATACTTGGTGGATCAACAGCGCTTAGATCAATTAGATGTTTGTTTGGAATAGGGATTGGAGTATTAAAAAATAGCTTTTTAATCGTGATTTACAATATACAAGATAAATATGTGAGAGAAGGTTTGTCTCGACTTACGTAAATAAATTATTTTGGAGATCCCAAACAAACAATAAATCTTATTAGCATGAGCTGGATTGAAGGGGTGTCTCTGGGAAGTTCTCCTATATTTCTTTCATTTCAAGCTTTGACTTACCTTTATGTTAAAAAAAGACTTGAAAATAACCAAGTAAAAGAGCTGACAACAAGACTTGCGGGAAAAGCAACCGTCATATATAACAGAACATATGTGTGAGAGGGTAGAGATGAAGGACACGTGGAAAGCCAAGAATCGGAGGGTGGAGATAGGAGCTGCATGTGAAACGAGTGGGATATATAAAATGAGTTGTGAGTGAACGTGGGGATGGTTATTTTGCCGTCGACGTCGTCATCCAATGGTTTATAAACCAGATCTTACGCATCCGGCTTTCACCGCCCCACACACAAATCACTCTCCTTAAATTCTTCTTCTTTCATCATTGCTTACCCTCTTCTCTCTTAGTTATTGTCATTATTAATTAGTTAATCCCTTGTGATTATCTATCTAGCTACATGATTTGCAATGTTGATCCATGCTAGTGTATCACGCAACCTCCATCATCACCTTCTTCTTCTTTAATTAGGTTAAATCTGCCCTCGTCTCCATCCTGTTTCATATCTAATACTGTAACTGTGTGATACACTAGCACGGATCAATGTTCCGCGTCATGTTATTACCAACTAAATCCCCCCTCCCTCAATTTTTTTTTGGACACAACCTGTGTGTTCCGCATTTATATTTTTCTTTCGACTTGCTCAGGGGTTTCTTTTTTCAAGTTTAGAGCGAAAAAGAGTTTTCACCTCTCTCGATAAGTATGTTTGTTGGAATTTGAATTTTTGTTCTCCTCCTTCTGATAACAAGGTTGTTTATCCCTTCAACTGACAACTTGTTGGTGTATCTGTATTAATTATATAGCTGACATTTTTTTTAATAAGATATAGCTTACATTACATGCAGATTAGTTCGCCATCTAGGCACAAATATTAGGATTAATGTCAGGAACTAATTATGATCATTGTTTTTGTGGATGCTGCAGATTCTGGGAAATCCATCGTTTGACGACGTACAACTCAACAGTCTCCGCCAGCTCACGAGAGACTGGTACAATTTCCTTACACTAGAAAATGTTTTTGTTCTTTTTAACACATATATTGCGTGCGGGTGTGTTAATGATGAAGCTTGATACAAACAATTTTTGGGAGAACATATATTTGCATCTCGATGTTTGTGTTTTTTTAAAGCTATATTTGCAACTTGGTTCATGTTGTTGTCCACTAAGTGCTGCCTCTTGTAACTGGAAAAACATTATATATGAGATATGATGTCCTGAAAAAGTAACCTAATCAAGTCTCGTAAGGGATTGAGTTTTGGTCAAGGTTGTAAAATTCGGACTGGTCACTAGATCGGTCGGGGTACTGAGTCAAGGGTTAGTGAGTCAAATCGGAGCTAAACTGGAGCCTAATCGGTGAGAAATTGAATATTTCAGGCTTATTAATATGAAATTTAAAAAAATGATTTAAAAAAAAATCCTGGACCGGACCTGACAGTCCGATCCTGGTTGAAGAACCTGGGTTTTGGTGCTCATCACCCTTGACGAGCACCAAAATATGGACAGTTCAAATTTAGTTTTCTTCTTCTTTTTTCATTTTGTTTTAAAAAAAACTATTTTAATGTGTACAGATTCTAAAATAAAAACAACTTTTTGACTCATTAACAATCACATTTTTCCAAAAAATGATTTTTATTTAAAAATTTTAAATTTATAACGTTAAAACTGTATTTAGATTATATAGATATCTCACAACCACAATGAACACTAAGTATATTCATCATCGCGATGATCACTAAATAACAATAAGTAAACTGTATGTAATGACGGATTTTAATGCAAAAGATGACAATCAATTCATTCTGCTCACTTATGATTGAGGCTTTTTAATTATTATATTCGCTAATTAAGAATTCATACTAATTTTCCCTTTGTAATTTTCTGAGAGTAATGAATTCATTTTTTTTAACTAAAAATAGCAGCCCCATACACAAATCTCTTGAATGAGAGTAAATTTGGGGATCAAAAACTGTATGAACTCAAAGAAATGGGCGACCACCCCATTTTCTATCCAAAATTTCTCTCCACATATGAAGAGATTTGGAGAGGAAAACCGATTTTCCATCGGTACTCGCCACCCTGCGTCTCCCCTTGGCTTTCTTCAATCTCCATTTTCTGCATTCTCCATTTTTCTGCCATCCAGATATTATAAAATATCTTACTTCATTGTTCTCCACTTTATTTTTTAGGGTCCTTATATTATTATAATTTAAATATTACGTGTACTCATTATGTGTACGATAAAATATAAAATCAGCACCAGTTATGCAATCCAAATTCATAAAACTGACACTTCATATTTTGAGAAAATATATCTAGTCGCTTATATTATTAATTTTTTTGGTTTGTACCCTCGCTCTCTCCAAATATTTGTTTTTATAACATTTAATTATAAAAAATTATTCCCTATCATTTTACTGGTAGAAATGAACAATAAATCTTTAGCTAGGATATTATTTGATTAAAATAAAATAATAAGAAAATATGTCTTTACCAAATAATTTGATTTTAAACTATATGATTGTGTTAATATTAATATGATTTTTTTTAGATATATTTAATTTGATGTTAAGCCAGATATATTTTGATATAGGGACTAAAGGTATTTTATTTGTTTAGATATTTGCTCATTTTTTCCTTGATATATCCCTATTTTAATATTTCCTTATTTTAACATATATTTTTATATTTTTTCTATGAGATTTTGTCTTCATTATTGAGCTTAAATGTGATTATTATGATTAATTTGAGCGATGATATGCATGCTGATTCTAGTAATGGATCGAAGTAACGCTAGTGATAAATTGAACAACTCACACTACAAAAAAAATCACTTTCAGCGGCGATATTTGGCGGCGACTTTTAATGTCACTTTCAGCGGCGACTTTTAAGGTCGCCGCTGAAGGTGTCACTTTCAGCGGCGACATTAAAGTCGCCGCTGAAAGTCTTTTCCATATTTTTTTATTAATATTTTTTAAAAATAATATTTATAAAATTTAAATATTAATTATTAAATAATTCTATTTAAACTTAATTATTAAAATTATATTAATATTTATTAATATTATATTTATAATTTTTTATTAAAAATAATATTTATCATATTAAATTATTATTTATTAAGTAATTTTAATTAAAAAATTTTTAAATTTAAATATATCAATATTTTTTTCGTTTTTATTTAATTTTCCATTACTTTTAATAATATTATATTTAATTAATAATTAATTATATGTATATAATTAATTAATTATATGTATGTATGTTTATATATATGATAATATTATATATATAATAATATGTAATAATATGACATAGGTTCATTTCGGCACAACTGGTAGAGACTCGCGCGCTAAGGCATCGGCTCTCTGAGGTCGCGGGTTCGAACTGGAGGAGAGTCACATGGAGGAATTATGAGGAGGTGACACGTGGCAGCACAACGAGGCAACACGTGGCAGCATGGGGAAGCGACATGTGGTAGCACGGGAAGGAGACACGTGGCAATTATAAATTAAATTTTAAAAAAAAAATCAAATTTTTTTAATAAAAAAATTAATTTTTTGAATTTTTTTAAAAGAAAAATTAACACCTTCAGCGGCGACAAAAGTCGCCGCTGAAAGTATACTTTCAGTGGAGACAAAAATTGTCGCCGCTAAAACTTTCAGCGACAGTCGCATAGGCGGCGACAAAAATGTCGCCGCTGAAAGTCTTTCAGCGGCGACCTTTAGACTTTCAGCGGAGACTTTTGTCGCCGCTGAAAGTCTTTTTTTTTGTAGTGTCAAGATTATGTACATGCCCTGAGTACTATACGTATGTGGAATGCTTTTATGAAAACCATCAATTGATTGCTGAAATGCACAGGCAAAGGCTTAATTAAAGAAATGAAAAGCTCTACTATAGATCATGGTGCATCCTCCTCTGTTGAAAATGTTGATAATGACAAATATAAACATATGGAATGCATTGAACCTCCTTTGAGCACTACTGATAGTGCAAATTTTAAGCTATCTCCGCTTGCTTGAACGTAAATGATGATCATTCTAAGCATGACTTACCTTTAGGACTTAGTAATATGCATGATACGTATGTTGATGTTCAACCCATTAATTCTAGTAGAAGTGAAGTTATTGTTCATGTTGATGATTGTGCGTGTGATGTTGATGCTTCACTTAATGCATATGAGGATCGCTTCTCCTCTCTTCCTTCCATTCACTCTATTGATTTTGGTGTAGTGGGAATGACCATAGCCTAAAGAATCATTCTTCTATTAATTCTAATGAATTACATGGTAGTATCATAAGGGAAGATTCACATCTTTTGATTGAAAAATTCGTAAATAAAAATGCATCTTTCAATATGATTTTATCTTGTGATTTACCACCTCATTCAAAAAAGAAAAATGATTGCTTTAACTCTTTAGAAATCTCATGTGATAATAATTTGACAAATCCTTTCTTTCTTTCAGTCTTTTGCCTTCCACCTCTTACGATTGCCAAGATGACGTAGTGTGCCCCAACACTAAGTTTGATTCAGTACTTTTCCACTTTACAAACACAAAAAAAAATTTCAAAGTTTAAATTGATTTTTTGGCTCCTAATGATGGGAGTGCCATTGATTTTCTTGGTTGTGATAGTTACTTAGAGAGTTTAGCATCTAAAATGTCTTCACTTAAAATTTTTCCATGTTTATATTTTGGGATGGGATACTGTTGCTAATGTCAACACCCGTTTCTATTTCGATATTCAAAGAGTAATAAAGACATAATTCAATGCGCATACAGAAAAGTATAATTATACTAATAAAAATATTCGTTTACAATTCTGATATCGTTCGCTGACGGAAATAGAAAATACAGTGGAAGTTTTAATATTTACAAGTTTCACCAAAATGTCACAAAATAGACTAATTATGACCATGATCTTATCCTCTCCTTGAGACACGTGCCATTCACTTTCTGGTGTCTACATCTTTTCCCTTTGCCCCACTGGTACCCGTTGAGGTATTTATTTAAAAATAGGTGAGATTTCAAAGAATCCCCGTAGAGACATAATGACGTTCATAGAGAATGTGAAAAGTAAATATGTCATGTGCCAAGGTATGCACAAATTAATTAACAATATAAATATATAATCGTCATGTATACATGAGTAGGGCCACGCCTTACAATCTACACCGGTTGGACTTCTGCCAACTCCCAATGTAAGTGTACCTCTGCACTAACTGCCCCTCTCTAGGCAAATCATGTTGATTAATAAAGTGCATTTACAAAACAATGGCATCCACACAATCACATAACTTATGGCATAGTGTATGAAGGATAATGTCCCTACCTCAAAGCTATATAATCCTCTATTTAATAGTGTCTCGTAAAGCGTGTTATCCTGGCGTCCAACTCGGTCCTAAAATATTAAATGTACCATAAATAGGTCATAACCTATTCAAGTATCATTTTAGACTCTTCCATAGTGTTTATTGTGGTTATATTAGTCTATAGTGAAAATTTACAAAAATGCCCCCGAGAACCCGACTCGATGGCACGTTTTCCTAAAATTTTGACCAAAGCTATTTTGACTTATTTTCGCCCAAGGAATCCATTTCCGGGTTTGAAATCACCAAATTCAGTGTCAAATTATAAAAATACCCTTGACAGCTTCTATTTAGGGATTTCAATGGCGTTTTCATAATTATGCTTTTTCGGCCTCTATCGAAAAAAATGCCCAACTGTAACCCCACCTATTTTTGCCCACTAAGTCCAATGGAACCATTTATTTCATGAAAATCCAACTCCTAATACCAGTTCTGGTCTGGCCAAAAATATGAAAAAAAAATATAAAAATGGAGCTTTGTATTTTAGCTTCCAAAACTTGTACTTTTTCACCTCTAATCCCTTATTAACTTACTTAAGCACATCTTAACCACGATTCAAAGAAATTTGGGCAGCATAACCCCTTAGGATTAGGACTTTCCAAATTTACAAACTCAACAAAATAACCAAATTTAACCATAATCATCAACAACAGCCACATACTAGCATAATTTTAGGATTTGTGAAGTTACCTTCTGGAGTTTTTTTCCTCTCTCTAGGAGTCCTCCTCTCTCTCTCTCTCTCTCTCTCTCTCTCTCTGAGCTCAAGATTTGCTTGCTAAACCTTGGAGTTTATGGAAAGGAAGAGATTAGAGAAGAGTTTTATGGAAGATTAGAAGAAGAAACCTTAAAAAATCATAACTTACCTTAGTTTTTCTCTTTTTCCTTCTCTCTAAAGCATGAAGCTTCTCAAGCTCTCTCTCTCTCTCTCTCTCTCTCTCTCTCTCTCTCTCTCTCTTCTTTCTTTGGCTTTGAACGAAAATGGCAAGGAAAGATGAAAGAAGTGGCTTCATAAATTATCTCACCTTTTCTCTTCATTTAATAAATGGTGGTAATTTGGTTTATGACATCACTTTAGTACTTATGCCTTATCTCCTTCAAACTTATGTCATAGAGTCCAATTAAGTTTGAACCAATTTCTTCTCCTTTCCTTCTAGCCCATCACGCATAAAGGGTCCTTAAGAAACCAAATGGACTTTCTTTCCATTTGTCTTAAGCTTCTTGGTCCAAGAAACATTATCTTAAGGTATTAACTCATGTGCTCATATTGAAGAATCATTGTTTATTCCTCTTAGCTTAGATTAATGACAATTGGCATATCTTGATCTCAACAATTGTTTTTCCCTTCAATTTCCATAAGCTAGGTGAAATTATCAAGGAAAAAGGGAAATAAGAATTGTTCCAACATTTTCTATAGTTCCTTTAATTGTTTTATGCACAAGTTCCTCCCAATTCCAAAAATCTTCATTTATTCCCTCAAGAATATTCAATTTATACATTTTTATTTATTTTCCTTGATTAATTGAAATTAACTCCAATTAATTGGAAAATAATTAATCTTGGGCTAAATTGGCAAAATTATGATTTTGTTATCCCCTTTGTAATTTAATTCAATTTTTGAATTAATTTGCTCATTTCCTTATGAATATGAATATTTCAAAATTCACAAGATCCAAATTCATGAATATTCACCATTTTATTGAATTATTTAAATAATTACAATATATTTTTTGTGAATAAAATTTGGGGTGTTACAGTTAGCTTGTCATCCTCTTTACAGGCACATAATTAGAAAGGTACTTAGAGGAGCCACCCTCTACCTTACATTCTTGAGCTTTTTCCAATTGACCTAGAACCACCACCATCGAGGAAGATCAAAGAAGAAGAAGAGAGCACATTGAAGAAATTGATGTTTCTCATCCGGGATGAGAACTTCTCCTACAAGAGCTTTTGGAGGTTTAAGCTCAAGGTTGTCTCTTTCCTTACTTGTTTTCTTCTTACATTATATTAAAACTTGAGCTTAACTGATTTAATTAAGAGAATAATTATGGGGGAGAGATATTCCTAGCAGTAAAAGTAGGATTAATAGTTTAGATTAGTTTTTCAATTCAATAAAACGCCCTATGTTTCCATGGTTCTCTTGTCATATGTCATACTTCTCACTTTTGCATTCGAGATTGGTTAGATTATTGCATTATCTTCCACACTATTTAACCCTAACAGTCATCTTCTCTCTTTCCAAATGAAGATTGACAAGTTGTGCTCCAATTTCAAATTGGACTTCACAACTTTCCGCTTCATATGGGAGTTAGCTTAAGGTAATGGTGTGATTTGAATACATTGAGGACAATGTATTGAGTAAGTGTGGGGGAGATTTTGGATTGATTGATGATAATTGTGCAAATTTTGAAAATTTTCAATTTGAATAAAAATAATCAATTTGAATGATATTTTTCTCTTATTTTTTAGACTGTTGTGCTCCTATTATATTAGGTACTTGTAGAGATTATCCCAATCCATTTTGTGCAATTATAAATCTTTTATATTTGTTGTTGATTGTTATGTGTTGACTAGTAATGGTGGCATGGAGGATGACGTGGATTATTAAGAATAATCTGGAATAATAATTTGTTGACTAAGCAAAGAAAGTTCATCTCCACCTAACTCTTTATCTCCATCTCATCATTTTATCTCCACCTAGCCCTTCCCCTCCTCTCGCTCTCTCTTCTGAAAGAAGTGATGAGGTGGAAATTAATCTTCCTTATCCAGTTAGCAAATTATTATTCTAAGTTGGAGAAATACTTACATATTTCAAGAGTATCACATCATTTGAACTCACTACTACAAAAAACACATGTTGTAGTGTTTAATTTAAAGAATATTATGGCCATTGGGAAGCGACATAACTTCCAACGCCATTAAATCAAATTACGATGCTTCTTGAATATATGAAAACATCATAGCTTGATTATTTATTTGTTTTAAAAAAAATATAAAGCTGTGGAGCTTTTATGTAGAAGTGCCATTGGAAGTTGGCACTTCTCTAGGGAAGCGCCATTGGAAGTCATCCAATGGCACTTTCTTATGAAGCACCATAAGAATTCTTTTTTTATTAAAAAAATTGCATAATTGTTTCCTTTTCCTAGTAAAACCTTCTGTGTTTACCGTCCAAATCTACAGCAATTTACAAATACAAACCACAACAAAATGAAATAACTCAAAATAAAAAACTAATTCATAAAATCTAGTAAATATATTTAATTATAACAATTGTAATATACAACGAATTTTAAGTGAATAAACAAGACAAGAATAGGCAAGAAACAACCTACATACCTAAATATTAGCTAATTGTCTGACCATATATTCACACCATGCCTCAATAATTTTATCCACTTGTTGGTTAGTTAACTAGGCAATCTTCATTATACTATATAAATAATCATGCACACAATGAATTAAAATCACTAAAAATCAATTAGCTTAGACACTTGTCAATTAAATTTAAAACGTACAGACTTAAGCTTTTGTATATATAAAAAAAAAGACTTACAAGCTAGGGAACTTCTGTAGGAGGCTGAGACAAGAATGAAAAAAAAAATACGTGAGAGACCAAGCTTTGTACTGCAACAGAAGCTTCTATTTGCCGTCGTCAAAGAGAGGAGAGAGTGCGGACAATGGATAAGGAAAGGTGGTGGAACAATAGAGTAGGGACCGAAGGGATATAAGATGGTGGACCAATCGAGTTCTGGGAAATGGAGAGCTGAAGGGCGCGTAAGAAGACGATAATGGCGGGCTTGTGAAATTTTTTAAAGTAACTTGTATGGCACCAAACAAGGCATATGGATTCCCTTGATTTTTTTTAAACAAAGGGAAGCTTTGGCGCTTGCACAGCAAGCACCATTGCTTCCCTTTATTTTTTTAAAAAAATTGGGAGATAAGGAAGCTTTAGCACTTACAGTGCAAGCACCATTACTTCCCTTGATTTTTTTTAACATAAAGGAAAGTGTTGGCAATAGATGATTCCACGTCTCAATCTTTACGAAAAACAAAAGGAAGAAAAGAAGCTAGCTTAAAAATAGTGGACACTTTAAGTTTCAAACCCACAATGACATAGTAAAATAAAGTCAACTTTTGTAAACTCAAATACTAACATTTTTTCTTGGTGATGTTTAACCAAAATGCTATAATAGCCTGGTTTACAAAACTTGGATACATAATAATGAGGGACAAAAACTCAAATAAGCCTCAGCAAAAGCAGATAAAGATGAACATATCACCCAGTATATATCACACCATCTTTTATATTTTATTTATTATGTAAAATTATTTTTTTAACAAAAAAATACTTACTATGGCGCTTCCTATAGGAAGTGTGATTTAAAAAAAATTATCATTTCTTATGGAAGTGCATTTTAAAGGAAAAAAAACCTCTTATAACATACAGAAGTGATAGGAGCTATTAAAATCCCCTTGTATGGCGCTTGTCTGGCAAGGGGAGTAATTTTTTTTATCTTTTGTATAATCCCTTGTATGGTGCTTCCCCAGGCAAGCTCCATACAAGATGTCAGGCAGCTATGGCGCCTCCTTAGTCAAGCGCCATAGCTGCCATATGTATTTGTTTTTAAAAAAAATAGAAATTTCATTCGGCGCTTTTTTGAAGAAGTGTCATAAGATTAGCGTCACTAAATCCCTATTTTGCAGTAGTGACTCCGTCCAATGAAAACATAATAAATAATATCATTTTCATCCTAAATGGCTGATGACTTATCTGAAAAAATTTAAATTTTATCTTGATTTTAAGAAAAAATATCTTAATTTTAAAAAAAAAAATAAAACAAAAATGATCTGAGTTGTTATGTTTTCATTAAACAGAGTCTAGATGATGTGATACTCCTAAAGTATGTCAATATTTCTCTTCAAGTTGTTTCTTGATCATCCACGGCATCCTCAATGTCATCATTTTCAATCAAAAAATTTAAACAAACAGTTAACTAATGGTTAATATGTATTTTTACACTTATATTGAAAGTTTAAAGTTATTTTTGGCCCCTAAAAAACATTTGTGTTGGGTGCACTATTGAAAAAGTCTCGTGTATTTTTGCACCTTAACCCTTAAGAAAATGGGAAAATTTCATTAAGACCCCATGGGTATGACATAATTTCAGTCAACCCCCAAGACATTTTGAAACTTCACTGCACCTCTAAGGGTCAAAATGAAATTAAGTTTTGTGGGTGAAAAGAGAATTATGCTCTTTTTTATTTTTTTTAGAAGAGCATTTACAAGACAAATAAAAATATTTACAAGATATATAAAGACATTTACAAAATAAATAAAGGGATTTGAAAGAACTTAGGAAATGAAAAATATTTTGACCATTTACATGACAAATATAGGAATTCACAAAACAAATATGGGCATTTAAAGACAAATAAAGACATTTATAAGATAAATAAAAGAATTCAAAAGAACTTAAAAAATTAAAAACATTTTAGCCATTTCGAGATAAATATGAAAATTCACAATATAAATATGGCCATTTACAAGATAAATAAGACAATTTACAAGATAAATAATATAAAGGCATCATTGTCTTTTTACTTCAAAACTTAATTTCATTTTAACCCACAAGGATGCAGTGAAGTTTCAGAAATTTTAGTGGTCGAATGAAATTATGTCACATCTTTGGGGGCTAACTGCAATTCTCCGTAAAAGAATTAAGCAAACAGTTAATTAACAGTTAATATGTTTTTTTTCATATATTTTGAAAATTCATAGTTATTTTTGCCCCTTAAAAAATATTTGGTGTTGGTCGCATTTTTTTTTTTAAAAAAATCTCATATATATTTTTATATCTTAACCCTTAAAGTTATTACTTCTTTTAATCCTAAATGTTGGAGATGGTTAGGTAATTGGTTTTGATTCTAAATATAATTACCAAATCCAGGTTGATTCTCACATTTATCTTTCTTCCAACTTACCCCATTGATAGTGTCTCATCAATAATCAAGTACAACAATAATTCAAACTCGCCAATGATGAAGGAGGCAGGCAACGCTTGATTGGGTGTGATGCAGAACAGCAGAGTCAGAATTTCAACTCGATGCTCTTCATTATGGTTTTGTTAGGAAAAAATTGTGATTTTTAATGCCACTGTTTTGTTTATAAATATTACATATAAGTAACATAAAATGATTGGGTCAAGTTTGTTTGGAAGAATTAATTTACCTACTCAAATTAATTCAGTAGCATTTATTTTTATCTAGACCAATATCTATCCAGATAGAGACACTTAAGGCATATTTGGATTAGATATTGCGATTTATGAGGTAAGTATTTAAAGGAGTTTTGTGTCGACTTACAGATAAAAAATTCTAAAATCTTGATTTTATTATTTTCCAAACATGCACTTAATTAGATGACTGTGAAAGATTCCAATAATAAAATTCTTGATTGGGGAATGGTGATAGAAACATTCAATTCAAATGTTTGGTTTCTGGAAAGAGTAAAGTGAATGCAGTGTTAAATGGGAAGAAAACAGAAGAGTAAATTCAGGTATGAGAGTTGACCTAAAAAAATTCAGGTATGAGTCAACTCAGTTGGCGAAGGAAAGATCCATGTAATCTGATCGGTATTGTAGTACAAAATGGGGAAATGGGGGATCAGAGTTCAAATTCATTGATATTCATGGGTGAGCACGAGGCCAAAATAGGCAACCAATCAGCACGTGGCTACAACTATGAGGCTGTGTTATACTCCCTCTGGTTAATTTTATAAATAATTTTTTTATAGGGTTAATCCCCTTTATAAAAAATTTTCATTTTTTGTTTAGAAATATAATTTTTTTTATTTTATCCTTATTAAATATTCATTCTTTCTCATATCTTATATTCATTATCTCTCATACTTTTTAGTTATTCTTTCTCTTATACTCTTTTCATAAATAAGGGCATATATGAAAAAAAAACACATGACATTTTTGACACATGTTATTAACTATAAATTCATTTTATGTAATAAGAGAAAAATTATTTATAAATAACGAGAGAAGGGAATAGTACGATAGTTTAGGCACTGCGGGCTGGCTGGGCTATGTATATCATGACATATGTACCTATTTCAGTGTTTCCAGGCAATAATGGCTTGACATCTTTCTTTCTTATTTTGGATAATATTCTTTTCAATAAAATATGGAAAAAAATGGAAACTTAATGTATAATACCTTATGCTTTCATTTATTTTTTAAACAGGTCTTTATCAAGGTTTTCAGTTCCGGACCTAACCGGCGAGTTAGGATCGGAAACAGATCAACTGGTCCAGTTTAGTGAATCAGTTTGGGTCAAACTTTTTATTTTTTTAAAAAAAAATATATTTGTTTTAATTTTTCCTTTAGAATTTCATATTAATAATTCTAAAATCTTTAATTTCTCACCAGTTTAGTCCTGAGTTAGCTTTGATTTGACTCCAGTTTAACTCACTAACCCTTGATCCAATACCCCTACCGGTTCAGTGACTGATCCGGATTTAATTACCTTGATTCTTATCATTCTTTTGTTTCAGCTAAAATTATTCTTTTTAGGGGTATTTTTTGGATGGGATGGAATTTGGAAACCCAATTCCTGGTCCCATCCCAAAGAAGGACTTAGGAAGAGAAATCAGTCTTAATTACATCTCAAAAATTTCCCATCTAGATTGGGATTGAGATTTCCCGAAATTTTTTGCATCTGTTAGGAAAAGATTAGTGCAAAATAATAACAAATCAATGAGAATTTGAGACTATAAACCAGAACCATGGTTACCGCTATTGTCATGACCATGTTGTATGGGTCTATCCTCTCCAAGGATTAAATAGCAGAATAAAGCAAGGTTCGTCTTTAGATGACAGAAGCAAACTTGGAGCAATCAACCAAATACATTGATAAAACCCAATCGCCTTAGCTTTGCGCTAACTAATAATTAATTTGAGTTGAAAATATATATAGAAAGCTAGGTACTTTTTTAATATATAATATAAAGGGAATTAAAGAATATGATTAGTTTGTTTCCGAAAAAGATTATTGGGAAAATTGCATTTAGGTTTTGGGCAAGAGAAAATATGATAAAATGGTCCCTTAAAATCTTTAAATTGTATTTAAGTCCCGTAGGAATTTTTTTGCAATAAATTCTGTTCCAGGAAAAATTATTGGGAAAATTGCATATAGGTTTTAAATAAGAGAAAATATGACAAAATGGTCCCTTAAAATCTCAAAATTGTATTTAAGTCCCGTGGGCTTTGTTGTAATAAACTATGTTTCAGAAAAAAAAAATTACTAGGAAAATTGCATTTAGGTTTCAAACAAGAGAAAATACAACAAAATGATACATTAAAATCTCAAAATAGTATTCAAGTCCCGTGGGACTTTTTTACAATAAATTTCAATTCCACTGATAAGTTCATGGTCATCCACTGGTAAGTGCCAGGGCATTTGACAATTAAAATTTATTTCAAAAAAGTTCCACGTAACTTAAATGCAATTTTAAAATTTCAATAGACCATTTTGTAATATTTTCTCTTATCTGAAACCTAAATACAATTTTTTCAAAATTATTTTATATTATTAACTTATCTAACTTCATTAATATAAATTAATCAAATAAATACGCCTTGCATTATGGATTCTAAAAAGTTTTACTCAGGACGTGGTTGATTCAATGATAGTGCTTTGGAATTGTAAAATTAATTATTGGAAGGTCCTCCTAAAATTTATATAATTTGTTAATTATTAAAAGTAACTGCTATTTTCCCATTTATAGGGTAAAAAGGAATTTTTTTTTTTAATTCTCTTTAATATAAGTTACATCAATATGTTTATCATATGAATATATAATTACATCCCAAATTTAATTATTTTTGGATTTCTTAATTCTCACACATTCTTTTATATTAAATAGGGATGAAGTTGAAAAGTTATTAAATCTTAATTAAGATGGAGTTAATAAGATTTTAAAATTTTTCTTAATTTAGTAAAAGACATTGGAAATGCATTATAATTAGAATAAAAAAAGTAATTATAATAGGTGTAAAAAGTGTATCTATCTATTTATATTTTAAATAAAGTGCATGTCTACACATGTGAAAATCATTTTCTACTACTAACTTATTCCCGGTATGAAAAATTATTTTACAGGCACAGGGTCGTTCAACGAGGATTTAAGAACTTGTGTGAAAAAGACATCTTTTCTCAACTAAAAGTGTGTTTAGAAAACCTTTAAATTATGATTTTAGGAGCACTTTTTATAAACTAAGGTTACTCCTTTCATATATTTTTATAATTTATATAATAAATATATGAAATAAGTTTTATCTTAACTAAAAAAAATTGCTTCTGAAACAACAAAACGTTTCCCGGACATGATAAGTCGAGCCGCCAGTGTGGGAGTGATAATTGCTAGTTTGTTAAAAGGGTGTGACAATGACTACAAATGAATGGAAGTTCGTGGAAAATGCAAACGGAAAATTATGAGTATCAGTGGGCCCCATTACAGTGATTGCCGGGTGATTCCGTTTCAGAGATCTTCGCGATATGATGTTGACTTTGATGAGATTTTAATAGTGCATGGGATAATAGTCAAACTTTTAAATGATTTTTACATACGGAGTAATCAAGTTATTCTTTTTTTGACCCAATGTTTTTCCCCCCCCAAAAAATCTGACCATTAAAATATTAGGAGAATTGTTGATAAATACTTTTTTGGTAAATTAATTATTGAATGTTATCATGGAAGATGGTTTGTATAAAACGGAAGATGATTTACACAAAACGGAAGATCGCTTGCATATTTATACGGAAAATTTTTACACACATGGAAGATAGTTTGCACAAAATGGAAGATCACTTACACATACGGAAGATCGCTTGCACACTTGGTAGCAATCAGCAATTAATTTACCCCCAAAATATTTTTGGACAATTCTCCCTAAAATATTTCAGGTCAGATATGGGGCATCGGTAATCAGTCCATTACCGGCCAACTCTGTTGCCAAAGGACATTTGTTGTGTGGAGTTTTGGGGGGGGGGGGGGGATTTTAAGAATTAAGATCTAGTTTTTATCCCAAAAAATTCTAAGATTGAGCTGGGACTTGTGCGGATGTAATAGTTTTTTTTAAAAAAAAAAAATCAAATTTACTCCGAAATTTTTAAAAAACGAGCAGGATTACCCTTAGGCGTCAAAATGTTAAATTGTTAACATTCACGTTAACTTGTTAGAGGTCAAAATTTGGTTCTTAACAGTTAGAACGACAATGCTCTTTGTTTTAATATTTCTAGAGTAAAATGATCCAATAAATTAACACTTCTAGATATCTACTGCTCCCACACAAAAACTTTAGAAGAAAAATTGTCCCCAGAAAAAAAAATTTAGAATTAAAATTAGACTTTAACCCTGTGTGTTATATTCTTGATGACTCCCTATTTTTAGATAATTTTAAAACATATTTTAATACATTTGGGATTCATCTATAATAAATCAAAGGGATTTTAGTCAGATTTTGATAAGATATCGATTTAAAAAGATTTTATTATAAATATCAAAGTTTAGGGTAAAAATAATGATTTTGATATTAAGGATAAAAATAATTATATTAATAATAAAAATAATAATTTAAGATAAAAAGAAAAAAAATATTGCAATTATTGTTATTGTTGTTGTTGTTATCATCATCGTTATCATTATTTATTATTATCATAGAGATATTGCATGAGGATCTAGGAACCTGACCTATATATAGGGGGTTAAGTTTCTTCAGGAAGGAAGGAGGAGAACACACGTTCGGGTACAGACGGAAGTAGAGGCATTCTGGTTCGGTCATCATCTTCATGGGAGGACGAGAAAAATGTGGAAGCGACTGATTTGAAGACCGGCAGCGCCACTGGATCAGAGAACGCTATGGAAAATTAGGGGCAATTGAAGCCAATGAATTGAAGATTAGAAGAGATTTGAGGCTCAATCTTTTGATTTTATTAATTTTTTCTCTTCCCTTTTAGTTAACTCTTTTTTTGCTGTGGATTATTATTGCTTTGATTTGGTTTTGGTTTTGGTTATGACTATGAGTAGCTAAATTTCTTATTCTAAGATTGTTTTGAACTATTAGATGGATTAAAACTTTTTTTTATTTCTTTTATTTATTAATGAAATTTATGTGTTGATTTTTTCTTGTACTTAATACTTCTAGGTGATTGGACACCA
Source organism: Inga laurina (assembly GCA_963855925.1). Classification (NCBI taxonomy): domain Eukaryota; kingdom Viridiplantae; phylum Streptophyta; class Magnoliopsida; order Fabales; family Fabaceae; genus Inga; species Inga laurina. The sequence goes on from OY979711.1 coordinate 14,311,162, forward strand.
TTAAGATTGTTGGGTTGGGTTCAATTGAGTGATGCTTAAGAAAGTTAATTTAATTATAGAATTTAGATAAAATCCTGTTAGACTTGAAGTTTAGAGGTTAAATGGATGGTTTGTTAATAGAATAGAGATATATCTATTAGTCTAGGATTGTCTAATTGAGGATACAGCCTAATGAGTATTTTCATTAATTGAGACAAGAGATTGCGCAAGTTAATTGAGAATATAAAATTGGTTTTGACTTGAGAAAGCTTTATCAATTAATTTTGAACATCTGACAAGCACATCTTTTTATTATCAATTTAAGATTTAAGTTAGTCTTATAAAATACAATAGGAATAAATAATCTTAAGTTACTTCGATCTTGAAGAAAAATCTTAACTTTGAAATTCTCAAATAAATCTTTTCTTAAACAAATTAAATTTCAAATTATTCTCACTCGACCTAATTGAGAACTTAATTGAGATAATTAATTCATTTTTTTCTTAATCCTCGTGATAACAATCTTTTTATATTACTTGCGATTCATGTGCTTGCGGTTAAATTAGATGGCTAGTAATTCTTATTTGAGCAAATTACAATCATCATTCCACACCACACCGAACACCACTTTTTGGATTTCTCGTGGGAGTCAAATCTTATGCCATGTTTGGTAGCAGAGAATTGAGGCAAGAGAAGTGGAAGTGAAAGTAAATTCCACACATTAGGCTGTTTCGTTAGTGGGAATCCACTTCCACATGGAAGTCATCTCACTTCTTTGGAAGTGAAATATTTGGACCATCTTGCCCCTGCTCCAATATGAATAAAAAAGCTATTTTGCAGTCAAGAAGTGGGACCTCACATCTCACTCTCTGATCCAAGTAGGGGACATCGAGGCTCAGACGAGCATATGTCGTGGCGGAGATGACGGACATTGCAGCGAAGGACAACTGACTTCTCAATTATCTGGGTTTTGCCTCTTTTGAAGACACGATCAGCGGACATCGCGGTGGAGCACAACGGACGTCACGGCATTGATGATTTGGATTGCTCACTGGCCTTCTCCACCAGCGATGGTGGCATCAATGATTTGGAATTATTTACTATTTATGATTTTGATTATCAGAATCTAGTTTTTTTTATTTTGATTTTTTGAATCTTCATTTTTCATCATCTCCTCCCTATCTGGCGTTGCTTCATCGTCATCGCTTCTCCTTCTCTATATGTTTTTTCTTTCAATTTGATTTTTTTTCACTCATTCAAATGTTAATGCTTTTGATCCGTGATTTATTTATAAACTTTGATGAAGCGATTTGATCTCCTCCTTCTCCAGCGTCGCTTCATCGTCAGCTGACTTTGATGATTTATTTATTAACTTTGGGTGGCAGGTTGAATGTTGGGTGGTGGAGGACATAGCTTTCCGATGGGGAGGAAGCAAGGTTTATGACAAGGGCATTTTGGTCTTTTCGTATAAAAATACATATATTTTTTAAAAAATGATATGTTACTTCTATATTCATACCAAACATACTTTAGAAGTCACTTCCACCTCTACTTCCAGTTCCAGTTCTGCTTCTATTTGCACTTCCACTTCTATAAAAAAAACTCTTCCATTATACCAAACAAGGCATTAATCTTTGCTTGCAAGCCGCATAGTATAGCCTGGGGTCCCCTTGTTCTTTCAACCAAGTCATTCCATCATTCCATGAATAGTGTAAAATTATTATGGCCCATTTGGTATCATGGAAGTGGGAGGATGGGAAGTGGAAATGGAAGTACTTCCTTCGGTCCTAAATATAAGATAAAGTTGAATTTTTTGGAGAGATTAAGAAAATTAATTAAATTACTTTAGAGTATATATATTTATATTTTTTTCTCCGAGCTAATTAGTTTGACTAATAAAATGATATATAATATAAGGATACACAACATATGATATGATAAGTAATTTGTTTAGCTTCCTTAATTTCTCCAAAAAAAGTTAACTCTATCTTATATTTAGAACTGAAGGAAGTAGAATATAACTTTTGTGTGTTTGGTATGATAGAAATCACTAGCTGATTGAACCCACTTCCATCAAAATTGATGGAAGTGACTTCTTTACTTAACCCAATGGAACTGAGTCTCAGCCCCAGTTCCATCAGGATATTTCCAACCTTACCCTTCTTCTCTTCCTTCTTCCTCCACCAGCAATAATGGGCCTCCTCAGCCACGGCAATAGTGGCCTTCCACCAGCAACGGCAGTGATAGTCTTCTACCAATAACGGCGACGGAACCCTCTGGTGAATGTGGTGAAGCGATGGCAATAGCTGATCCTTCTCCTTCCTCTCCTTCGTCTTCGATTCTTTTCATTTAGATGGCTCATTGGCCCTTCTCCACCAACGACGATGATGACGATGGCGACATTTTGTTTCCACTTGCAACGACAACAACAATTATTGCTTAGCGACAATGATCGAGTCAAGGTGTGACTCAAATCCAGTGAAACAATTTGGGTCTTTTGTTTGGTCGATTTGGATCTCTGTTCTCTGGCCGACAAGGATGGTGTTCACCAGCGGCTACTCAGTTTGGTTGTTAGAGATTGTTCACTGTTTAAGCTTCATTTTGATATTTTTCCTTCGATTTCATTTTCTTTGGTTATGGTTTTCAGCTTTGTTTTTGGTGCTTCGATTTTTCTTGTTCTTATGATTTAGTTCCTTCGACTTGCAAATGAAGATGAAGTATTGTGTCTGGTACTGTTGCTGTGGAAGACGTTGGCAGGTGTGTTTTCGGTGATGGTGGTGATCACTTGAAGGTGGTGGGTGTGGGTCATCTAAGATCGGGCAGGCAGACGGAGGGAGATTTTTCTTTTGTTGAAGGGCATTTCTGAATTTTCATATTATAAGTACATATTTTAATTAAAAATTATATCTCACTTCCACCATCCCACCAAACATGTTTCACAAAGCACTTCCACTTCTAATTTTACTTTATTTCCACTTTCAATTCTACTTCCACTTCTATAAAAAACTCTTCCATTATACCAAACAAGACATTAGGATTTTCACATGGAAGTTACAATATCACATATTTAGTGCCTTGTTTGGAAAACCACCCCAAATCATGATTTTAAAAACTCCTTTTTTATGAGTTGAGATAGAACTTCTCTCACATACTTACCTCATAAATCATAAAAATACTTTTAAAAAGCTAATACAAACATGCGGACGATATTTATTTGGATGAAAAAAAAAAAAACTGAAGAGCTGCAGCAATAATGGAGTGAGTACAAATATTTCATGCACAAGAACAACGTACGAGTGTTAACTAAGATCAGATATTCCACCTCGTGACCTGATCGTCAATTGGTGATTTGGTGTGGGGAGAACATTTCACTATTTCACCCATGATCTTTGAATTGAAATGATCTCCGAGAAGGAGAATAATAAAAAGGGTGAAGGTGCAATTTTAACAACAATGTTTTCTCTCAGGGGCATCTGGCATCATAAAGTTTTTTAGGGTGCTAAAATACACATAAAGTTTATAAAGTGGAGCAATTTTACCAAAACCGTTAGCTTGAAGAAAACGGACGTTATATGTGGGTCCCACACGTATTTTTTTAAAAAGGGTGAAGGTGCAATTTTAACAACAATGTTCTATCTCAGGGGCATCTGGCACCATAAAGTTTTTAGGGTGCTAAAATACACATAAAGTTTATAAAGTGGAGCAATTTTACCAAATCATTAACTTGAAGGAAATAAACATTATATGCGGGTCCCACATAGTGAATTTACTACTTCTTGCTCATGCTCCCCTCTACAATTTCTTACCTAATTTTGTTTGTAAAATGCAGCACTTCCTTTGAAATCTTTAACTATTCGCCCTCCCAGTTTCATCTTTCCCATTGCTGAAACAGGTAAACTTTTTTTCTCCAACAGCGTTAATAATTTATATACGTCAGTAAAAAATAAAGTTAAAGCTATCGGGTTTGTTCTGCAAATTGTGATATTCGTTGAAAAAGGTTTTCAAACCATGTTTTTCAGATGGAGTATTGAGCACAATATAAACATTATTATCTACTGCTCTTTGTGGAATTATCCACTCGAGAGAAGGAGCAAGAAGCAATTGCTTTTTTTTAAAAAAAAAATGTGTAGGACCCGCATATAACGTCTATTTCCTTTAAGTTAACGGTTTGGTAAAATTGCTCAACTTTATAAACTTTATGTGTATTTTAGCACCCTAAAAAATTTTATGGTGCCAGATGCCCCTAAGATAGAACATTGTTGTTAAAATTGCACCTTCACTTTAAAAAAATACGTGTGGGACCCACATATAACGTCCGTTTTCTTCAAGTTAACGGTTTTGGTAAAATTGCTCCACTTTATAAACTTTATGTGTATTTTAGCACCCTAAAAAACTTTATGGTGCCAGATGCCCCTGAGAGAAGACATTGTTGTTAAAATTGCACCTTCACCCTAATAAAAATAATAAAGCGGGGATAGGCTAAGCATTAATTGCCCGTATTCCCTTCTGTTTACTCGCCTCTCCGAACCGTCAATAGCTGTAAATCCTGTAAGTAATTACAGACAAGCAGTGTTGGGCCCAAGAGAATTCGTGGTACAGAAGTGACCTTCTGATGTACCACCTCTCATGTTAAATATAAGATTTAGTTGATTTGTTTTAGAGAGATTAAAAAAATTAATGAAATTATTTTAAAATATTTAGATTTATTATTTTTTCTTTAAACTAATTTGTCTGATTTATAAACTGATATATAATTTAATTATATACAATATACGATACAAATAAACAACTTATTTAACTTCATTAATCTCTAAAAAAATTCAATCAGGTTTTATATTTAGGATTAGAAATAGTATTCGTTAAACTACCTTCTAAGCATGAAAAACACTTAGACTGAAGTTTTATGAAAAAGAAAAAAACATGTTTGACAATTGACACGGTTTTAGGGTAATTGAATTTTTTACTCAAAAGGCACTTGAAACTTGAGAGTTAAAATAACTTTTTCTGACTTTCATATTTTCTTCATCCAACATCCAAAAACTTACTTCTTGTTCTTTTTAATTGGTAAAGGTTATATAATCTCTTTTAAAGCTTAAAGCATAAGGATTTTCGCCTCTCACAGAAAGAATATCTCCTAAGATTTGAACTTATACTCTTTCATTATGAGAATAATAGGTTAAACCATTAACCTATTATCATTTCAATCAATAGGTTAATGGTTCTAAAATTAATTTTTTAATATATCATCTAAATAAGTTTATGCCAAAATGACTTTTCTTTTAAGAAAAACTTATTCAAATATAAAATCATATTGTATTAATTGACTTTTAACTCGACTTTAGTAGACAAACGTGAAATGAAATGAAAGTCATTTTACCCATAGGAATCCAAACAATCCCTTACTCAGATATCAAGAAGCTACACTTGGCAAGTATTATCCGAGCTAGACTTGCCTCCACTCTAATGAGTTACGGGAAACCCAAAAAAATATTTTTCAGTATTTTTTTTTAAAACCGAAATAAAATTCTTTTCACATGAATATCTCATAAATTGTGAAAACATCTCTAAAAAAACTAAAACAAACAGCAACTTATTGCATTATAAGCTCCCAAAGGAAATCCAACCCGGCCACGCGTCGCCCTCAAAAGTTTGTTTCATTGAGAATTTAAATTTTATGCATCCATAATAGCAGACACGCAACAATTTAAATTTCCTGTTTCCTCCAACAGTAATATTGGCATCCAAGAAGATCCGCCCCACAATAGTCTGGGAGGTTAATATTTTAACCGAAAGATGACGCAGTACTACCTCCGGCATTAAATATGGGTAAAATTTATAGTATAAATTGCACTATAAACTTTATCCTATATTTAAGACCGGAGGGAATATCATATATACTTATTATAGGCCGTATGAGTGTTATTGAGTGTTTATTTGGAATAGTTTATTTTTTTAATAAATATTTATAAATCGTGATTCACGGTATACGAGGTAAGTATGTAAGAGGAGTTTTATCTCGGCTTGCATAATAAGCACTTATATTCAAAAAATAAGTGTTTCCAAATATGCACTGAGTCAATCGTATAATTTGTTAAAATAGACAGATATAAAACGTGATAATAATGTGTTTGTTGGGAACAACGATTAGAATATTCAAAAACAGCTTTTCAATCGTGATTTATGGTATACATAATAAGTATATGAGAAGAATTTTATTTCGATTTACGTAAAAAATACTTATAATTAAAACTAAACTATCCCAAATAAATACAGTATCAATATCAAGTTAATTAGTGTCATTTGGTAAACCATTATTCATTTTTGCCAACATGTACTTAGTTGGCAAGCATTTCATCCCCCAATTTTTTTTTTTAATCAGGACAAATATATCATCTTTTTGTTGTTGACAGTGCGAGCAGACAGAGACAGAGATCGACAAGTGTCTATTTGGCAAGTCATAATACTCCCATCATTCTTAAAGTAGGAATTGATTGCAGAGTTATTATTGTTTATAGATGTAGATATATATGTCTATCAATTTTTTTAAAAACTTAATCTTATTGATATTCTCATAATTATAATCAAATTAAAGATGAAGATAAAAAATTTAAAAAAATAATTAAAATGTTATAAAAAAAAATGATACTAACTAACTTGATTAATATTTTTAATCTGATTAAATTAGTTGATTAAATTTTATATTAAAAACCGAAATAGTATATACATATAACTTATGACAACGTTGTCAAATGATTATCTATCTTAATTGATAGGCCCTTTTTTTTTCCCGCTAGAGAACCCCTATTTGGGAACCCATGTGATCCCTTGAAACATGATGTGACATGTTTTGATTGGAAAAAATGGAAAGCATTGTACTGAATGCTCCATAGTTTTAAACTTTGATGCTAGGTCCTTGTCTATGAACATCTGCAGACAGTCTGGCACAGAGAGAGAGAGAGAGAGAGAGAGAGAGAGAGAGAGAGAGAGAGAGAGAGAGAGAGAGAGAGAGAGAGAACATCTGTAGAGAGAAAAGTTCCTTTTACCCTACTAATGTTAAATATGAAATGGCGGATCATCGGCGAAAAAAAAAAAAAAAAAGTGGCGGGTAAAGAATAATTGTTGTGTTATTTGATTATGTTGAAGTTATTAATGTATTAACTAAGGGTTATGATCACACCTACTCTTTTAAGGACATTATAGATACTATTAGGTTATGGCGGATGAAAAGGTGATAAGTTTTGATTAGTCATATTCTCAAAAAAGAAAATATTATCGGACTAGTTGGCTAAACTAGCCTATAATATAATAAAAAATTTTATTTTCCTTGATCAACCATCACCTACTTATTAGAGGTAGTTGTTGATGAAGGATAGATGATTGTTGATAGGTTAAATTTGTATTTTTACTCGTTTAAGTTACTAATGGAATTCAGTTTTCATTCAAAAAAAAAAAATTGAAGTTAAATGTCAACACCAATGTGTGGCTGTTTTGTAAAGGGGTGACATAGCAACGATTTTGATATTTGGATGGTAAATTTGGGTTTTCTTATAATTTTTTTTCTCATTTTTTTCTCAAAATCTTATCTCCACCCTCATGTTTAAAAAAATAGATGGTTCAGATTTTATATTTTATAAAACTATTATTTAAACATAAATAAGTAAATTTAGATTATTAAAATATGATCTACACAATTCTTAATTACAATACAAACAAAATTAATTAAAAAATTAATTTATAAAACATTATAATCATAGTTTTAAAAAATATTAAATTTAAACCATCAATTTTTTTATCTAAGGGTGGATATGAGATTCTAAAAAGAAAATGAGAAAAAAAAAATTCTGAGAGTATCATCTCCCATAAACTTGCTTCAATGAATAGTTTAAAATACCGAAGGCTCTTACCAAAGTCCCTTTTTAACGCTAGTTTTAAAAACAGGTGAGAACATAAATTATTTTTCTCGTAGTAATAATAATAATTTCTGGCAAACTCCAAAATGTAGCAGAAGTACTGAGCTCAAAAGGAACGGCTTGCAGAAGAAGCAGAAGGAGAATGTGGAGTCTCATGATACTACTCCTTATGTTTTTAATATAAAATATAGTTAATCTTTTTTTTAAAAAATAAAAAAATTAAAGAAATTATTTTAAAATATTGATATTTATCTTTTTTTTATAATAAATTAATTTATCTGGCTTATAAATTTATATATTATTAAATGATATATGACCTATGTTAAGATTGATTAACTTATTTTCTTTAATTTTTTAAAAACAGTCAACTATACTTAAAACACTAATAATAAAAGAGGCGAAACAAGCAGCAAAACAGCCTTGATGTAATGAGTGTGATAAAGAGAAAGTTTCTGGGCACTTCATAAATTAGAATAAACTCAGCTTTTTGCTTTTTGAAAGTGATCTTGCCTGTTTCCTCGTGACTCACGAGAAACATTTGTACCCGGTAAGATACACCTCCATTTTTGGAAAGGAAAATCGTTGGTAAATATTAAATAAATAAATTAATTGTTTTTTACTACCAACACACATGGGATACCTAACTGTCATTAAAATTGAACTTAAAAGATAAAGAAATCCTTAATTTGATAAGACCATTTTAGGCGAGAGAGAGGAAGGAGAAAAGGCAGAGCAACTTGTTACGAGTGTAGATGACTAATTAAATAGTGCAAGTATACATTATCGTAATCAAGTAATATAGAAGTAAGTAGAGTATTGTTCCCATGAGGATTGATCACTAAGTACCAAAATGAGTAATTTTAATTCTATTTAGTCGATCAATTAATTGGTGATTGAGAAAACAAAATAAAATAAAAACAATTAAATATGAGTGCAGATGATATGAAACCAAATATGAGAAAAAATTCCTAGGGATTAGATTTCACTTAACAAATTTTGGATTAAATCACTTATCTATTCTAGCCCAATTTATTCCACATGATTAATAGTCGAGTTTCCCTAATTTAATTACTAGCCTCTTCCAAGGTCAAGCAATTCTATAATTAATTGCTAATCCAAATATTCCTATATGAATTTAAGCAATTAATTATGCATTAAGATTTATGGAACTCAATAAGACTACACAACTCATATGAATATATTCCTATTTTATATGTAAGTCATGGTTTTAATTATAGGATCTACACACATGCATCTCCTTCCGGTCTCAACATGCATATTGTAATCATTCAAAAGGTGGCCAATCAAATGAAAACATTAAGAACAATAATTAAAACTCAATCATGAAGGAGAAATTAAAACTAGATTTAATAAGTTAAGATTCAATGCTACGTCATCACCCTAGGAAAATGAAAATTTAGTTCATGATAAAATTAAAAACAAAATCAAAATAAATTGACATTATATAAAGCTAGAATGAAATCTTCATTAATACTGCATAAACTTGAATATTAAATTCTCAAACATAAATATACAACCAAAAAGATACATGAAAAACTGGAGAAATCTAGTTGTCTATTTAGGAGGTAAAACCTTCCATGTAGGCGGCATGCAAAAAGTAATACAATACTAAGCTTTCCATGTAGAAGGCATGTAGAAAGTAATATAATATAATACTAAGCCTTCCATGTATGAGGCATGCAAAAAGTAATACAATACATAAAATTAAATCTAGAAAATAACACAATTTTTATAGAACTATCAGAGAAAATATCTCTCCCTATCAGAGAAGGATCTCTGACTGTCAGAGATCCTTCTCTACCCTCCTCTGAATCTGCGTCTGATGCTTCGTATTTATAGGCAGCGTCGTGTCATTTTTTCCTTGATGCTACTGTGTTTTGTCAATTTTTTCCTCGATGCTACAGTAGTGAACAGTATCCTATCGGCGGATTTACGCGTTTTTTCCGTGTTGCTACAGTGCTACAGTCACCTTCGTCCCCTACAGTAACATCCTGCTATAGTGATTCCGTCATGAATAGTGACCGACGCTACAGTACTGACCTTTTTTATATTTTTATTTATTTTTTAAATACTATTTATTTTACATCGAAATATATTATATTAAGCTCAAATATCGTCCATAAAATCATCATATGAGGGAAAATAAATATACAAATATTTTACTTATCACAACTCGGTGTGTGACTACAGTGAGTAGCAAATCCAATCTTTGTCAAACAAGCATTCCATACTCCTTCGGACGCCGTCCACCATTGTCTGCCGTCTGTGGTTGTTCTTGGGCAAGTAGTGAGGTAGGTCGGAATCCTAGGGTTTTTTCTACTCCCAAAATACGGTGAGAATGATTTGCTCAGTTTGGCTTTACATCTAGATTTTAATTTGTTCCCTGCGTCATCAGGTTGTTCTTGCATTCCACATTCCTTCAGACGCCGTCCACCGTTGTCTGCCGTCTGTGGTTGTTCTTGGGCAAGTAGTGAAGAAGGTCGGAATCCTAGGATGATCCGTTATGCAATTACTCTCCTATGATGTACAATTGAGCTTCCATTTTGTGCAATTACTCTTCCATGATGTGTAATTGATCTTCCATGATGTGTAATTGAGCTTCTGTTTTGTGCAATTACTCTCCCATGATGTGCAAAGGATGATCCATTGTGCCAATGATCTTGCATTGTCATATACTCTTCCATGATGTGTAAAGGATGATCCATTGTACTCTATTCATCACATTAACTCTAGACCTACAACAATATGACTTTAATGTCAACTAATCTGAATTTTACAATATGTTTGACCTATAATAAACTAATCAATATGTAATTATACTTTCACCTATAATAAACTAATATGCACTAAAACATGCACATTCAAACTGCTTTAATGAAGATTTTTTACCAAAACATTCAATATTGCAAAGACAACACTGTACGATGCCTTTGAACTCAATTTCATCAAAACCAGCAAGCAATATTACCCAAACAAAGAAAAGAATTATTACTTCTAGCAACAATCAGGCAACAATACCCATACGGAAGATAATTGCACATAATGGAAGATCATTGGGTTATAATGGATCATCCATTGCACATATCGTGGATGACCATTAGACACGTTTTGAAAAGATCTATTGCACAAAACGGGAGATCAGTTGCATATAATGGCTATTACATGTGAATCTCCATTGCAGCATCATTATTCCAGTAACATTCAGGCAACAATACCGATTACACGCAATACACGATACACAATATACAAACTCCCATAAACTAATATAAAAAACTTCATAATAATGGCCAAACTCATAATATCTAAGGAAGCCCCAATTATATTTACTATTTCCTTACTCACACACACAACAATGCATAATACTAAGTTCCACTAGCAATATACAAATTATCACCTCCATCAAAAACTGAAATATGAAGAAGGGCTTCAAAGTAATCTATCAAATCCACAGTGATGGACCTTCGGCGGACTCCACAGTGATCGACAGCCACAACAGAAGACTCGCATCACTGCACTCCGCCAAACACAATAATTGAACAAGCCACTGTCATAAACTTTAACCGTTTGCTTCTATCTCGTGTCATCTTTCCAAACTAAACTAAGGGTTTTTTGTCTTTTTAAGTTCAATTTTAATGATAGTTAGGTATCCCATGTGTGTTAATGGCAAAGAGCAATTAATTTGCTTATTTGGTGTTTACCAGCGATTTTCCCTTTTTGGAAAGACCCATAGTGGCTTGAGAGATCATCTATGCACATGAATATATGCTCCCTCATGTTCATAATATATGACATATTTAGATAGTTGATTTTAACCCTAAATATAAAACAATTTTTGTATTTGTCAACTTTTTTTCTTTAATTTACACCTTATTTTCACACTAGGCTACAAGGCTTTTGGCATAATTTATTCTTATTGATACTATTTCAACAATATTAAAGAGGAAAAAGAATGAGAGAATTAAGGAATATGACGAGGGTATTTTAGAAAATACATGTCACACAGGTGGAAATATGACTTTTTAGATATGTTAAAAAAGACTTTTTAGACCGGTTGTGGATTAGGTTTTGTTACAGTTGGTCTAAAAATTCTGTTACTTTTTAGATCGGTTGTGGCCACAACAGGTCTTCAAAAGTGTAACTTTTTAGACTAGTTGTGGCCACAGTCAGTCTAAAAAGAACTTTTTAGACCTATTGTGGCGACAACTGGTTTAAAAAGTTCTTTTTTTAAAAAAATCAATCCTCTTACAAATTAACTCTATCTAACAAGCTATTTCAACAACATCTATCCCATATTTTATAGAAGCAATGAGAGCAGCAAGATCGACAACAAGCACAACTGAAGGTGTAGCTGACTTTTAATTTATAAACATAAGTTGACAATCAGCTCAATCTAGAAAATTCAAGCGACAACCTTAAATAAGATTCCAGGAAATTGAAAATGCACTCAACAAACTGCCTAGACCTAAAACTCAGCTTATGAATCAATTTCAATTTGCAATATGAAGGAATGACCAAACAGAAGAATTTGCTTAGAAATGGATGCAAAACTTTGAATGACAATGGTAGCAATAAAATTCAAGGGCTTATACAACAACAGAAGAAATTTGGTAAATATCAGTTGAAAGTATAACAAGACTTATAATTCCTCAGTTTTACAGAAAAATAAAGGGAAGAAAAAGTACAGAGGTCAATCCCTCAAATCCCATGCCTGTATCAACATTAGACCTGTATCACCCATATCCCAGAAATTGTCCTACACAGAGACATAAACATAGTTAGATATGAAAACCACAACACTTTATAATTGCACACAGCAACACAGTAATCCAGCACACATCATGTAATTGCAATTACAGCAACACTTTATAATTAATACAATAGAAGCAATACGTATGAGAACAATGTAACATTGGATTCAAAAACTCACTATTTTTTGTAAAAGCTCATAGATGAATTCAGCACAACATCTGCAAATGAAATCAATATCTTCTTCAGGAAAGGGATCAGCAAAATCAAACATTTGTAACACCAAAGCCAGACAAAACATTAACTTGGTAACTTAAAAATAATAAAAGTTATACAAAAGTTCTAAAATATACATTTACTTCTTTAGTAAAATCAGTCGTGCCTAGAGTGATAATATTGTAAATGTGTCTCAAAACATAAAAACCACAGAAGTTAGACCCGTGTGGTTGCCTACGGCTCTGAAAAAGAAGATGATATCATTAAAACAAGTATAAAAGCATGGCTTATTACATTCTTAAAACAAACCAATATGTACTAACCTTTGACATGATCCATGTTGGGTCTTTTAGGTCACGAATATGCTCATCACAAGCAGTGTATAGGAATGTCCGCATAGCCCTATCATCATCAAAATCACAAAGGTTACTTATTTTACACAAATTCCATAACCTTTTACGCACATAAGGTAATGATGCAAGAAAACTTACGAGTTTATGGTCTTTTTCAAATCATTCCCTAGTTTGAAGTGGAGGGAGCATAAGAAGATGATAGTATAACTACTCTTTCATAAAAGAACCAACTGCCAATGATCATTGAAAAAAAGAGAAGAATATTAAGCAAACATAAAACATTATATATATTATAAAATATAAATTTGTTTCTTACTCATACATATAAGGAGTCAAGAAACATTCAGTTGTGATTTCATTAAGCCTATCTAATAAGTATGTATGTTTGATAGTGGCAGTGATCCCTTTCTCTTGAATTCGAACTGGGCATAAGAATCCAAATTTATCGCTATTGTCAAAGGAGACCAACCTACGATTCATGCACCTATAATAATGCAAACACAAAAATCAAAGGTAAACGGTGAAATTTTTAAAATATTTACTTCGAATTGAAGAAGATACTTACATTAAGAATAGTTGCACAATCCCAATCGTAAGATTTTGTCTAGGAGCTACCAGGGACATTAAATCATCCTTCTCAAGAAAGCAAGTCATCCTTGACTTGCCAACAACTGAATCTGTAGGTCAATCTCTTGTCTAAAATGATGTATCATATGCCATCAGAATTACTTGTTGCATGATATTCAATGGAGGCTGTGAAACTTCTTGAGTGAAGGGAGCTGGACTTGTTGGGGCTCTGATCGGGGTTTCCTTAGCTCGAACAGAAACAAGGTTCTTTAGCCACAAGATGAATGTACCCAGGACATCGCTTACGATCTTGAAATCATCAGAAGGGATAGGGACATGTTCATATGCAATGATCACCTCTTCAACTAATACTTTGACTTGATCATCTTTTATTTGTTGATGGTGGACAGATGATCCCAGGTTATGCACACTCCCCCATACAAATAACCGATTTAGAGGATCCTCAATAAAAATTGTCACAAGGCTCAACAATTTCTCTTGCAGGACCCTCTGATGATTGCCTAATATTACAACAACTTCCTTTTGTGCCTTGCTTATTAGGATCAAGCGATTGTGCCTAGGGAGCACGGGTATATTGTCTTGAGCTCATAAACACTATCATTTCCTCTTTCATCTTGCTCAACTGGGTTTCTAATAGTGCATCAAATGATGCTTCTACCTCGGCCCTTGCTTTTGCTCTTACAATGGCTAACATAGTCTCTAATTCCTCCCTAGTCACGATGCTTGAGGAATAGTGTGAGGGGGCTCCAAAGTAATCCCTTATGCCTACCCCTCCTCCAACTCCTCTGACGCGGCCTAGATGCTTATGTTTGCTAGCATCAACAGTCAGAATATCATTTCTGCCCTTCGACCTAAAAGATCCCTTGGCTTGTGTTTTTCTAAGTTCCTCCTATAAGATAATATAAAATAACAAACATAAGTATTAAAATATGTTTCTTATGTAATTAATAACAAAAATGATATATACTTACAATTTTTTCACTGCTATATGAGATTCTTCACTCGTATAAGACCCACTCCTCTTTTGGTAAGCAAACAAGCATTTTTTCTTCATGACAAATCGAAGATGGTGGAGAAAGAAGAACAAAAGGATCGAATTGATATTCTTCTTTCAATCTCTTCCATTTGGCTGCCAACAAGTCTTTTTCAGCTTTTCATAACCTCCACGAGACATTGTATGAGGGCAATCATTCTTTCTACCACTCTCTTATGGTTTTTGCCTGCAAATAAGAAATTAAACAAAAGAAAAAGGTTACAATCAATTAAGGTAGTTGATAAGTAAATAAAATGCAAAATAAGTCAACTAATGAAAGATTCTGGAGTAGTCCGAAGCCTGAAAAATTATTGCCAAGCCGCTTCATCGATATATGTATACTTGCTACACGGAGTAGGACGAGGCTCACCATTTTTCACCTCGATATGAATGTAATTGTTGGCCAAATTTGTCTTAAACTCGCTATAGCGTTAATAACAATACGTCATTGTCTTGTTGTACAAGATCTCACTCAGAAGAATTTCGTAGGTGAGCTGTAATGCATGCATTGAAGGATTAAGTGATAAATTTGTGACATAATTGACAATCATTACATGCATAAGAGAATTGTATACCTGGATAGTGTCCCAAATATGTTGGTTCACCTTTTTATCGACATTTCTTCACTCCTTTATGAAGATGCTAGGCTTGTTGCGTGCAAGTAGGCCGACAAAACTCCTATATTGGCTTACATTAGGCCCAATTGATTTCCAATATTATCAAACTCAATCGGTATCTTTTTCCCTACACTCCAACTAAGGGAAATGTCTGTCAACCGTGTGCCATGTCTACCCCTCCGTAGAATGGTTACTGGGCTCACTTTGATTATAGCTCGGAGCATTTCTAGGCTCTCTCTGATTAACACTAGCTGGCTGACTCTAAGGAGCACAAGGTGGCTTATCCTCTATACTAGGATGCTGGGGATCCGTCATTTTCCTATAACGATAACAAAGAAAGATAAATCCTTAAGCTATAACATGAGAAGACTATATCTATAAAATGACTATAGACATTATTCGGATATAAATCATAATCATAATTACTTTAGCTAGCTAACTTTCAAAGTAGTATCATAAAGAGATATCCTCCCATATTCCTTCATGATGATCATTTCTTCTGCCGTGCTCATTATCTGCTTCATCTTCTTCGTTCAATTCTAGTAGACCCTTGGAAAAATAAGGAGTCTCAAGAATATCATAAGTTAAGTGTCTTTCCACATCAATATCAACGACGCTTTTTCCTTGGAGAACTATAAACCACATTTTATTTGCTTGATCGGTAATATAGAACACTTGTTTCGCTTGATCTGCCATTATAAAAGGTTCATCCCAAAACTTCTACTATTCAGATCTACTAATGTAAATCATAACCTATTGATCTTCACACCATTATTGATATTAACCCACTTGCATTTGAAAATGGAAAATCTAATTTTAAAATAGTCAACCACCCAAATCTCTTCAATAATCTTATCATAAGGTATAACATCCAATTTAGGGTTCTTATCTTTCTAATTAGAGAAGTGCATAGATTCAGCTACTAACACAACACCACTATTCTAGACGGTGCTCTTATTATCTAGGGACTTCGTGTAAAACGTATAACCATTGATCACAAATGAAGTCCAACTTATGACATCAACCTTAGGACCAAGTGCTAACCATTTTATTGTATCAACAACACATTCTTCTCTGTCAACCTTTTGTTTGAACCAATGTGCGAAAGTTCTGTTATGCTCCCTAATTAACCTTTATTCAATCATTCGACTATTTTGTTTCCATACAATTTCTTTATAAGCATTCATGTAATATTGAATTTCATCAACATTATTCAAGATGTACAGTAGACTTGTTGAAATTCATCAGGATCCATACTCTTTACTGTTGCCTCGCGTCTACCCCCTTTTTGATCATAACATTTAGGAAGCCCAATATATCCTACATTTGAAAAATAATGTTGGAAAGATTCCATAGCTTCTTCAGAAACATATTTCTGAATAATAGATGCTTCAGGCCGGTTAGGGTTCTTTACATACCCTTGTAGGATTTTCATAGTTCTTTCAATTAGGTACATCCACTGGAAATAGATAGGGCCACACAACTTTATCTCTCTTACTAGATGAACAATTAGATGTATCATGGTGTAAAAAAAAGGAAGAAAAAGCTTCTCAAGCTGGCACAATATCATATATCCTTCATTTTCCAATTCATCCAATCTTTCTGTCTCAACGACTTTACTACAAATAGCATTGAGGAAGAAACAAAGTCTAGTCAATATGTGTTGAAGATCATATTCAACAATGCCTCGAATAGATACTGGAAGTAGTTATTGCATTAAGACATGACAATTATGAGACTTTAACCCCATTAACTTCAAGTCTTTCATCGACACAAGCTTCTTAAAATTTGAAGAATACCTTAAGGGAACTTTGATGTCATATGAACACTCACAAAAACTTCTTTTCTCATCCTTAGATAAAGTATGAGAAGTTGGAGGACAAAAATTTCTCCTACCATATGGCCTTGGATGTAAGTATTCTTGTATTCCTATTTCTTGCAAATCAAATCTTACCTTCATGCTATTCTTAGAACTACCTTGTATGTTAAGCAGTGTCCTAACAATACTATCACATACGTTTTTCTCCACATGCACAAAATCAATACAATGCCTCACATCAAAATTGCGCCAATATGGATGATCAAAGAAGACATACCTCTTTTTCCTTATTTTTTTCTCATTTCTACTCTTGGTAGTCTTACCAAAGGTTACATTGATATTTTTCACTTTGTCATAAACCTTTTCCCCAGACAATGCCTCTGGAGCATCTTCAAACTCTTGACCACCAAAAAATGCTTTCTATAATCTACGATATGGGTAGCCCTATCTAAGAAATCTCTTATGGCCAAGATAAACAGTCTTTCTTCCATGTTGAAGTTACTGGTAGTATGTGCCTTCTTCAATAATCGGATATGCTTTGTGGCCTTTAACGTTATAACCTGACAAGTTTCCATATGCAGGGAAGTTATTTATAGTATAAAAGATCATGGCTCGCATTTTAAAAATCTCCTTCTTGTTCACAAAAACATCGACACCTTCTTCCCACAACTCTTTTAAGTCTTTGATTAAGGGTTCTAGGTAAACATCTATGTCATTTCTGGGTTGTTTTGGTCCTAAAATCAACATTGAGAACATGATGTACTTTTGTTTCAATCATAATAGAGGTGATAAGTTGTAAATATTCAAAAGAATAGGCTATGAACTATATATACTGTGTAGACTACTATAAGGATTCATGCCATCCGTGCAAAACCCAAGCATAAGGTTCCTAGGTTCTTCACCTAAGCTAGGAAGTAATTCATCAGTTTTCTTTCATCGAGAAGAATCAGCTGGATGTCGAAGCTTTCCATCAGAAGTTTTCTCATCTACATGCCATCTCAAATTTTTTGCTTATTTTTCAGTAGCAAACAAGCATTTGAACCTCGGTATGATTGGAATATACCATAACACTTTTGCAAGGGCATTATTTGATTTGTACCTTAGGGTTTCACACATCAGACAACGTTGCTTCTCTTCATGCTCTTTTCTATACAATATGCATTCATTAGGACATGCATGGATCTTTTTATACTTCATCCCTAGTGGGCAGTTTCTTAGCATCATAATATCGACAAGGCAACACATTATCATCTATAAGCATGCCCTTAAATGCCTCAAGCGTTTCTTAAAAACTCTTGTCGCTCCATCCATGACGCGCTTTCAAGCTTACCAATTTCAATACTGGTTTCAACAATTGGTATTTTTCACACCTCGGGTATAGCGGCATCTCGGCATCACTGCACATATTAATAAATGCATGTAATTGTTCAAAAGCCTCTTCTCCTACATCAAAAATAATATCGTCTATCTGATCATCCATATCCGTTTCATTATATCATAGGCCACTCCCCCTGTTGAGATGCACTTGGGATTTCTAATTGTTCACCATGCCATACCCATACTATATACAACTTATGAAGCCCTTTACAAATTAAATGTGTATATATATTTGCAACAATTATCCGCTTCTCATTCAAACATTCTATTCAAGGACAATAAAATATCCTACTATCATCATCGGCATTTCTTCTTGCAAAGTGTAAAAAATCCCTCACCCTATTATCATATTCAACACTCATCTGTTTAGCTTTTATCCAACTACGATCCATATATTCCAATCATTATCATATTCAACACTCATCTATTTAGCTTTTATCTTATTCAACACTCATATACTTTTTCCCCTAGAAAAGATACGAGTATGATGAGAGCATACAATCATTACACCCAAGTACCTAGTTTAACTAGTACATAACAAACAAGTAGAAGAGAGTAGAGAGCTAAAGATATTAAAAGAAGAATATGAATAGTACAAGTCTCATTAATAGTGCAAATCTATCCAATAAAATGGGTCAATTGCCATATATATATATATATATATAGCCAGTACAAATAGTAGAAATAGAATAGTACCATAGGGACTAGGGTTTCATTAATTAGGGACCTATTAGTAATTAGACACAGTTAAGGCCATGTTGGCTAATACCTCTCTTAAACGGCTAGTGCCATTAATGGTTAATCCGGTCTTCTAATTTGCTAACTTAACTAACTTTCAAAATATTCTAATTACAATATCATATCATATATAGAAAAGATAAATTTTGGTAGGCATCATTTCAATTATTTAATGGCAAAGACTAATTAAATTACTCGTCAATCACTTGAACAAATGATTTGAAGATCGAAAACTACATGGCAAAGATAAGTTTGGTATGATAGGGTGGATTGGACGCTGGTAGAAAGGATTTGAAGATTGTAAACTACAAAGAAATAACCAAATACAAAATAAGCCTTAGCAACAACAATAGAAAAGCTGAACTTTAGTGATAATAAAACTTTTTTTTTATCAATGTTTTAAACTTTTTTAATTTTAGTAATTATTATATTATCTGGTCATAAAAACTCGGACTATTTTGATAGTCGATTTTGGTAAATTTCCTTCAATATTTTTTTATCATATGATGTGTGTTTTTATATATTTCTAGATCTTAATTAGTTCCCTTTGATTTTAAGTGTTTATGTGATTATCCATCCATGAGTCATGCTCAAGGTTGAAAATGTACTCGACTTGGAAAACAATAGACATATGGTTAAGCACAGAAAGTGGTTCCAAAAGAAATTGCTATAGTTTTAAGTGGAATTGATCAAACTTAGTTAAGCATGATTCTCTGTTGTTGTATGATGATGGAAAGAACAGAAATAGACATAGAGAAATGCTGTTATAGATGGCAGGTGCATAGAGAGGGAGAGAATTTGACCAAATTATTTTATTTTTTTGTTAAATAATAATATACCTCTTGAAGTTTCATGGTTTCTCTAAGGAGAAATGCAAAAACTAAACCAATAGATAATGGCTTTAATAAGAAAAGGAGTTGTTAACTATAACCATTAAGTAAAATATCTTGGTTCAAAAGTGTATGTAAAAAAAAATTAAAGAAGTCTTTAACAAAGGTATCTATTTAGGAGATTGTGTAAAAAGTAAAATGCAAAAGATGAAGGAGAAAAATAGGATAATTTCCTACCTGAAATGAAGGGAGAGATTGAAGCCAGGGACACTCCACAGTATCAGCCAACAAGTTGATATTCCATAAACTCAAGTGTGAACAAAACCATAACAATCCTTAACCTTTCTGCAGAACCCTTGACATTTCTCATAACAATCCAAAACTCATGTACAGAAAAAACTTTGTCATTGTCGACAACGAAAACTGTGACATTTCTCAATATAGCCTCTATGGAACCCTTGACATTTCTCAGAATTAAAAATATTAGTGATAAAAGTTAGCAATTAGATTCAAGTTCACAACTTCAAATTTAAAGTCAAATATAGATACATACTATTTACATTTCATTCAATGCATAAAATAGAGGAAAACTCATATTTGCAACACAGAAACAAAATTCAGAATCAAACTCAGAGCAACTTAGTTGTTGGGCTCATCATGTTTTACAACAGAGAGAATTCAAAAATGAAACAAGCATATTCTTATATGATTTCACCCAACAAGTAGACCTTCAATTCAACCCACAAATTAACTCTCAACCAATTAAATTGTAACTATCCTAGATAGTCCTTCAATGCAGCAAAAATCATGAATGCAATTATAAGCTAAAGAAGAACAGAAATTTAAGCAAACTCATCTTCCTAGGGCAAGTTTGAATTTAGGGAAGTTCACATGTTGGGAGAGTTGATATATCAGAACCACAATGTCCCCACATTTTCTGTAACACCTCAATCAAATAGCCAAATACTTAACCATAGTAATTCAAATATCGTCAATAAGGATGTGCAACATCCAAACCATTAAAATACAAATCAGTTTAAATAAAGCCTAAGTCATAGTATTAAATCAAATCCTCAAAATATTTCTTCAAAACAAATTAAAATGCGGAAGTCTTAGGGTCATGGCAATATAAATGACATAATATGAGCTCTAGGAGCACAAAAGAGCCTCAAAGGCTCACTCCATAGGTGCCTTCCCTTGCTCCCTACTAGAACAGTCACCTAAAAATGTTAATATATATAGGGATGAGATTTCCACGTCTCAGTAACTACTGAAAGTTTCTACCGTACACAAGCAAAACTCATATGATAAAAAGGAAATGATTACATATATATTCATATATACCATAATTCTCATACAAGACAAAAACAAGTTTAATCACGATTATATAAATCTGTATTTTCATCACATGTAATATACAATTATGCCATATGCAATATGTAAGATGCAACCTCCCTTATATCACCGTCCATCCTTATTCCGCTAACTAGAGCCATAGGCTAACACATAGTCCAACAGAAACACATCCATTTGACTGGATTGTCCCAAGCTCACCAGTTCTTAAGATACACCCGGCCAAAGATGTAGAGCTTAAGTCTGGACTATGGCTCCCCTCCTTAAAAGAATACAACTAAGGAGGTGTCACATGTCCCACAGCTCCAATGAAATCCCGGCCAAAGGAAAACATGGAAGGAGGGGCCCTGACAAGTACCATCCACTGTGCACAGAGTGATGGCATACCACGTGGTAAAAGATCTCAACATACAAATTCCTCCTCACTCTAACCCATCAAAGATGCAACCGCCATGACAGTGATAAATAAAATATCATTAAAAGACAAAGTACAATAATTCATGCTTCCATTCATATCAAATATAATCACATATTCAAACATGCTAAAAATGAAATAATAATCCAATAATACATTAATTATCATTAAATTATTAACTATATGAATATAATGAGTTATATAGAAATTTACCTATAACACTACTTATTTGAGAATTTATAATACAAACACATATACATATAATTCAGTTCATGTTTCTTTAAAAAAAATAGTCATTCAAAAATCATACACTATTCACAAGTATATGGAAGAATATTCAGAGTTACCTGCTACTCTCTAACTCACACGTAATTACACAAAGAGATCTCTCAATGAGAGTCTGCGAAATCAAATATAAACATATATTAATATACTAATTAAAATTACTGTAAAGTTGTTCTAATACCTTAAAACTACCCTCTAACGCTAATATTATTATCATCTTTCATAGGTCCCCTCTTTTTTTTAGAAAGTATAGCACTGTTTGGAAAAATAAAAATTTTCATATAATGTAAAAGATTTATTGCAATAGCTCAATGTAGTTTACATATGTGTGTGCGCATATATAGCCACTTAAATTGAAATGAGTTATGAGTGGTAAGACTCTCGGATGGTAGAGGGGTAGAGGGCATAAAAGTCTTAAACATGGATATGTTTGTGTGTATTATGAAGCCCAAAGCACAAAACACCAATACAGGACAAAAGGCACTGCTCCCAAAAGTTAATATCATATCAATATAAGAAAAAGGAGGTTACAGAAATGGGCGACTGAAAAAAAAATAAAGCATATCAAAACTTGTGGAATGCATAGAAGGAGAGAAAAAAGTTTTTGGCTAGATCTGCAATGATATGTGTATGTGTGGGTTTATAAAAAAAATCAACTCTTTCACTCAAAGCCAAAACAAATCTCAAGTCTGGAAGTGAAGTGACAAACAAAAGAATGATTGTTATTTTTTTTAACATATAAATCCACGTGCTTTTTACCAAAAAGATCAAAGAATCATAAAAGTGAACAAAACATATATTTATATAGCTTAATCACTTGATATTGGGAGGAAGTGAGTTACAAAGGTTCAATATATAAATAAGTGTATGTTTAATAAAGGCTACGGTCAGAAAAAAAAATTGTTGGGGATAATAATTGATTTTTTTTCTTTTTTGAAAATATGTGCATATATATATATATATATATACTTGCACTTGTGGTTTGGAGATGTGTAGGTTGGGGCTTTTTTTTTTTTAAAAAATAATACTTACTTACACACAGTAATCCAGAAATAAATGTAATCTAGAAATAAATGAGTGTGGGGTGGAGAAAATAAACATACATATAGATATATGTACTCACACCCACATTTCGGTAGAAAGAAAAAGCAATAGGTACTCTATGAATGACCCAAAAAAACACATACATACACCCAGAGCCAAAACAAAAAAAAATGGAGGGGGAGAGAATAGGTTGACAAGACAAGGCATTGTTAAATAATTGTGAAAGAAGAAGCAAATTTGACAAGACATTCATTCAACACAGTGAAAAAAAAGGGATACGGTCAAGTGAAATGAAGAAGAGAGAAGAGTGAACCTGGAGCATGTTGGTGGTGCGGCGCTTACAGATCCTAACGAGGGTGGGGGGTTAGGGTATTTATAGGAGAGAGAATTAGAGTTAGGGTTTTAATTTTTTTTATTATAATAATTTTTTTTTTCAGGACAACATGTTTTTTTTCTGTTCTTTATTGTTTTCCAATAATAAGATAAGTTTATACACACATACTCACATGTTTAAATAATTATTTTAAGGAGGTATTTTATTTGTATTATTTTTATTTATTTATTTTTATAAAGCAAATATTTTTTTTTTGGAAACTTGGTTCTTCTTTTTAAATTATTAATTTATTCTAATTCGTTGACTAAATAAAACTTAAGCTACAATTAACTCTAAGTGTTAAAAAGGAGGATGTTACATTTTCAATCTCCCAAATCATGCCCACAACCTTCTTTGTCAGCCATAGCAAACAAATCACAAATAAAAATAGATGAAGAGAAGAAATGCTCGGAAGAGAATTAGGGCTTCAACAAGTTTACAATCCAAAGTTTGCAGACTGACGATGCATAAAATGATAAGAGAGTGTGTTAAGCGTCGTCAAACCTTGATACTCAATAAAAAGACAGAGAACCAGTATGCCCTAACGAAGAGCAATGGGGATGCTAGCTTCGAGATCCTATTGTCATGACAGAAGTGCAAAACCAATAATGTGACACACTAATTCCACTCTTGTAATGACTAATTTAGAGGTGCCGTCGGTTCTCGATTGTTTGCTGCTCAGTCTGAAAATATTTTAGAATGTAAAAGATGGTATGGAGCTCTGGCTGCGAAAGCAATTTGGGGTAGATCTTTAAGACTGGTTATAAAAATAAGCGATCTTAAGAAATTTTTAAGACCGGTTATTGGAATCTTTATTTTAGACCGGTTACTAGAATAACCGGTTTAAAAAACAATTCATTTCTCTTTTCCCGTTGAACCTTTAGACCGTTTTATAATCAAAACAAGTCTGAAAGGTTTACTATTTTAAACCAGCTGTCAAGAACAACTGGTCTAAAAAGTAGCAAACATATTTTTTTTAATTACCTCTATTCCATAAAATATATTAGACCTGTTATATGTAGAAAAAATCTAAAAAATATATTTCATATATACATTTTTTTTAATTATTTAATCTTTTTAAACTGGTTAGTTACAAAACCGGTTTAAATAATATTTTTTAGATTGTATATTACTTGAACCGGTCTCTCAATTTGTTCATAATTACGAAAATGCCATCGGTCATTTCTTTTAAACCTTATTGCCTATAACCGGTCTAAATGTGCAGGTCTAAAACACCTTTTTTGTACTAGTGTATCCATGTGTTTAACTAAGCTAATAAGGCTACGACTTCCTTTGACACATGTCTTAAATTGTTGTAAATATTGTGTGTGTGGGCGTGTTAAAAGAAGAAATCTCATATAACTCAAAATTGGAAACACCCTAGCATACATTGCAATATGATCTTGAGTTAATAAAATGACTAATAATTGGATTCTTTTAATTCACTATTGATGGTTACCTTTGGAGTTTAATTGACTGACTTCCATGACATTTAAAAGATTATATTACATTAAATCGTCATTAACTCTTGTTGTTTAACTGTCATTTTAATTGTCATTAAACCGTCTTTAATGGCCATTTTTTGCTTAACAGTCAAATGATTTCTACCTATAAAAGGCAATATACGGAGCAAGGTCAGTAGAATTGAGGTCTGAGCAGGTCAGGTGACATCGAGCTCTATCCTCAACCTCCTTTCCTCTCTCTTCTTCTAAGTTACACTATCATCTTTCTTTTGTTCTGTCACCTGGCTTTCTCCTGGAAGGGTTCATTTTATCCTGGGGAGTGCCATTTCCTAATTTACTAAAGGGAGTTACAAAATATCTCCTAAGGATAGTGCCCCCAGGTGCGACTGGAACTGTACATTTATTGTATTTTTGTAGGGGCTTCCACTAACAATCGATAAGGTGTTAAGATGTTGATGCCAACAACTTTCTGTGAATTGGACTAGCATTGAGAAAAGAAGTGAGGCAGACCATCTTAGCTTTCACCATTGTAAACCAGAAGGAAATTTAGAAATTGGCCATTCTCTAGCAGCTAGATTTAAGAGGTCCCATCAATCACGCTTTTGTAAGTTCTAGTTCAATTTCTTCATGATTTTGTAGACATTGAACAAAAGAGGATTAGGGCCCACTAATTTCTTGGTGACTTTGGAGCCTCAATTTCTTCATGTTCTTGAAGCTCTTCCCGAACCCAACTTTGCATCGATTTCATCACTTTCCAAAAGCTCAAACTGATTGGTAGAATCAATCTTTTGTCTACTGGAGGACCAAGTAAATGGGAGTTCTTTTAGGGACGGAGAGTGAAAGATTTTGCGAGATTAATATAGAGAGGAGTCAAATGAGTGCATATGGTAGAAAGAGAACTCACACAGCATAAGGAATATGGTTAGGCATGAATCTCAATGCATGAAACTGTTAATAGCGAGAGGAAACTATGGCAAAGACATAGTTCAAGACTGCGGATTCTTTGGTGGAGGCAACAGCAGCAGTGGAGTCAAAGTAGAGAGAGAGATGGGAGAGAAAAGTGGTCGGAGATGATAAAGGAGAGTGCAACATTCTCAAAGAAAAAAGGAAGAAGGTGGAGAGAGAGGGAGGCTCTGGAAGAATGAAATAGGGAGAGCTAAACCTTGGGTATGAGAGAGAGGGAGGGAAGAAGGGAGGGCTAGATGAACATAAAAAAGAATAATAGGAGTTAGCACATCAAACATTACTAACCCACCTCAGCATCCACATCACAATTGGCGGTTAAACCTAGTATCATTATCAGTCAACATGACTTGGCTTAACGGCAATGGCGATTTTGCCCATATGTTCAATATTTATAGGTATTTTTGCATCTCTAAAAAGTATATAGTGCTGGGTGCACTTTTGACAAAAACTCATGAATTTTTGCATCTTAACCCTTTTTTATATTCTTTACATTAAAACCAGTACCACCACCTCAAGTAGAAGAAAAGTTGATTGGTGAGAAAATAGGAGACAAAATGAAAAGAAGAGAAAGGGAAACTTTCAGTTAAGGATTATTATAGCACCTTATTTGTAAATAAGGACCAACAAATTTTGAAACATCATTTTAGACCTTAGGGCTGAAATGACAATAAGTTTAAAATGCAAAATGGCATAACCGCCCTTAACTTCAAATAAGAAAAGTCTCAGAAAAAGACAAAATGCTTGGAAAAAGAAATTAAAAAGACAAAAAGAACCCCAAATCAAATTGAGAGGAGGTGGGAGTGAGGGGGGAGGATCTGAAATATATGAGGATTAAAAAAGGAAAAATTTTAGTTAGCCCCAATGGAAGAGATTATATTTCAGTTAGCCCCCAAAAAATTTTGAAATTTCACTGCACCTGCTTGGGTCAAAATGAAATGAAGTTTTGTGGGTGAAAAGGCAACAATGTCCTTCCTTTATTTTTTGCAAGAGCATTTACAAGACAAATAAAGGGATTTAAAATAAATCAAGGAGTTAATAAGAACATTTTGGCTATTTATAAGAAAAATAAAGGAATTTACAAGACAAATAATGGCGTTTCAACACAAAGAAAGACATATACAAGAAAAATAAAGGGATTTGAAAGAACCTATGAAGTTAAAAACATTTTAGCCATTTACAACACAAATAAGGCAATTCATAAGTACAATAAAGTAAGGGCGTCATTTATTTTTCACCCACAAAACTTAATTTCATTTTGGCCCGGGGGAATAGTAAAGTTTCATAATTTCTTAAGAGCTGACTAAAATAAAGTCTCTTCAACGAGGGAAACTAAAATTTTTCCTTAAAAATGCCTTTTCTTTTTCCTTTTTTAACATTTCATTTAATTTTTTTTTTCACTTAATTTTTTATTCTATCATAATTTTTTCCATACTCTTTTAAAATGGGTTAAATTTTGGAAAAATCTCAAGAAAATACCTCACAAACTTTAAAATCCCCAAAAAGTCATCCAAATAAGCAAAAGTACATATAGAAAAAAACGGTAGGAATCTAGGATTATAAAGTGATACTTTTATAATATTGCCGGTCACTCATTGCAATTGTTAAAAGTAGAAGTAAATGACATTATTGAAATGACAGATACCTTTGTTAGAACTCATGTTTTGATGATAACAAATCTTAGGAATATTGCTTTTTAAGGACTAAAATAGCTTAGAAGATTTGTTGATATAGATCATTCGAGTGAGGTCGTGTCATTGGCGTGATGTTTACAAACTTTGTCAACAGGAGATAACTGGCTAGTGAATGAGTGATTTTGTGAAAACTTGTTATTACACTCGAGTAGTAGTAGTGTCGCTCGAGTGATGACATGAAATTTTATAACATATTCTAGGTACCTACTAGTGATAAAACCGTTTTGCCTTAAGATAGAAAGATCACTCGAGTGAAGCTGAGTCACTAGAATGATGATCTTAAAACGCCATCAAGGTACTTACTAGTAACTCTTTGTTCTTAAAAGAAAAGTTGGTCAAGCACTTGAGTGATGGTCAAAAATCTCGATTTATCATCCAGTAACTGGATAGAGATAACATAAGTTTGAAAGTCAAGAATCCCCCGAGTGCAACAATGTCACTCGAGTTATATTTGTAAACATGAGTTATTACTTTTTAGTTACCAGCCAGTAATCGAGTTATCTTTTGAATTAGAGAGAGAGCCACTCTAGTGACCTAAAGACCACTCAAGTGGAATAGTGTTTCATTAAAGAGTTACCAAACAATAATTCAACAATTTATATGCTATCTTTCATACTTTTTTAAGCAATTACCAACAGACACCTCTCTGGGATGCGACATCACTCAAGTGATAAAATGTCACTCCAGTGATAGTGATAACAGACTTTTGAAATAGTGTCTCAGAAATTTTGATACATATTCTAAGTTTAATAGAATCTAGCTACAATACTTCCTACTACTGTTTCTAAATACTAATAATTACACTTTTGTATAAGTTTTAGGTGCTTAACCTTGGATTAAACTCAAAATCACATAAAACACTTTTGTGTCAGAAGCATTAAATGCAACAAAGCACGTCCAATCTAAATGCTCTCTTTCACCAATGGCTATACCATCTCTCTAACAGACACATTCAAATACTTCAATGGTCATTAATTCCTTCCAAACTATAAATACAGAAGCATTCAAGATGGAGCCAACTACTTATGACTAAGTTCACTGTTGCATTAAGTTTGTGTGCTCTATTCTTCTGATATTCTCTGTACTTCAATGTTTATCACATATACTCTGAGAGAGCAATTGTAAACTCATTTATTACTCTTACCGTGAGTTACTCAAGGTATGGGACCTTGAGTGTAGGCTTGATTACAAAGTGTAAGAGGGAGTGAGTATCCTAAGAGAGGAACTTGCCTGTAATGAGGCACCAAGAGCCCTATGAATCTTGTGACATTAGTGAAACTATCAGAAAGGTCTCTGAGGACTGGACGTAAGTCAAGTGGATTGAACCGAACCAATATAAATCTTGTGTGCCTACTATCGGTGATATATCTCTAACTCTACCGTCTCCATTAAGTCTCTGTTTAAGTTTGTATATAAGTTTAAAATTTTTTTACTATTACCAAATTTACACCCCTCTTGGATGAAAGGCGTGAACAACAACCTTTACAAATGTTGTCATTTGTGTTACAAGTGTTGTAAGTGATTTAAACATTACATTCTTGTAAAAAGTGACATTTAATCAATGACTATGTGAACACCCTATTTTGTTCGGGTCCCACTCAAAAATTAAAAAAAAATTAAAAAGAAAAAACCTTCCTTGATCCTTACACAATAAACCAATGACATTGACGATTGGATTATAATTGAAGTTGGACAAATGATCATCATTAATGGTGATTGTCTTGCAATTGAAGTTTGTAATAATTGACAACAAATTTCAAAATAATTCATCTCATTAATGTTGATTGATATTCAGATTAGAAAATTTTGTGTGGAGTCATTGTGGAGAAGAAAAAAAATAGAAATTAAAAAAAAAATATATATGTCATTTATGTTGATATATTTAAATTAGGAAATTTTTTGTGGGAATAATCAAAAATAAGAAAAAAAAATTAAAAAAACAAAAATACCAAAAATATTTCTCATTTATGTTGATAGGCTTACATTAGGAAATTACTTGTGGAAAAAATATAAAAAAATAAAAAATGAAAATAAGAAAATCTCCCATTGATGGTGTTAGGGTCAAGCTAGGAAATTTATAGAAAATTCAAAAAAAAATTAAAATGAAAATTAAAAGAAATGCATTTATGAGGAAACCCTATCTTGAGACTATAAATAGGGGAGTTAGGGTTGAAGCAAGATAAAAAAAAATTGGGAGAGCAAACATAAGAATTTTGAGGAGAGCAAAGAGACAAGTGAGAAGCTTCTTGATACATGAATATCATAGGTATGTGTTAGTTGCATGTCTTTAATTTGTTGTGCAACTATTTTCTTTTATTCTTGATAGTGTTTAACTTTTTTCTCTCTCACCTTTCATGATGTAATCACCTCCTCATCTATTTGTTTCATTCCTTTAGTTTTGTTATCCATCTCTCAACCACATGACATGTGAGTACCAAAAAGCGAGAGGTATGCGTCTTCTTCCATTCAAACTGATAGATGCCGCCTAATGGTTAATTCTTACTCTCTCCTTTACATTCGGTAGACTCAAATGGGTATTCTAATAATATGTTGCCATTTCATCATGTTTGGATGAATTTGTATGTGATTGTGTTATGCTATCCATGTGGTTTTCTCACCTTATTGTTTGTATAGCTTGCAAGGATAAAAAAGTATGTGCTTGTCACATCTTGAAATTATTTTGTATGATGTGCATGTATGTGAGGTTTGATCTTGATTCTAAACCTCCTTATTAATATGATGATCATGTCCTCGCTTGACCTTAATGGCTTGATGAACTCTTGTTTTTTTTTTCCTTTTGCAAATAAAAAGTTTCAATAAAAAATAGGTTCTTTTTTTCTAAAATAAACGAATTTGGTTTCATATGAGAAAATAAGAGAAATGCCTTTTTAAAAAATAAAAAAAACCAAAAAAAATATTTTTCTTAAATAAATTAAATGAAGATTGTTTGGACACCAGGAAAAATGTTTTACACATGCGGAAGATTGTTTACACCCGAAGGTCTTATTTAACAAATAAGTTTCAATGAGGTATTTATGAACAATTTTCCAAAAAGAAGATATATTTCATATATCCATCATATCCTCCCATTTGTCGCTCCCGCCTCCACACACTTCGATTTTTTGTCTTTTTCTGACATTTTCTGATTAAAATTAAGGGTAGTTCTTTCATTTTCAATTATTTTTTGTCGAAACTGTCATTTTCAATTTAAATTTATTGTCATTTCCGCCTTTAAGGGCTTGTTTGATTCAAAGGGAGGGGATGGAAGGAAAGGGACTCATTTTTCATCTCCTCCAAAACCCCCCAATTTAGAGGGAACAAAAATGAAGGGATGAGATGGATTTTGAACCCCTTCTTTGGAGTCACTATCCTCCAATTTTTTTATACCAAATAAGGGGAGGGGCTCATTTTTCATCCCCTCCCCTCCAACCACACAGGCCCTAAGATTTGACGAAATGATATTTCAGAATTTTTTTGTCCTAATCTGTAAACAAGGTGCCATAATCCTTAACTAAAATTTTCCTGAGGTGATTACAACTCATTAGAAAATGTTACTCCTATAGTTTTTAATATAAGACATATTTACCTAATTTAATTAGCTTAAAAAGATTAGTTAAGTTAGTTAATATAACATTTATTTTCTAAAACATCGTAGTCATCCTCATTAATTCCCTCTCCTCCTTGATTATGGTTGAGAAAGAATCAATAGGGATAAATTAGGAAAATATTAGAAAAAATGCAAAATATCAAGGAACAAAAAACCGGACCGGTCAATGAACCGGTCACGGAACAGGTTCAAGGGTTAATGGTTCAACCGGGGTCGAATCGGTGATCAAACCGGTAGTCGAACCGGTCATATTAAAATATTACCAATTATTAGTAACAATATATATTAATATATTCTTAAACAGTTAAACTTCTATAGATAAAATCAATTGATTATATTAGATTTGATTACTTGAATCATATAAAATTAATTGACTAAAATATTATATATTATATGTATATAATATATAATATTTTTTATTTTATTCTTTTTAATTTTTAAATTTTTGTAGCCTTAAAATTAAAATTTGTTCTTATAATTTAGTAAAATATTATAGATTGTATGTATATCAGTCTAAATCTATGGTTTTCTTTCTTTTTCAGCTTTTTTTTGAACCGGATATCTCATTTTTAAAAATAAAAAAAAAGCAGCAAACCGGTTGAACCAGTAACCCACCGGTTTTGACCCGTTTGACCGGTTTTGGACCGGTTCGATCGGTTTCCACCAGTTCGAACCCCCCTCTCTAAAACAGCAAACCGGACCGGACTGAGGACCGGTTCACCGGTTTTCTGGTCGAACCGGCCGGTCCGGTCCGGTTTTTCATTCATTGCAAAATATGACTTATATTTAGGATTAATATCAACTTCCCAAATATATCTTATATTAAGGACAAGAGGGAGTAATACCTTTTGAGGTTGTTGGGTATGTGGGGAGGGCTGATAAAGTGTGAGGAGGAAATTTGCATTTGAGATGCATTTAAAAAAAAAAATTAAAGAACTGGGGTTAAAAGTTTGTAATTAATTTTTCTTACTAGTTTATCTTACTTTTTCTCTCTATTAAAATATGTTATGGTTAAAATCAAATTAAGTATCAGTAATAAAAAATCATATTAAATTTAACTCCATCAAATAATTTAAAATTAAATTACTTATAAATATATGTATGTATGTATGTATGTAACTTATCCTTGGAAAAACCATATTGCTCATGTACAGCGACACTAAAAAAGATAAACATGGAACTGGCCAAAAAGAAAAAAAAAAGAAAAGAAAAGGCAAACATGAATCCAATTCTATTTTTTTTCCATAGAAAAATCAAAGTTTCTTATTTTCTTCCCTTGAAAAAATAATAAAAGTCGTTGGGTTTTCTTCTTCCTCATATCAATTATGCAGCAAGTGAAGCATTTCCACATGATGAACAGCAACTTGCTTAGCTATCATGTGTGTTTGGATTAGCTTTTTTTAAAAGCTTTTAAGACTTACGAGGTAAGTGTGTGTGAGGAGTTTTGTCTCGGGTTGCACAAACCATGGTTTTGGTGCTTGCCAAACACACACATATCGATGGTGGCATTCGCCACAGCCGTCAAAATGGGGTGTCGGACCTACTCCATTTACTCCTGCATTTTCTCCCTTAGTTTTCTTCCTCTTTCATTTTCCCTCTATTCAAATATTGCGTACAAATGCAGAAGCTTTTACCTTTCTTCTATGAAACAGTGCCAAAATTAATATGTACAAGTCATGTGCATGTAATACTCTTGTTATCAAACAATGTATAAATTAAATACATGCATGTGTAAAACATTTTTGTGGGAAGAGAAAACCAAATGCAGTGACCTAATTATTCTTTATTCATGTTTATATGAAGTAAAAATGGATTGCTATCTTATAAAACACCACGCTCCAATTTTTTTACTTTTCTTATTACTACCACCAAAGTCGTCGTATTCACAATCAATTGCAGAGTTTGGTGCTTTCTCGAAAGGGATAAAAGAGACCAATACCCATAAAATTGAGACAAAGAAAGCCGCCCCAGAAAGGAAAGATTCGGTGACGTTAAAAATTAGCACCTTACCCTCATTTTTTTTTTTCAGTTTAATTATCGCATCCTTTTCGATTAGTTTATAAAAGAAATGTACCCCCAAAAAAATACATAAAAAAGTGCAACGTATTTATTTCTAGTGTCTTCTCTGCCGCATTGGTGAGGTACAGGAGTGCTAAAATAATCGCACTCACCTATGATTTTTTATTATACTCTTTCCTGTTATTTGTAAACAACATTATCTCACATATATAACCTTGATTCAAAAAATATAAGCGAAAATTTGATCTGTATAAAAGTTTAATTCTCTCTCATTTTTTCCTACCCATCCTATCTCAAATTCCCCATCTTCATAAATAAGAGTATATTTGAAAAAAAAAATATTAAACTTCTTACGTATTTATTATTTTTAATTAATTTTAACAAACAATTCATTTTGTATAATTTGGGTAATTGTTGCTTATAAAAAAAGTGCAAGACGGAGTATGTTTGAAGTAAATTTAGTTTAAAAAATTGGTGCTTTGAGAGGATTTAAAGCCTTTAATGTGCCACCTTCTATAATGTCCCAACATTCCTTTTTTTTTTTCCCTCTTAATCCATAACTAGATCCTATATAAAATGAGTGAAATTTTAATATCTTACAATAATGAAATGGTGAAATTTTATATATATTTTTTATGATTTTTCAATGAAAATACTTTAAAATTGTGTTGTTTTGATTTATTTTTTAGAAAATCATAAAAAATTTAAATGGTTCCATTTAATGCCTAATAAATATCAAAATATTACTCACTTTATATAATAATCTAATAATCAAAAGAAAAAAAATTGTATTTAAACGATTGATACTACCTCTGGTCCTAATTATAAAACAAATTTGGTTTTTTTTAAGAAATTAAAGAAGCTAAATAAGTTATTTAATTATATCATATGTTATGTATCCTTAGATTATATATTATTAGTCAAATTAATTAGTTTAAAAAATAAAAATAAAAATATAAATACTCTAAAATAATTTAATTAGTTTCCTTAAATTTTTTAAAAAAAATCAACTTTATTTTATGATTAGAAGCGAAGAGAGTACGTCATTATTAAAAAAGATATTAGATGAAGGAGCACGTTTGATGCCCCCGTACCCTATTGGCCTATTTTGAGGTTAGTTTTTGTTATATTGTTCAGTGAAGATATAATTCTATAATGCGTGCTTCGCGTTGGAATTTGTTTCTTGCTCCATCCCAAAAGGCAATAAGGTAATTGTTTAAAGACGTGAATAAATAAATCCAAAAGGTAATACTGCAAATTTCCATGTTCACTCGTCTTTCCCTCAAGTCCTTTGGTTATAAGGGGAAACACACACAGCCTCTCTTTTATCCTCATTCTCAGTTCTCACACAAATGGATCAGCTTTCTTGGGATGCTTGGCTCTCTGAACTGGTAACTAAAACTTCTTACACATTACCCTCCATTATCATCACTTCAAGCTTTCTAATTTTTGTGTGTGTGTGTGTGTTGTTTTTAAGGAAATGGAAAACGACTCTGTTTTTTTAAGAGGACCAAACTCGGAGCAGGATGAAGACGTAGCTGAAGAGTGTTTTCTAAGAGATATCTTACAGGACCCCACTAATTTATCTTCTGAGAGTGAGGCCATTTTTGCTCCGGCCACCGTGGCGGGAGGTGGCGCCACCACTAACTCCGTCTTGAACTCTCTGCAGTGTGCTTCTCACACAAGACCACTAACCGCCTGCGTTCTGTCTTTCGATAAATCCATGGCCATACCAGCCATCGAAGACCCTAGCAGTTATTCTTTGAAGCTCAAACGGCGCATTGAAGCATTTAACGATGAATCGCCACCGGTAAACGCCGTCAGAGGAACAAAGAAGACTAGAATCGGTGCTGATGCGACGGATCACATAATGGCGGAGAGAAGAAGGAGACAGGAACTCACAGAAAGGTTCATAGCTCTCTCAGCCACCATCCCTGGCTTGAAAAAGGTTACAACTTTGTGTTCTTGGCTTCTCTCATTTTCTTTTTTCTTTCGCTCTCATCATTTACTATTTTCATAACCACTAGATCAATATCTAATGATCCATAATTAATTATTTATAAAAAATATTATTATAAAGGAGAGATAGTGGATCTTGGAGCAGACAAAGTTGTTGCGCCATGTGACCTGAAAAAGAAAAAGAGAAGCTAGGTCCCAACTTCGTATCTTGAATCTTGAACTTAGTAGTACCATGAAACATGTGTCATATTAAATATTTATTATGCGTAGATTGATAAGGCGACTATATTGAGCGAAGCTATAAGCTACGTGAAGCAGCTTCAAGAGCGTGTGAAGGAGCTAGAGCGAGAAACGAAGAACAAGATGATGATAATGGAGAAGCCCTATCATCAGGTGGTGCTGTGTTCTGGAGATGATGATGATGATAATGTTGACGGAGGCACGCCGACTGAAGTGAACTACTTCGACGGCGACAACGATGTAATGCTGCCTGAGGTGAAAGCAAGAATCTCTGACAACAAACAAGTGCTGATAAGAATCCTGTGCAAGAAACAGAAATCCACCATGGTTAGAATCCTTGATGAGCTCAAAAGCCTTCATCTCAATGTCTCTGGTAATAGTGTCATGCCCTTCGGCTCCTCTACTCTTGATGTCACCATCATTGCGCAGGTAGGTACTATATGTACACACCGTATATACCCATGTCCTTGACGTAGACTCAGATGATTAATTCTGTGAGACTGAGGAATATGAATAAATTACTCCCTTCTTTATAAGACATCTTTATTTAATTTAATTAAATCAAAAAGTTAGTTGAGTTAGTCATCTCCTTAATTCCTTAATTTTCTCTCCTTCTTGATTATTGTTGAGGGATCATCAATAGGGGTAAATTAGGAAAAGAGTGACAAATATGAAAACTACGTCTCATACCAAGATCAACTCCTCAAATATGTCTTATATTAAGGATTGTAAGAGTACTTAATTATAACATATGTTACATAATTTGTATGAAATACTTAATTATGCATTTCATTATATTATATATCCATGTATAAGTTGGAAGAAAAATGATAAATATATATACTACTTTAAAGTAATTTATTTAGTTTCTTCAATCTCACCAACTGAGTCTTATATTCAAGACAGATGGTTGTATATGTTTATTTGAGAATAATTATTTTGACGCTTTTATAATTTTACATGAAAATATATATGTGTGTAATGTGCAGACGAGTGAGGAATACAGGGTATCGGTGGAGGATATAGTGAAAAGCCTGAGGATGGCTCTGAGGATGGCTCTAAAGTGTAATGGAGATCCTTGCTAGTGTATCAAAAGAGGTCTTCTCATTGGAGCTTCAAGATTTCCAGGTTCTGGAGAAAAGCAAAGCTTGCTTTGTGCCTTCAAGAGGTCTATCTTACTATCTAGTGTATCAAGAATTCTTGTGGTTATAAATGTAACAACCCAAAATTTATATTCACTAAAAGTATTGTAAATATTTGAGAAATTCAATAAAATAGTGAATATTCATGAATTTGGAATTTATGAATATATAAATGTTCAATTTCATGAGAAATTGGGCAAAAATAATTAAGGAATTAATTTGGGTAATTTAAAAAGCCCAATATTAAGGTCCAAAAATGAAGAAATGTTAGAGAAAATAGTTGATCCAAAAATAGATGGAAATTGGCCAAAGAAAAATAAGAGAAGAAATTGGATTAGAAAGGTAATGGCAAAATCGTAATTTTACCAAATTATTGCAAAATTAATTATTTTCCGAATAATTGAAGTTAATTTCAATTAATTAAGGAAAATAAATGGAAAAAATATATTTGAAATATTTTGGTCAATTTAATATGAATTTATGGAAAATTTGAGCAAAAATGCAATTTTGACCAAAATTGAGACTTTACGTATATACATAACCTGGACAAGTTGTGAAGTCAATTGAGACCATAGGGAGGGACCCCTAGGTGTCTCCTATATGTGGCATAAATAAGAAAATATTGATTGGGCTTAATGAGCATGGTTATATGTACATAAGGATTTATGTACATAAGTTCATTTTTGAAATTTTGGAAAATAAAACAAATAAATAAAATATTGCAAATTATATGATAAATAAATATATCATCATCCTCTTCAGCCCATTTTCGTGCTGCAACATACCTGAAATAAGAGAGAGAAAGTTGAGAGAGTTTAGAGAGAGAAAGAGAAGAAAAATCACAAGGTAAGCCGATTTCTCCAACGATTTCGCTCCTAACGCATATAACTCCGACTCTAAGCTACTCCTCTTTGTTCTTTAGGGTTTGGAGGCTCAAAAATCTGTTCTCTAAAGGTTAGGGTTTCAGCCATCTTTGGGGAAAAGCTTGTGGGAGCTCGAGGTAACTTCCAAACCTTCATATATTAACTATTCTGGCTGCTGTGGGCAATTTAATCAGTGAAATTTCGCCGGATTGTCGTTGGTTTTAAATTTTGGAAAAGTGTGTGCATAAGGGTTATGTTGCCCAATTTTAGTTCAAATGGTTGTTATAAATCAATTAGATGGTTAACAAAGTGGTTAGGAGTAGAAAGGAACGTGTTTACAGAGCCGAAATCGTAAAACCCCGATTTTCCCGGAGAACACCATAATTCTGGACAGGGATGTTTGAGGGCCTCAGAGTTGGATTTTCAATGATTTGATGGTTCCACTGGATTTAGGAGGGAAAATTAGGTGGGGTTACAATTGGGCACTTTTTCAGAAAAGGCCGAGAAAGCATAATTATGGAAACGCCCTTAAAACCCTAAAAGTAGGGCTGTCAAGGGCAATTTCATAATTTGACATTGAATTTGGTAATTTTGAGTCTAGAGATGGATTCCTTGGATAAAAATACGTCAGGAAAGCCCTAGTCAAAAATTTGGGAAAACGTGCCATCGGGCCGGGTACGACGGAGCCGAACCGAGGTCCCGGGGGCATTTTGGTAAATTTTCACCATAGGCTAATATAACCACAAGAAACACTATGGAAGTGTCTAAAATGATACTTGGATAGGTTATAACCTATTTCTTGTACATTTGATGTTTTAGGACCGAGTTGGACACCTATAGTTGACACGTTTTATGAGGCGGACCCTTTGAGACAAGAAAGAGGTTAAGGTAGGGACTACTATTTCTCATATACTATGTGACTATTTGTATGATACGTGTTACTGTATTTTGTGATTTGAACACGCGCTGGAGGCACATTTTCTAGCTGTGGTCTAGGACCTAGCTGAGGTACACTAGTCTTACCTAACTGTAGTCAAGGACTCAGCTAAGGTACATGTAGGGGTTTCAACATGTTAGTTGGTCCTGAATTTTGTGTACACACATGGATGATATGAGTTTTCATTTTACTTGATACAGTGCATTGCATATTTAATTTTCGCATTTTATGTGTTGATCGTATATTTCTACTGAGATTCCTTGGAAGCTCACCCTTTTTCTAATCCAAATGTCTTAGCGGGTGCCAATGGCTCGAAAGCCAAGGATGCAGAGAAGGGAAACTGACGGGCACGTTTCCTAAGATGAATACAGTGGTTGTATATAGTCTGTATGTGAAATAGTTTTAGAACATTATGTACATATTTGTCATTATTATCGATTTCTGCTCTGTTAATGACTGTCTGTAAACAAATACTTATTATCAGTATAACTATACTTTTCTGTTTGCCTATAGAACTTGTTCATTATTGCCCTGCGCATATCAAAATGGAAACGAGTGTTGACAATATATATATATACATATATTCGTTGATGGAAAAGAATTGGAATGAAAGTGAGTGTGCTTCATTTTTGAGAGTGAAGTTCAATGATGAAAGTTTAAGACATGCGGGATGTACTTCACCGGCTCGGAACCTCTCCATTGCCTCTCCATTTAGATTAAACGGTGTCATTTTATTATCAGGTGGAATCTCAACCTTTGATTTTAAAAACATAATCTTGGCTGTTGCTTGACTAACCTGAGAGAAAAGCCAGTCCTCAGCATGCGACTCTTCCTGCTGCGTCTTTCAAGCCAGTTGCCATCTTTTGCAAAAATATTGTAAACAAAAGTTACAAATCAAAGGGCAAGAAGGATCATCCAATCAAAACTAAATCCTTTGAATACTTGCAATGAAGTACTACCCGGGTAGAAGAGAAAATACCATATAAATTATTTTCGCTTGTGAGCGAGATCTTGATTGTGGGTGTGTAATAAAAAAAAGAATTGATTGTGGCCAGATAGAGATATTCGTGAACTTCTCAAAATCGAGGGTGAGAAAAGAGCGAAGGGATTAGAGAGAAAAGAGGAGCAGAGAGAGAGAGTGTGTGTGTATGTGTTTGGGGGGGTTTAGTTTCATGAAGAATAAGGGGGAGAGAATAAGTATGATGATCCTTGGATCCTTCTAAATATGCCCTTCTCAGTGTCAGCAATGAACCATTCAATCTCATTGCTTCTCAATCTTGAGTTTGCAACTACCTTTCCTTCCCTCAAGACTGTCGGGGACAGAGGCCAGTCATGGTTGAAAACATGCATGCAAGAAGTAGAGTCGAGTGGCGATGGGCTGTGTCTTTTCTCCAACGGCCAAGATTATGCTCTAAAACCTATAGCTGAGATTTTGTTTTATTTCAAAATGGCACCGTTTACTCTAAATGGAGAGCCAAATGGACTAGGGACCGTTTACTGATGCCTTAGAATTCATAAAAAATAAAATATACTTATCTTCTCGTATTTATAACTTTGCAGGGGAAAAATTATTTCTTTGTTATCTGTTCAAATTTGTAACTTGTTAAAGAGTAGTCTACACTTAATCTTGACAAATATATTCCATGATCCTAACAATTAGAGTTGTAAGAATCTCTTTGACCAGAAAGTTATATTCGAAAGTCAATTGTTCAGTTATTGGAACTACAAAATTTTACTAGTTAAATTTCAATCAATCCATCATAAAATAAAATAGTACTTTGCTTATTTAACAAGTTGCAAACCAAAAAAAGTAAATTGGATGCTTTCTTTCAAGAGTTTCAATATTTGCTCTCTGAATTTGCCATTGCTTTAGCAATGAGGCTTCACTCTAAATACCCAATGGTCCTTGTTTGTGTGTTGCTCTTGCTTGCTCTATGCCTCTCCCAATGCAGAGACTCCAAAGTCACCTTTTACACTACCCCTGATGGCAAAGAAATAATGTTTTTTCCTTGCAAAGTTATAAATACAAGAAGATAAGTGATGATATGGTTATATGCGAATAATTATAAGCTTGTATATATGTGAGCCTACTCAATATTTGAAGTAAAAGTTAAATTGTAACATAAATGTTGTCTCATGTCTATAGGCTATAGAAATTTTTCAGAAGACATAAACATAATTAGAAATTGAAATTGTTATTTGTTTAATTATTATTGTTTCATTGTTTCTTTTTAGTTTCAAATGAAAAGCATGTATTTAATTTGACTTCAAAGTTTCATTCCTTTAATGAAATTGTTGGATTTGAAGTGCTGATATTGTCCTGGATATGAATTGCCTTAATTAGTTTAGTTTCGTTTAAATTACACTGAAACGATTTCTTATTTTGATTTTGGGATGTCTCACTTTTTAGGGAAAATGCTGCCAAAATTTTGTCAAAGAAAATAGTAAAAGGTAATCCCATTATTGACGATTGTTCTAAACTTGAGTGTTATTGGAAATGACTTAGGTGGTAATAAAATGGATCATAGTTAGATGAATGCTTTGAGAATTAGTGAAGAATATGAGAATGGGGTTGAAAAGTTTATTGAATTTGCTAAAAGGAACGCTCCAACAAAAAAAAGGATGTATTTTTATCCTTGTATCAATTGTTTAAATGAGAGTCGACGGGATCTTGATATCATAACGGATCACCTACTTTGTGATGAAATAAATCTTCGATACATAAGGTAGATATGGCATGGTGAGGAAGTAACTATTGTCCGTTGCACAAGAAGGAAGTTGTGAATGTCATAGATGAAGATAGAATGGAGAAAATAATTCACGATATTGAAGTAGAATCCTTTGCGCAATTGCATGAATATGACAGCTTGCAAAGTGATGCAGAGACACCATTATACCCTAGGAGTAAGTACACACGGTTGACAAGAACATTGCATTTGGTTAACTTAAAGGCAACTTGTGGGTAGACCGATAGTAGTTTCACATTATTGATTGAATTGTTGTGTGATATGTTTCCAGACAATAATGTGCTTCCAAATCATATGTATAAGGCCAAAAAAATCATATCTATGATGGGTATGGAGTATAAAAAGATACACACTTGCCCTAATAATTGCATATTGTATAGAGAGGATTTGAAGGTTTAAGTGAGTGCCCTAAGTGTAAAACTGCACAATACAAAGTGAAGAAAGATAGTGGTTGTGGCTATGGGACAACTAAAAGGCAACGTTTAAAAGTTTTATGGTATCTTCCAATAATACCATGTTTTAAGCTTTTGTTTGGGACTACAACAAAAGCAAAGAAGTTGAGACGGCATTCTGATGAGAGAATATCCAATAGAAAATATCTTCAGCACCAGGATGACTCTCCACATGGAAGAAAATAGATGAAATGTTACTTAAATTTGGCAGCAAGCCGAGAAACTTTCGACTTGGGCTTTGTATAGATGAAATGTATCAATGTCACCTTCGATAAGAATCAAAGGATTGCCGGTGAGAAGAACATATAGAAGAAGAGATCAATTTTCTTTGATCTTCCATATTGGCGTAGTCTTGACGTGAGACACAATATTGATGTGATGTATATAGAGAAAAACAATTGTGATAGTCTTGTCAGTATGCTTTTGCACATACCAATGAAGACTAATGATGAAATTAGTGTGAGACGAGACCTTGTTGATATGGGAATAAGAGAACAGTTACATCTACAACTAAGAGATGATGGTAGGAGGGCATACATGGAGCCAGCAGCGCATACACTATCAAAAGAGGAGAAAAGAAGTTTGTGTGAGTGTTTGCATGAAATTAAGGTGCCACAAGGGTATTCTTCTAATGTTAGAAGGTGGTGTCAATGGACGATTTGAAGTTATTGGGAATGAAGTCCTATGATTATCATGTGTTGATGCAACAATGATTACCAGTAGCTATTAGAGACATTATAAAAGATGAAGTGCGAACCACTGTAACAAGATTTTGTGTTTTCTTTAATGCTATATGTAACTAAGTCATTGACACTAAAA
Organism: Inga laurina; assembly: GCA_963855925.1. Classification (NCBI taxonomy): domain Eukaryota; kingdom Viridiplantae; phylum Streptophyta; class Magnoliopsida; order Fabales; family Fabaceae; genus Inga; species Inga laurina. Next base: position 14,353,764 of record OY979711.1, read on the forward strand.
AGTTGAATGAACTGGAAAATAAGGATTGTATTATTTTGTCCCAACTAGATATGCATTTTCCTCCTTCATTTTTTGATATAGTGGTGTATTTGATAATTCATTTCGTAAAGGAGGTAAGGCTCTGCGGTCCAGTTTACTTGAGGTGGATGTACCCTTTCGAGCGATACATGAAGATCTTAAAAGGGTATTCTAAAAATCCTTATTGACCAGAAGCCTCAATAGTTGAAAGATATGTAGTTGATGAGGTTATGGACTTTTGCAAAGACTATCTATCTGGGAAGAATGAGCAATCTCTGCATGAAGAGGGGAGAAGTGTGACCCCCTTATCTTATTTTGACTTCCAGTGGAATATTAATACGTGGTTTGGTAGGCAACACAGGAATAGCATAAATATATTGATAATATATGCATGATTACAAAAATTCCTCTCAGGGATTGTATATAACAATTACAAATTATGTAGCCGCATAAGGCTATTAGGATGTCAAAACCCGTTCCAGTAAAATGCAGACACCTTCCTATTTTTGTTCCACCACTGCATTTCCCTCATACGGTTCTCTTCTTTGTTCTCAGCATACCTTCTGTCTTCACCTGTATAAATTATTGGTAGGGGAGGGTGAGATTCAAGAGAATCTCAATAGGAAAACAATACCAATATACACACAAGATAAATGCTTAATGCATGACATGCTTGCATTACATAATTCATTTTTGCATAATGACATATCTGCTTCTCAATATTTCAAATAACATACTGATAGCCATAGCATAAATAAAAACAGAGCTTCAATCATTCACATATGTTTCTCATGATCAAGAAAAGCAATAACATACATCAATACACCAGCACAAATATCAAATACATGCAAGAGAGGTAAGTTCTCTACCTAAACCTTTTTTCACCTCGAATTACGTGCCTCGTAAAGCTTGTTGTAGCTCGGCTCTCCACTCGGTTATACAATTCCAAATGTACCATTTAGACGCTTTCATAGTGTTTCTAGTGGTAATATGGGTCTATTATGAAAATTTACCAAAATGCCCCCGGGGACATACCCGACCCCGCTATACTTGGTCTGACCATACTTTTTCTGAAATTTTGACTAGAGCTATTCTAACATATTTTCACCCAATGAATCCATTTTCAGACTTGGAATTACTAAATTCACTGCCAAAAGACCAAAATGCCCTTGGCAGCCCCACTTTAAGGGTTTTAGGGGTGTTTTCGTAATTATGCTTTTCTGAGCTTTTCTGAAAAAGTGATCAACTGTAACCCAACCTAATTTTCCCTCCTGAACTCAATGGAATCATCAAATCATTGAAAATCCAACTCTAAGTCCCCTAACTAGAGGTGGCCAAAATTATCACATTCCCCAAGAAAAATTGAAGTTTTTTTATTATGACTCTGCAGACGTGTTCCTTTCTACTCCTAACCACTTTATTAACTATTTAATTAGATTACAACTACCATTTAGTACCAATTTTGGCGGCATAACACTTCCAAAAACCCATTTTTCATTTTCACAAACAAAGACAATCCGATGAAATTTCACTGATTAAATTGTCCGCAACAACCAGAACAATCAATATTCGAAGGTTTGGAAGTTACCTTTTGCTTCCTTTGGCTTATCCTTCTTATGGCTGAAACTCCTCCCCTTTTAAACCCTAGGTTTTGCTTCAAAACAACCTTGAGTCATGTAGAGGAATAGCTTAGAGGAAGGATTATACGAATTAGAACTCAAATCACTGAAGAAATCGGCTTACCTTGTGAGTTCTTCTTCCTTCTCTCTCTAGAAATCTTAAACTCTCTCTCCCTCTTGCTTGAAAATGGCTGCAAAGTTTTTGTGAGAAAGATGAAGCAAAAAGGTTTTTTTATAATGTGCTTGCTTATGTCATAAAGTTCTATTTTCCCAAAAACAAAAATATTAACTTTTATGTACAATAACTTTATGTACATATAATGTTGTCACAAGCCCAATTGAATTCAACTAACTCTTCCCTCTTCTTGGTCAGCCATGTTCACATTTAGAGGTCCAAGTTAGAGCCAAAATGGGCTGATCACAAATTATCTCATAATTACAAAGTTACCATCACAAATTTTTCCAATTTCGTATTTATTGGCATATTTTCTGACCGAACTTTGAAAAATCATAACTAATTTTATAGACATCATATCAGAGTGATTTAAAAGGCTACAGAACCCTTATTGAGTCTAGTTTCAAGTAAAAATATAGCCTTTTGCTAGTTAGAAACATATTATTCCCATATTTTTAATCTTTAGAAGCTGTTCCGAGAATAGACAGTTTTCCTGGGCTAATTCAAAAGTTATAACTCTTTGTATATAGCTCTAATTGATTCATATAACCTATTAAATTAAAGCTTGAGATGTCTAATTTTACCCTATAAAATTTCCTAATTTTTTCTCATCACTTGTTTATTCAAAATCACATGACAATATCACTGCCTTGCTGGAAATTTCACTGGCAGCATACTCACATTCTCCAAAATTCACCATTTTATTTTCTTTAATACCCCAAAGATATAAGAAATATTAGGAAATAGATATGGGACACTTGCTAAATCGGGGCTCTGCAGTCCACTTAATTTAGGCTTATTCTCAAGCCTTCATCTAAAATTCAGGGTATTACAAGAAGCAAGGGAACACGATGACTGAAATTGAAGAATATGCCTCACGAAGAGATGGTGCAAGCACACTTGTATATCCTGAATAACATGGAAGAAGTTCAACTGTACATAGATGAACACAAAAAGAGTTTGAAGCACATAAATCCAAGGAAGAATGACATGCAGATTGCTATTGAACAAAACAAGACATTCATAGAGTTGATTGAGGAAAAGGTATCGCATGAGACTAATGTGTCTGAGACAATCGAGTGGCTAGCGTGGGGGCCTTTGTTTTAGATCATTAACTGGATCGGTTATGATATAAGCAAGTATTCTTTCTACACAAAAGACTAAAATGACAAAAGTACCATGCAAAATAGTGAGGTGATTGTAGAAGCTAAAGCCATACACTTTTCCAGTTCAAAAGACAAAAACCCCATATTAGCATACATGGCCTATTATGGAGTTATAAAAGAAATAAGGGAGATTACTTACAACAAGTTTAAAGTTGCTTTATTCAAATGTAAGTGGGCTAGCAATAATGCTATGGTAATAGATCAACAATTTGGATTTGTCTCAGTTGATCTTCAAAGAGTAGGTTATAGGGATGAGCCCTTCATTTTAGCAAGCTACGCAAAACAAGTGTTTTATGTCATAGATCATGCAAATAAAAAATTTCCATTGTACTTTAAAGTAAAAAACATAAGTATGGTGATTCGACCTTCAACCTTGATGACACACCACCTTTTACAATAAATCCACCTAGAACAAGTGAAGTAGAAATAGTAGATGATGATGAATATGGTGTAAGAAATGATCATGGTGAAGAAATATGGGAAATAATATAGAGTAAGAGCTTAACTTAGAAAATAGTACTGTGTGCTGTTTGTTTTAAAGCTGGTTAGTTTATTCATTTAATTGCAATTTATTTACCTATCTAACAATGATTTTTGCGCTTACAAGAATATGGACAATTCTAGTGACTGACAAAGTGATAGGGACAATGAAATGGATAGACGTGAACCCGTTGCGAGAAGGGTTAGAGGTAGCACAAAAATGAGATCATTTGTTGCACATCATCAACATCAATAGGAGAGGCTACATGTGGACTTTGATGCCAATATGAATCCAATTGGTCCTGAAGAAGACTATTTCATTAGCTATTTAGGCTCTTTGGGTTGAAGCAAAGTTCACATTATCTATAATAATTGGAAGTTGGTTCCCCCAAAAATGAAAGACATGATTTGACAACAACTTTTGGTATATAAGTTTCGGTACATCTGTATTTATAGCTTTATTCCTATTGCTTCAAATATAATTATCTTATGTTTTACCTTACAGCAAACTTACAATGTCCCTAACACCGCGGTGATGTATAAGCACTGGATGAGGGAGGTTTGTCTATGATGGAAAGATTCCAAGAACAAGTTACAGCAAAGTACATTTGAGGGGAAATGAGGGGTCAAGATCCATGTAAACATTATTCATATTATTCCCTAGAGGATTGGAGGTTGTTTATGGCATCACAGGAAGATTCTAACTTTTTGGTAAAATTTCTTTCATCATAGTGCAAACCTTTTTATTTGAATATACTTGACATCATTGATTCAATTTTCATTGTTTTCCTTCATAGGAAGTAAGTGCAGCAAATGCACAGAGGCAAGCAGCAAATAAGTATAAGCATTGTATGTTTCGTGGTGGTTATCGGAAACTTAAGCGGAGGATGATGGAAGAAGAGTTGGAGAAAATGAAGTAAGCATCCAAATCAGATCCTAGTGTTGTTGTCCAGGCCCCTACTCCTCCTCCACATCACAAAAAATAGAAAGCATAGAGGATTAAGTATGGGTAGTACATAAATCTGACTGTTGATACTTTGGACTTAAAACCAAATGTAGACTAATAACACTTAGTACACGAAGATGTCAGTGGTCTTATGAATTTAAAACCAACAACTTTTGAGGGTATACTAGAGGCATTAAGAGTCAGATTATATCCCCACATTTCTCATTATTAATGCATTTTTGCATGTTAAAATTGCAATGTGCATGCCTTGGTATTTAAAGAATGCTTTAAAGATTTTGCCATGATTTCATAGGAGCAGTCTCACTCCTCATTCGAATAGGCGATTTCATGAAATATACCTGCAATAGCACACCAATTATAGAGGCTAGGTTGCTATTGTTGTTAATTATTTTAATGTTAGCAGAACTAACAAACGACATGTTTCTTACCCATTGAACCTCCTTCATGTGATCATCAATAACAGAGGTTAGGTTGCTATCACTATTAATTTCGAATTGACTTTAGTCTCATTCCCCTCGACTAATTTAATTCTTCCAAGGGTTTTGTTAACAAATCCACACCCTAACTTTTTGACCTCACAAAATCAATTGAAATAACTCCATAATTATTAAGCATGATCATTCACAACATATCTCAAATGATTTTCACTTGCACTATTGCTCTTTCTATAATGGCTATTGCTATTTAGAAATCAGTCAAATCACAACTCATTGACACTAAGTGTTGGTTTTCCACCAAAATATTTACTAAGAGGTTTTCAACAACTTAGCCTCCTATTTCAATCAATTCTAGAGCAAAAAACTCTAACTCGCATAATAATTTATTTTGGCTACCAGTGAACTTTCTCACATAAAATTGAAATTTAGTTAACATCCGTATATCTCAATATAATGAGAATCTATTGTACATGATACCAACATTTATGGTAACCATATAATTAATAATATATGTTCAATCTTCATATAGCATAAGCTATATCATAGGGATTAATATCTTTTAATGCGCAACAAATTCTCAATAATTTGTGCATACCACAAAGTTACTTAAAAACTATGTTAGCATCATAAGAAATATTCAAAACGGTTCTCAAAAACCAAACTTCAAATATATTTCTCGTTATAATATATAGTCATTATTTCCTTATAATTTTAAGCCCCAAAATCATGTTCGCTTCATCCATGCTTTCATATTAAATTTTGAAGCAATAACATTATAATATGTAATATTCAATATTCACAACAGTCATGCATATTTATACCACTATAAATATATACTCGTAAATTATGAAAATTAAAGCATATTTATCTCTATACTAGATAAATGACTAAATTTTCATGTCAACATCATAAACTTGTTTCAAGCCACAAAAAATTCCATATTCCATAATTCATAAAATTTGCTCTCTATAGCAAAGGGTTAAAGTGCAAATTCTTTATGAAAGTTTTCGCTGAGAATTGATATTGCCCCGGAAGTTTTTTTAGGCTCAACGTCACCCTAAAAGTTTCAAAATGTAGCAACTTTGCCCAATATCGTTAAGAAACTAACATTGACTGTTAAAAAAATTAACGTTGACCGTTAAATTTTTAACAATAAAGGGAAACCTTACTCTATTTTAACACTTATGTAGCAATATTGAACCTAAAAAAAACTTTCAAGGTAACATTACTCCTCAGCAAAAACTTCCATAACAACTTTAATACTTTATGCCTTTATCCCTATAGCAAAAAACAAAGCCTCTACTAAATTTTAAATTACAGCTTGGCTTTTATCAAATAAAGCTAGCAACAATTTTGAAGTTTAAAATGAAGGATATTTTATAAGGTACCCCACATGTTATATACCCCACAATCTCAAATATCTCTATTGTATTTAGCAACTTTTTAACAACAATTCTAATTAAATTAGAACCCCACACTATTGTCTCCTTCCATTCTAATCAAATTATCACTAGTAGAAAAATGACTTTTTAGACCGATTCTGTATTAGGTCTTGATACAGCAAGTCTAAAAAGTCTATTATTTTTTAGACCGGTTGTTATAACCAGTCTTAAAAGTCACACTTTTAAAACCGATTGTTCTTAAAATCGGTCTTAAAGGTCTGACCTTAAAGACCTGTTCTGCCCGCAAGAAGTCTTAAAGGTCAGACATTTAAGACCTGTTGTTCCCCACAACCGGTCTTAAATGTCTGACCTTTAAGACCGGTTGTGCCCACAACCGATCTTAAATGTCTAGCCTTTAAGACCGGTTGTGCCCACAACCGGTCTTAAAGTACTTTTAAGACCGGTTGTGACTACAACCGGTCTTAAAGCTTCAATTTTTTTTTTAAAAATGTCCCTTTTATATATACACGCAGTGAATGCTCCGATTTTAACAGCAGTATAGAACAATCACTTATTTCAATTTCAAAATTCAAAAGCAGCAGTCTATAGCAGTAACAAATGTTCATACAAGCCAGTACAGTCATACATTGATGATTCATTTGCAATTAGACAGTAAGGAGGACCAAATGACAGCAGTAATGAATCTTGAAGCAACAGAGAACAATGCAAAATGCAACGGATGAAATGGAGTGCATGTATTTGTCTATATATATATATGTACCTATCTCAGTGATGTTATTAAGAGATATTGTTGGGTACTTGGGTTCATATCACCTCAAACTTACCCAAGCACGGTCTTTAGTGAAAAATTCATATGATCATTCTCATTACTTCCGAGTTAAATATTAAATGCCAACTCATTCCTTCAATCTTGAGACATAGTTCAAAGAAAAGAACTCTTAATTCACATATCATAAATTTATGCAGACTAATAATGCAAAAGCCCCACCAATATTGAATCAGAATAAGTTTAATAATATCTAACACAACTCTCATCCAAAACTCCTTTTGAAGGAGTAAATAACTTATGCTCTATTTTCTTTGCTTTGTTGTCATCTACAACCAACATGCTCATTTGTTAAAAGCAATTTATTTTATTTACCTACAAATTGATTCATGGATAAGGAGTTTATATAATGATCATTTCCCTAGAATGGAGTTACTCAACAAACAGAAAAATAAAAAAAATCATGATTCACTCATCAAATGGAATCACGACAGGCTTCAATCATCCACAGACCACAAAGGTCAGTCCCTTAAATACCATGCCTCCTGTATCACCCATATCACAGAAATTGTCCTACACAGATACATAAACCTTGTTAGCAATACATATGAGAACAATAATGTACAATGTAACGTTGGATTCAAAAACTCACTATTTTTGTAATAGCTCATAGATGAATGCAGCACAACATGTGCGAATGAAATCAATATCTTCTTCAGGAAAGGGATCAGCAAGATCAAACATCTGTAACACCAAAACCAGACGAAACATTGACTTAGTAACTTAAAAACAATAAAGTAATATAAAAGTTCTGAAATATAAATTTACCTCTTGAGTAAAATCAGTCGTGCCTAGAGTGATAATATTGTAAATGTGTCTCAAAACATAAAAACCACATAAGTTGGACCCCTGTAGTTGCCTACGGCTCTAAGAAAAAATATGATATCATTAAAACAAATATAAAGGCATGGCTTATTACATTCTTTAAACAAATCCAAATGTACTAACCTTTGGCATGATCCATGTAAGGTCCTTTAAGTCACGAACATGCTTACCACAAGTACTGTGTAGGAATGTCCGCATAGCCCTATGATCATCACAATGACAAAGGTTATTGGTTTTACACAAATTCCATAAACTTTGCATACAAAAGATAATAATGCAAGAAAACTAATGAATTCATGGTCTTTTTCAAATCATTCCCTGGTTTGAAGTGGAGGGAACATAAGAGGATGACAGTGTAACTACTCTTGCATAGAAGAAGTAACTGCCAATGATCACTGAAAAAAATAAGAATATTAAGCAAACATAAAACATTATATAAATTATAAAATATCAGTTTGTTTCTTACCCATGCACATATGGAGCCAAGAAACAGTCAGTTCCAGTTTCACTAAGCCTCTCTGATAAGTATCTATGTCTACTAGCAGCAGTGGTCCCTTTCTCTTGGATGTGATGGGGGCATAAGAATCCAAATTTTTCTCTTTTGCCAGAGGAGACCAACCTACAATGCATGTACCTATAATAATGCAAGCACATAAATAAAAGGTAAACGGTAAAACCTTTAAAATATTTACTTTGAATTGCAGAAGCTACTTACATTAAGAACAGTTGAACAATCTCAATCGTAAGATTTTGTCTAGGAGCTACTAGGGACATCAAATCATCCCTCTCAAGATAGCATGTCACCCCTGACTGTCCAACAACTGAATCCGTAAGCCACTCTCTTGTTTTGAAGGAAGTATCATATGCCATCAGAATCACTTGTTGTATGATATTCAATGGAGGCTGTGAAACTTCTTGCTGAGTGAAGGGAGCTGGACTTGGTGGGGCTTTTATTGGACTTTCCTCGGCTCGAACAGAAACAAGGTTCGTTGGCCACAAGATGAACGTACCCAAGACATCGTTAACAATCTTGAATTCATCAGAAGGGATAGGGACAGGTGCATCTACAATAATCACCTCGTCAACTGACACTCGGACTTGATCACCTTCCATTTGTCGGTGGTGGACAGTTGATCCCAGGTTATGCACACTACCCCGTGCAACAAACCGTCTCAGAGGATCCTCGACAAAAGGATCACAAAGCTCAGTAATTTCTAGGTTAGGACCCTCTGATGACTGCCCGATGTTGCAACAACTACCTTTAGTGCTCTGCTTATTAGGATCAATCGATTGTGGCTGGGGAGCACTAGTATCTTGTCTTGAGCTCATAAACACTATCATTTCCTCTTTCATCTTGCTCAACCGGGTCTCTAATAGTGCATCAAATGATGCTTCAGCCTCAGCCTTTGCTTCTGCTCTTGCAATGGCTAACATAGTCTCCAATTTCTCCCTAGTCACTGTTAGAGCAAGAGTTTCACCCAAGAAGGGGGTGAATTGGGTGATACTAAAATTTTTGCTGCAAATATAAAACTTGATGGTGAATATAATGCAATAAAGAGTAAGGAGAAATTTCACCGAAGTGTACACCGGGTGTTATACTGGTTCGGCCACAACCACTTTGACCTACATCCAGTCCTCAGAGTATCTCTGAGAGTTTCACTATAACTTCCAAGATTCAGTGGGTTCTTGGTACCTCAGTACAAGCAAGTTCCTTAGCCTGGACACTCGCCCCCCCTTACAAGTTGTAATCCAATCCCAACTCAAGGTTCCAGAACCTTAAGTTACCTCAATAACAAATATTGAGTTTTAATGAAATATCTCTCTCACAGAGTAAATAAGAATCACTGAAGTACAGAATTAAAAATATGTGTAAAACAGAGTAGTGAACTTGATAATACGTTCGTGTGTATGTTCTTGTTATTATCTCTGTTTGGATGTTCCCATATATATATATAGATGTGTTGGTAGCAACCGTTGGAACATTTTCTTCTCGCCCGTTAGAGCGTGCGCAGCCACTGTTGACTTTTCCAGTATTTGAAAAATATCCGTTTGCGGTAGGTGGCGGTAGGTAGCGTTTGAACGTTGCATTTGACTTTCCTTATTTAATAAAATCTCTTCATTATTTATCTGCAGATATGCTAAGAATACTAATACAATGAAGGGTTAATCACATAGGAAACAAATCAATGAACGTTAGAATGATTTCTGAATTTCTGGACTTGCCTACTCGAGTAGTTACTCGAGTATTCATTAAGTTTACCCGAGTATCATCGTGAGAGAAATGATAGCAAGTTAATAAATGAACATTACATTACTCGGGGAGTGCATGAAGTAAAAAAATTTACAACCCTTAGAAATACCTGTTTACTCGGATACTTACTCGGGTATGATAAAATTTTCTTCATAGGTTACTCGAGTAACTACTCAAGTAATCCCTCAAATAAACTTTAAGTTACTCGATGCTTCACTCCAGTAATGTTGGTAGGGTTACAAGGCCGAGAGCACTTCAAGTTTTCTTACCCTTGTTACTCGAGTACTAACTCGAGTAAACATAAACTTTCTGCATAGCTTACTCGAGTATATACTTCAAGTGTTGTGCAAATAAGTCTGCAGATTACTCGATTACCTACTCGAGTAATCTCATTAAAATACTTGATAAAGAATAATTGAATACCTGCATACTTGAGTAGTGCCTCGAGTGAAGTGTGACAAAAGCATATCATGTTATTCGAGTATTACCTTCATGTTTTGCTTACCACAGTGAGTTACTCGTATAGCTCCTCGAGTAACATTGGCAGGATTGAAAATACCGAGAGCAACATATTTCTTGAAGCAGGGGACTCGAGTACATACTCGAGTAACGTTGGTAGGCCGAGAGTAACTGGAAGTCTTTTACATGGTTACTCGAGTAACATTGGTAGGCTGAGAGCAACTCCAAGTGATTTACCTGGTTACTCGAGTAGCTACTCAAGTAACGTTGGCAGGCCGAGAGCAACTGGAAGTCAGATACCTTATTACTCGAGTGCTTACTCGAGTAACTTTGGCAGGTTACTTGAAAGTTGACTCTGGTTACTTCAAGTTTCTGTCTTATTACTCGAGTACTTACTCGAGTAACCCTTTAGAAAACTTGTCATTGATGAAGTTTCTCAGCTTTTTCTCTTGGCCTTTCTTCACTACTACAATGCTTACTTTAAGTAATGATTTGCCTTATTATTACTTTGTTCAAACTTATTTGTTTATCAAATATTTTTCATACAATCCTTTGTTATCATCAAAACATGAGAGATCTAACAGTCACGATGTTTGAGGAATGGCGTACGGGGGCTCCAAAGTAATCCTGTATCCCTACCCCTCCTCTAACTCCCCTGGCACGACCTGGATGCTCATGTTTGCCAGTAGTAACTGTTAGAATATCATTCCTACCCTCCGACTTAAAAGAGCCCTCAACTTGTTTTTTTCTAAGTTCCTCCTATAAGATAATACAAAATAATAAACATAAGTAATGATGTACGTTTCTTATGCAATTAATAATAGTAATGATATATACTTACAATTCTTTCACCTGCTATATGAGATTGTTCACTCGTATAAGACCCACTCCTCTTTTGGTGGGCAAATTGCCGCTTTTCTTCTCGACGAATCGGAGATGGCGGAGAAAGAAGAACAGAAGGATCGGATTGAGATGCTTCTTCCAATCTCTTCCGTTTGGCCACCAACAAGTCTCTTTTAGCCTTTGCATAACCCCCACGAGACATTGTATGAGGGCAATCATTCTTTCTACCACTTTCTTGTGCTTTTTTCCTTTTTGCCTGCGAATAAGAAATGATACAAAAGGAAAGTGTTATAATCAATTAAGATAATTGCTATGTAAATAAAACGAAAAATAAGTCAACTAACCAAATATTCTAGAGTAGTCCGAAGCCTAACAAATGCTTGCCAAGTCGCTTGATCAAGAAATGTATACTGGTGGCACGGATTAGGACGAGGCTGACTATCTTTCACCTCAATATGAATGTAATTGTTGGTCAGATTTGTCTTAAACTTGCTCCAGTGCTCATAACAATACGTCATTGTCTTGTTGTACAAGATCTCACTCTGAGGAATGTCGTAGGTGAGCTGAAATGCATGCATTGAAGGAGTAAGTGACAAATTTTTCATTTGATAATAATTAATTACATACATAAGAGAATTGTATACCTGGATAGTGTCCCAAATATGTTGCTTCACCTTTGCATCGACATTTCTCCACTCCTCTATCAAGATGCTCGGCTTGTTGCGTGTAAGGAGGCCGACAAAACTCCTATATCGTTGTGTATTAAGCCCGATTGGTTTCCAATATCTGTCAAACTCAATTGGTATCTTTTGGTCTGTACTCCGACTGAGGGAAACATCTATCAACCGTGTGCCACGTCTACCCCTCCGTACAGACTGGCTACTGCGCTCACTATGACCCTAGCTCCGAGCATTGCTAGGCTCACCCTGGTTAACACTAGCTAGCTGACTCTGCTGAGCACTAGGTAGCTAACTCTCCTGAGCACTAGGTGGCTGACTCAGAGGTGTAGGAGGTGGCTAATCCTCTGCACTAGGACACTGGGGATTCGTTATTTGCCTGTAACGACAACAAAGAAAGATAAATCCTAAGCTATGACATGTGAAGACTATATCGATAAAATAACTAAACATATTCTTCGGATATAAATCATAATCATAATTACTTTAGTTAGTTAAGTTCAAAGTAGTATCATAAAGAGATATCCTCCCATATTCCCTCGTGATGATCATTTCTTGTGCCGTGCACATTATCTGCTTCATCTTCTTCGTTCAATTCTGGTAGACCCCTGGAAAAAGAAGGAGTCTCAAGAAGATCATAATTTAAGTGACTTTTCTTGTCAATATCAACGACCCTTTTTCCTTGGAGAGCTACAGACCACATTTTATTTGTCTAATCAGTGATATAGAACACTTGTTGCGCCTGATCTGCCATAATGAAAGGTTCATCTCCAAAACTTCTACTATTCAGATCTACTCATAACCTATCGATCTTCACACCATTATTGACATCAACCCACTTGCATTGGAAAATGGGAAATCTAATTTTAACATAGTCAACCACCCAAATCTCTTCAATCACCCCATAATAAGGTATGGCAGCCAATGTAGGGTTATTATCTTTCAAACTAGAGAAGTGCATAGATTCAACCACTAATACAACACCACTGTTCTGGATGGTGCTCTTATCATCTAGGGACTTCATGTAAAAGGTATAACCATTGATCACAAATGAAGTCCAACTTATGACATCAACTTCAGGACCACGTGCTAACCAATTTATTATATCATAAACACATTCTTCTCCATCAACCTTTTGTTTGAACCAATGTGCGAAAGTTCTGTTATGCTCCCTGATTAACCTTTGTTCAGTCATTCGACAATTTTGTTTCCGTACAATTTCTTTATGGGCATTCATGTAATATTGAACTTCATCAACATTGTTCAAGATGTACAAGTGGACTTGTTGCAATTCATCAGCATCTATGCTCTTTACTGTTGCCCCGCGTCTACCCCCTTCTTGATCATGATGTTTAGGAAGGCCAATATATCGTACATTTGACAAATAATGTTGACAAAATTCCATAGCTTCTTCAGAAACATATTTTTGAACAATAGATGCTTCAGGCCGGTTGGGGTTCTTCACATACCCTTTTATTATTTTCATAGTCTTTCGATTGGGTACATCCACCATAAATAAATAGGGCCACACAACTTTATCTCCCTCACTAGATGAACAATCAAGTGTACCATGATATCAAAAAAAGAAGGAAGAAAAAGCTTCTCAAGCTGGCACAAGATCATATATCCTTCATTTTCCAATTCCTCCAATCTTTCTGTGTCAATGACTTTACAACAAATGGCATTGAAGAAGAAACAAAGTCTAGTCAATATGTGTTGAAGATCATATTCGGCGATGCCTCGAATAGCTACTCGGAGTAGTTGTTGCATTAAGACATGACAATCATGAGACTTTAGCCCTATTAACTTCAAGTCTTTCATCGATACAAGCTTTTTAAAATTTGAACAATACCCTGAGGGAACTTTAGCGCCATGTAAACACTCACAAAAGCTTCTTTTCTCAACCTTAGACAAAGTATGATCAGCTGGAGGATAAAAAGTTCTATTACCATATGGCCTTGGATGTAAATCTTCTCATATTCCCATTTCTTGCAAGTCTAATCTTGCCTTCATGTCATCCTTAGAACTTCCTTGTATGTTGAGCAGTGTCCCAACAATACTATCACATACGTTTCTCTCCACAGGCATGAAATCAATACAGTGTCTGACGTCAAGATTGCGCCAATATGGAAGATTGAAGAAGACGGACCTTTTTTCCATATATTTTTCTCATTTCTACTCTTTGATGACTTACCAAAGATAGTATTGATATTTTTCACCTTTTCATAAATTTTCTCCCCAGTCAATGCCTCTGGAGCATCTTCAAACTCTTGGCCACCGAAAAAAGCTTTTTTTAATCTACGGTAAGGGTGCTTCGTCTAAGAAATCGCCTATGGCCAAGGTAAATCGTCTTTCTTCCATGTTGAAGTTAATGGTAGCATGTGCCTTCTTCACACATCGGACAAGCTTTGTGGCCTTTAACGCTATATCCTGACAAGTTCCCATATGCAGGGAAGACATTTATAGTACAAAAGATCCTTGCTCGCATATTAAAAGTTTCCTTCTTGTTCGCATCAAAAACATCGACACCTTTATCCCACAACTCTTTCAAGTCTTCGATCAAGGGTTCTAGGTAAACATCTATGTCATTTCCGGGTTGCTTTGTTCCCGAAATCAACATAGATAACATAATGTACTTTTGTTTCATACATAACAAAGGAGATAAGTTGTAAATTACCAACAGAACAGGCCATGAACTATGTATACTGCTTAGGCTACCATAAGGATTCATACCATCTGTGCTAAGCCCAAGCCTGAGATTTCTAGGTTCTTCACCAAAGCTAGGAAATAATTGATCGATTTTCTGCCATTGAGAAGAATCAGCTGGATGTCGAAGCTTTCCATCAGAAATCCTCTCATCTGCATGCCATCTCAAATTTTTGGCATCAATTTCATTGGCAAACAGGCACTTGAACCTTGGAATGATTGGAAGATTCCACAACACTTTTGCAGGGCCCTTATTTGATTTATACTTCAAAGTTTCACATATCGGACATTGCTCCTTCTTTTCATGATCTTTTCTATAAAATATGCAATCATTAGGGCAAGCATGGATCTTTTTATACTTCATCCCTAGTGGACACAGTATTTTCTTAGCATCATAGTATCGACAAGGCAACACATTATCATCAAGAAGCATGTCTTTAAAGGCCTCAAGCGTTTTTGAAAAACTTTTGTCGCTCCATCCATGCCGTGCTTTCAAGCTTACCAATTTCAATACGGCTTTCAGCAATTGGTATTTTTTACACCCTGGGTACAGCGGCTTCTCAGCATCACTACACATATTACCATATACATGTGATTGTTCAAAAGCCTCTTCTCCTACATCACGAATAATATCCTCTATCTGATCATTCGTATCCGTGTAATTATCATCAAAGTTCACTTCCCCTGTTGAGATGCACTTGACATTTCTAATTGTTCACCATGCCATACCCATACTACATACGTCTTACAAAACCCTTCACAAATTAAATGTGTATATATATCTGCAGCACTTAATCGCTTCTCATTCAAACATTTTACACAAGGGAAATAAAACATCCCACTATCATCATCGACATTTCTTTTTGCAAAGTCTAAAAAACCCCTCACCCCAACATCATATTCAACACTCGTCCGTTTGGCTTGTATCCAACTACGATCCATATATTCCAACACCTTTTTTTTTGTTTTCTACTTTTTCCCCTGGAAAAGGCAGGAGTATGATGAGAGCATACAATCATTACACCCAAGTACCTAGTTTAACTACTACATAATGATAGTATGGGCTTGCAAGTTGAGTTGAGACTTGTCTTACTATTGCAAGTAATCAAAGAAAATAAAATCAAAGGGGCAATTTGTAGGCGATAGAGAGGGGTTGGTATGTCTAATTTCTTGTGTTGATTGAAAAGTTCACTAGTTGTGATCCATTAAGAAATCAAATATAGAGAGAGGTCCTAATTCTTTTTAGGAGAGGTCCTGTAGGTGTTGGGTATGTCCTAACGCACTCATCACGCTTAGTTGACAAAGAGGGGCTCTTTTGTTTCAGTGTTCACTGACATGCACGAATACAACTTACTTCCAGATCTCAACCCCATTCATGCATAGATTGATTGTAGCTAGTGAAGGATAATACTTTTTGACTTCCTCCCTTGATGAGGTTGAGGCTGTATAATTTTATTTGTTTGGTTTCATCCTTTTGTGTTGAGACTTTCTCAAATCTAGAACTGCGCAGTTTGTGTACATTGCATAACAGTGCTATGCACCCAAAAAGTACAGTACAATGGTTTGTATTTAAAGTGCCATGGATTAAAAAATAAGTTTTGGGTACTTAGTAACGAGGGATTTGTTGGCGATTTCTATATTTTTATAATTGATAAATTAGGCTGCAACTTATTCAATTTTATTTGAAATTAAAATGTGGGTCATGTGTTCAACCAAAAAAAAAAAAAGAATGTGGGTTATGTAGTTTGTACAGAAATTGAAGGTAAACAAAGATGTCAAGTATTGGATTGGGGAAAGAGAGTATATTAGGGTTTAGTTTCCACTTTCCCTTCTCATTTCAAAAAGAGAGTTCTTTTTTCAATGAACAAAAAGAATAAGGCATGCATATCTTAAATGTCTTATTTTTAGCCATGAACTTCTAGGAAAACAAACATGAATCCATGTGTCCACATCAAGTTTCCAAACGCAGCAACTAGTTAAGTGGCTCTCACTTATGCATGATCATATTTATTGGGAAATTTTCTCCGGGTATGTGCTGTGATTCATGGACACAATTATTTAACTTTCTTGTTCACATAATCCATTTATAAACAAATATCAAGATAGGAGAAAATCATCCTAAGAACTTGTAACATTGTTAAAAGCAGGCAAGAACAAAAGCCATACAAATATATCTTTATAATAGACATGGCTATCTCATAGGATACTGAACAGAGCTACTGGCAACATAAACTAGAAGTGGATCAGAGAGCAGCAATGCAGTTCATGAAATAGCACTATAGCTCGCGCAACAACGATCAAGGAATGAACATATGGACAAAATAAACTATCAGACAGGGGGCCAAAGGATACCAAACACCAAACACACCAGAAAATTTATATCAAGCTATTGTTTAGTTGAGCCCCTTGCTAGCCTAGGCCGATGACCAAATCTGGAGGTAACAACTTCTATATAGTAATTGTAGAGGACGATGAAGCATACCTCAAAAAAGAGGATGAAGACGTGAATAACAGCGACCAACGAATGACGGACGACACCACCAACGATGACAACCACGAGCAGCTGAAGCAGTGTATGAAGGCGACCAAAGAGTGATGACAGACTCAATTCAAAATATATGACAGCGACCGACAGCGACGACGGACGGGGAGTCGACGCCTAAGGAGAGAAAAGATTGGGAGGGATTTCAGATTAGGAGAAGTGGGAGGAGGCGTGGCGCGAAAATCATATTGGGGAAAACTTTTTAGACCGGTTAATTAGATAACTGGTCTAAAATAAAGGATTTTAAGACCGGTTCTCCTAACAACCGGTCTTAAAAGTGGACTTTTAAGACCGGTTGTTATTGAACCAGTCTTAAAACCATATTAAAATTATTTTTAAGACCGGTTCCCTAATAACCGGTCTCCCAAGTTGTTTATAATTACGAAAATGCCACCGCACATTTCTTTTAGACCTAATCCACTACAACCGGTCTAAATGGCCTGGTCTAAAACGCCTTTTTTCTACTAGTGTATAATTTCTTTGCTTAATGTTATAGTTTCACATGAAAAATGATTAATGTTACCTCATATCCCAATTAAGGAGATTATATTTGAACATCATGAAAGTAAAAAAACAGTCAATAGGAATTATATTGTCATCCTCAATGATCAATCGTACTAAGCCGCCAAAACTTTGCAATCAGGTCCGACACTCCGACTTAATAATTTAGTTTTCACCATTTTAGTAGTCATCAAGCCCTCAATGACTGAATTTAAAAAAAAAAACCAATCACGCCACTATACACGTATATAACTACTGAGGTGATTGAGGCACTCTCCAAAAATTACCATTGATTGAATTATGACAAGGAGGTTACCAAAATATGAATTATTACTCAAATTTTGTTAATAAAAACAATAAAACCCCTAAAACTAAATTCACCAACGGTAGGGAATATTTTTGAAACATATACTAGTACTCAACAAAACTGACACATTCAATTTTATTACTCCCATTGGTCCACAATATAGGGCACTTAAAGAAAAATAGTTTGGTCTGTAATATACCACTCTGGTCCTATTTATAAGTCCTCTTTGACCAAAAATTTTGGTCCTATTTATAAGTTCATTTTCAGGGTAGTAAATGCATTTTGCATTTTTTTACCCCTATTAATTGCAATAAACAAAAGGAATTTATTCATGTAGATTTTTGGAACCAATCATAGATAAGGGCAAAATTAGAAATTTAACCCATATTTAATGAGTTAACTAACTCTCCTTGGTATGTGAGAATTAGTTAAAAGGGACTTATAAATAAGACCAGAGTGGTAAGTCACTTGTAGGATAATTAATGCTTATTTTTTAGTTTTGTCCCTATAATTAATGCTCATTTCCAATTTGCCCACTCAATAAATTTTCAAACACATTTTCCAACAAGGGTAAAAGTAGGGGGAAATTTTCAATTTAGGACATATTCATTGAGTTAACTGTTATTTCTTGTTTCCTGTAAATTAGTTGAAGTGTCCTATATCATGGATTGGAGGAGGGAGTACCTTTTACAAGTCAAAGATAGACGTTAATTAATAGCACATTAACTGCACACAGCTGATTGAATTATTATCAATTCATGTGCCAAATTATAAGTATTTATTTCTTTGATAGATATTAACAAATGGGAAAATTGTCATAAAATACCTCATTAACCTAATATTTGCTAAATGGGACCTGTCCTGAACTGACATTATCTTCTTAATATTAAAAGACTCAAATACCCTTAGTGGATTACTGAAAAAAAGAAGGGAAAGAAGGTCTCAACTATTTTTGATTCAAAAGACACGCGAAGTTGAAGAGGGAAGGGCGGACTCAGTGGAGAGAATCGAACGAGGTCAAGAACAGCAGACGAGGGTGTGGGAGTTGGCGGCCGGGGCAGATTATGGGGTTTTGCAAGGGTGGCGGTGCACGATTGGTCTTTACAGTGGCGGTAAGGCGAGGTGTCTGGGTTTTTGCAGTGGCGGGGAGGTGTATGGGTCTTTGCGGCGTCGAGGAGGTGTTGAGTACGGTGGTGACGGCGGCGACTTCTCCATGTAGTAGCATGGACAGAGGTGGTAAAGAACACCCAACATTTGAGGTTTGTGTTCTTGTTTTTCTCTTTCTTCATTTTATCATCACCATTATTAATCCACTTATATCTCTTTATTTAGTTTTGCATCATTGTGGGCATAAAACTATTGCTAGATAGCTCATTTTGTCCTCGATGAATGTGAATTCTCCTATTGCCGCACCTGTGTAATCCTTAAACTTAATTGCAAGTTTTGTTAAGAAAATTCTTTTCTTAAAGTGCTTGGTATAAATTTGAGTTGATGTGATAAATTACTTACTCAGGGATGTTGCTGTGTAATTCTGCTATATCCATTCACTTCAGAGTTGCTGCTTTAGTTCTTCTCATCCTTTTTGGTGTATGGGGGTAGGGGATGTGAATGGCACAGTTAGGCGATTCAATCTTCTTAAGCTCTGAAGAGGTAGTATATGTTTCTTTTCTGTTATGACAACATATGTTGTTTTTCTGCTACAGAAGTTCTCTTTGGTGTTCCCCTGTTAAATATTCAGGATCTTTGTATAATGAAACGAATCATGATGCCTTTTCTTTGCAAGAAGAACATGTCTAAAATTGTTGACAAAAATCTCCATTAATTGAGGTAGTGTGGTTGCAATTTTAAGTTTTGAGTCCATGGATTGCTTGTTCATTTAGTTTCATAATCTTTTTTATTGGAAGAAGAATTCGAAGGATTTAGTTGATGAAAAACAGTCTTTATTCTCTTCCTTGATGATTGTGTTGATGGCCTTATAATATTTTTTGCAGCAATCTTGGCAATTCAAACCTTTCTAGACATTTGGTACCTAAACTTGGGAGCCTAGAACATACCCTAATCAGTAATGTGATATTGTAATTCTATTTAAATTACTAAAGAACACAAGAATTCATAACTAATATAAGACTCTATAGAAAAATCTAAAGGGCCACAACTTGGCTCTATTCAAAAGTATTCATTGATACCTATGCTTTTGTCGACTATTATACTTTGTTTTTTGTTTTGCTTTTTGTTGTTGAAAAATCCCTTGTTCTCCATAGTGGTATTACTTTCATTGCTCTCAAGAAACCAATATTTTCTTTGCAAGCAGTTGAATGACAATCAGTTAACTAGTCTAATCCCTAGGCAACTTGCTGATGTTAAAAGCCTTAAAGTATTGTAAGTCATTGTTTTCTTTATGGTGCAATTCTATGGTGGTATTCTGAAGTGACACCCATACAAACAATCTAATAAAACACTAATGAATTCCTAGATTTTAAGTATAAAAACAAATGTGATTATACTTGTTCAAATGCTTAGGTATAGTTTTTGTTAAATCCAAATGTGATTATCCATTTTGTTTATGTGTAATCTTGCACTTGTGTCTTGGTGGACTAAAATTGATTGAGAGTCAAAATCTTGGAATTTTCCTACTGCACTAGAACAAAGTACTCTAATTATTGAATTCCTAGATTTTAAGTATAAAAACAAATTAAAGCTCTGATATGAGACTTTGGAAGTGCATTGTAATAAATCTTGGTCATTCACTTGATTTCAGATATAGTAGTTTTCTAAATTTTGCTGGAGCTCCAGGAAGTTCACCTTAGTACACTGATACGCCTACTAATATGAGTATATTAGTACATTACTTGTTACAATGGCACTTTATTTGATTAGGAACGGTTTTTTACAGAAATACATGGATCATAAGTGGGTTGATGTGGTTTGGTGGTTAGTAGCCCATGAGAAGAATAAACATCAGGATATGGTCATGTGTAGCATTGAAGTTTGGAAAGATACGAAGAAAAGAAGAAACTAGTCGACGTTACATTTATTCTGTTCATATTGAAGTTCGGCATCATCTTTTTTTTCAATGTAAATGAAACTCAATTATTTATTTACAACTTCAGTATACAAGTACTTGTTTTGTATATCACGCGTAGTTTGCAAACACTCTTCCCTACATGCAACACTCCTTCCCTATGTGTAAAAACTCTTCCCCGCGTGCAATATGTCTTCCTTGTAATCAACTTTCATCCCTGTGTGGAAGATGTATTCCGTTTGTGCGAACGATCCGCCCCCTTTGTGTAAAACATTTTCCGTGGTTACAAAATTTCTTCTACTTGGGTTGTTAGTATTTGCAAGTGTCATATACCCAAGTGCGAAAACTCTTCCCCTACGTGCAAAAACTCTTCCCTGTGTGCAAGAATTCTTCCCTATGTACAAAAACTCTTCCATGTGTGCAAGATGTGACCCTATGTGCAACGATCTACCACTACGTGCAAAACTTCTTCTGTGTGCGAAAGATCTCCCACTTGAGTTCATTTTCATTCCCAAGTGTCATATACCCAAGTGCAAAAACTCTTCCCCTACGTGGAAAAACTCTTCCCTATGTGCAGGAACTTTTTCCTATGTGCAGAAACTCTTCCATCTTCAAAGATGTGACCCTATGTGCAACGATCTACCACTACGTGCAAAACTTCTTCTGTGTGCAAAAGATCTCCCACTTAGGCTCATTTTCATTCCCAAGTTTCATATAACCATGTGCGAAAACTCTTCCCATACGTGCAAAAACTCTTCCCTAGTGCAAGAACTCTTCCATGTGTGTAAGATATCTTCCCTATGACCAACAATCTATGATATAACCAAGCGCAAAATTGCTTCCATAGTTGCAAAATGTCTTCTAGTTGGGTTCGTTAGTATTCACAAGTGTCATATACCCAAGTGCGAAAACTCTTCCCTTATGTGCAAGCACTCTTCCCTATGTGCAAAAACTCTTCCATGTGTACAAGATGTGACCCTACATGCAACGATTTACCACTACGTACAAAACTTCTTCTGTGTGCAAAAGATCTCCCACTTAGGTTCATTTTCATTCCCAAGTGTCATATAACCATGTGAGAAAACTCTTCCCATACGTGCAAAAACTCTTTCCTATATGCAAGAACTCTTCCCTATGTGTAAAAAATCTTCCATATGTACAAGATATCTTTCCCGTGAAGAATGATCTACTAACCAAGTGCAAAACTTCTTCTGTAGTTGCGAAATGTCTTCTACTTGTGTTCATTAGTCTTCGCAAGTGTCATATAACCATGTACGAAAACTCTTCCCATGTGCAAAAACCCTTCCATGTGTGCAAGATATCTTCCCCGTGTGTAACGATATACCACTACATGCAAAACATCTTCCGTACATGGTTACAAAATGTCTTCCTCTTGGGTTCCTTTTCAGTCTTCATAGGTGTCATATAACCATGTACGAATGATCTTCCCCAAGTTCAAGATGTCTTCCCTATGAGCGAAAACTCTTCCATATGTGCAAAAACTATTCCCTGTGTCAATAAAAATTCTTCCCTGTGTGTGCAATTATCTTCCATAACATGCAAAACATGTTCCGTTAGTTTAATGTGTCTTCTACTTGGGTTCATTTAGTGTTCACAAGTGCCACTTAACCATGTGTGAAAGATCTTCCCCCACGTTCAACACATCTTCCCTTCTGTGCAAGAACTCTTCCTAATGTGCAAAAATTATTTCATGTGTGCAATTATCTACCCCCGAAGTGGAAAGCATCTATCTACTACAAAGTAAATGGAATCTTGATGATTATGGAGAAAATAAAAAAACTTAATGAAGTCACTATTTAATTTATTTACTACTTCCTTACTCAGTAAAACAACAATGAAAAAACCTAGCTTTGGAGTGAAAATGCAAATCAGTAGCTCCACAAAATTCTGAACTATGAATAAGGGTCTTGACACGACTCACCTATCTAGCCTTTACTGATACATCGAACCTCCGGCAGCATCCACAGTGAACGACAGCCAGAAGGGAGGACGTTTATCTCTGCACAAGCAAGGAGAAGAAGCCTTCACTTTCCACGCCAATCACTTGCTCTATTTATTAATGGGAATTCACTGGTTCTATTTTTTTTTCCTTTTATTTGCGCTATCTTTTTCTCATTAAGGGCATTTGAGTCTTTACTATTAAGAAGATAATGCCAGTTCAAGACAAATCTCATTCAATAAATATTAGGTTAATAAAGTATTTTATGGCAATTTTCCCTTAACAAATCAATCAATATCATCCTTAAATTTGGGAAACCGAAATAATGCTTTGCCTTTAACCTGCACACAGAAACTCAGCCTAGAAAATCTCATGCATAAGACAACAAAACGCCACAAGTTTTATCCACGAACAATTCTTTTATACATATTCACATTGTAAAAGGAATTCTGCCATATTATTAATTCATGAATTCTAAGACACGTACCTTATGGTTTCATCAAGTCCTTGACCATGTCAACAATAATCTCATGATCACCAAAACTTAATTTCCCCAACTTTGAGCTTTTAAAACAATAGGTAATATCCCTTAGGATTGTTGGTGTCAGTACCTTACACCTTATGAATTGTTAGCTACAGCACCACCAAAAACACAAGAAACATATAGTTCAAATCATGTCTAAAGACACTATCCTTAGGAGATATTCCGCAACGCCTAGTAAATTAGGAAGCGGCACTTCCCAAGATAAAGTGAACCCTTCTTAGAGAAAGCTAGGTGAAGAGAAAAGAGAGAAGCTCAGGGATAGAGCTTGGTGCCACCTGACCTTGGTGCTCATACCTCAATCCTACTGGCCTTACTCTGTATATTGCCTTTTATAGGCAGAAATCATTTGACCTTTAAGCAGCAATAATGGCCATTAAATACGATTTAATGACAATTAAAATGATAGTTACTAAACAAGTGTTAATGGCAATTTAATATAATAAAAACTTTTCAATGTCACACTCATCTCCAACGGTCAATTCAAAGACTCCACTTATCAGTCATTTTACTAACTTAAGCTCATATTTAATTGTATACTAGGTGTTACTAATCTTGAGTTATATGAGACTTCTTTCTTTGACACATCTACACATAATATTTACTACAAAAGCTTCTTTGGAGATGAATGGCCTCATCTAGATTTGAAGAACTGACACTGATGGCTATGATGTGGTAGACCAAGGAACAAAAAATCAGACCGGTCAATGAACCGGTTATGGTACAGGTTCAAGGGTTAATGGGTCAATCGGGGTCTAACCAGTAGTTGAACCGGCCATATTAAAATATTATAATTTATTAGTGGCAATATATATATATATATATATTAATATATTTTTAAAATTCTATAGATAAAAATGAAGATTTTTAGAAAAAAATGCTTAAAATCTATTAGTATTAGTTATAATACTTATACTTATGTAATGATATATCCTTTTAAATAATTTTTTTCATTATCTTCTTCATTTTTTTTATATTTGTTTTTTCTTTATCTACTTTTCTCTTCATTTTGGTCTTCAATTTTCCATTTTTTCCTAAAAAATAGCAATAATTAATAATTAAAAAATAATAAAAAAATGAAAACCGGTCCAACCGGTTTCATCTTGATTTTGACTGGTTTCAACCGGTTCTACTGGTTTTCAAACCGGTTCGACCAGTTCACGGTTAAATGGTCAGATCGGACAGGACCACTGACTGGTTCCCGGTTCAACCGGTCGAACCGGCCGGTCCAGTCTGGTTTTTTGTTCAATGTGGTAGACAAAGAATGAACAACTTTGGACAACTGGAAAAAACTTAATAGAAATTATCAAACATTAACGGTAACAGCCATTTTGCCCCCACTTTCAAAGTCAGGCACTTTTGCACCTCTGAAAAACATATAGTGCTAGATGCACTTTTTGTAAAATTTTATAGGTATTTTTGCACCCTAACCCAAAAATAAAAGAACAACGAGTGGTCATATAAAGATGATTTTGAAGATCAATACTCCATTCTTTTGTTTTTTTGTTTTTTTGCCAACTATAAGTCACTTTAACCAATTCATTATAACCAAGAAATGGTAATTAACTCATTAACTTTGTCATAAATTAGAGTTTTTGAATGAGAGAAAAATATAAAAAGTCTCATATATAAATATTAATTAAGGGATAAAATTGATAAAAAAAAATATTAATTACTCTCCAAATAACTTATATTATGGATCAAATTATTCTTTTAAAAGCAACATATATTATAAGTCGGAAAGAATATCTCATGTTACGAAAATGAAATAAGGTTTTTAAAAAAAAAAAAAAGTTGTGAAAATGAAACGGGAAAGGGGAAGACGAGGATTCCGTTCAAATTGGGCAGGCTATGTCAGTGTTAGGTTAGGGCATCTAATAGGGGAATGAGGTCCTTAACTAAGGGAGGCCCGTGCTTTAATATATGCCACGACAAGATTCACTGGAAGACCTGCCCTCTGTGACATTCATTTATTATCACGGCCATTTGCGCAAAAATGTGGTTACTCTTTCAAAAAAAAAAAAGTAAAATACCAAATATATTTTTAAAGCATTAATCCCAATCCCAATCCCTTCTGTTTATAAATGGCACACTATTCATAATTTCTAAATATTGGATTTTAGCGCATATATAAACTATATATATAGACACACTCCGAGTCCCCGACTATATTCTTTATAAAATATATAATAAACATATTAGATAGTGATATTTTGATATACTATTTATATGATTTATTTCACATCAATGTAATTTTTTTTTTAATGTTAGGTGTTTTCAACGGATCAAATTTATATCCCTTATTTTCTAGAATTAAGCTATAAATTTAATAATGAACTATTGTCTCATGGGCACCCAACAGAACTAATTATTTTCGGGTGTAAAAGTAGTTATAATCAATTTATTTAGTAGCAATTATAGCAAAGTCATTAACTCAAGTAAAATTCCAATACTTTTTGCACTATAGGTCCACTAATCTTCTTACTATGTATTATTTTAATATATTTTTAAAAAAGTTAAGGTGCAAAATTTAGGAATGAACTATTTTTTTTATGAGTACCCAACACAATTATTTTTTTATAAAAGCATTTACAATATAAATATGGGCATTTAATAAGAATATTTTTATTAATGCACTTACTTCATGTTTTTAAAAGAGCATTTACAAGACAATTAAAGGGATTTAATAGAATCCAAGGAGTTAAAATTTTTTGGTCATTTACATATTTCTTGTAAAAAAAATTTTATCGTATCCCTTGGGTAAAAATAAAATTAAGTTTTGTCAATGGAAAGAGAATAATACCCTTACTTTATTTTTTTTTCATAAGAGCATTTATAAGATAAATATAGACATTTACAAAACAAATACGTGAATGACTAAAATTTTTTAACTCTCTAAATTCTTTTAAATCAATTTATTTGTCTTATTAATGCCTATATTTTTTTTGTAAGTGCTATTATGAAAAAAAAATAAAGTAAGAGTATTAATGTAAATGCTCTTATGTAAATGCTCATATTAATCTTGTGAAAAATATGTAAAGGCCCACATATGTAAATAGTCTTATGAAAAATAATTGTGGGGGTGCACATAAGGAAATAGTTCATTGTTAAATTTGCCCCTTAACCTTTCAGAAAATATATTAAAATAACAAATAGTGAAAAGACTGGTGGGACTTACAGTACAAAAAATAACGGAAGTTAACTTGGTTAATGGCGTTGCTATAAGTGCTACCAAATAATTGATTATGTCTATTTTAACACCCAAAAATAATTAGTTCTGTTAGGTGCCCATAGGAAAATATTTTGTTGCTAAATTTAGATCTTAACCCTATTTTTTAGATGATAATTATTTTAAAAATTAACCTTTATCTTTTTAGATTAATCCAAAGGTATCCGACACTAGTAGAAGCCGACTAATATGGTTAGCGTGAATGTATGTCCGCAATGAAGGGAAACTCGCTACCTCAAGTAATTATCGCGATTGCATATACAAGGTTAAAACACGATACCACTAATTAGGTAAAAACCAAGATATTAAAACCCGAACTGGGTATTGAACAAGTCAGGGTACTAGGTTAAGGGTCAATGGGTCATATCGGAACCAAACCAGAGTTTAACCAGGGCAAAATCGGTGAGAAATTGAAAATTTTAGGCTTATTGATATAAAATTCTAAAAAAAATTTAAAAAAAAATTAAATAAGAACCGGGAACCAAATAGATCTACCAGCCGATGCGCCAGTTTCCTAACCAAACCGGCCAGTCTGATTAGGATTCCACAACCTAGGTAAAAACAATACACAGTCAAACAATCCAAGCACTTCAAAGCCACGTAGTTTTGGGATAACAAAGTAAGGGGAATCCTTTTTTTAAAAAAAACATATATAGTACTCTTAAATATTTTTTCATTGGCATTTAGTATTTTAAATTAATTTTTAGAACACTGAAAACCTTAAAATATTTTATACTGACACCAAGTATCTATTGAAAAATGTTTCAGGAGGTTGGGTGTTAGTTACTGTGTGTCACAAAAAATTTTTTTTTAGGGTACTGAGATATTTTGTTTAATCCCAAAATTACATTGTTTCGAGGCAAAGAATGGGATGGGGGAGGCAAAAGAATGGGGGCAAAGTGGCATTAACTTTTATTTGAAATGCTTCTCATAGTTACGCCCTCCGATTTTATTTTATTAGTAACTTTCTTTTTTATTGTGTAAAATGAACTAATAATTAAAGATAATAAGTGTGTCAAAAATACAATATTTTTTTCATATATGCCCCTATTTATAAAAAGAGTATGGGAGAGAGAATAGATAAAAAGTATGAGAGATAATGAGTATAAAATATGAGAAAAAATAAGTATTTAATAAGAATAAAATAGAAAAAAAAAACTTATATTTTCAGACAAAAAAAATAAAAATTATTTATAAAAAAAAATCAGTCATATAAAAAAAAATTACTTATAAACATGATCTTATAGAGTATAACGTAACAGACATTTTTTCGCCAGATATAACTCCACAGTCTGCAGACATACGTACAGAGTACCCGTGAGAGTTTAGAGCGGCGTGGGGCCCAGTCTCCCCATGACCTACGGATGCCTTTTGCGAGGTACAGTAGTTTACTGTGGTACTCATTTGGGCCAATAATTATATTTTGTTTTGGCCATGTTCATTAACCCGGACCGGACCGGCCGGTCCAGCCCGGGAACCGGTGAACCGGCCGGTAAACCGGTCCGGTCCGGGTTGCTTATTTTAAAAAAAAAAATTTTTTTTTTTGATTTTTCCTTTAGAATTTTATACTATAAGTCTAAAATTTTCAATTTCTCACCGGTTTGATCCCGGTTTAGCTCCGGTTTGGTCCCGGTCTGACCCACTGACCCTTAACCCAGTACCCCGACCGGTTCAATACCCGATCCGGGTTTTAATACCTTTTGGTTGAAAAGGCCAATAATTATATTCAAGTTTCATGATTGTAGTTGGCAGAACGATCATGAAATAAGGCCGCTGTTTGGAGGGACGATGTTTGAGATTCGTTGTTCGTACATCTTGCAGAATAATAATGAAATTGTGTTTTTTTTTTTTTTTGATAGAGAAGAATATAATATCCTCCAACATGTCACTGAATATGACATTAAAAAATAGAAAAAATCATTTTTAGATCTTAAGTAAATAATATATTATTAAAAAGGTTCCTATTTACAGCTCTTTTACGTGGATTTATAATCTATTAAGTGTGTTTTATAATTTTTATGGATTTTCTGATAACATGTTGTTTGTTTGGGAAGTAAGAGTGATTTTAATTCCCTAAAAAATAATAGTTGGGATGGAAGAGATGAGAAGTGAAGGGAAAGATCAGTGGGGAGAATCCAAATCTGTTAACCGTTCTGAACTAGCTTTTGAATTAGGAACTGAGATTCAACTGTGAACTAAAGCGGTTTTAAAGGAACCGTACAAGTCTTAACATATATATATATGAGTTAAGGACTGTGAACTAAAGCGGTTTTAAAGGAACCGTACAAGTCTTAACATATATATATATATATATATATGAGTTAAGGTGTAAATTTATCAATGAAGTTTTATCCGAGGAGTGTCTAGTACAGATATGTTTTATAAAGGGGCATTCAGCACAAAAACCGTTAATTTTGACTTAATAGCGTTAAATTATAAGAGAAGAAAATCCCTAACAGCGTTAGGTCAAAATTAATGGTTTTTGTGCTGGATACCCTTTTTTAATTGTTCATTAATATTTTTACCTCTTCTAAAACATATTTGTGCCAGACGCTCCTCGAACAAAACTTTGTTAGTAAATTTGCCCCTTAACCCTATATATATATATATATATATATATAGGTCCCTTTTTGGTTATTTTTCAAAAGGAAAAAGACATATAAGCACTGATCTATTGCTTCTCTTTTTTCTTGACCGGGATCTATTGCTCTTGAGAATCACTTAGTCAATATACTGATATAGTTTAATTTTTAGAGAGCTCTTTGGAGCACATAGAAAGCTTTTTGCAATGGTTGTCATTCTATTGCTTTGTTTAAAAGTTTGTTATAATATTTTTAAAATGATTTTACCTAATGTATTACATTCTTGAAGCATAATTGTTACTCTGTAATCGGCATTAGGATGCAATTTTTCTCAGTACATTTACATGATCGTTATATACACAAGTTTATGTGATAATTAATTATATTAAATTTTTTTAAGGCTACTTTCCTTTTTTTTTTTTTTTTTGCCAATGATACTTTCTTACTATTCCTTATGTTGTTGTTATATTAATATCCTTATATATGTTTCTAATATTATTTTGTTATCGGTTCTATGCCTGCCTATTCAACCGTTGATCTGGGATTATTCTTGAAGCCAACCTATAGGAGTTAGATTTGGAGGTTAAAGAAGCATGGGACATCACTTGAACAACCTGAATGCTTTAACCCATGATTAATCCATATATTAATGCTGTACAAGTGCGCTTTGTTTTGGGCACTATGGTCCTTTTACCCATTGAAGATTTTTGTGACAGTGTTTTTCTTAGTGTGTATTTGAATTAGCTTTTTTTAATAGCTTTTACAACTTACGAAGTAAATGTATGAAAGAAGTTTTATCTCAAGTTATACAAATTTAAATTTAAAACCTATATTTAAATATTTGCCAAACATCCTTTTAGAACATATATAGGCATTCATAAAAGTCAATAGTTTATTAAACGAACAAAAAAGTCCTAGAGAGTGGGATTTACGAGGTGTGTGTGAGTGTTACAGTTAACTGGTTTACGTGTAGCTCCAACAATAGTTGGCTCAATTATTCTATGGACAAATGAAACTAACAGCTTCGGCGATGCTAAGGATCCTACTTCTACTTACCCTACTATATATGTATGTCTATGGACAACGACTATATTACTGCGATAAGGTGTTTGATTAGATAGAGTTACATACTATTTCACATCTAATGAGTATTAATTATTTTTTTATTGAGGGTGATCAAACTCGCACTCTCTCACTTTAAAAAAAAAAAAAAAAAAATCTTTCATGCTATTAGCTCGTATAGCCTATTGCTATAATTATTAATTAAGAAAAATTGCTGAAGAATCCTCAATTGCAAAATTTATTGTTAGGAGGTGTCTAAAATTTGTTTAAGAATCCATGTGTAATGTATTTTTAGCGGGTGCAACTTTTGTTGATTTATTGTGTGCAAAATATCCTTAGTTATGGACATTTCATGGTCAAGTGGTATTTATCTATCTTTTTTCCTAATTCCAACTACCTCACCAATGATAATATTATTAGTATTTATTAACCTCGCTTCAGCTCCTTTTCTTGCTCCCCAAGACATTAGTCTGCCTCTTTAAATCTAACCCCCACTTCCTTAAAGATATTTCTATTTTAAACAGGAAAATTGAAAATTAAGAAGGGCATCATTCAAACGACAATAATCAAACCTAGCAATCCAATCTGATTATATGAGAGAAGATTACATGTAATCCCGATGCAATAGAATTATTACAGCGTTTAGTTGCGCTTATGTAATGTAAATAGGATTACATTTTGTAATCCCGATTACATCATTTGATGTAATCAGGATTAGACTGCTAGGATTGATGAATGAGGATGCAGACATCCTATAATCAAGTGAAAATGACACTATTGCCATTATAATTTTTTAAATTGATCAAAGTACTCGCCCATAAATGCTGTTAAATATTAAATAATTTTAATTATCACCATTAAATATCAAAAAAAAATTAATAATATAGAAACTTAAGAAACATTCCCCATTAAAAAATTAAAATATTATATTCCACCCTTAAAAAAATATTAAAATATATAATTAAATAATATTTCCATTATTAAATATTAAACAAATTAACATAAACCCAACCTATACAATGTATAATATTTTCATCATAAAATATTAAAAAATGACCATGAACCCAACGTGTACATTCACAGAATTAAAAAAATTATCATAAACCCAATATGTACATTATTATATGTGTATATAGGGGTAATTTCGTCCCTTGCTATATTATTCCCATATATTCTCATTTTCGATATAATCCAACTAAATATTTTTATGCATATGCATTATCTTCCCTAATGACGAACCAAACAAATTATATAATCATCATTATGTTACATTCCATTACATTGCATTGCACTTTATTACATTACCTCTAGTTATGTTAACCAAACGGTACTAAATGTGGGCACTTCTTCTAACGGGGATTCAAACTTTGATTCATTGTATTATAAGGAATTAGCCCCTTCCACTAAACCTAACTCCCATGATAACCTATATAAGTTAGCTTGGACGGTAAAGAAGCATGGTACATCACTTGAGCAATTGATACTTTCACCCTAATGATCAACCCATGTATTCATATTGCACAGATGGGCTTTGTTTTGGGCTATTTTCAAATGACGGGGCTATATGGGCCTTGTACCCAATGAAGGTGGGCTAGAGGATGCGTTTTGTTATAGGAATCATCATTTAGGAAGAAAAATCTAAAAACAGAGTCGAAAAATATCTGGCATAACATCTCGCACGCTTTCCTTGTTTCGCTGTCTCGCTGATCAATCATTTGGGCTGGTAAACGTTTCTATCTCATATTCCGTCCTACTATTTCCTTTTATTGTCAGTTTAAACTTCTGTATTGCTTCGACAATGATTCCTCCTGACAAATTCTTTGTAATCTGTTGATCGTTGCTTCGCAAAACTGTATATCTCTGCCCCGATTAAGTTTCAGTCTTCGGAACGATTGAATTGCAGCGTTGAATTTTCCCTCTAGAATCCAGATATTACCGATCTCTTGTCGGTGAGGGAATGTTTTCGTATTTCTTTTGGAATTTGGACTCTTATATGTTGTTCGTCTTTGTTTTTTTCCCCAAATCTTCATGCTCTGCCATGAATAAGATGATTAATTCTTGAAGAAGAATAAAATCGTTCTGTTTTTAGCTTTCTTTCCGATGTAACAGTATGATTGAATGCATTTCTGTTTTCAGCAATTTGACCCTAAGAAAAAAGCTATGTTAAATTGAAGTGATCCTCAAATGACTAGATCATAATATAGTTCATTGAATGTTTTTTCTGTAGAAATTCTGTCCATTTGGTCAAAAGTTGATGTGCTAATCTATTATCACCTTATAAAGGTGAACGTCTTTATACTGAATGCGTCAGTTACATCATTTCTCAGGTGGTTAAGGCGTTCTTGAATATAGATTTTCTAGATGGATAGCTTGCCAGAACATCTAGTTTGGGAGATATTGACAAGGATAAAGAAAACCAAAGACAGAAACTCTGTTTCACTAACATGCAAAAGCCTTTACCACTTAGATAATGCACAAAGATATTCTCTAAAGGTTGGGTGTGGAATGGACCCTGCCAATGATGCCTTGACTTCCCTATGCAATAGGTTTATCAGCTTGTCAAAAGTAGAGATTACATATTCTGGTTGGATGTCTAAACTGGGAAAACAAATGGATGACCAAGGGCTTCTCATTCTTGCATATCAATGCCCTTCTTTGTCTGATCTCACCTTAAGCTACTGCACATTCATCACCGATGTAGGCCTTCTCTGCTTGGCTTCTTGTTCCAAACTGTCATCTTTGATGTTAAATTTTACACCTAGAATCACTGGCTGCGGTATACTGTCTCTTGTCATGGGTTGCAAGCACCTCTCTAGTCTTCACCTCATCAGATGCCTCAATGTAAGCAGCGTTGAGTGGCTCGAATACCTTGGCAAGCTTGAAACACTTGAGGTTCTCTCGATTAAAAATTGCAGGGCGATTGGCGAGGGTGACTTAATAAAGCTTGGCCCTGGTTGGAAAAAGCTGAAAAGGTTACAATTTGAAGTTGATGCTAATTACCGATATATGAAGGTCTATGATCGGTTATCTGTGGATGGGTGGCAAGAGCAGTGTTTTCCATGTGAAAATATGCTGGATTTAAGCTTGGTAAATTGCATTATCAGCCCTGGGAGAGGTCTTGCTTGTGTGCTGGGGAAGTGCAAGAACTTGGAAAACATTTACTTAGACATGTGTGTTGGGGTAAGGGACTCTGACATCATTTCTCTATCTGAAAGATCAAGTAATTTGAAGTCAATATCATTCAGAGTTCCATCTGATTTTTCCTTACCCTCATTCATGAACAACCGGTTATCGTTAACGGATGAGAGTCTGAAAGCCATAGCTCAAAACTGTTCAAAGCTTGAATCAGTTAGAATCTCTTTCTCTGATGGGGAGTTTCCCTCATCTTCTCTGTTTAGTTTAAATGGAATACTTTGTTTGATGCAAAGGTGCCCGGTTCGCGAGCTCGCCCTTGACCACGTATATTCCTTCAATGATGTGGGCATGGAAGCTCTTTGCTCAGCAGAGTATCTTGAATCCTTGACACTTGTGAGATGCCAGGAAATTAGTGATGAAGGGCTGCAGCTTGTGAGCCAGTTTCCGAGATTGAGCAATTTACATTTAAGCAAGTGTTTGGGAATTTCTGTTGATGGGTTGAAGCCACTTGTTGGATCATTCAAACTGGATCGATTAGTTGTGGAAGATTGTCCTCAGCTCTCTGAAAGGGCTGTTCAAGGAGCTGCAAAATCTGTGTCTTTCAGGCAAGACTTATCTTGGATGTACTGAATTTGCAGGTTTCTTATGACCATTTTTTTAATCCAGAATGCTTCTTATTTGCGTCTGTTATTAGTGTATATGATTGGCTTCTCATGTTTATTATTTATTTTGATTGTATAATTCATTCAACTGTCATTCATTATATGTGATCTTATCATAATATAATTCTACCATTCCAGCCAAATTTTATACTTCACATATAATCTGCACTTGGGCTTTATAAGTTGAAATCATGAATCATCAAACATTTGAAGATGCTACTTTGAGGTTAAACTTGAGATTGATTGGGAACTCCCGGGTGTTGAAGCTTTTCCCCTTAGGTTGATATGGAAAACCTGAGAGAAATATATGTTGAAATATTGTGTGCTCATTGCTCTTAATTTTCTGTCGTGTAAGTCATTCATTTTCATTTCCTTTCTATTGCGCATTTTCTTGCTCAGAAGTTTTCCATGAACCAACTAGCCCTTGAGCCTTATATGTGGTTTATGTCATATATGTGATCCATAGAGACATAAATTTCGCTTCTTCTTTTTTCCCTCCCTTTACCTCTTTTGAATAGGAAACTATACGGTGTTAACCCATAAAGAAATGAAACATGACTCATTAAGAATATTTTGCTCATCCTCTTATGTGGTAAATCTAACACCACAGAGAATTCATGCATATTCATTCACCTTGTGATACAAAAGTTAACTTCCTAAAAACACGATAAAAAGTAATTAACTAGTCGTTCATGAGTGAATTTCTAAACTCATAATGATGTTTATAAGGCGGTGGTTCCTATTGTTTTCCCTTCTAATAAGATTAAGAGCCTTTGCAAAGTTCCAGCAAACCATTACTTTTGCGCAGCTTCTACTCCAAGATACATCTTTTAATCCATTTAAAATATCGCTATTTAAGTTCGACAAACGTGCTCATGAGGTGTTCCAATTTCCTCAAGAAACCACTTATCTAACGTGCTCTTTTTTTTTAAAAAGAAAAAGAAATTTCACACATCAATCCGCTAGAAGTAGCTTTTCCTCAATAATCCACAAAGCCATTAACGTCAAGCCCTCCCAAGGCATTTCTAGTTGTGGGGTAATTTTATGAGATCGTAATGGATCTTGGCATACGATATACTTTGGAAAACCTTAAAAAAGAAGGAAGTGTGTGCTACATATATTAAAGGCATTCAGGACATATATGAGGTTGTAAGAACCAACGTTAGAACGTTTGGAGGTGAAACAAAAGACTTTTTAATAAAGATTGACTTACATCAAGAATTAGCTTTGAACCCTTATTTGTTTAACCGAGCAGTAGACGTTCTAATTAAGCCTATCAAAGAGGAGATCTCTATCTGCATGCTTTTTGCTAATGATACAGTTTTGTTAGCTGAATCCATGAAGGGGTTTAATTATAAACTTAAGATATGGAGAAGGATTCTTGAGTCAAAGGGTTTTCATTATCTGAGTGGGAGCAGAACTGAATATATGCATTATAATTTTGATAAAAGACAAATTACAAGGAAGTGAAAGTTAAATTGAAAGGGAAAATCTTTCTATAAGTGACAAGGTTTGGATATTTGGGATCAGTTATACAACAAGATAGTAAAATTGATGAAGATGTTAATCATAGAATTCAAACTAAATAGTATAAGTGGAGAAAAGTTACTGGAGTTATTTGTGATCGGAAAGTACCTAAAAAGGTAAAAGGGAAGTTTTATCGCACTGCTATAAGACTAGCAAAGCTATATAGTAGTGAATGTTGGACTTTAAAGAGACAAAATGAACATAAAGTGGGGGTAGCTGAGATGTATATGTGGTCATGCAAAAAAAAAAAAAAAAAAAGATAAAATTTATAATGATCATATACGAGAACAAGTTGGAGTGGCACCTATTGATGAGAAAATAATAGAAGATGGTTTGAGGTGATTTGGACGAGAAGGCTATTGAGTGCGCCAGTGAGGAGGGTTGGTTAAACAGCATGGAGTTCTTTAAAAAGAAGTTGAGAAAGATCGAATCAATCATTCAATGAGGTTATAAAGCGAGATTTTTTTGTTAATAATCTATCCAGATATGATTTTCAATATAGCACAATGACATTGTGTAATCCATATAGCCAACCCCATATAATGAGATAAAATTTTGTTGTTATTGTTGTAATGGATTTTGAGTAACTGGTTTTACTCATGTGCTTGGTGTAGTGCTCTTGAAGATAAATATTAGTTTGGGATTTGAGCTTCAAGAAAGTTATTCTTGAATGTAATACTAAGATTTTGATTGAAATACTATCCAATATATAGATGCAATACAACATATGTCAAGAGATCATACTTGTCTTGCTAATACTTTAAGCCAAAGATAATGTAATTAATTTTTGCTTATGGGTTATGTGTCTGTCTCATCTTTGAATCTTGGTTGATAAAGAGTGTATTAGATGTATGAGATTTTGTTTTTTGAATGAAGAAGAAAAATCATTAATCAAATATTCAAATAATATGCACAGAGGAGCTGCTAATAGCCCAGTACAATGAATTACATAGGAAACATCATGGTTCAAGTTATATGCACATTGCTAAGGCTATCGTTAACTGGAATGATGTGGCCTGAGAAAGCAAGTGCCTCGTATGGGATTTAACTTCCCTAGTTTAATTTTGGTCCGAGATGTTATATTTTGTACTAAATCTATGTCTTTCGTGTGTGTGGATAAGAAAAAAAGTGTTTTTAGTGTAAAATTATGGTTTTGTAAAAAAACACCCAAACACTATATTTTTTTTCCCATAAATCCCTTTTCTTGCTAAAACCATGGTTTTGGTCTCCAAACTATGATTTTGGATTTTTTTTTTTTTTTTTTTTTGCCATTTTCATGATGTGGGCTCCATCTTCTCTCTCTCATTGGTCCTTTTTATATTTATGGGCTCCATGCCACTCTCTCTCTCATCTATTTTTTTTTAGAATTGGACGTTTTCTCTCATCTGTCTATTTTTTTTAGAATTTTAAAATTTTAATGCTCCCTCCTATACTTAATATAAGACCTATTTAGTTAATTTGATTATATTAAAAAAATTAGGTAAGTTAATTAACATTACATATAGACAAATTTATTTTATTTTTGGTATTAATTACGAAATTTAATGTTAAATAATGAGTTAAGATGCATCATTTTTAATACTGTTAAGGGTTTTCTTCTCTTATAATTTAACGCCCTTAGGTCAAATTTAACGGTTTTGTTAAATTTACATCATTTTTAATTGTTCATTGTTATTTTTACATCTTCCAAAATTTATTTGTATTAGACGCCCCTCAGGAAAAACTTGGCTATTAAATTCGGACCTTAACTCTTAAATAATACATAAAATATAATCTTATTCTTTATATATAATTACCACAAAAATTAATGTCCTTTTTAGTAATTTGATCATGAAAAAATTTATTCTGATCACAATATCCAAACATTCTCATTTTATCAAAATCACTTTTTTTCTCATACTCTATTTTGCTCATAATTTATCTTCTAAAAGTTATTCTCTACTTTTTCTCCAGAAACTATTCTCCAAAAGCTAATCCAAACATATTATATGTGATCTTATGCTTATTATTTATTTCGATGGCTATTCTCCAAAAACTAATTCAAGTATATCTTATATTGGATGTACGGAATTTTCTCATGTTTTTTATTTATTTTGATGGCATAATTCATTCAACTGTCATTCCTTATATGTGATCTTATCATAACACAATTCAGGTATTCCAGCCAATGTTACGCTTCATGTATATAATCCGCATTTGAGCTTTATGAGTTGAAATCATGAATCATCAAACATGTAAACGCTACGATAAAAATAGGGATAAATGGTACACTTTTTTGTGGCACTTCTTTAACTTCTTTCTAGATTTTAAAAAAAAAAAATTTAAAAAGCACCTTAGTTGAGAAAGCGTCATAGTTACTTGGTGATATTAGGTGGTGCTTCCTTAAAGAAGTACCACCTAAGGTGATTTTTTTTTTTTTTAAAAAAAAAAGGAGTAGCAGTTGTGGTGTTTGTTTAAGGAAGTGTCACAGCTATTACGTATTTTGTGTGGCACTTGGCTTAAGAAGCGGCACACAAAATAACTTGTTTAGAAACCTTTTTTTCAAATTATTCTCTTTCTGCAATTTGTTTCTATCACTTTTATCCTTTTAATCTCCACTCCTCATCTAACATATGTCATCACTCCTTATCCTCTTAGTCCCCACATTTTCTCCTTCTCCTCTTTTTGTCATTCATCACTGTCTCCACTTCG
Source organism: Inga laurina (assembly GCA_963855925.1). Lineage (NCBI taxonomy): Eukaryota > Viridiplantae > Streptophyta > Magnoliopsida > Fabales > Fabaceae > Inga > Inga laurina. The sequence goes on from OY979711.1 coordinate 14,392,377, forward strand.
ATCGGCACTTTCTCCTTATTTCTTTGTCACTCATCACCTTTGTGAAGATTTTCTTTTGGAAAAATTGTGGTCTACTAGATTTTTGCATCTATAAATAATGTATCTTCAATCGCTTTCCCTTCCCTAAACCTTACGAAGATAATGACACTTCCTTCCTTCACTCACACACACTATCTCTTTTCACTTGTTTCTTCCTCCATTATTTTTATATTAAGCTTCAGATTTTGGATCAGCGTCGCCCGACTTAGCATTAGCCATGAAGTAGTAAATTTATTTGGTCTAATTGCTATTTTAACTGCATTATATCACATATATAGCTTACCAATTTATTTTGAATAATAGTTTCTTACTATTATGTTGCGTAACTTTGGTTTTTTATGATGGAGGGAATGATGTACATTTTGTTTTATCAATTGCAGCGTTGGTAAACAACGGTCATATTTACTTTCAAGTTTCTTGCTTTTAATTGTTCTAATTTTCCTTGACGAAGAATGCTTCTGAAATTTCTTTTCTCATTTTATTCCTGAAAAAATTATTTTCATTTTTATATGCTGAAAAATAAATGAAATTAAATTAAATTTTATTATATATAAGTTGTATTTATTTAGTAGTTATAATTTTTAGTTGTTGTAGTAATTATTATTAACATTGATGATTTGTATAAGTAAAATAATTATTCATTTTTAACACTTGTATTTTACTTAGTAGTGATTTTGTTAATTAGTTATTTGTTAATTTATATCATTTTAAAGTTATTTGATTGTGGTTTGCTTCTTTCATTTTGTTGTGGATATGAAAATGTGTTTAAAGTGTATTATCGACAATAATTATAGGGTTCTAAAATAAAAATACAAAAATAATTATTTTTAAAAAAAATAAAATTTTAGGTGGCGCTTTCTTGAATAAATGCATATAAAGTGACTTTCTGTGGCGCTTCTTCAAGGAAGTGTCACATGCAGTGTTTTTTTAAATATATATATATATATATATATATATATATATATATATATATATATATGTTGCGGCGCTTGGAAGGATCACCGTTTTTTTAGTGACATCTTGATATGTGGCACTTATTAAACGTCATAACTAATTTAAATATATGCATCACAGCTTTATTTATTTATTTATTTATTTGTAGTAGTGAAAGATGTAACATTGATGTCAAACTTTTGATTAGAGCTTTTCTCATTAGGCTGATCTCGAAAACCTAAAAGAAATATATGTTGAAATATTTATGCTCATTGCTCTTCATTTTTGTCGTGTAAGTAATTCATTTTCATTTCTTTTCTCTTTCTCATAGAAGTTATCTATGAACCGACTAGCCTTAAGCCTTAGATGTGGTTTATGTTACATGATCCATACAGACATAAATTTCGCTTTTCCCCCCCTCCCTTTATGAATAGGAAACTATATGGTGTTAAACCATAAAGAAACAAAAAGATCTCTCATTAAGAATATTTTTCTCATTACATATATCAACAAATAAAGGGTTCCCTCTCATGAGGTGTATCTAACACTACAGAGAATTCAGATTCATCTTATATGTTAAGCGAACCAATTAGTACATAAGTGAAATTCCTAAAAACATGATATAAAACCAACTAACTAGTCATTCATGAGTGAATTTCTAAACTCATCATGATGTGTTAGTTCCTATTGTTTTCCAAACTATTACTGCTCTACAGCTTCTACTCCAACACTCCCTCTTGTCCTTAATATAGGATCTAATAAGGGAGTTCATCTTGGTCCTAATATTTTCCATACTTATTAATTTTTTTCTAATTTACTTTTATTGATGCTCCTTCAATAATGATCAAGTAAGAGAGTGATAGAGGAAATTAAGAAAGATGATTAGAGTGATTTAAAAAAAATATGTCATATTAATTAACTTAACTAACTTTTTTACTCTAATCAGATTAGGTAAATAAATCTTATATTAAGGATAGAAGAGAGTACATCTTTAAACCATTTAAAATCCCTATCCAAGTTCAGTTCGACATACTGCTCATGAGGTATTCCAATTTCCTCAAGAAACCACTTATATGCCATGTGTTTTTGTCACACATCAGTGTGCTACAAGTATTTTCTCCTCTATATATAATCCACAAAGCTACTAGTGGTAAACATCTGGAGTTCACGTTGTTTAATCCTAATGCATCTTTCATATCTTGCAACTTTGGCCCTTCTATCACTTTTTCGGTTTTTCCCCCCTTATTGAAGGGGTATTAGGTATTAACATTTTAAGGTTACAAGCGACATTGAACTTTATATAATGTTCTAAAATTGATAGGGAATATAATGATATAATATACTCAGTTGTAGATTCAAATAAGCAATATTATGTAATCATAGAGCCCATAGGTACAGGGAAACTATAGGAAAGTTCCAATACAAATGGAAATATATCAGAAAAGAGAAATAGAAGATGACAGAAGAAGGTCCAAAGAAGGGAAGAGAATCTGCAGAGGGAGAATGGCCGAAATCATTCCACACCTTCTATAACCGTTTTCATCCTTATTATTTTGTCTCCACTGTCAAATCTCATTTGTTCTTATTTTTGGGCTTCCCATTGGGCCCCCACCTTGGCCCAAATCCCTTGTGACTGTTACATTACTCCTCCCTTTAAAATAGACCTTGTCCTCAAGGTCTAAGTCAGGATACAGAGCCATAATGTCTTCGGCCTTCGTCCAAGTAGGATGTGAAGAACCATCCATTGACATTGGTCTAGGCCTCAAGGTCGAAACTATGGATAGTAGCCGAAGGTCTAGCAAGAGTATTAACAAGAGTAGGCCATGACATCTTCTTATATAAGAGAAATAAGAGTCTAATGCCAATAAAATAAAAAGATTAGGATAGCCTAGTGATATAACTGCAAAATTTTGGCCCTGCTTTTGCAACTAAGAGTTCTTGAAACTGAGGTCCAAGTGTTGTGTCCACTTAGTTAATGAATTGTTTGCACAAGTAGCTGCAAAGAAATCTTCAAGTTGACCACTCACATCACCAACCCGAAAATTATGTTGACGTGATAGTGGAACCCAAAGGGTGAAACTACTTATATTAAATAAGACAGGAAGGATTGGTGAAGTATTGACTAAGCAATTGCATATGACCCCATAAAAGAAAAGAAGTGGTGAGCATGACACCCATCGATGCCTTTCCCTTATGAATGCAAAGCATAGAATAAATTGTAATTGCCATAACATGGGGTCGTGTTCTAGCGTCTTTTCCTGCTGTAACATGGTGGGCCACATGCTTCGAAAGGAGCATAAAGGAACAGAGCCCAGAGAGGATGACATATCTGATACATTCCCATGACAAACTTCACTCATAAAAGCATGCATGCTTGACACATGTGCAGTAACCATTGTAGCAGAAAAAATATTAAACTGATTAATAACCCAGTGTACAGATTGATTCACTGCAATAATAATCTCATGTTTAGCCAGTTGTGTGCATAAACAATATTGATGCATGACACAAGTAATTTTGTCAGTCTTGTCATCCCCAACCTTGTCTAAATAAATAACCATAATCTGCTCCTTTTCCATTGAAGCCCAATCCAATATAATGGGTTTAGTTTGACCATTCTCATGCACAGCAAGTGTAGGCATGAAGGGAAAATTTTCCACAAGAGCCGATGGAACACAAATTTCAAATCCATGGTAAGAGATATGAATAGTCCTCAAAGTTAGGTTCACAACAATAGAAGGACTTGCACATGCACAATAGTAAATAGCGTCCCATTAACCCAAGGCTTCCAATTGAGGCACTATCAAATTAAGGATGCGTAATTTTTCAAGGTCTAAGTGCTTAGGCATAATAGCAGTACAGGATAACAGAGGTGTAGTTTTAGGGACATTATTGCGAAGTGCAAAAATGTGATATATTGTATCAACAAATTTTAAGCATCCATAGCTTGTATCATTTCCAGGATCAAAGGCTGAATGGGAAAAGATAGTACCAATGCAGTAGACAGCTTGTTCAGGCAATAATTGATAAATCTTAGCAAGAACATCCAAGTAATAATCTCTCTTAACTTGTCCAGGGTCAAATATCACAACAATTATCGATTGAATAATTTCAGGGAAAGCATAAGCGTCTCTGGAACAATATATCAAACACAAGATATGCATCTCTCCTGAGACTATATGGCTACTTGGTAAAGAGAGGTGACTAGAGATGTGAGGACCAGGATCATAGATGAAGATAAAATGCAAGGTACCTGAAACTTGCAGTAGATCATTTTGCACAAAAAGTATAGACAAATTGACCGAGTTAAGCATCCTAGAACAAATGGGAGGGGTCACGATTAGAGATGAAATCAAGTTCTTGGCACCGAATCCACCCTTAATATGATAATCCAGTGGAGCTAACTCAGTAGGAATTCGAGAGATCAAGCTAGAGAAACCATGGGTAGGAGGAGGCTCACTCGTTGAGATTAAACTAGGACAATCAGTGGGCATCTCATACTTATAGAGATCAGAATCAAGGGGGTAAAAATGGGCACTCAAGAACGACTACCTCCTTGTCAACCGCTGACGGAGCAAAATCGGATTCCTTCTTAGGCAGAGCAGGTGCTACAGAAGACAATGGTGAACTAGGCATCACAACTGGGTGCTTTATCACTACACACTACTCGGAATAGCACGTTGGTGGTGGTGGGTTAACTGTTGTACTTGGATTCTGAGACAATGGAGGATCATCCAATAATCCCATACATTTCATCATCACTTCAATTCGATCCAAGCTTGAAAAATTCTTCATCGCAACAGTGGCGGCTTCAGGTCCAACAAGCGGAGAAGAATCCATCATCACCATATTGGTTAATGGCTGGGCATAGTGAATAGGTCGAACAACAGGAATTCCAGAAGAAAAACCAATCGGCGACCAAGATGGAGATTGTTCGAATCGTCGGTTCAAGTTGCCCATTGCTTCTATCAACGCCTGTAACCGACTCTCCATTTGATCAAAACGTTCATCGATTTGATGAAAGCGACTCTTGGCGTCTTCAATGAATTCATTCACCTTCTTCATATCAGCCTCAAGTTGTTCCAGTTCGGCTTCATCAAATTCGTTGGCCATGGCGGAAGGGTCGACTCTTAATGAAAGTACCAAAATATAATGTTCTAAAATTGATAGGGAATATAATAATATAATATACTCAGTTGTAGATTCAGTGTGTTCTTATTAGCTTTTGGAGAATAGATTATAGGAAAATAGATTATGGGAAAAAGTGATTTTGATAAAATGAGAGTGTTTGGATGATTTTATCAGAATAGTTTTTTTCATGGTCAAATGACTAAAAAGGACATTAACTTTTATGATAATTACATGTAAAGAATAAGATTATATTTTATGTATTATTTAAGGGTTAAGGTCCAAATTTAACAGCCAAGTTTTTTCTGAGGGGCATCTGGTACAAATAAATTTTAGAAGATGAAAAAATAACAATGAACAATTAAAAATGAACAATTAAAATGTATAAAAAAAATGAACAATTAAAACTCCTAACGGCATTAAAAATGATACATCTCAATCCATTATTTAACATTAAATTTCATAATTAATATAAAAAATGAAATAAATTTGTTTATATGTAATGTTAATTAACTTAACTAATTTTTCTAATATAATAAAATTAGAGAAATAGGTCTTATATAGGATAAAAGGGAGTATTAAAATTTTAAAATTCAAAAAAAAAAAAGCCAAAGAAAACGTTGAAATTCAAAAAAAAAAAAAAAGATGAGAGAGAGTGTACATGGGACCCACAAACAAGAAAAGAACCAATAAGAATGAGAGTGTGGGGCCCACAAAGTGCAAAAAGTAAAAAAAAAATAGCTTATGCCCAAACCATGGTTTTGAGGTCCAAAACCATGATTTGGGGCCAAAATAGCTTATCCAAAAAAAATGAGTGTTCTTATATTTTTTCCTCAAAACCATGCTTTTGAGGAAAAAGCACTTTTTTTAAAGAATGCCGAACACACTCTCAAATAAGCAATATTTTGCAATCATAGAGCCCATAGGTATAGGGAAACTATAGGAAAGTTCCAATATAATACAAATGGAAATATATCAGAAAAGAGAAATAGAAGATGAGAAATAGAAGATGACAGAAGAAGGTCCAAAGAAGGGAAGAGAATCTGCAGAGGGAGAATGGCCGAAATCATTCCACACCTTCTATAACCGTTTTAATCCTTATTATACTGTCTCCACTGTCAAATCTCATTTGTTCTTGTTGTTGGGCTTCCCATTGGGCTCCCACCTTGGCCCAAATCCCTTGTGACTGTTACACTTTACCTCTAAATTATAGGGTCTTTTATCAGGAAGGCAATGTTAGCATTTGAAAATGCTTCGATCGAGTAAAGTTTGTAGCATCTTGATTTTCATAGAAACCATCATTCACGAGCAAACACTTCAACGCCATAGTCTTGTGTTCGGTTTTAAAGTTCATAACTGTGATTTTGGAAATGTATACTGTTAGGTAACCACCATTAACAAAATATGATTTGACTTCAAAACCATGGTTTTTAGCATCTGGTTTTAATGTTTTTTTTTTTAAACGGACACTGACTTGAAGCAAATGTAGGACAGCTGCTATTGGGGGGCAGAGCCCACCAATTATATATTATTATTATTAGATACAAACTATCTATAGCATTATAAATAGATGAGAATAACAAAAAAAATGGTTGTAAAATGAGGAAGTAGATGTAGGAGAGAACTTGAACAAAAAAGGAAAAACATGTACGAGAGAAGGCCAATGGCCCTCTAGTAGTTTAATGGCATGAAAATTAGATATACCCTTGATCGTTGTTAATATTTGCTTCTTCAATTCCAGAAGGAAAAAACAGAGAATCATTAGGAAATAAATGAGTAGCATGTAATGACAAGTTCTAATATAGGAAATGACAACAAGCCCATACCACTCACTTATTATTAAAATGTTTTGATGATTGCATTTATTTTTTAGGACCTTATAGTGCTTCGCCTAAAAAAAAAGTAGAAGCGAACAAGGTGAGGACCAGGAGATAAAAGAGAAAAGATGCTTTCCTTTGACTAACAATCAGATATCTCCCAGTGGGGTTACCATCTTTAGAGATTTGCCATTTTGATGAAAAGCTAAGGTTGATGATGTCCCAGAAACAGAATATCCAAAACAGAACCCACAAAAAGTTTGGCATTATTTTCTACATGTCGTAGACTGTTCCCACAAAAACTCTGCACTTCACTCACTAAAGTACAAACATTATAAAGATATCATCATCACACGCCTTCTTTGGGATTTTCTCTCTTCCACTCTCTCTCTCTCTCTCTATATATATATATATATATCTTTTTTTTAGAGAGAGAGAGAAGGCCAAGAGCAAGCCCTACTATATACACCTACTTCTCTCCATGCAACGCCCAGTCTCTTGGTCCAAAGAGTGAGATATATATATATATATAGAGAGAGAGAGAAGGCACTGTGCAAAACACTAAAACCTGGGCGTGCCTCACCACCTTCTCTTTATCCAAAACGCCTCAAAATATTAACCTCAACCTCGATCTCTCCATCTTCATCTCTCTCTCTATTTTTAGTTTATGCTACAAGTGTGTGTGTTTGTGTTTATGTGGTGTTATAGTAATATTATAGACCGACATTCTTTGTGGTTCCTAACAGCATGTTTCTTTAAATATATCAAAAAACGAGGCAGAGGCCACTTTCAAAGCCACCTCGGAAACTAGATATTCTCACCATAGTAGGTAGTTGATGTGTTAGAGAGACGAGGCTTTTTGTGTTTTGGATTCTTTTGCATGGACGCTCGAGAAAGCCTTAAATATAATTTATACATAGATTGACTTGGTTCCAAGTTTCAACTAACGACAAAATGTGGTGAATCGCTGGAGATCTGTCTCTCTCAATCCATGTTATATTATTATAATCACAAAACGTTAGTAAACGACACATACATGGGATGCATGCTCATTTGTTGTCTACACATGCGCCTTTTAATTTGTACTATTATATATGTACAATGCGACCAAAGTTTTTGTTTTGACAGTAAAAGAAAAGTTAATGTAGTGTTCATTCAAAAAGAGGATCCTTGAGCAAGCAAGGGATTTGTTTTGAATGCATTTTTATAATTCCAAAGCTCGCCTTCCCAGTTTCCCCACGTGATCATCACTCGTTACTTACTGGCATAGTGTTTGTTTGTAATAGTTTATTTTTTATTTATAAGTGCTTATAAATTATGATTTACGGTATATAAGGTATGTATGTGAGAGAAGTTTTATCTCAACTTACGTAATAAGGACTTATTGTCTAAAAATAAGTGATGTCAAATATGCTAATAATAAGGTGAAACGGAACCTTATTTCTCGTTCTACTAGTAGAGAAGCGGTTTATTAAAGTGGTCAGCAACCCCACCTAATAAAGAGAGAACACAAATTTGAATCTCGATAATAATAATCCATAGTTTTGACATGGTTGTAATTTATATTCTAAATTAAAACTTGGTGCAACTTAGTTCTTATAGTTTTCACTTAGTTGTATAAATCAAGACATGAACTTTGACTTGATACAAATTAATCCCTAGAGATTAACCATTTAAAATGTTAGTTCCTATGTTTTTTTAAAAAATAAAATCGTATGTTTCATGAAGCTTATTAGTAACTGAAATTACTAAAGAGGTTGAGCTGTAGTGAGTTGAAGTTCAAGCATCACAAGTTTCACCTAAGTCAAAATTATAAAGATTAAGTTGTACTGAATTAAAATTTTTAAGAACTAAATTACAACCAAGTAAAATCATTTTAGAAAAAAAATAGTTTTCCCAATATTAAATGAAGAAGACATCTTGATGGAAATTAATTAGTTTACAAAGAGACCATTTTTTTTATTATTACACATATTTAATATTTTTATTTGAAGAATTAGAATCGATAGAGCTTTAAAATGAATTTATTACCCAGAAAAAATTCTCAATCTGTTGCGAGTTGGGCTTTGGGGAGATACACCAAAGTTGTATTGAAAGAAAAACTCAGAGTATTTTAGAAATTTATGATGACACTAATAAGTAGGTGCTACAAGATGCTTTGTCATCCATAAGTAACGGGGATAAGTGTGGTAAAAGGGGCTAGTTACTCAAAATGTGATAAATAAGCTTACTAAAGTTTGAATTTTCTTAAGAAGAGTTGTCAATATTTAATATCCGTTATTGTCATGATAGGATTACCTTCCATAATAAATTTGTAGTTTTATATTCTTTTTATTGAATAAGAGAGACAAGCACTAATAACCACATTGAACTTGTGACCTCTCAATTATAAGAAAAAATGCATATTACTACCTCCGGTTTTAAATATAGGATAAAATTTATAATGCAAATTGCACTATAAATTTTATCCTATATTTAGGACCGGAAGAAGTACTAGCTTATAGTTTTATGTTTTATATGTATGCATCTATTAATTCCAAAGGAGGGAAAGAACATTAATAATAAAATGGAGATTGTGTTGGTATAATACAAGAGATCCTGAAATGGCAATGGAGATGGTTAATTATGAATGCACAAGGGTTGACGAAAGCATCTGAATTCTGAACCCCCAACTCAAATCACTTTGATTGCCACACAGTGTAGAGCATCCAATCCATCAGTTTTGCTTTTCATCATCAATGAAGTTTTGTTGACCTCACAAATCCCCTTCATTACGCCATCAAATCTTCTTTTTATGTTCTTCTTCCCTTTCAACCTTTTTCATTTTCGGTTTCAACGGATCATTAACTCGTACAAGATGTATTTACTCCTTCCTTACCTTTTTTTATTAATATATAAATTCAGTTAACTAATTTAAAGAGATTAAAAAATTAAATAAATTATCTTTTAGTATTTATCTTTATAATTTTCTTGTCTTTACTACCATGGTTTGCAAACCCGGACCGGACCGACCGGTTCGGACCGGAAACCGGTCCGGTTTGCCACTGAACCAGTCAACCCGGTCTGACCCGGCTAACCCGGTCTAACCCGGCCGGGTTAGAAAGTCAACCCGGGTCACCCTTTTTTTTTCTGAATGCTGAACCAATCGACTTTTTTTAAAAAAAAAAAAACTGAATGGCTAAACTGAGGTCTTCGCTTTCTCAATTCAATTCTCAATTTCTCACTTCTCACTCTCAGAATTTAAAATAGGTTGTTGCTTTCTTTCATAGTTTCCAGATATTCAGAATTTAAAATTTGTGTCTTGGTTTTTCTTTGACAAATCTGGCAAATTTTAGTTGTTTCTCTTACTATAATACAGTAGTTGATTAATAGATATCCTTAGTTTTACTTTCTGTCATTGTCATTTGGTCGGGATTCTTGCTGCAAGTATTGCTCTATTGGTTGAAATTATTTTTTAATTTTTTATACCTCACCGGTCTAAGCCCGGTTTGACTCCGGTCTGACCCACTGACCCTTGACCCAGTACCCTGACCGGTTCAGTGACCGGTCCGAGTTTCAGAACCTTGTTTACTACTCCCTTCTTATTTATAAAATTTCATTTTTTTAATAAACTTGTTTTTTTTATAAGGTCGTATTTGAATTTATCTAACTAATAAATATATTTTTTCTATTTTATTATCAATTAATTTTATATATTATATTAATTAAAATGTTTATGCATTCCCTTTATTCTCTCACATCATCTTTTCTCATACATTATCTTTTATTATTTTTCTCATTATTACTCCATCTCACTTATTCATAAATAAGTGCATATTTGAATAAAGGTATATTTATTATTAATTTATTACTTTTTAACTAATTTTAACAAATTTTTAGAATTCACAATTCAGTTTAAATGACCTTTTCTACAGAGATAGGGGGAATAATATATAGGAAAAATTACAGTCAGATCTCAGACAAAAGAAAAACTAAAAAAATGGTCTTTTAAAATCTCAATAAAAAAATGATCATGTTGACAACTCTAGGTGCAGATTATTGACAACACCAGCCATTAAGGGCACCATTGAAAAGTTCTTAGAACTATTTTTTCATTTTGAGATTTTAAGGGACCAATTTTTTATTTTTTTTCCTTTTATTTGGGATCTGACTGTAATTTTTCCTGATATATAATCTAATGACAGGTATTTTAAGAGCTGAGATAACATGTACTATAATTCAGTAATTTATTTAATTTTTCTAATCTCTTAAAGATAATCAACTGAATCTTGTATTAAAAATATCGTTAATAGTAGTTAATCAACTTTTAAACATTTGTTCATAGATATAATGAGATGAAATCCAATGGCTCTGTTTTGACGCCACCTGACGCCTATCCTTGAATCCTCCATTCCCAAACCCTCGATATCTTCAGGATTCACATCGTTGCGTTCTCAGCAGTGAATTTACCTCCATGCTCCTCTCTCACCATTCACCTCCCGTTAGCCATAGGGGTACTTCCGTCATTCTACACGCAATCTCTCCGAGTGGATTTTAGATTACGGTCATTTCAGATATGGACAGCCATATCTTCCACGTCTCGAATAAAATCTCTCTTTCCTTTATTTCTTTCTTATTTTAAATTTAAATTTCTGACATTCTAACCCCATATATATGGATTGCTACAGAAGAGAATTACACAATAAAGTTTATCACAAATCACAAACCATCTTCGTCTCCTTGAAGAAAAACATGAACCACAATTTCTTCTTCCTTCCTGACCCATCACCACCATGCAGCTGGCCGGTTACCACCACAGACGTGCCACCTTCACCACCACCTCTGGAGGGGATCGCCGCCGTGGTAGGTGAGCACGTGCTCTTCGGACGCAGCCGCACAACAGCCTCCACCACTGTTACCAGCAACAACAAAAAAGACAACAAACTTAACGGCCCCAAAAGTCTCATGCCGGTGCGGAAACAGGGTACTCTGTCGTCGGTGAACAAGAGCTACAGGGGAGTGAGGAAGAGGCCGTGGGGGAGGTGGTCGGCGGAGATACGTGACCGAATCGGGCGGTGCCGGCACTGGCTGGGCACTTTCGACACGGCGGAGGAGGCGGCCCGTGCGTATGACGCTGCGGCGAGGCGACTAAGGGGCGCCAAGGCCAGGACCAACTTCGAGATACCTTCGGTGCTGCCGTCGTTGTCGCCGCCGTCTTCTTCGTCTTCAAATTCAAGCTCAGAAGTAGTGAAAGGCAAAGGGAAGGCTTTTGGGAATAATAACAAGAAATGCTGTGCTGTTAACTCTCTGTCTCAATTGTTCAGTGTGGTGCCTGAGACTGTGAGAGAGAGAAATAATGATCGTAATGAGAAGATGACTGGTTCAAGTTCCTCGGGTTTTGGTAACAATGTAGAACTAGACTTGAAGCTAGGTAGATCCACTAGAATGGTCGTGTAGTAGTGTAAAAGCTAAAAGCTTTAAAAACTCTGATCTGAATGTAATGATGATAATTGACTTAGGGTTGTTTTGCTAGGTTTTTTGGGACTATGGCTGAATCTAGTGTAATGAATGAATGGTAATGGATGTGCATGCAAACAAGATAAGATATATTTTGTACTTTGGAGCAGATAAATTTACTATATATGTGGCTGTGTTCCTGTGTTGTTATGTTTTTGGACCCAAGGTTTTTGTTTTTGACTCGACACAGGTTTGAACAGGAGAGTCTCATGATAGGAAGGTAAATAATTCATGGAATAGTTTGGTCAGTTATTGTATTTTTGAATTAATTAGCTGGAAGTGATAATATATGTATCACTGTTGGCATTTTAGAAAAGTGTGGCAGCGAAGATTATCTTTTCCAAGGGAGGATTGTGTTTTTAAGAGAGAGTGAGAGGGGAAACATCGTATCATTGTGTGAGAGAACACGCAAGCATTGAGAGAGAGAGAGAGAGAGAAATGTTGGAGGGGTTAATAAATAACCTGGATCTGTTTCAGTTTGAGTTCAGTGGCAGAGAACTCAAGCTTGCGTCAGGGAGCGTAAGAAAGAAAGAAACAAACAAAATAGAACAGAGAGTTATGTTCCATCCAGCTTGGTGAATTGTGGCAGAAGCTTGCAGTAAGAAAGAAAGATTTGAGGACATGATGAGTTATTTCCAAGCTGGGAAGATGTTCAAAAGAACACAAGTACACCTTTTTTCTGCATACCTTCTGCCTTCCCGGTTGATGTAGGAAAGAGCTTCAAAAGAGACAGACAACAGGCACTATATATATATATATATATATGAAGAGGCGACACGAAAGCCAATCATCATCGTCCTTTCTCGTCACGTACGAACAAACAAAATGGCTAATGTAATGTTTTTTTTTAAACATTTAAAGGAAACATGCACTCATTGTTTAAGAGCATGTTTGTTTGAGTGATTCGATTGCTTATAAATAGCTTTTTAATAGTGATTTACGGTATACGAAGTAAGTATGTGAGAGGGGTTGTGTCTCGATTTACGTAAAAAGCAACTTATAAGCAATCGTAACGCCCAAACAAAAGGGCATGTTTGTTTGAGTGATTCAATTGCTTATAAGTAGCTTTTCAATAGTGATTTACGGTATACGAAGTAAGTATGTGAGAGGGGTTGTGTCTCGACTCTCGATTTACGTAAAAAGCAACTTATAAGCAATCGTAACGCCCAAACAAACATGCCCCAAGTTTGCAAACGGAAAAATACTTGCTCCTTGTTGGAAACACTTGAAACAAAAACACAACATATGGTTGAGTTGTGCCCAAGAATAGTGTCATTAGAAGTTATTATTCTGTTACACAAGGTAAGATTAGAATGTGACACTCCTAGGATTAATCCAACCCTCCATACCAAAAAAGTACACACAATAGAAATCCAAAACTCGGAAAAGGAGGAAGGAGCAGGAGAGTTTGTAGATAGTTTTTGCTTTTTTCAATTCAATCACAGTATAACTCCTTTTGAGATCTAGAATATAGATTATTTTTAGGGAGAATTATAATGAGGTCCCAAGAAAGGAAAAAAATGAAGAAATGGTCATTATAGATTGCTAAATGAAAAAATGGTCCCATTAACAACCCCATGAGTCTGTATTGACAACTTGTTAACAACTCCATGAGCCTGTATTAACAACTCCATGGGACTATTTTTTCATTTTGCAATCTATTGAGACCATTTTTTCATTTCTCTTATTCCATGGGACCTTAATGTAATTCTCCCTTATTTTTATTTCTCTCAACAAGTATGTTTTTCACTATTCAAACTTAAGATGTATTCAATATAGGAGTGAGAAAGTTTATCACCTTTAGAGTTAGGAGTCCTCTGGCCTCTCACCCTCTACCTCCAACTATGTGCTATACATAGGGCCCATTTGATTCAAAGAAGTAGGAATGGAAAGAAAAGTAAAGAAAAAGAATGAAAAGGAAAGGAAAATATTTTCCCACCTTTGATTCTCATTGAAAAAGAAAATGAGTTATTAAGTAAATTTATGTTTGATTGAAAGAAAATGAGATAGGAAAATGAGCTAAAGATCATTTTAGGGAAAATCCCAGATAAATACCTTTTGAATTAACAAAACCCCTAAAAGTCTATTAACACTTTAGAAAGACTTAAAGGTACCAAGTACAAAATTGGGTTTTTCAAGTTTTGACACATTTACCATTTTACCCCTCAAATTTTTTTTTTAAAATAACAGTGGTGCCCCCGCCGGAGCACCACTGCCGGCCGGCCGCCGCCGCCCTAGTGGCCGGCCGACCAGGACCCCCGACGATCGGAGCTCCGGTCGCCGGTGGTAGGAGCTCCGGCCGGTGGAAGCTTTTTTGGTGGGGAGGGGTTTTTTTTTTTGAAAAAAAGTTTCATTGAAATGGTAAGGGGTGGGATCGAACCCATCTCACCCCTTTACAAGGCAAGCATGGTGGCCGCTGGGCCACTAAAGCTTCTTTGTTATATATATGCATTATTAAATATGTATAATATAATTAAACATGTAGTAGCTTTGACAAAGTCAATAATGGCGTTGACAAATTAAATAATGGAAATAACAAGATTCGTAATGGTATTGACAAAACCATTTGCTGTTGCATGTTTTCATCAGCATTTTTGCACAAAACGTTTTTGTCAAAACTATTACAATTCTTGTCAAAATCATTACTAAACTTGTCAATCTCATTACTAAATTTGTTAAAATCATTTTATTTATATTATGAATGTTTTCATAATGGAATCTCATAATGAGATTGTCAAAACTATTACAAATCTTGTCAATCTCATTACTGAATTTGTTAAAATCATTTTATTTATATTATGAATGTTTTCATAATGGAATTGTCAAAACCATTACAATTCTTGTCAATCTCATTACTAAACTTGTCAATCTCATTACTAAACTTGTCAATCTCATTACTGAATTTGTTAAAATCCTTTTATTTATATTAACAAGTTTAGTAATGAAATTTACAAGAATTGTAATGGTTTTGACAATCTCATTATGAGATTCCATTATGAAAACATTCATAATATAAATAAAATGATTTTAACAAATTCAATAATGAGATTGACAAGTTTAGTAATGAGATTGACAAGTTTAGTAATGAGATTGACAAGAATTGTAATAGTTTTGACAATTCCATTATGAAAATATTCATAATATAAATAAAAGGATTTTAACAAATTCAGTAATGAGATTGACAAGTTTAGTAATGAGATTGACAAGAATTGTAATAGTTTTGACAATTCCATTATGAAAACATTCATAATATAAATAAAATGATTTTAACAAATTCAGTAATGAGATTGACAAGTTTAGTAATGAGATTGACAAGAATTGTAATAGTTTTGATAATTCCATTATGGAATATTCATAATATAAATGAAAGGATTTTAACAAATTTAGTAATGAGATTGACAAGTTTAGTAATGATTTTAACAAAAATGGTAATGGTCTTGACAAAAACGTTTTGTGCAAAAATGCTGATGAAAACATGTAACAGCAAACGGTTTTGTCAATACCATTACGAATCTTGTTATTTTCATTATTGAATTTATCAACGTCATTATTGACTTTGTCAAAGCTACTACACGTTTAATTATATTATACATATTTAATAATGCATATATATAACAAAGAAGCTTTGGTGGCCCAATGGCCACCATGCTTGCCTTGTAAAGGGGTGGGATGGGTTCGATCCCACCCCTTGCCATTTCAATAAAACTTTTTTTCAAAAAAAAAAACCCCCTCCCCACCAAAAAAGCTTCCACCGGCCGGAGCTCCAACCACCGGCGACCGGAGCTTCGGCCGTGGGGGTCCTGGTCTGCCGGCCACCAGGGCGGCGGCGGTCGGCCGGCGGTGGTGCTCCGGTGGGGGCACCACTGTTTTTTTTAAAAAAAATTGAGGGGTAAAATGGTAAATATGTCAAAACTTGAAAAACCCAATTTGGTACTTGGTACCTTTAAGTCTTTTTAAAGTGTTAATAGACTTTTGGGGGTTTTGTTAATTCAAAAGGTATTTATCTGAGATTTTCCCATCATTTTATCCCTATGTTAAAAACATTATTTTCAAGGCAAAAACAACCCACGCACCCCCAACACTGTTACTCATTTATTAATAAACAATGAACCTAATTATTATTAGTATCCAAAGGCAAAAAGAAAATTAAAGGCATCACATTGTTGCTGAGCTTGTGGTTAGGTGAGAAAGAAGGCTTGGGCAATCCTTTCAAACAAGTTCAAGTTTGGGTTCCTCTCGATCTGGTTCTTCTCTCAATCACCTTTTTCCGGTCAGCATCTTCCACCGCTCGCCGTCGTTCATAAGGAAACTGTGGTTCACTGATGAGCCTGATCTCTGTCAAATACTACTATCCCCTTATCCCTTGGTTAGCTCCAATTTTTACTTCCCATGTTTTCAAATCTTGTCGGCAATGTTGAGTTTTCTCCATGCATGCTTTACGTCCTTTGATTGGCTTAAGATTTTGAGGATTGAAATTAAAAGATTTTCGTTGAAAAGTTATTTTATGTGGGTTTGCTTGGCAAACATTAATTCGTGATATGGGTTTTGGGTTACAGGTTGCAGCGAGAGTTCAAATATTGGTTTCATCAGGTGGTTCCATTCTGGGAGTCCATCATCATCATTATCATCTGTGTTATATTTCCCTTCGTAATTCTATCTGCTTTCTGTTCTGTTTGTGCTTAGTATTTATTTTCTCTAGTCGAAGTGGGTGAAGGTGGTGGTACGGATGGTGAGAATGAAGAGAGAAGAGAAGAAAGTGAAGAAGAAGAGAAGGTGGAGACAAATAAAAATCTGATGAAATAACTTATTTGGAACATACTTTTTTCACTTTCATTTATAACTTTTGATCAAATAACCCTTTGTTTCAAGATTTAATGAGTGGAGCTAATACAAAATTAATACTCTGTTTGCCCTTGTTTCTTAATAAAGTAATAGAGCAACAACCATGAGATGCCCACCAGTCGTTTGTGATTATACATGAATGAATGAACAAATTTAACCACATGTATGTGATGGGTGACTCACTGTTATCTAACTTCACATAGAATGAATAAACAAGGAATGACCTTTCAAATACATGTTATAAATGATGATTACTTCAATAAAATATACTTTAAAATTTATTCTTATTTTCACTTCCTCCTTTATTTTTATCCAATTTTCACTTTTGTTTCCTTTAACTCTTCCACCATACATACATACATACATACATACATACATACATACATACATACATACATACATACATACATACATACATACATACATACATACATACATACATACATACATACATACATACATACATACATACATCGAACGTGTAGCTTGAAAGTTTCACTCCATCTCAACTGATTTGGTTATGTGTGCTCCCGGGGGTGAGAGAGAAATTTGAAAAGAGTTCAATAAACCCGCCAAATTAAAATTGGAAAACAGAGGCATAGAGCTACTGAAACGAACAATGTCATTATCACCGTTTCCAAGTTCGCAAGAACAAACGGTTGCTTCTGCTTTGCTTCTTCTCTCTTCTCCGCCTCCATCTCCATCTCCCCCGCTTACTCCTACAAGGTAGTCGAGCTACAAATATGACTTTCCAGTTCCATTTTCAATCCAGTGAATTCTTGTTTTTTTGCATTTGCATTTAATTCTGTTTGCTTCACAGGGTGTTTGAATAGTCTGATATCACTTTTATGTCCTGACTGAATAGTTATAAGGCTCATATTTCACACCATCAAGTGATTTTTACTTTTTGTTAACCTTAAGATATTGTAATTAGTCATTTCCTTATGCGAGATATATACTTAGTTTTATTGCAAAATTTATTTCACTTCGCCTTAATATTTGATTGCTGCAAATAAGAATAGTGTCTATTCCACTTATTAGTAATCATTAGTCTCTTGGTTCTCATTTCATAAGAACATAATCTTATTTCTAAGCTTTAAGAGATTAGTTAAAAATGTTTTTAATATGAGCACACTGAGAGGTTCTTTGAATTATTAACTAAAGATAATGTGTTATTTCAATCATTTGCACCCACTGCATACTCATGGCGTGCACATGGTGCATACAAGCCATTGTTGTTTACATTTTGAAGTTAAATTTGTTTCGCATGACCACTCGGTACCTATATGTAACCCATGATTATGGTAATTTAAAATGAAAACGGTCACCAAGAAGCGTCTTAACAACGTCATTATCAAAGTGAATGACTTGTACTAATAGGAGTCTATTATAACCACAAGGTAACCATTGGGTGAATGAATTACAACCTACTTAATTCATATACATTTAACTAGTATATGCCCATGTGAATGTGACGTGAGGTATGGTTTTTCAATATCATTCCTATTTACATGGCCATAACCACCATGAACCCTTGGGCGCAATTTCATCTCACCTAACATACATGTACTTTGTTTGGCCCTATTTCCTATCCCCGCAATAAAGCAAGTTCGTTCTGCATGGTCTGCAACACACATAGCTTCATCCCAACACCCGCCCGGTCGAACTGACGTAACACGACCATTGTCGTGCTCGCTTAAACTCAATAAATAAGAAATGAAGCTCAAGCATATAACAAAACAGAAGATACAGAGAAGGACCAACCCACGTGTTGTTCGAGATGCACCACCGTCTCCAGCAAAATGCCACTCGCCCTCTTCGTTTGTCACCACCCTCTATTTTTCCAGCTCTCGCTGTGTCCATCCCACTCTACTCCTCCCATTATTAATACTACCTCAACATCACATTAGGGGCAAGTGGGACTTTTGCTCAACTTCCCCGCTGCGGTAAAATGGCTTCCCACTATTTTTGGAGGCAACCACATCTCATTTATACGGTTGAAAAATCAGGTAGGTAAGAAAATGTTTTCCGATGAAAATTTCGAACCAAACAGCCACCTTCAATAACAAATACCTATTTTCCTTTTTGTTCCCTCCATTTTTTGTGAACTAAACGGGACCATAGTCTTTTATAGGTAGAAAAATATAAACAAGACTGATAGACCACACAATGATGATTAAACGACGGTTTTAATGGCAGTTAAAATTGTAGTTTCTAAACAATCGATTAATGGTGAATTTATGAAATTAAAACATTTCAAGGTCATTCAATATAGTTAATACAGAAATGATAAAACCAAGAAATAAGAACATATAAATACTTCAATGGTCTTGTTTAACTGTCAGTTTCAAAAACTCCTCCTCCCAACCAACTTACTAGGTTAAACTTAATTTCAGTATGATCTTAACTAAGATGGGACTTCTTTCATGTTTGTTTGGGCGTTACGATTGTTTATAAGTTGCTTTTTACGTAAATCGAGACACAACCCCTCTCACATACTTATTTCGTATACCGTAAATCATTATTAAAAAGTAACTTATAAGCAATCAAATCGTTAAAATAAACAGGCACTTATTTTAACACACATATACTAAAATTCTGACACAAGCTCAACTTATAGAGAAACTTTCATATAAGTAGCATGAAATATTGAAGGAATGAATTACGTCATAGATATAAACCCTAGAGGGAGAGGGAACGAGTGATGATGATGATGATGAAGAGATAGAGAGATGTGGCCCTGTGAATCGACCTTACTTCTCATTGCCAATCTCTGATTTGATGTTCGTAGAACTCTTTGATTGATTGATTTCCCCTCCCCAAAAATTTAATTTATTTATTTTTCAATGCCATCATCTGCTCTCTACTACTGACAGTTAATATATTAATTGATACAGAAAAGAATTAATTCAGTTCTCAATATTTTTATTATGAAAAACATTAATTAATTAATAACTATAAAAAGTTTAGAATTTTTAGGTGCGTTGGAACTTGGGATTTCTTCTATTTCGCATTTTCGCGGTATTGAAGTCTTTTTACAATAATGCTAATAGTTTTAATAAACAAACATTTTTCTGCTAACATAAAACTGAAAAAAAAAAAAATTCCCTCAAAATATTAATTTAAGTTTCATAATAGTTTGCTAGAGGCAGCTAACTCAAGTGCAAAAGTCAAACATTTTCTCACTCAAAATTCCTTGTACCATCATGTTGTTGTTGTGTGCGGATAATAATGATCAATTAAATTCTTTTTAATGCAAAAAATTTCTCCCTCGGATAGGAAGCTTTGTGGCTATGATTTTGAAAATAAGTTGGTCGATTTCTCTTGTACCATTTGGTAGTACTTTTTTTGGGGCTAAAACCCAAGGATATTTTTGTAATTATACTTCAAAATAATTTACAATTTTTATTTTGGACTTATGAGTGATATGTGGATTTCATGGAACTTTTGGGTGGCTCATTATCTCGTGAGAGTAATTCTTCAATGTTTTTTTCCCTTATTTTCGATGCAAGATTTACTAGGAGAGAGATAAAGGATATTATAAAAAGAAATTTTGTCTACACACATACAAGTGCGTATATTTAAAATTTGAAACTAAGCCTACGTTTTATTTTAGTAGTGAGAGAGCAGGCGTTTATATTTTATAAAAAAAAAAAACAAGAAGAAGAAGAAGAAGGGAGTACTCCCACCGTCCTTAACGTATAATCTAATTGAAAGTTGATTTTAGTTCTAAATATAAGGCCTTATTTTTATATTTATCAATATTTTTCTTATTTATCCTTATTAATATTTCTTCAACCACAATCAAATAAAATAGAGATTAAGGGAATTAAAAAAGATGATTAAAATATTTTTTTAAAAAAAATATATTATATTAATTAATTTAACTAACTTTCTTACTAATTAGGTATTATATTAAGGACGAGAAAAAATATAAACCATAGCATTTAGGATGTAAAGAGTGGGGGATAAATTATGATTATTTTTAATTAAAATGGAACGTTTTAATTTAAAAAAACATATTTTATTTTTAAAAAATAACGAAAGAAGGAAGAAATGGAAGCAGTGTTGAACCGTTGGGGAAGCTTCAGTGTTGAACCGTTGGGGAAGCTTCAGTACACTCAATCCTCAAAAAGGCAAATCCCATAATCATCCCATTCCCCTATACAAAATCGTACCTTCTCTTCCCTCTTGTCAACACCTTTTCTTTCCCCCACCTGCACTTTTTAGTTTTTTCAATTTCTTATTAGCATTCTGGATATTATTTTTTCTCTAATTTAATTATTTCAAAAATAATTAGTCATTCTAATTTGAAATTTTACCTAATATTTTTTGAGAAAATCCCTTAAAAAGAATTTGAAGTTTCTGAAATCTTGCAGAGGTGATTGGAAACTTATCAAAAATTTATAAATTCAGCGGAAATGACCAATTTATCCTTACTTATTTTTTTATTAAATAATAATTACCGGGGCCTGCAGGCTGGGGCTCCAGCCAAGGAATATTCCCTGGCTTTAGGAAAAATCCCAAAGTGGTGGGGCTAAGGGTTCGAACCCCCCATCACTTTCATGCATAAAAAATGCATGACCACTAGGCTAGCAAGCCCTTTAGTATAAATAGTGCAATATATATATATAAAGTAAACTTTGATTTTTAAATAAATCAACCAACAAATTTGGATAAGGAATTGGCAGATTAATAAAAGAAATTAACAAGCTCATATAAGGATTTCACAACTTTTGGTTTTTAAGCAAAAAATTGACCTACTCTCTCAAACCATTCACTAGTTTGGATAAGGAATTCTCTAGTTTATATGACGAATTAACAAATCGAGATAATGATTTCGCAATTTTTGTTTCAACCAAAAATTCACTTGTGCTATCAGGCCATTCACAAGTTTAGGTGAAGAATTCCCGCCTTCAGATAAGAAATTGATAACTTGAGATAATGAATTCACAACTTTTGTTTAACTAAAAGATTCACTTACGCTCTCAGGGCATTCATAAGTTTAAATACAGAATTACTAAGTTCAGATAAGGAATTGACAAGTTGAGATAAGGAATTCACAATCTCATATCAGGAATTCGCAACGTTAGATAAAAATTCGTAACCTTATTATTTTAGTTATAATAATTTAAAACTGTAATAAAACATATTTTTTAAAAAAATATTTTTATAAAGTATTAAATCCAAACCACTCAAATTTCAATCTAAACATTGAGAGAAGAAGTAGATGGAAAGAGGATGATAAGAGCATACAAGAATAACCAAGTCCCACATTTAATGGTAAATTTAGGTGGTATGATCATAAATTTTATTTAAAAAAACCCTATATCATATTTTAAATTTATATATGAAATATAATTTTATTATAAAATTAAATAGAAAATATTAGTGAACTTTTAGGGGGGGAAACATAATTGCAATAAAATTTAAATCGAACCAAACTGTTTAAATCTATTGGAGTCTGAAGTAACAAAGGTTACGAATTTTTATCTGAAGTTGCAAATTCCTGAGCTTGTGAGATTATCTTTATTAGATAAGGTTACGAAAATAAGGTTGCAAATTCCTGATCTCATATATAAACTTCTGAATTCCTTATCGAAGCTTGTCATTTCTTTATCTAAACTTGGTAATTCTATATCTAAACTTGTGAATGGTCTGAGAGCACAAATGAATCTTTTACTTAAACAAAAGCTGTAAATTCTATATATGAACTTCTGAATTCCTTATCGAAGCTTGTCATTTTTTTTATCTAAACTTGGTAATTCTATATCTAAACTTGTGAATGGTCTGAGAGCACAAGAGACCACAAAAGCTGTGCATTCGTTATCTCAAGCTATCAATTTCTTATCTGAAGTTGGGAATTCTTCATCTAAACTTGTGAATGCCCTGAGAACGAAAGTGAATTTTTGGTTAAAATAAAAGTTACGAAATCCTTATCTCAATTTGTTAATTCGTCATATAAATTTGGGAATTCTTCATCTAAACTAGTGAATGGCCTGAGAATGCTCTCAGGCCATTCACAAGTTTAGATGAAGAATTCCCAACTTTAGATAAAAAATTGATAACTTGAGATAACGAATGCACAACTTTTGTTTAAGTAAAAGATTCACTTGTGTTTTCAGACCATTCACAAGTTTAGATATAGAATTATCAAGTTTAAATAAATAAATAACAAGTTTCGATAAGGAATTCACAAGTTCATATATGAGATCAGGAATTCACAACCTTAGTTTCATAACCTTATCTGATAAAGATAATCCACAAGCTCAGGAATTCGCAACCTTAAATTAATTATTTAACATTTAATTTTATTTTAGATTTATGGTATTATCTTAATTATACTATATTTTTATTTTAAATTTTTTTGTTTGCTTTTAGATTATATTATATTAAAATTTTGTTGAACATTTTAATTTATTTCAGAACTCGAGAAACAAAAGTTGTGAAATCCTTATCTCGATTTGTTTATTCATCATATGAACTCGGGAATTTCTTATCTAAACTAGTGAATGGTATGAGAGAGTAAGTGGATTTTTTGCTTAAAAAATGGAAGTTGTGAAATCCTTATATGAACTTATTAATTTCTTTTATCAATTTGCCAATTCCTTATCTGAACTTATTGGTTGACTTAGTTAAAAATCAAAGTTTATTCTACACACACACATATAATTTTATTTGCACCATATATACTAAAGAGTTTACTAGCCTGGTGGTCATGCACCTTTTGTATATGAAAGTGGTGGGGGCTTCGAACCCCCACCCCCACTACTTTGGGATTGAGCCCCAACTCGCCGGCACACAGAGCGACGGTTGGCCGGCGGCGGGGTAATTATTATTTTAATAAAAAAAATAAGTAAGGGTAAATTGATCATTTCTGTAAATCTCTGATAAGTTCTTTAATATCTCTACAGAATTTCAGAAATTCAAAGCACCTTTGCAGGATTTTAGAAATTCTATATCATTTTTTAGGGATTTTCCCATATCCCCCCCCCCCCCTCAATTTAAATTGACTTGGAAAAGCATTCAGGAGCTCCAGGACATCTCTGGAAACAAATAGCTTCACATTAAAAGCTGGGGAGGCTAGTGACAACAAAAAAAAAAAAGGGGAAAGACAAAGGCTTAGATCAGTGTATCTCATAAATTAAGTAATTAACAGATAATTTTTTTTCTCTTAAAAGTATTGTTTGGACAAGAGAGAACAAATTTTAAAACAAGTTGGAAGGATTTTAATATTAAAATGTCAAAATCACTCACGCTTCCCCCCAACCCAACAAAAAAAAAAACCCCCCCACTTCAAAGTTTTGATTTGCCTTAGCAAAAGAGATGCAACAGGAAGAAAGTTAGGTCACCAGTAAAAAATCAATCAGTCGCGGGAAGCGCCCTAGTCCAGAAAAATAAGAATCCCCTTTATCTTAGGATCTATTTGGTATGAAGGATTTGGAAGGAGGGAAACTTTTTATAAGTTGAATTTTAAAACATCGAAGAAATGGGATTACAAAATTTTAACAAAGAGAAAAGAATAAGAAAAATTCATTAAAAAATCTCAATCCCACTTTTCTAATTTTTTGAAATTCAACTAAAAAAAAACTTCATTCCTGTCACCCCCCTTATACCAAACAAGCCCCAAGTCTTGAAGGGGAAACTCTTGATCTAATTTAAAAAAAAAAAAAGAACAAAAAATAGAGTCATCATGAACATGGAGAGCTGTCCACAGCCCAAAATTGTGGGCTACATTTACCATTAAGCCCAGAGGCCCAGACTTGGTTGCAGGCCATAGGACATTAAAGCACATCATATTGTGCCCTTGGCCCGTTCTTTATGTTTTTCCCGCAGGCGTGTAATGGGTAATACGGGGAGAAGTCAGAATCATAGCTGGAGCCACACAAAAGCTACATAATAAGACTCCTGGTTTAACCTGTCCTACATGGAGCAGAAACAAGACCATAATCCTGCTCGACTCTACCTATTGTTGGATGGAGGGAAAAGTGGGAGGAAAATAGGGAGAAAATAATAGTATGAAGGAAAACTTAGGGCCTATTTGATTCGATCTCATTGCACCCTATAGTGCAGTACAATGCAATGTAATATTAATTACAGGAGTCGTGTTTGGTTTGATTTTTAAACAAGGAGCAATGAGTTAATATTTTAAAAATTATTTAAAATTAATATATTGTACAAAGTCTATTTTACCCTTAATATAATCTTTGTAGAAAAAATAATTAAGAGTTAGCGGTGGCAGGGATGGAGGAGGAAGTAGTGGCGGTGTCCGAGGGTCGAGGAGGAGGTAGTGGAGGCGGCAATGGGTGAAGGAGACGGCAGTAGAGGAGGAGGAGATAGTGGCGGTGGCAGTTGTGGCGAGATGTGATAAGTGAAATGAGATAAGTGAAACAAAGACATGAGAAACAAAAGGGTAAATTGAACTTTTTTAACCATGCATTGGGATGGTAATGTGGATTCATATGAGGGAGGTATGAATGAAGATTACCAATTTTTTGATAATCATCATTATCATGGTAAACCCTTTGACCATGCTAAAAAACAACCAAACAATCTTATTTTGGTAATGCAATCATGATTACCATTGCAAGCATGCAATGAGGTTAAACCAAACGAGTTAGTTCTTTTTTAGGGAAATTAATGAAGCTACCTAAATTACTTTAAAGTATTTATATTTATAATTTTTTTAAATTAATTTTCCTGATTTATAAACTAATATATATATATAATTTAATGATACATAATATATACTATAACTAAGTAATTTATTTAGCTTATTTAATCTCTTCAAAAAAGTCAATAGGGCCTTACATTTAAGGGATGAAGAGAGTAAAAAACTTACTATTTTTTAAAGTTTTCCCTCCTAATAATCTTTCCTCTCTCTAATTTTCTTCCCATCCATAGGGTAATCAGGGAAGCAAATCTTGGCATGCTCAAGTACCTTGCCAGCCAAAGTCAAAAGCAAACCAAACTGCTCTTGCTAAAAGGAACATGAAAGAAAGAAATCATTACTGTCGCCTATCCATCAACACCACAAAGTTCACACTCCCCCACAAATGTTGCATATGACAAAGCAACAGGGAAACAGAGAAACAAAACTGTTGGAATTATCTAAACATGTGATTTACATTTATAAGTATATAGTTCTATGATGATGAAGAAGACGGATCCAGGGCTGCCCTTTAGAATTTCGGACAACGCAGAATCCTGTGAGGGGAAAAAAAGAATTGAAGTTATGGAACAATGATGTTAGCAATCTCTACACTACCCAAGGTACCTTAATAAATCAGAAAAAAAAAAAAAAAGAACGTATTTCCTCGTACTAAAAACTAACCGACGAAACTGCGGCTACAATAAGCATTAGCACAACCTGCAAAGTCAGGACTGACATCATGTTCTATATATCTTACGATGAGAGAAATGATCTTTTGGTCTAACTCTGTGGACGTCAACTTCTTTATTAGCTTATTAAGCCGTGTGTAGAAATGGGGCTTAGTTCCTCGTCCACCGGCAGGTTTAGATCAGGCAGCACAAAGGAAGCTTCTTGTTTAACAATCTCCTGAGGCTTGTAACAGTCATTTGCTGGTGGGACAGGCAGTACATTATCAACTACAATTGGTGGAACGCTTGCCGGAGACACTGAATGAGAATCATGACACTGCATGTCGTCGACAAGTCGAGGCAGGTCGACCATGGCTTTGTCGGACGCCACCAGGGTTGTCTCTGTTTTCAAGTGCTGTCTTGATTCCCAATCAACCTGTTTAGACAACAGATTCAGGAATAATTACATTACGTTCTAATTCTAATATACCACCTCCCTGTTCCTTAATCCTCCCTCTGGTCCTTAACATAGAACCTAATTAGGATTAGATTTTGATTTTAA
Source organism: Inga laurina (assembly GCA_963855925.1). Lineage (NCBI taxonomy): Eukaryota > Viridiplantae > Streptophyta > Magnoliopsida > Fabales > Fabaceae > Inga > Inga laurina. The sequence continues at coordinate 14,419,515 of OY979711.1, forward strand.
ATGACCTACTTCTCATATTTGTCAAGGAAGATGATGAGATTGTTTTAAGAAAAAAACATTTCATATTAACTAACTCAACTAATTTTCTTATTCTAATCGAAATAAGTAAATAGGTATTATATTTAGAATCAGAGTGAATTTATGAATTAGTTTGTAGTGCAAAAGGCAACAAGGTATGAGAACAGGAATGTGACCTTTAATCTCTTTAGGCGTTCATTTGTTGCCCTATGTTCCTCTAGAGAGAGACGCAGGGATGCCAATTCCTGTTCCAAAGTCACAACAGCGACAATAAACAGCACATAAGAAACTAGCTCCAATCAGAAGGATCAAGGACTCAAGTAACATCAATTAGCCCAGAAAGAAATCATGGGACATACACTTTTCAGATTTCTCCGTTCCTTTAACAACAAACTCTCCTCCTCTTTTAGTTCAGCTACGGTCTGCAAACACAGAAAGTTTTAACATCATTAATATATATACATATGCGAGCAGGTAGCCAGGATGGCGCAAATTATCACGTATTAACAGAAACATTTAAAGGGTTCTTTTCACTTTAGATTACAGAAGTGAAAAAGGAGAAAAGAAGAATACAAGCTCACTCACTAGTTCACTAAATAAGGATATTATAGCTCATCTAAGTTCTATTTTAACGACTGTTGCTTAGAACCAGCAACCTAACAGGTTAAGCTGACAAAAGTAGCTCTCTCAGTAGATTGTTTAGCAAGATATCAATGCATCGAGTAATATATCTAATGTAGGGGTGCCTGCCACCATTGAAAAATTTTTCTTCAGTTGTTGACAAGTCAATTCAATTAAAAAGTGAGCAGTAGATGCATATTCCATAAATTTTAGGAAACACCACTTGACTGGCTCTCCAGATTTCATATTACTCTGTCACAACCTCCCACATCATTTCCTTTTCTTTTCCAGTTTAAAATTGCTATATTTTTATCATAGGGGTGCATACTAAACTCGTTCTAGATATTCTACAACAGATCACAGAGAGCTGTTTTACACTCAGTCCCACGTCTTGTTGAAAAAGTCGTATGAATTTCTCTAACAACCAGAAGAAGAAAATGCAAACTTCAAAGCGTTCCTGTTTTACCTTTTTTCTTCTAGACCTCTTGGTGGTGGTCGTTTCGCTCGGATTAGCAACCTGCAAGACATTAATTATATCAAAATGGGCAATATTTATAAGCATTGAAAGAACGTGACAAGAAATATTAACAGCTTCAACCTTTAATGGGAGGAAAAAAAGTAAGGCACACAATTATGAATCGTTCTAGAAGATTGCAAACCAAACATCCAAAAAGAAATCTGACATATTAAGTGCCTATTTGGACTAACGGTAGAAGCTGCTTTTCTAACATGATTTATGATATATGAGATAAGTTTGTGAGAGAAGTTTTGTCTCGACTTACGTAAACAGATTTTTCCTCCGCCAATTCAAACAGGCCCAGAGAGGTGTACCAAGATGGGAATGGAAGTGTTTAAAGGATGATGAATATAATATATATACACATATATATACTGATGGTGAATAGTAATTAAACGGATGATGAGTTTTAGACAAATGTGAGAGAAGTAGAAGGTTATCCGGAGATCATAATACTATTAATACTATTCTAATACTTAATATAAAATATAGTTGATTTTTGTGAAGAAATTAATTAAATTAAATAAATTATTTTAAAAGATTAATATTTTTATTTTTTATGTTAAATTAATTTATCCAACTTATAAAATAATATATAATAATATAATATATACATATAATATAATTAATTAATTAATTTAACTTCTTTAATCTCTTAAAAAATATAGTTAACTACATGATTTTATCTAGGACGAAGGAGGAGGAGCAGCTTTTATTTTCAGATCCTATCAAAAGAGGAAATAAATATGTGATGCGTGTCTTCCATCAAATAAAAGAGTGTGTGATTGATTGATTGGTTATTTGATGGCGATGCTTAAGATTAGTAAAAACCAATAACCAACGAGCCAGCTTAAGTAGTAGCTTCGTGCCATCAATTTGGTGACAAAAAGTGGTCCCACCTGGGGGGAAGGAACCGCCCCAAAATCAAATGGCCCTTACCAACTATTTGCTTGGAATAGAGATAAGAAAGAACCCTTTCTTCTTCTTCTTCGCCCATCCATCTCCGTGGGCCCAAAACAACAGCAGCTAGCTTCATTCCTCTGGGTTTCAAATCCCAGATGGCACAAGAACAAACTTTGATTTCTGACCAAAATGGGCCCTACTAAAAAACATAAACAGGCCAGAAATAACAGCCTGTCATTCTTAAGAATTACAGTTTCGCCCCATTAAAAACTTTCCCTCTTACGTTTGACTTTCCGACCCCAAAAGCAGCATCAATCCTGTTAAAAACTTAAAATATGTAACGTTGTCATGTTTCCCACGAAACCCAAGGGATGCGATCAAGCTGTCATGCAGAGAGACACTAAAAACTTCACTGACAGACATTTCACATATTTTTGTCCTTTACCCTTGCGTGTAAAACGACGACGTAGACAGGGGAATTAAACGATAACGAACCAACATGAACTAGCCTCCATACGGTGAGCGAGACCACACCGAATCATATCTCCCCCATCCTTACGCAGCATGGCGAAAAATGCCCTAAAAGGGCACAACCGCCACCAACAACACACCAAACTTCACGCAGATCCATTTGCCACGAAAACACGCCACCAAAAAAAATCAAAATAGAAAAATTGGGGAAGGCTCCACGTGTGATTTTACTGAAGTACCCCTCACGGAGTTGAATGTGAATGTGAATGTGAATGAGAGCGAGAGCGAGAGCGTGTCAGAATCGGTTAAGTTAGTACGGTATGGGCGACTATCCGAGGGAGTTTCGGTTTCGGAATTTTACATACATGGACGGCTTTCTTTTGGATTTGACCATTATCTGACTTGACGATAATGCCCTTCACGTGAAGGGTGTTATCGTCATTTTAGGACAAGGCGTGACCCGGCTCGTAAAAGTGATGAGAAAAGGAGGAAAGAGAGTCATTGAAGCCTCTGACTCCATGCGTTGAATGAAAGTCACCCATTTTCTCTGAAATTTTTAAATAATAATGATTTTTTAAATTGATAGCATCAGAATATTTTTTTTTGGGAGATTTACACTTGGGTCCCATGTAAGAAGAGAAATGAAAAAATGGTCCCTATAGATTGCAAAATGAAAAAATGGTCCCATGGAGTTGTCAGAACAGGCTCCTGGAGTTGTCATTAACAACTCCAGGAGCCTGTATTGACAACTCCATGGGACTATTTTTTCATTTTGCAATCTATAGGGACCATTTCTTCATTTCTCTTCTTCTTTGGGACTTCACTGTCATTCTCCCTTTTTTTTTTTACTCTGTGTATATGTTAAAAGAAAGAAAAGTCACAAGTTGGAACCTCTATAAAGGGCATCCAGGTGAATAAATTTTAAGAAAGGGGAAAAGAGAGAACGGCGGCGGCGATGTTGATCGGAGTGGTGACGCTCCGGTGACGGCTGGTGCAGTGACCTAGCTGTCACGAGGGATTTTCGAACACGTGGAGCTCGGTTATAAATCCGAGCGACAGTAATTGAAATAAAAGGAAATAAATAAAGGAAAAACAGAGAAACCAGGTGGTGGCTGCCGATTATCCGGAGGCCACTTGTGTCACTTTCTCTCGTGTGGATTCGTCGACGTAAAAACCGGAGGTTACCGAGGCCATTTTCGTCAATTAAGATAAAATCTGACAGAACTCACGAACACAACAGAGTTGCCGAGTCGTACACTCGCCGCTCAACGAAGACTCATGACACGCTAACCGAATGCGCCAGGCACGCAGGCCGGCCAACGGCCACCGGCGAGAGAGAGACTAAGAGGAAAACTAAACAAGAAAAGAAAAGAAAAAAAAGTAGGAGAAGCATCAAACCTTAGATCTTGCGGTTTTGAGGGGTTTCGTGGGACGGCTGGACTCTTCAGATCCGTCGGCAGCGGCACCGCCACCGCTAGGAGAGGTGGCGCCGCTCCAGGAGAGAGGTGTGGTAGGACTGGCCCTAGTGGGCTCATCTTTCTTGTTGGCGGAGGAACCAACGTGTCTAGGAGCGGACCTAGAACGGCGCTGACGAACGGTCCAGTTGAGGTGAAGACACGGAGAGTAGTTGTTGGTGGTGGTGGTGGTAGGCGGCGGAGATTGTTGGAGGCGGAGGAGCACGTCGACGACGAGGGAGTCGTCGGACATGGCGAGCTTGACCCAATCGTCGTCGCACATGTGGAGAGGAGAAGAAGTAGAAGAAGAAGAAGGAGAGAAGGAGGATGAGGAAATTGGTGTGATGAGGGACGCGTGGGGATGGTTGGAATATTGAATAATGAATGAGAAGAGAAAAAGGGAGGCGCGAGAGGGATTTATATCTGAGAGAGAGAGAGAAGGTGTGGGGGCTGTTTTTGTTTTTGACAAACCCTTGTCTCTGTGACTCTGTGGGGATCAATCCTTCTTTCTTCATCAGTCCCACATGTCGGGGCCCACCACTCTCAATCTTATACCTGGCTTTTCCTACTGTTTCCTCATCCACCCCCTCCTCCTCCTTCGTCTTGTTCTTCTATTCAACAAGAAGAATACTGTCACCTATATAGTGTAAGCATGCTAGCTTCACCAAATTGGTGGTGTCAAAGGACTTTAGTACACGATGTTTTTTTGTGTCGTAGTGGGTGCTTAGGCGTTGCTTGGTCTGGTCCCGATTGTGGGATCTTCCAAGTCCCACATCGGCTGTGTGTGTTGTGTGTGTAGTTTATAAGTTGATGCATGAGCTGTTTGGTTACCACCCGCGTTAGGTGGTTTTACCTTCAGCTTGTGTGTTGATCAAAAAAAAAAAAGGACTTTAGTAAATTTTATTAACAAAATTGCTTGGGTTTGTTTTCCTTTTAATAATGATTTTTTAAATTTTTTTTTGTTAATTATGGATAATAATGAAGGTATTTTTCATCCACTGGTTTATTATCTTTTACTCTAGTCCTATTTATAAAACACATAACAAAAAACTTATCTTTTCTATAAAATGTCAGTAATTTGCTAAAGTACTATTTGATGGTGGGCAAGTAAGTGCTCTTTGGCATTGAACAAAAAATCAGACCGGACCGGCCGGTTGAACCGGGAACCGGTCAGTGATCCGATCCAATCTGACCAGCAAACCATAAAATTGGTTGAATTGGTCTAAAACCGGTTAAACCGGTCAAAACCGATCTGAAACTTGTTGGACCGTTTTTCATTTTTCATTTTTTTTAATTATTATTTTGTGCTTTTTTTAGGAGAAAATGGAAAATTGAAGACCAAAATAAAGAGAAAAGTAGATAAAGAAAGAATAAATCTAAAAAAAAATGAAAAAGATAATGAAAAAAATTATTTAAAAAGATATAATAATTATAGGAAAGGAGATAAGTATTATAACTAATACTAATAGATTTTAAGCATTTTTTTCTAAAATTTTTTATTTTTATCTATAGAAGCTTAAAAATATATTAATATATATATTATGACTAATAAATTATAATATTTTATATGACCGGTTCAACTACCGGTTAGACCTCGGTTGACCCATTAACCCTTAAAGTTATATCGTGATCGGTTCATTGACCGGTCCAATTTTATATATAATTTACTATAGTCTCATTTGTTGGTGAATTTAAAAAAAAAACACACGCGCGCGCGCTCGCGCACACGAATAGAATAAGAAAAAGAAAAAGTCTACCTCCAATTTAAATGAAGAAAAAATATTATTTCTAAAGATATCCATGGCCAAAATTAGATGCGATTGCCGCTTCTAATGAATGCATGAAAGAGCTGTTCAATTAATAAATATTAGTTGGATTTCGAATAGAAAAAAACCCTTTCAATTAAAAAAAAAAGATCAAGTATTTCAAAAAAATCAAAAAATTTTCCTTTTTAAGAAAGTATTTGTTTTTCAATTTATTCAAAGAGAATTTACAAAAGTACTTATATATAATCCACCAATAAAGTCATCATATCAATGGTGGAATTTCAAATCATGAACTTATGGGTTAATATAAGCTAATTTCTTACCAATCGGACCAATATTTATTGACAGGTTATTAATTTATATCACTAGTTTTCTCTTTCACCTCTCATTAAATGTTGGTGCATGTTATTTCATTTTTAAAATATGTATATTTATTTATTGTCCAAAAAAAAATGTATATTTATTAGGGGTAGGTTTGAAGATTTATTAAAGTTTTAGACGAAATTGATGAGTTTTAAGAATTTTTTTTATTCTGATAAATCATATTGGAAGTAAATTATAAATAGAATTAAGTTAGTAGTAGAAAAGTTAAAAATTAATTCACTACTATTATTAAAAGGGAAAAATATAATATGTTAATTCCGGAAAATTTTCTCATGACTTGATATTTCCTTGTTATCCAGGGCTCTGGGACAAAAATTGAGTGGTTGTTAATTTAATTACAACATTACAATTTAGTAATTTACCTCATTGTGTACGTGCCGTCATTTACTCTAGCAAATAAACATGTATCAGTGATGTAGTTATTAATCGTATATTATTAATTTTTTTTTTTTTGCAAATTGTAATTAAATTAAATAGACGGAAGAGAAGGACCAAAGAATCCTCTCCTTTGAATCCCTCTGGCCTCTAAGACGCGGCGATATTGGTTACATATGCACACTGGCGTGGACCAAGTCTAGATATTTTAGGGTCTCAAGAGGCAACACAATCTATGAATTAATTTCTCCTAAACTATTAAATTCACAATCAAATTAACCTATCAGATGAAAACAAAAAATACTTGTAGAAAACTATAAAAATTTTACTACTCATATACGTGCACGTGTACATCTCTTCTACACACAAATGCAACCATATATATCAAGGGAAACATATATTTCTTAATTTTCTTAAAATATTGTTATATTATTTTTAATAAAAAATTTAGATGGGTTGAATTTAAAAATAACTATACATTCCCATGAAATCCGATGTCGTCACATTGATTATGAAACCGGTGGCATTTAAGTTTGGGTCGTTATAAAACATGAGGGAGCCTTTTAGATGGACCAATTTTACTATCTTCTTTTTTTCCCTTAAACTATTCACTACCGATAGTAGTGACTAATATCCTCTCACATATTAGACATCTTAGAGGGACTCTTGGACTATCTTTTATTTGGGCTAGATAATGGTAACCTTTAATTTTAGTGTGTGTTCTGATTAGCTTTTAGAGAATAACTTTTACAGTTTACGAGATAAATATGTGAAAAAAGTTTTGTCTCGATTTACGGAAAAATGCTTCTAAAACCATGATTTTGAGGGTATAAGAACACACATAGCCAATAAAAATTATTTCAAGCTTATTATAAGATTCAGTCCTTTTTGAGTCTCGTTGTCTTATCTTTATGCCTACATTTTTATTATGTTTCTGATACTACTACTTCCTCCGATTCTTAATACAAGAGCTAGTTGATTTTTTATAGGTGATATTAAATGAACTAAATAAGTTATTTAATCAAAGCATATCTTGTATTATTTATAAGTCAACCAAACTAGTGTGGAGAAAAAATAATAAATATAAATATTTTAATGTAACTTATTTAACTTTATTAATCTCTCCAAAAATAACCAACTGACTCTTATATTAATGGCAGGAGATAGCATATTAGATAATCAGATTCTCAAGTTATTTGCTAACTTGGCAAGTATCTTATCTCACACTTACGGTTGGTTAGCTTAACATTAATTGTTTCATCAAAAAAATTAATAAAAATCTAAACTCAATCAAAGCATATATTGTATATCATTATATTGTATATCAATTTATAAGTCATCCAAACTAGTGTCGAGAAAAAATAATAAATATAAATATTTTGATATAACTTATTTAACTTGATTAATCTCTCCAAAAATAACTAACCGACTCTTATATTAATGACAAGAGATAGTACGTTAGATAATCATATTCTCAAGTTATTTGCTAACTTGACAAGTATCTTATCTCACACGTACAGTTGGTTAGCTTAACATAATTGTTTCATCAAAAAAATTAATAAAAATAATTTTTATAATGATACATTTTTAGGTATTATAAATTTTTATAATAAAATATTTTTAGTTTATAATAAAATATTGTAATAATAATAATATTATTATTATTATTTATCATAATATTTTTTATCATAGGAGTTATAAGGGTAAAGTGGTCCGAAATTTCTATTTAGAGTTTACGGTTTATGGTTTTTAAGAGGAGTCAAAATAGGGGTGTTGGAGGGAAGAAAATGGAAACTTTGGAGTCCCCTCCACTCCAAAATTTCAAACCAAATGAGAGGAGAGACTTATTTTTCCTTCCCTTCCATCTCTTCCCCTTCAACCAAACATGCCCTAAAGATCTATACTTCCATAAGTTGTGATTTTTTCTCAATACTTATATTACATTGCAAATAATAATAATAAATCAAGTCTTTCCAAAATTAGTCACGAGTCCAAAATCCAGAGCTTGCTAATTATATAATATATTTCAAGAAAAGGAAAGGAAAGGGTTGAAGAAGTTGGGAGGGAAACAACAAGAACAAATGGGAAAGTATATGATTAAATAGGAGAAAAGGAAGAAAAAGTTAACCAGTATTGTTTGGTCCCACCAAATGTAACTTTGAATGGATAGTAAAAAACAAGGTATTAAAACCCGGACCGGGTATTGAACCGGTTGGAGTATTGAATTATGGATCAGTAGGTCAGACCAAATTGGTGAGAAATTGAAAATTTTAGACTTATAGTATAAAATTTCAAAGGAAAAATTATTTTTTTTTAAAAAATAATAACTCGGACCAGACCGGTTTACCGGACAGTTCGCTGGTTTTTGGGCCGAACCAGCCGATCCGGTCCGGGTTACATAACATTGGTAAAAAGAAAAACCATGTACCCTTATGGCTTTGTTTTCAAAACAAAACAAAAAAAAAATCTATATTTATGAACAGTAATTTGTCTCAATGGTATCATTAGCTATTGTGCATGGATGATATCCCGGTTCGAATCTAGTGTTGACATGCCAATATGTCACTCTGACATTATTCATAAGTATAAATTAATTAACTCTCACATATTAAGGAGAGCTAGTTAACTTATTAATTATAAATTAAATTTTTAATTTTATCCTCATTTATGATTAGTTCAAATAATCAATATGAATAAATTCTTTTCTTTATTACAATTAATAGGGAAAAATTGTAAAAATCGCATTTATTATTCTAAAACTGGACTTATTGTAAGGACTAAAACTTTTGGTCAGGATGGATTTATAAATAAAATCAGAGTGGTAGGTGTTTGATTGATTGTATTAAAAGAAATATATATTTTATAATATTTTTCATAAAAAATTATGTAAATTGGGTCTTGAGACTAACCAATGTCAGGACATGATCTTGAGTTTTAAAAAAAAAAAAAGCACACTTTCATGACTTTGGTTTTATATTATTATTTGGAGCCCAGTTCGGGGTTCATGCTTGTCTCTCCCAACATAAATATCTTCTCTGAGACTTGAACTTGAAACTTAAAGGGATCTAATGATGCCTTATACTGCTAGACAAACTCTGTATTGACAACTTTTTCATAATATTTAAATGTAATGATATATGTGATTTTACGTCATAAGAATAAAGTAGGTTTAAAGTGGGACGGGGGGATGACTCCTGCAGCAAGTTAGGGATCAAATTAGACTATTTCCTGAAATTCATCAATTAATGTATGTATGTAAGAAACAGTAAATTATGATTGTGTACGTTTCTCAACTTTGTTCTCTTTCTTAATTCTTAATTTCTATTTTTACCACAAAGAGCTCTCTTTCTTACTTTGGTCTAAATAGGCGGCACGCACAGACATCGCTAATTTTTACGTGTTACAACAGCTTGACTTCAATTTCTGTTTTTTCCTTCTTGTCTTGACTTTTTTTTTTTTTTTTTTTTTTTTGCTTATACGTTAAAATTGGGCATTTTTTAATTAAAAAAATATTAGGCATTTTTTAATTAAAAAAAGTTATGATAAAACCATACAAATGAAAGAGAACCGATAAAAGTAAGAGCATGACGCTGCTTACCAGCATCAACAATAAAAAATAAATCATATATTTTAATGGGGCCAATGTCAACCACGCCAAATATATATATATTTGCACAAAGGTTCACTTCTATAAACATATAGTAATAAAATTGATACTACCTCCTATTATAAATATAAGACAGAATTGATTTTTTTTAAAGAATAAGAAAACTAATTAAATTACTTTAAAGTATTTATATTTTTATTTGTTTCTCTAAATTAATTAGTTTAACTAATAAATTGATATATAATCAAAAGATACACAACATACGATATAATTAAATAACTTATTTAACTTTCTTAATATCTAAAAAAAACAATTTTATCTTATATTTAGGACCAGAGAGACTAAAAAATTCATGTATGTCTATATTAAGGTTGTTCATGTCTCATATATGTCATGTTCCAGACAACCTTGGCTCTAATTTTGTTAGGACGAAAATGAAACCATCCTGTTTTTGTTTAGTGAGATGAAATTGAGAGGAGTTTGTCTGAGTCTTGTCACGGCCTGTGAACACTCCTAGTTTATACTCCATCCGGTCCTAATTATAAGATAAAGTTGATTTTTTTGGAGAAATTAAGGAAGCCAATTAAATCACTTTAGACTATTTTTATTTTTATTTTTTTCTTTAAACTAATTAATTTGACTAATAAACTGATAAATAATCTAATGATACTAAAAATATAAATACTCTAAAGTGATTTAATTGGCTTCCTTAATTTTTCTAAAAAAATCAAATTTATCTTATAATTTAGACTGGAGAGAGTAGATCTGTTTGGATTTTGGAGGCGGCTAAAACTTAGTTTTACAAACTCAAGTTTCATTAAATGGTTTTTTGTTAAACCGAGTTTTGTTTGTAACGCTGGTTTTTTTTCAGAGGAGTGATAAAAAGAAGCAGCGCGGCACTTTCCCTTTTGTTGTAACAGAGATGCCTAGATGCAAACTTTTATGTCTTTTCTTTTTGCTCTTTTGATATTACCACTTTTAATTTTGTTTCAGCTTTTACAAATTACTTGTGAGTTTCAGGGAAAAAAAGTTTTTTTTTTTTCTTTTGAATTTGGAATAAACTTTGTTTCTCATTCGCTGTAGGTCTATTTCTCGCCACCTAAATCTCCATTCTCCACCCAACCCAAACGACCTGATCCTCGCCCACTTAAACTAGAACGCGTGCCGATCCCAACATCAAGAGCGCGTGAGGGTGAAATCAAACATGAGAAATATCAAATATCCAGATTTCGGTTCGTTATGGGGCAGTGTCCACTAGGATCTTCCAAGTGTCCCCATTCATGTAGCGGTGAATATCAGAGGCAGCCACTTCAACACTTTCCTTTTTTCTTCAAAAAGAAAAATAATTAATCCCTTCGGTTTACAATCGGCCACTTAAATTATATCACAGAAAATAAAAAAATATAGCTAAATCATTTAATATATCTTAAAATATTTTTTTTAATTTTTATTCTTTTTGAGAAATGTGTTTAATTATATTAGGAATGTTATTTTAGAGAGAGGGAAATATAATGAATGAGTAAAGTTGAAAAGTGAGTATTAATCATAGAGGCAAAACAGAAAAGAGAGTATTAATTAAACTGAAGATAATTTATATTCTATGTTATGTTTTCCTTTTAAAAGTGTCTTATATTGTGGATCGAATGAAATACACTATTTTATAGCCCCTCCCACCAAAATATACAACGTCCATTAAAACATCCTTAATGGGCATTTTAAAAATAAACATAAAAAATCATTAGGTCAAATTTATATGTGAATTTATAAGTAGATGTGGGCATTTTAACCACAAAAAATAACAAAATAATAAATGACTATATGAAAATTTATAAATTATAATTTTAACAATTAACAATGACAAAATAGTAAGGGTTGATATGAAAATTTACAAATCTAAATTTATATGATAATGTCTTTATGCATTTAGAATTTTTAATTTTTAGGGCCACCCGAAACAATTAAAAAACTACTGCAATTGCAACTTGACTATATGACTGCTGTCCAAAATAAAAATAAAAACAACTGAGGCTGCATATAATTATTATTGAATAAACTGCTGAGACCACAAATTAAAAGGAAAAAAACGTTTTAGTGAATTCTTTTTTTTTTTTTTAGAAAATGCATTGCAACCACCCTAGCTATTTCATTCCGCTCCTATAATTTGAATTAGATTCAATTGATAACGACCAAATTATGTGTATTTCTTGTTGGCCATTATTGTTCCATTTTGACAAACTACTATAGAATCACACATAATATGATGATTATTATTGACTATACATATTGATTCCAAACTGTTATATATAATTGCACTATAGCACTTGATGCAAATAAATAATGATTCCGAACTGAGATTTATTCAGTATCTATTATAATGGTTCTAATATAACACTAGTTATATATTGAAGCTTAGTGAGGCTATGGTGTGCATAATGTTGGCATAATAAAAAATGAGCTCATGTAAACAATCATTACATAATCAGTAATGCTTGCATAGTATATAACGATTTCACCTAAACAACCTTTATTTATTCAATAATATACGTAACGGTTTTTATATAATAATCGTGAAGTTTAACAACAACAACAACGGGCTCATGTAAATAGCAAGCATTATTTATTTAATAACATAAATAACGGTTTGTAAGTAAGAATCGTGAAATTTAATATTACATAATGGTTTTTATATAATAACTGTGATGTATCAGTGTTAAACTCTTATGTTAGAGTTTCTGAGCTAGTTGGACTAGTTTGTATATAATAGAACAGTACCTCTCACAACAAGTTGCTATGCGATTTAGGATGGATCAGGACATTCCAGACTTTGTGGGAAGAATCAATGGCACTACTCCTTACCTATGTCTATATAAAAATGTAACTGTTGACATATACCTTTTGTCTCTTTACAGAAATTAGGCCAGGAAAACAAGGAAAGAGTAAAAAGACATTGGAATTGAAGTTGAAGAGGAGCAGTTGTGCGTAGTGGTGAGTAAAGTATTGGTACTTGATTCTCGTGCTGATTATCAGAGAACAAAGAAGCATATGGTACTCTCATTAGCGAGGGGAAGGGGAAAGATTTCAAATGTTAGTTGACGGTTAATAAATAGAAACCATTGTGTTTTAGTTGTCGCTGATATATAAAGTTAGAAAACAAATCGTTTGTAATCGTGTTATAACAGTTTTTTCATAAAAAATGTTATTTTTGTGAGACAATTTTTGACGGTTAATAATTACAACAGCTATATAAACATACTTTATTGAGACTGAGTACACTTTGTAAATGTATTATAATAAGTGACTGGTTTTAATTAATAATTGTTATGTATTTTATATTTTTTTTTACAATATTAGGGGTTTATTATGCAACCAACATATATATTACAAAAAAAAAAAAAAAGACTATGTAAATAAACACACTAAAAACAAAAAGTTATGGAGATGTTTTAAGAATCTGATGTATCATCGGATTTTTCCTTCCCCAGTAATTTGTCCAACTTCTTGTTTATAGAGAGAACAAGAGATGTTAGTTCCTTCAAGCACTAATCCATGAGTCCCTATTCTTGCATGTAAACCTAGACCAAATGATAGAGCTCATATATTGCATAAACCAAAACTTCAATGCTTGTCAGTAGAGGGAATTCATCTTTAGTTTTTTCCCAGATGATGATTCAGAAGATCTCTTGCGTTTGTTCATGATTTTGGTGAGGAACAAAATTCAGTAGTTGACTATGAGAAGTTGAAATAGAAGTAGAGAAGAGGAGTTTGGTTTTTGGGTGTTTATATAGAGAGAGTTTTGTGGAGTATCGGGCCGATCACATTTTTTATAAATTGTGACGATTATTTCATAATAACTATTAGTTATTTGACATGGTGTGCTAATACGTGATGAATTTTATTAAATAATCGTTATGTATTTGACATATTTAATTTTGGAGGTTACAAAATAATCAACCACCATAAATATTACAAGCAACAACCTAAGAGCAGAATGCAAAGATCATTTCTTGTTAAAATTAAATAGAAATGAAATGAAAAGGGTTTTACGGATTATTGAGTTGAACGATCACGTCCTTACAAATTGTTGTCCATAGAATTCGTGATAATTGGATCTGTGAAGCTTTTCATATGAGTTTAATTAGAGATTTATGAAAAGATATTTTAAATAAAAAATAGTTGGAGAAAACATATCATTTGAAAGTGTTATACGATAGTTGCTTCTTCAGAAATGTCGTTTTTGTAATTTATACTTTACGGTCAATTGTTATGACTATTATGCTTTTCATATGAGTTTAATTAGAGATTTATGAAAAGATATTTTAAATAAAAAATAGTTGGAGAAAACATATCATTTGAAAGTGTTATACGATAGTTGCTTCTTCAGAAATGTCGTTTTTGTAATTTATACTTTATGGTCAATTGTTACGACTATTATGCTTTTGTTTTTTATAATATCAGGTTAGAAGACAATCATTTATAATTGTTACATGACGGTTATTTTATAAAAAGTGTCATTTTTGTGATTCAATAAATAGAGGTTAATAATTACAACCATTATGTTTTTATTTTCACGAATTTTGCCTCTCAATACATGACAATGCACATATTTAATTATTAAGTTTCAGTGTTATATATTCTTGCGCGACTTCCGTCTCGACATATATGACGTTTATTTGTTATATCCGTTATTTATTAACCATTACATATGCGTGAATCCGTAGGTAATGATATTAGTATCAATTACTAATATATAGCGCACATTCTAATCTCATAATTAGTTATAATCATTAATCAATAACTAGTGTAGCCTCGCACACACGATTAGAGCTGGGAATCAGGGCCGGCCCTTGACGGGCCAGGGCCGGCCCTAAAGGGCTCGGGGTCAGGAAAATTGCATTTTTTCAAAGCCCGGCCCGAGAGCATCAGGGCCAGGGCCGGCCCGCAGGGCCCGGAAGTCATTTTCACAATATTTAACTATTTTTCCCACGTATTTTCCCCAGAGAGATATAATTAGTAAATAACAACGATTAAAATTCTAATTTAATACATAAATGTTGTCAACATTAAGATTTAAATAACACGTCTCTTGCAACAAACAAATACAGTTACTAATGTATAATCAAAGGTAAAATCATGTCCATAAATAACTCACACAAAAGCCAAAGTATAAAAAGGCAAGAAGCTAAATATTCTAACATCTAAGCAACATGAGTATGACGACTATCATTTTCACCTTCTTCGCTACTATTATCAATTTCAAGGACATTTGATTGTGTTTCACTTTGAGTAGTAAGTTCAAGTAGTCAAATAATCACAACCTCCATAAAAAATCATACTCCATAAGGGAGAACAGTATATAATATGATTTTATTTTAAATAGGTAGAACAATATACTCAAAAATCACAATATGATTCAATTAGACAAAACAATATACTCAAAAATTATACTCTATACAATATGAGGACAAAGTGACTTATAGATCGATAAGGCAATTCAAAAATGTAACATGGTTCCCTTTCCAAGCAAAAAAAATAAAAGATAAACGGGCTTAAAGGGCCGGCCCGAGGCCCTCCAGGGCCGGCCCTTTTAAGCCCGAGGCCCTACAGGGCCGGCCCTTCTAAGCCCGACTTCCTTTTTAGGCTACAATTTACAAGCCCGGCCCTTGAAGGGCCAGGGCCTAAAAGGGCCGGCCCGACGGGCTCGGCCCGTTTTCCCGGCTCTACACACGATGTTCAAAGTAAATAATATTTTTTACAACTTATAAATAGTGTGACATTTCATGAAATAATACGCAGACGTGCACACATATTGCTTGATTTATATCATCTATTAATTAATTATCAATATATCAACAGGAATATGAAATCTGTAATCTATATTAAGTTGTATGGCTTGCATTTAAGTACGCACTATCCTTTTTGAGAAAATTCAAGTGCGCACAATTCAGATTTAGAGTTATAACAACTCTTGCAAGTCCTCTTGATTTAGAGCTGATGGAAGAAGTTTATTTTTATCTCAGGATAAGAATTGAATCCTACAATCCTTTTTTAATTAAATAAAAAAAATCTCATTTTTTTCCTTAAAATAAAATTAGATCAAGCCTCTTATATATATATATATTATAAAAGATGCCAATAAAATTAAGGATTGTAAGTTCCTTATATCAGTCATATCAAGTTCTTCTAGCACACACGGCCTTATATCCCTTTTGGTCCTTAATATAAGATATATTTATCTAATTTGATAAGATTAAGGAAGTTAGCTACGTTAGTTAATATGACATTTATTTTCTAAAACACCCTAGTCATCTTCCTTAATTCCCTCCTTCCTCATCCTTGATTATTGTTAAGAAAGCATCACTAGGGCTAAATTAGAAAAAAAATTGATAAATATGAAAATTATGTCTTATATATATTTAGGACCACGATCAACTCTTAAAATATATCTTATATTAAAGACTGAAGGAGTATTTTTTCTTGTCAATTTGTAGTTAAATAATATTATTAAAAAATGACATATCTTTGTGCATGATAGGATAACTTAACATAATGGATATAGAGAATTTAACATAATTATTTTCCTAAAAGTAAACTATATTAAAAAAAAAGTTTCTTGTTATCTATATAACTATATGTTAGATAAAAAAGTACGGTATAATTATACATTTTTTTGGGTATTGATGACTTGTTACTCCCTCTTATCTTTTTTATGAGTAACTTTTATCCTTATTGTGTAAAATAAACTGATAGTTAATATTAGTTAAAAACAATAAATGTATAAAAAATGTTACATTTTTTTCAAATATGCCCCTATTTATGAGAAAGCATAAGAGAGAGAATGAGTAGCAAATATGAGAGAGAATGTGTAATAGATGAGTAAATGAAAGAGAATTAGTGGTGAGTGGGAGATAATTAATATATAGATGTGTATTTAGTAGGGGTAGAAAAGGAAAAAGCAGTATAAATTTTGAGACACAAGAAAAAAGTTGTTTATAAAAAGAATCAGAGAAGTATATGCAAGTTTGTATTTACTAAGTGCCTGTTTGGATTAACAGTGGCAGAAGTAGCTTTTTTTCCTAACCTTAAACCTGTTTGGATTATTATTTGAAAAGCCTGTTTAGATGAAAAATGATTAAAAATGGCATGAATCTTATTGAATACTACACACACATACACACACACATATATTATTTGTATGTATTGTGATAATTGAAGTGGAAAATTATAAGAAAAATTTGATAAAATAAAAAAAGTTATTATTGAAAAAATAGGAAAATACACTAAAGTACTTAATTAAAAATAGATAAAATTATGTTTAAATTAGAATGCATACACTAAAGTCTGGAATGTGATAACACTTATGTCTATACGGAATAAGATATCCAGCTGGTATTGAATAGCCATCATCGACCAAATAAAATTTTCCTAATAAATACACACAATTTTTACTTAGGTGTGGGTCAATCTTATCCCTTATTACGTGTTGCTATAACACCCCAAATTTTATTCACAAAAAAAAAATTATATTGTAATTATTTGAATAATTCAATAAAATGGTGAATATTCATGGATTTGGATCTTGTGAGTTGTGAAATATTCATATTCATAAGGAAATGGGTAAATTAATTCAAAAATTGAATTAAAATACAAAAGGGATAGCAAAATCATAATTTTGTCAATTTAGCCCAAGATTAATTATTTTCCAATTAATTGGAGTTAATATCAATTAATCAAGGAAAATACAAGAAAATGCATAAATGAGATTATTCTTGGTAGAATAAATCAAAAATTTGGGGAATTATACATTGGTCAATTATATGAATTATGGAATATAGGAAAAATATTTTTTTTTTCTCCTCTACCTTCCCTAAAATTCATCCAATACATAGGAAAATAAGGGGAAAAAATTAGTCAAACCCAATTAGACCTAAATGATGACAAGGGAAGTATGGCAAGGTTGAGTGCACACAAAAGGGAAGTATGACAAGCTTGAGTGCACACAAAAGGGAAGCATGGCAAGGTTGAGTGTACACAAAAAAAATGGAATGATGGTGTACATGAAAGGTGGAGAAATCCTAACCTTTGGTTAGATCAAGGGCTAAGATGAAACATGAAGAGAAAATGTGAGATAATTTATGAGGCCACTTCCTTCATCTTTCCTTGCTATTTTCGTTCAAGGCTAAAGAAAGAAGAGAGAGAGTGAGTTTGTGAAGCTTCATGCTCTAGAGAGAAGGAAGAAGAGAAAGACTAAGGTAAGTTATGATTTCTTAAGGTTTCTTCTTCTAATCTTCCATAATCTCTTCTCTAATCTCTTCCTTTCTATAAACTCCATGGATTAGCAAGCTAATCTTCAAGGTTGAGGAGAGAGAGAGAGAGGACGTCCTAGAGAGAGAAACACCAAGGATCAAGAGGTAATCTCCAAAATTTCAACTTCTTTGTGTATTGAAGTGGTTGTTGGTGATTGTTGTTTGGTTTATGTGATTTTTGGTTAAGTTGTAAAATTGGAAAAGCCATAATCCTAAGGGGTTATACTGCCCAAAATCCTTTAAATCATGGTTAATAAGTGTTTAAGTAAGTTAATTAAGGATTAGAAGTGGAAAAGTACAAGTTTTGGAAGCTAAAACACAAAACCTTATTTTTCCATTTTCCCCTAACATTTCGGCCAGGACCAAAGCTGGTAGTAGGAGTTGGATTTTCATGAAATAAATGGTTCCATTGGACTCAGTGGGTGAAAATAGGTTGGGTTACAGTTGGACACTTTTTTGGTAGAGGCCGAAAAAGCATAATTACGAAAACGCCACTGAAATCCCTAAATAGGGCCTGTCAAGGGCATTTTCAAAATTTGACAATGAATTTGGTAATTTCGAGCCCAGAAATGGATTCCTTCGCTAAAATAAGTCAGAATAGCCATAGTCAAAATTTTGGAAAAACGTGCCATCGGGCCGGGTTCCCGGGGCCATTTTTATAAATTTTCACCATAGACTAATATAACCACAATAAACACTATGGAAGAGTTTAAAATGATACTTGGATAGGTTATGACCTATTTCTAGTACATTTAATATTTTAGGACCGATTTGGTGGCCGGGTACGATATGTTTTACGAGACACATTTAAAAGGGGGATATTAAAGCTTTGAGGTAGAGACATTATCCTTCATACATTATGCCATAGTTATATGATTGTGTGGATGCCAATGTTTGTAAATGCGCTTTATTTATCAACACGATTTGCCCAGAGAGGGGCCAGAAGTGTCAGAGGCACTTACACTGGAGTTGGTGAAAACTCAACTGGTGCAGAATAGTGGGGTTAGGCCCTACTCATGTATACATGCAAATGATATGTTTATAATGTTCATTAATTGGTGCATACATGGCATATATCATATTTACTTTTCGCATTTTCTATGAACGATAGCATGTTTCTATTGGGGTTCTCCGGAATCTCACCCTATTTTTAAATAAACACCTCAGCGGGTACCAGTGGGGCAAAGGGAAAAGACATAGATGCTGGAAAGTGAACGGCACGCGTTTCGAGGCAAGGACAAGAACGTGGTCATAATTAGTCTATTTTGTGATATTTTGGTGAAATTTGTAAATATTAAAACTTCCGCTGTATTTTCTGTTTTCGTCAACGAACGATATCATAATTGTAAACGAATATTATTATCAGTATAATTGTACTTTTCTGTATGCCCATTGAATTCCGTCTTTATTACTCTTCGATTATCGAAATAGAAACGGGTGTTGACAGTTGCCCCGTCAGCATCCTCTTCCTCTAGATTTCCCTTCCTCTCTCCCCAACTTTCCCTCCCACCTTCGTATATATAAATTCTCCTCTGCTTCCTTCTGTCTCTCTCCTTATCCATTGTCATCATCTATCATGGAATTGGAACCCCACTTTCTCCTTCCTACCCTCCCTCAATCCTCTGATTCCTCTATTCAGCATTTCGGGTATGCTTCATCTCTCTCTCTCTTATCCTGTAACGTCTTCTTCTTCTTTTGCATCTTTCTCCCTCTAACTCATTTTCCTTCTCTGTTAGCTACAAACATTTCAAAAGGAGGTGTAAGGTCAGAGCACCCTGTTGCAATGAAATTTTTTACTGTTGCCATTGCCATAATGAAGCTAAGGTATCCTTTCTATGTTATTTCTTTTCTTGGATTCTTCTCATTTCTTTCACAAGCAATTTTTTGATGAGCTCCAAACCATAGTGAGAGAAGCAAAAAGCAGCTACTCTAGACTTCTTGAATAAGCCATGGTTGGACAAAAAGCATAGTGGGTCAAGATGCTTTCCTAAACACCAAAGCCCATTGTGCTTTTGTGAAAGTGGCCGCACATTTGGACCCTTAGGCCGCTTTACCAAACAAGTTCTAATTTGATTTATTATTATATTGATAGCATGGATGACTTGTGTCAATGAGAATAGCTTCAATCATGTAATGCTTGCGTTGATCATTCTAATTATTTGAATTTCTTTTTTCTTCGATATTTTATTTTAATTTTTTTTAGTAAAAATGACAAATAAACCAAGTAATCAAACCTGGATTGGATCGAAAATAGGCCAACCAGCCGGTAGACCAGTCCAGTCCAATGAACCAATCTGGGTTAGATTTTTTTAATTTTTTTAAAATCAATTTTTAAAAATTTTTCCTTTATAATTTCATATTAATAATCCTAAAATTTTCAATTTCTCATCGATTTAGTCTTGGGTTAGCTCCAGTTTGACTTCGGTTTGACCCGCTGATCCTTGACTTAGTACCCTAGCTGGTTTAGTGAATGGTTCAGGCTTAATTACCTTGCAAATAAATACGATGTGAACTTCTAAAACCCAGAAAAGTTTGTTAACACTTGCAAGGACAGTGAGGTCATCTGGTAGGAATTTGGAATTCTGAAGGTTATGTGTTTTTACTAAAATGCCCTCCTCTTTCTTCTTTCTATTTCTCACTTCTTTCTTCTCTTTCCATTCTCTCTTCCCTCTCCACCTCCCTCTCTGTCCTCTCTCCTTCTGCGATCAAACACTCCCTCCTTTGACCTGAGATCGAACTCATCCCCACCACTCTGCCTCTCCCTCCGACATCTGACTATTTGATTGATGAGCCAAAAGAAGGAGCTTTTCATCTTCGTTGCTTTCCCCTTTTATGCTTGTCATCGTCGTTGCTGGAGCTTTCGTCGTGAGTTCAAATCTAGCTTAAGTCGCGAGTTTAAAGTCTGATCTATATGCTGGATTTGAAGGGCTACACTCGCAAAGAGGGGACAATGTTTTGATAAAAGAATCTGGGCTACAGTCGCAAAGGATTCATTGTTCTTCCCCTCTCTACTGGTTTTGGCATTTAGTTCTCTGGTATTTCTGTCAGTGATTTTGGTATTTAGTTCTTGGGAAGAAAAAAATATTTTTTTGGTATTTGGTTTTGAAATTGAATTGCTTCTTACATGATTGACTAAAAGAGTAATGGTTTTGACAAAATCTGTAATGGTTTTGACAAAATCAATAAGTATTGACAATATGTGTAAAAGGTCTGACAAAAATTTTTGGGTTGTAATCAATAGAGTAATGTGATTGACGAAATGAATTGTGGTGTTGATGAATTCCATAATGATTTTGACAAAATCAATCAATACTACCAAAATGTGTCAAAGGATTCACAAAGAGTTTTGAGTTGTGACTAATTAAGCAATGAGATTAACTAAAAGAGTAATAATTTTAACAAAATGCGTAATGATTTTGACAAAATCAATAAGTATGGGATTGATGAAATGAATAGTAGTTTTGATAAAATCTATAATAATTTTGACAAAATCAATAAATATTGACAAAATATATAAAATGATTAATAAAGAGTTTTGGATTATGACTAATTGAGTAATGAGATTAACTAAAAGAGTATTGGTTTTGATATAATCCTTAATGATTTTAACAAAATCCGTAAGTACTGACAATATGTGTAAAAGAATTGAATAATTGGGGGCTTTTTGGTCTTTTCTCCCAAACATGAAAAACTAATTCCCACCCCATCCCATCTCTGTCCTTTGCATGTGTTAAGGGACTTTTCTAGGTTTTGGAAGTTGAAATGGTATTTATTTATCATTTTCCCAAATTTTTTTTATAAAAAGAAGAATAAATACAGGGTCAGGAGTAGTGCCGAACGATAAATTATGTAAAAGCAAACTTAAAAACTTGAAATTAGAATTATCAGACAACAACCGTAAGCAGGCGGGAGAAATTGTTGTATTTGTACGAAACCATATTTTATTTGTTGACGATCTTAAAACTTTCACAAACTTTTGATTAAAAAGTCAAGAGCCTTCACTTCACACCGCCTCTCTTATAAATAAATATGTGATGTTCTGGTCAAATATACATATATGTGAGTGTGTGTGATGGGTTCTATTCCCCAACTTTCAAGAAATTATATATAATTTGTATATATAACCTAAAGTAAAATACTTAGGTGTGAAGTTCCTTATATCCATATGAAGAGAAATTGTAAACTCATATGTAAAGAATATAACATATAGAGTTATGTGTAATTAGAGAATTTGATGTGATGGATATAAGAAACTTTATTGATGTAAGTGTAGTCCTAACTTAAAATATTTAATAATCTAGATTTTTATTTATTACTCCTATTGTTAATTTTTAAAACGCAGGTTCGTTATTTCCTTTCCTTTATGGAGTGGAGGGATAACTGGAGAAGAATGATAGCTCGTTTTAAATATTTTCAGAATAAGACGAATATGTCATAAAAAAAGAATTAGACGAACATGTTGGCAGTAATGCGGTACTCTAAATCGGCAATCAAAGAGATTATGAATATATGTATAAAAATAAATAAATTATGAATATAATTAATGTCTACGAGCTCAAAATGCATGAAAACAATGTAAAAACATATATATATATATACACACAGAGAGAGAGAGATTATGTTTGTGATTGTAGTTTTGAAGTGTTAATGACCATGAATATACCCTGCCTCCGACCAAGGTTAAGCAGCATGCAGTTCTGATTCCTTAGTTACATATAAACCAGTAATGAAGTATATAATTGACATCCATATCCTATGATACAAAAACAGTACTAGTACTATAATATTTGGACACAAAACGAGGATTTGCAGCAGATAACACAAAGGTGAATCACGTGGCGGTGGCAACACCACTAGCGGCGGCGACGGTTGGACAGGAACAAAGCTCTTTGGCGCGGCGGAGTTTACATGAGAGGTGCCTCGGCGGCGGTAGAAGTTCAGGGACCAAGGGCGGAGCTTGGGTAAAACCACCGGAGGGGAAATCTGGTCACGGATCGGTGAATATATCAGGAGGAGGTGATAGCCATGGAAGTATTGGCGTTTCTGGTATATTTGGAAATGGCGGGGGAGAGAAGACAAGCGGTGGTGGAATTACTAGCCACGGTGGGAAAACCACGGGTGCCGGGGGAGAAGGAGAAGGCGGAGGTGGGGATGGAACTAATGGAGGAGATGTCGGCGGGGGGGATGGGAGAAGGGGTGGTAGCGGAGGATTCCGGCGAGGAGAGGGTGAGGGGGGTGGTTGAAAGGGGTTTTCCGGGGAAGGATAGGTAGGAAAAGGCCAGCGACCTCAGATACCAAAAAGATAAAGATAAAATGAGTCGCATTTGAATCGCCTGCTCCTTCTTCCTGCACCACCATGTCTTGCTCTGCTTGTACTGTGTCTTCTCAGAAGTTGTTGCAGGGGCTCATGTTTGAGTTGATGGGAAGGTGATGATACTGTAACTTGTGCTAGCGAGGTTGACAGAAGAAGAAGAGAGAGAAGAGATACAATCACCAGATTTGGTTTCATTTTGAATTGAGTGTTGAATTAACCTAACAGAGTTTAAATGTGTGGAGGTGGAGGTGGAGGATTAAATGCATGGGATGGGAAGAGAGATAAGAAGAAGAAGAGACACTGCAATTACACCTTTCCATGGAATCGGACTGGCATGTCATCAATGCCCATTTGTGTGTGCCAGTTTCATTAATGGCAACCTAAGTTACTTCAGGGGAAAAAATTTGGTTCAAAGTCACTTGCAGGTAATTAATATCATTTTCTTAATTTCATCCCTATTTAATTTTTATTGAAAAGAGAGAAAGAGGATAAAGAGATGTGAATTATAAAGTACAGTGACAAAAAAAATTAATAAGCGCAATTGTAGAAAATTTTATCAATTTAATGCACTTATTTTTATGCAAGATTGTGGTATAAGTTATTTATATTTAGGCACCGATTGTTATTTTATTTTATCTTTTTTATATGAGTCCAAAATTTAAATTACCTTAATCATTTTTATAAGAGCCTGATAAGAATTTTCTGAATATTTAATAAGTTTTTTTTCATTTTTCATTTTTACCTCTCATTAATTATATAGATTACTTTAATTAAAAGGTTAGTGATACTTGTTT
Source organism: Inga laurina (assembly GCA_963855925.1). Lineage (NCBI taxonomy): Eukaryota > Viridiplantae > Streptophyta > Magnoliopsida > Fabales > Fabaceae > Inga > Inga laurina. The sequence continues at coordinate 14,444,042 of OY979711.1, forward strand.
ATTTTATTTATCTCTCTTACTTGCCCTTAATAAATAAGGGCATACTCAAAAAAAAAATTATTTCATACATACTTACTACTTTTAACTAATTTATTAAACCATGTAATTCAGTTATCGGATTTTTATAAATAAAATCAAAGAAAGTATAAGTCTTCTAAAAGAAAATTTTGATCTGAAGTATAAGAGGTTGACACTTTGATAGGGTAATTAATTATCATTTTTCACTTTTAACCCTTGAAAAAAGAGAGAAATGATAGATAAGTATTAAATGCATATTTAAAAATCATATTCTTTAATTTATCCTTATTTTAAATAATGATAGTTAAGGTATTTTGAAATGAGGTTTCCTTTACATATTTAAGGTATTTTATTCAAAAAAATGTGAAATTATCACAATGCATCAACATACTTCACGTGGTTTAAAATATAAGTCATTTTTTGTATAAATAAAAATATTAGTCATTTTTAACCATCTTTTTAAAACTAATAAATAACAGTAAATTCATTAAAAATGTCATAAATTCAAATTTTTTTCTCTAATTTTACTCTTATGAAAGAACGTGAATTAAAAATAATAAATAAGGGGAATTATATTTAAATATTAATTATATGAATAAAAATTGATGAATAAATATTAATTATTTTCCAAACAATTTACATTGGGACTGGGTAGCATAGATTCTTTCTTCACCCATCCCATATGACTACCAGGATTACAAATAAAATCATCGGATGAAAAGAAAGAGACATCAGGATAGGAGCCCAGCTCTTAAAGCAATCTTCTCTGTATTTTATAAGGGGCCGAGGTAAGGCCCACGAACTTGGATAAAGCTTTTTTTTTTTTTTTTTTGCCTGGAACTTGGATGAAACTGAATTAAGGTTGAGTCTTCAATGATGAAATTAATGTTTGATGATGTTGAAGCATTCAAGTTTTTGGAAATTAATGTTTGATAATGTTTGATTTCTTAGTCCTATTTATAAGATACATCATTAAAATTTTGAGTTGAATGTACAATGTAACCTTCATTTATTTTTGTGTTGACTTTGTTTTCAAATAGAGGCAGAGTTGGAAAGTTATTGAATTTTATGGTAGAACTAATGAGATTTAAGGTTTTCCTTGGTCTGTATAAAAAATGTTGGAAGTATCCTATAAATAGAATTAGAAGAGTATCAAAATCACATAGTTTAAAATGTTAGTTAAAAGTAATAAATATGTAATATTTGAATTTTGTTCCATTTATACCCTTATTTATTAAATAGAGGACATTGAGATAATGAGTAAAAGTTTATTATAGAGAGATAGTGAGTGACATATGTTTAATAAGGGTGAAAATAAAAAAGAACTGTTTTTTATATTAAGAAATACCTTTATGAGAGGGCATGTTACTTATAAAAAGGAAAGAAGGGAATATCATTATAGGAAACTTGAGATGCTTTGGGTAGGGCCACGTGAGGTTCAGTGAATCACTCCTATGCAAATAACCGAATTACATTGGTAAAAAAATTGATTAAAATTACTTAAAGGTAATTAATGTATACAAATATTTTATTTCAAAAAATACTCTTATTTACAAAAGAGAGGAGTGAATAAGAGAGAGTGAGTAGAAAAATGTGTTAGAGACAAGATAATTCATGTAATAAAATAACATGTAATGTAAACATGAAAAAAAAAAATTATTAAAATGTCAAACTTCTCTTAAGTGGAACACATTGCGTAGTTACGAAACCAAAGTGATTTGGTGCTCGTTTGGAATAACTTATTTTTAGGTAATAAGTGTTTATAAATCGTGATTCACGGTATACGAGGAAAGTATATGAGAGGAGTTTTATCTCGGCTTACATAATAAGGACTTATTTACCCCCAAAACGTGTTTCCAAACACAGCCTTGATCAATTTGGATGAATATTAGGTGTAGCCGCTGTAACTCACATGGCCATTAATTTTACCCACTACAAAGTGTTTAAACTCAAAATCCCATGTTTAAAAATGCCTTGAATTCATTTTCTTGAGATCAAGCCAAACAGACAAGTTTGACCAAAAAAAAAAAAAAAAATCAAACCAATAAGATAACTTCTTTGCACGCTTGTCAACCAGACTTAATTCCAAAAAGTGGCAGATAATTTAGTTAGTATTATGAGAAAAATTCTGATTTAATAATAATATTAACACTCACTACATATACTATAATTACAGTCGTCCCAATAAAATTTAGTTTTTTTAACCCTTTCTTTTCCATAATTATTATCATCCACCTGCCGAAGAAAACTACTTGAAAAAGAGAATAACTTCTTATTTCATACAAATAGAAAATAATTCATATTCATATTCATATTCATCTTCATGTTCATGTAATAAGTAACAATTGCAACGAAGTCATCTTTTGGGTCTCTCTGCTTCCAACATTTTCAGATTGTGTTCACAATCTCCTAACATTGGGTTATTACAAAAAAAGCTTGTGCAAGCTTAAAACCAAATGAGGACAAAAATATAGGAAAAGAATATAAGAAATAATCTTCCCTATTATGATCTTTCGTGCCTATGTGCATATCATGGCTTGTTTCCTTCCTTCCCTCACACAGTATAGTGCTGCTGAATTGTGTCAATATCAAGTCCCTTCAGCTTCACCACAGATTCCACATGCCCTTTAAGTGTGTGAAGTTCCCTCAACCTTCACAACAACAAAACACAACACAATTCATTTTGGTGCCAAGTCATATAATACTCACCTTCAAATTAAGGAAGACGCTGCATGATAATTAGTGGGTGTTTAAGATAACTTTTGGGGGGAAAAACACTTTTTGGCCTAGACAAAGGTTTCAAAAGTAGAGTAGTCAAACACCCATATAAAACTCGAGAGATTTTTAACCACAAAACTATGGTTTTCTTGGCGGGTTCAAATTTTGAAAACAATCTCTCTGATTATGGGAGTAGTATATCTATCCATCCACAGACCCCACTTGATAGGAGTCTTGTGCATTGAGCTGCCCTTTTAATGACAAAACCATGGTTTTCTCCAAAATCCAATGCAGACACACCCTTAAACATAGTAATTTGAGTTGTCATTAGTTTTTTTACCTTGCAACCTCAGCACGTTTCCTTGCTGCTTCTGCAATTTCATTCAGTTCTCTGTAATCTGATTTGTCCTTCAAGATATCTCTTGCTCCAGGAGGATTCAACCCATGCATTGTGCGTTGATCTGCAGCCCATTGTGCTTCTCTCTCTCCCCTTCCATAATCTTTCTTTGTTGTGAAAGCAGTCTGTATCAGAAGATAGATCCAATCCAAACATGTCAAAAAGATTTGATCTTTTCATTGTGGTCTTTAGGGAGTTCAACTATATTATGAAAAATTATACAATACCCTGGTCTCAGTAATGTTGGTCCAAGCCTTTCCACTCAATGCATATCTAATGAAGAACTTTAGGACATCTAAAGGAATGTAGGTGATGATGCTATAGAGCCAAATCACAGCAGCCCAGCCCCACCCAATTCCTTGAATCCTTGCAAAGCCCCAGTGCGCATACACGGCGATTATGGTCGCAATCTAGATCATAAATCAACCAAGAGGACCAAAAAATAAAGGAGAGATTGCTGCTTAGAAATCTTTTTTCAAGAACAAAAGAATGTAGGGTGAAGAAAGAAGGGTTGGATTTTTTGAGACCCACCAATTGTGCTATGAGAAAGGCGACAAGAAGTAAGAGTCCCGGGCGTTCAACATAAGACCAGCTCCTCGAACGAGTGACAAAGATGAGAGCTTGACTCACTATACTCACTTGAAGGTAAACAGCTGCAGTAAGCTCATCACTATTGTACCTGATAGATCTAACTCCAAATTTATCCTGCCAATAATAATAATAATAACTCATTACATTTGGCTAAGTACTATAGAACATATTTTGGTTGTTTAAAGGAAGTTATGTAACAAAGTTTAGAGCTTTTGTTATGTACTGTGAAGAAATCAGAAGAATGAGCAGCCCAAAAGAAGACAACAGTCATGACAGCAAGGTAGGCACCAAGAACAATGCCGGTAGCGAAAATCTCATTGAGCTTCCAGGAATCAGGAATTGGAGATGGCTTCACTCTGTCCTTGGAAATGGTCATGATGGTTCCATCATTGAGTATAGCAATGATGAGCACCATGAAAGGAGAGAAGTCGAATTTCCAGATAAGAGCAAGGAGCATAAATCCGAGAACGATACGGATTGTAATGGAGACAGCATAAATGGTGTAGTTCTTCATCCTCTGGAAAATAGCCCTGCTTGTTAACACTGCACTTATGATCACACTCAAACCTGGTTCTGTTAGGACTATGTCAGACGCGCTTCTAGCGGCATCGGTTGCATCATCCACTGCAATTCCAATATCTGCTTTCTTCAATGCTGGCGCATCATTTACACCATCTCCAGTCATCCCACAAATGTGTTTCCTATCTTGCAGCCTCTTCACAATCTCATACTTGTGCTCTTCATTATGACAAAATCCATTAATCAATTAGTTTTTTCTGCATAGTTAATAAGCAATAATAGTGACCAGAATCATTATTTTTCTTGTCATTTCTTTACCAGGAAAGACACCGGCAAAACCATCAGCCTTTTCAATAAGCTCATCAATGGGAAGAGCAGCAATGGACTCATCCTTGTGTTCACCAAGGAGAGAGGAAGAAGGGTACATGTTGCTTCCCATTCCAAGCCGACGACCGGTCTCTTTACCGATAGCTAGTTGGTCACCGGTGATCATCTTCACATTAACTCCGAGCCCAAGAGCCCTTTTGATGGTTTCAGCACTGTCATGTCTAGGTGGATCAAAGAGAGGCAAGAGACCTACAAATATCCAAGGTCCTCCTTCACTTTCCTTTGTCTTCTCTGGCACTTCCTATAAGTAACACAATCACACACAAAGTTTAGTCTGAATATTCACCACTGCTTCCATGGCAAGCAACCATTACTTACTTGTCTACAAACACCAAGAGATCGAAGACCACGATCAGCAAACTTATCAATAATGGCATGAGCTCTTTTCAGCACATCACCCTTGAGATTGCACAGTTGTATGATCTGGAATGAATTTTGAGAAAGGGGGGTTATGGAAAATTTTCAAGGAAACAAGAGTAGTATACAAGTCAAAATATGCACTACTAACATCTATTTACCTGCTCTGGAGCACCTTTGCTAACTCTATGCCAATTGCCTGCAGAGTCAATGTATGTTATGGCCGTACGCTTGTCCACCGGATTAAATGGTAGGAAATGCACCTCTTGGATGCCATCTCTAGCCTGTAACAACAAGTTGTCACTAAATCAATTCATTTATAATACAAGTAAGTCAAGTTTGAGCTTTTGTTATATTCCAAGTGTGATATTGCAATATTCTCATCTTCCTAAACTTGGGCAGCAAGTTTTGTTTTATAATACAAATTTGTCTTTGCCCAATTCAAGATCCATTTATAATTCAGGTAGTAGAGGCACATGCTTTTAATATCTAGAAATTGATATTTTGAGCACATATATATATATATATATATGCACACACACCTCCTTTGGGTCACCCAACATTCCAACAATGCAAGCATCAATAGCGTCCTGGTTCTCTACCCTAGAGGCCCTGGCTCCAAGCAAAAGTAATGTGTCCTTGTCAACATCTTTATCAAAAACCTGAAAGAGATTAGAAAATCAGGAGACAATCTTGAATTAGGCCTTTAAAAATATATATGTTTGAACATCTTCCTAAATTTACCTCAATTAAGGCCTTATCCACCGTGAGCTTGTTCAATGTAAGAGTGCCGGTTTTGTCACTACATAAAACATCCATGCCTGCCATCTCTTCAATGGCAGTCATCCTCTTGGTAATGGCTCCTTGTTGGGAAAGCCGATGCGAACCGATGGCCATCGTCACCGACAAGACTGTCGGCATGGCAATGGGAATCCCTCCAATGAGAAGCACCAAGAGATTGTCAATTCCATCCCTATACCTTCGGTGCTGAATTGGGTACATGACAACAATCTCTATAATGATCCCCACAGCAATGGAACAAATACAGAAGTTACCAATCGCTGTCAACACCTGCTCACATCAATTCAAGCATTCATTCTAAAATCCAGAATCATAACAACATTCAAACCTAAAAATTAGGGAACATTTTATGCATTTGAAAAAAAAAGGCGGAGATGTAATTTAGTTTACCTTTTGGAAGTGTCCTACTTGGTTGGTGTTATCCACCAAGTGAGCAGCCTTACCAAAGAAGGTGTGTACACCAGTGGCAATGACAATGGCTTCAATCTCACCTTGCTTCACAGTGGATCCAGAGAACACTTCATCGCCCGGAGACTTAGTCACCGGCAACGATTCACCAGTAAGGGCAGACTGATCAATCTTAAGAGGATCACCTTCCAAGAGGCGAGCATCGGCAGGGATGATATCTCCAAGCTTGACGCTGATAATATCTCCTGGCACCAATATCGCTGCATCCTGCTCCTCAAATGTCCCATCTCGACGAACCTTGGTTTTCGGTGCCAGATTCGCCATGAGTGCTGCAGCTGCATTCCCTGCATTGTTCTCTTCTATGAAACTAATGGTTGAGTTGATAACCAGTAACACCACTATTCCCAGAAAATCTTGCCAATCTGGCGGTCTTCCCTGCAATATTTTTCATTGAACAGTCAACAACAAACAAACAAAAAGTTTTGATTTTTATGGATTAATTCAGATTTGTATGATTCATGATTAGTATTTAATTACCCCTCCATTAGCCAAGGCAATGGCCATGATTGCAGCAGCTTCCATAACCCATGAAAGAGGGTTCCACATAAACCCCAAGAATATAAGCACCTTGCTTTCCTGTTTTCATGAACAAATGATTCAGTTTCTTTTCATCAAACAGATGGAAGACTTAATGAGCAGAGAATTTAATTTAATTGCCTTCTTCTCTTCCAGCTTGTTGTACCCAAAAACTGATAATCTCCTTTGGCCTTCCTCACTTGAGAGACCATCTCTTGTACAATTCAGTTCACGAAATACTTCTTCCAATGGAATTCGTTCCTGCAATAAGCGTCACAGACAAAGGCATTCTCATACATCTATGTTCGCAGAGAAGAAGAACCAAAATCTGAATTTTGCATTATTATTAATTGTGTTGAGAAAAAAACGTACAAGATCAACATTCTCTTTCCTGATATCTTCAAGGCTCGCCATGTTTGATTCTACAATAATTTAGTGAGCAAAGTTATTCTATCAAACAGATCATATATATAACAGGGTTGGCCTATTCATCAGTGTTGTATTCTCTCTCTCTGTCTAAAATCTCTCGTTTCCATTCACTATCCTTTTTTATCTCAATCACACAGTTGTTGTTACTATTTTTTTACATTAGTTTCTACATAAAAATGGTGTCAATGACTTGTTCTCATCTGTGATTTTGGACGATCTTGATATCTTTCAAATCTGTAACCACCTGTGTTTGTTTCACTACTCTAACGACGCAACAGTTTAAATTTGAATTATATGTATGTATGTATGTTAATTTGTTAAATATATGCAAGACACAAATCTTAAGGCCTTTACAGAGTTTTAGTTTTTTTTTTAAGTACAATTTTCATTTATGTGATAAAATTTTTTAACATTGACATTTTACCTCGGAGTCCTTTCTCTAACTTTTATCATACCCGTGATTATGAACTTGATTTTTTTAAGAAAATAAATATCATCACAGAAATTAACAAAAAAAAAATATTCATAGTTAATTTTTTTTAATAACTGTACTCATCTGGTTAGTAGTTAGTTAAGATGTTAATATTGGTCTAAATATAATATGTGTATCAATTTTATCTCTAATATTTATCATTTTTGTCCAAACTAATTTATTTAACCCATATATTCATATATACTCTAATTTTATATCTGGCATGTCAAGTCATATTCATTACTATCAAGTAGTTATATAGGTTTTATATTAAAAATGAAGCTAGAGGATATCAATTTGGATAGTAGTGGGAGTTTATTAAGAACACAAGTAGTAGAGTTGAGCAAGGAGCCTGCAACCCGGTGAACCCGTTTGCACCCACAAGAAATTGGCCCATTTTGAGCCTGTCCAAAATGAGCCCGTAATGGGGCAGGTTAAAACTTACCCATTTAAGACTTAAATGGGCGGGTTACAAGTACAGCTTTAAGCTATTCGTGCCTACCCATTTAAGTGTATTATTAGTTTTTTATTATTAATTATTCTCTCTATATCTCACTCGCTCCCTCCCTCTTTATTCTTTTTTTTTTTTTGAATAAAGCATGGATAGCATCCTCACAAAAGAGACATTACAACAAAAGTCAACAAGAAACCAACTTTCATCAACCTCCGCCTCTTGAGTAAAAGGAGGAGGTTGATCAAAGAGATAAAAAATTACCATATAACCTATGAGAGTTTTTTGCTAACTGATCCATAATAGTTATAATCTCTCTGTAAACGTGGGTGACCACAACTTGTCAATCCTTATAAAGAATTAACCTAGCATTGTCCACTATGTCCTTGAAAGAATAATCCCTATCACAACCTCTAACAATATAATTTATAGTTTCAATACCATTAGTGAGTAAAACAATATCCTTGATCCCTTTAGACCAACATAGGTTAGGTCCATGAATAAAACCTATCATCTCAGAAATCACTGGTATTACCAAATTCACTTTCAAAAGATGAAATTGCCCTTGGCAGCCCTGCTTTAAGGGTTTCAGGGGCGTTTTCGTAATTATGATTTTTCAGACTTTTTTGAAAAAGTGATAAACTGTAACCCCACCTAATTTTCCCTTTTGAACACTATGGAATCATCATATTTATGAAAATCCAGCTCCTTCCCCTCTGAACTCCTCTTGGCCAAAACATGTTAAGGGAAAAGGGAAAAATGTAATTTTGTGTTTTAACCTCTAACGCTTACTCCTTTCCACATCTAATCCCTTATTAAGCCATTTAAACACATACTAACCATGATTTAAAGAAATTTGGGCAGCATAACCCCTTAGGGTTAGCGTTTTCCAAATTTACAAACTTAACCAATAATCACCAAATCCAACCATAAACATCAACAACAACTACTTACTAGTATGGATTTGAGATTTTTGAAATTACCTATTGAGTTCTTATACTTTCTAGGAATCCTCCTCTCTCTCTCTTTCCTTGAGCTTAAGATGAGCTTGCTAAACAATGGATTTTATAGAGAAGAAGAGATTAGAGAAGAAGCTTATGCAAGTTTGGAAGAAAATCTTAAGAAACCACAAACTTACATTGAACTTTCTCTTTCTCTTTCTCTTTTTCTCTAAAGCTTGAGTTTCCTTAAGCTTTTCTCCCTCTCTCCCTCTCTCCTTTTCTTGACTTAGGATGAAATGGAGGCAAGGAAAGAGGAAGCAAGCCTTCATAAAAATCTTACTCATTTTTCCTTCATTTAATAAATGGTAGTAAATTGGATTAATGACTTCATCTTTGTAGTTAGGTTTATCTTCTTCTAACTTGTGTTAATAAGTCCAATTGAATTTGAACTAATTTTCCTTCTCTTCCCTTCTAGCCCAACACGTCCTCTAGGTCCTTAAGAAACCAAATGGGCTTTTATTCAATTGTCTTAAGCTTCTTATTCCAAGAAACATTATTTTAAGGTAATTACATATGTGCTCATATTCAACAATTGTTGTTTATTCCTCTTGGCTTGGATTAAAGACACTTGGCATGTTTACATGCCAAATAATTATTTCCCTTCCTATTTTCTTTATTCCACAATTTACATAATTACCAACACATTTTATTTTCTAATTTTCGGAATAGTGTCAATTATGGCAGATTTTCTGTCCAAACTTTGAAAAATCATAATTAAATTTATATACATCGTTTTGAAGTGATTTTAAATGTTATAAAACCCTTATTGACTTTAGTTTCAAGAAAAAGTATAGGCTTTAGCCAGTTGGAAGCACATAATTCCCAGATTTAATTTGTTTGGGTGCTGCTCCAAAACTTTCCAGATTTTCTGGACTAACTTCAAAAATTCATATCTTTTTGCATATAACTTCAAATGATTCATATGATATATCAAATTAAAATTTATGATGTCTACTTTCATCCTGTAAAATTTCATAATTTTTCTTATCATCTGATCTTTCAAAACAACATGACAATCTCACTGCCTCGTAGATGATTTTATTGAAAACACTGTTCACTTTTCAATTTCCAATATTTAATTTTTTTGGCCGTAAATATTCACCAGTTTATTGAATATATATAATAATTACAATATATTCTTACTGAATAAAATTTGGGATGTTACAGCAACAGTTCTTAATTCAAGCGCAATTAGTTCCCACTCTCTGTTGAATGACATGACAAGAAGAATTCAAATGAAGTAGATAAATAATAGGGAAAAGCAGAGAAAATGAATCCATTATGTTATGTAACTTCGGAGATTATAAATTTAGAATAATAGATTGATGCATATGTTAGATATGATTATGATATTTTTAATTAAAACAAATAGGCTAAAATTTAAATGGGTTCTCTATAACTCGTTTTAACCCGCTCACTTATGTCTCAACCCATTTAACACGGGTTAAATGAGTTGAGGCATGGGAATAGGCTAGCCCATACCTGTGTAACGTTAAATGGGTGGGCTATGGAAATAGTAAAATTGTTTTTTATTTTACTTGGAGTTTGATGAGGAAGTGGCTAAGATTCTTTAACTTAAGTGGCTGCCAGGGTCCTTTGCCATATAAGCTTTGAGGGAAAAATTTATTGATCAAATAAAAAAAAAGGCTGCAAGGGTTGTAGGATCAAACTCCAAGTATATAGTAAATTTAAAAAAAATAAAAAACAAGAGTGATTTATTCAAGGTAATTAAATCCGGACCGGTCATTGAATCGGTCGGGGTACTGGGTCAAGGGCCAGTGGGTCAAATCAGAGTCAAATCAGGACCAAACCGGTGAGAAATGAAATATTTTAGGCTTATGATAAGAAATTCTAAAGGAAAATTTTTTTTAAAAAAAATAAAAAATTTTGACCCGGACCGGTTTAGTGCCCGGGTCACCGGTTTTCTGGCCGGTTCGACCGGTTCGGTCCGGGTCATATAACATTGGATTTATTCATATGAGAACTACTCTTATGTTTGAATTGAATTTTCCACCCCCGATTGATGAGGAAGCTTATAATAGCACGTTTGGATTCATGGCTCTTATTTATCTCTTTTTAGTAAGAGATCATTTCAACTATTTAAAACAATCATAATTTTATTTTTCTCTTAGAATCCCTATTGTATGTACCAAAAGACAAAAGAATCCCTATTTTTTCTATTTTATGGGTCTAAATTTCATCTCAAAAAATTATCTAAGCTACCTGGATCACGGGGTATTATTGGACTCGGTTGACAATTAACAGTGTACACCATAAAGATGCCATTCATCGGGAGATCTCATTTTAAAATTTAAAAAGTAAATCAAGATACAAATTGAGAAAATCCTTATTAAAAGATAGTTGAATTATTCAAATTTTAACTTGTATTGTTAAATTCAACAAATTCTAAATCAAGTCATATGACTCAACATAGAATTTTAGAATTTGATAATTTTACCTTACTACCCTTTATTTGAACTGAATATCCATCTCTATTATTTTCATTTTGTTAACAAAAAAATGGACTCATTAATTACACTATTTTCTCTGCAATAATTTTCCCCCCAAAAGGGTTAAAGTGCATCTAACACTCTGAAATATTTTTTAAGGACCATCTACCGTCCTAAAATATTTTAGGATGCAATTTTAACCTCAAAATATTAAAAACAAAGTAATTTCACCCCAAATTTAACTGTCCCAAGGTCCGTTAATCTTAAGAAAAAATCTTCCAAATCTGAACAATAATGGCTGAGGATCAGATTCATGACCAGTAGGGGACACTTGTGTGGAGTTCACTGTCTTGTAGATATTTCTGCATCATTACCTCACCACCTACATGATCGTGATTTTGTTCCTCTCCCATTTTGGTTCAGATTGGAAGCTTTTTTTTCTTTTAACATTAACAGACGTTTGTGATTAGTTAAATTTGGATATTCAACTCAAATAATGGGTAGTAAGGTAAAATTATCGAATTCTAAAATCTTATTCTGAATCATACGATTTGATTTTAGAATTTGTTGAATTTAACGATCTAAGTTAAAATTTGAATGATTTAGCTGTCTTTGATAATGATTTCCTCATACAAATCTAATTAGAAAATTGAAATAAACGGTAAAGTTTGAATAAAAAATTATTAACCTAAAAAACATAAGTTTAATGTAATTTTAACAAAATCAATCAAAGCTATATATTCATAAAATTTATGAGGTTAAGAATATATTTTTGAAAGAAAACTGATTCTGTATTACGTACTAACGCATAGCTTGCCTCAAAAAAAAAAAAAAAACCTGCATGATTAAATTAAAGAACATGGATATTTCTCTTATACATAACTTACTTGTCCCGAAAATAGGGGTGGGTGTGTCTGAGGGATGGGTGTGTAGGTCCCTTCCCCTATGGAGGGGTTGTTATTTGTTAAATTGTCCAAATAAAAATAATTAATTTATTTTTTAAACATTAAATATATTTATTCTAATCTGATTGATAAAGCATATCTTAAAACTACAATTTAAATTATATATGCAACTATGTTTTCAGTATTCGTCTTTCATATATAGTTGATAGTCGTCTGTCATATTTTTATTAATAATTTTCTTATAATTTTTTAGTATTCAACATTTCAACTTAAATGTTTCATGATTTCAGTGCTAAAGAGGACCAAAGATAAGCGTTGAAAACATGAAAGATGAGCATTGAAAATATCTAAGATGACTATTTAAAAATTAAGTATTGAAAATATAGAATATGGGTACTGAAAAAGTTCACTTAGAAAAATTTTAATCCCCGCCAAGGATCATAGTATTTTTTAAAAATTTCAAAATTTCAGGATCCTTAATTATAATTAATGTTATTATCAGATCGTTAAATGTTATTTTCCTTAAAATAAATAATTAAGCAAGCTCCGGCCCTCCAAAAAAAAAATTAGCATAGGCCTTTTGGACCAGAGGATACCGGCCATTCGGTTTCATGTTAAACCATATTTCAAGGGCCCAAGTTGACCCGTTTTAAAGTTGTCAAAGGAAATATATATGGATGGGCCTAGAGAAAGGAGCTTTAAAAATTTATAACAATATTAATATAAATTTTTATGATAAATTCAATCACAAGTGTACTTATTTTATACTATGCAGAAGCCCACATAGTTGCCACTAATATTATTAATCTGGAATATCACTGATGAGTATTCTAGAATTTAAAAGTTATGGTCTCACAAATCCTATAAAAAGTTGACTAATTAATCACTATCTTATGTGAGAAACATAAAAAGGAGAGATATTGTATTTTGTTGAGTATATAAAATGGAAAGGAAGTTCTTTTTTTTTTTTAAATGATTATTAATACTAATTACAAAGGTGATCTATAAAACCATATTTTCTGAAGCATTTATCGAAGGTGAACCAAACTTGATGAAATTCCTTGGTTAATTTGATTATTGTTGGCCCTTAGCCCTTGTGACAGAAACCATCGTTGAGATTCTAGTTTGAAAACAACACTAACAATTTTTATTGCATAAGATAGAGTTGGCTACATGAATTATACGATGTCATTGTGTTTTACTGACAACTCAATCTTTAAACATATTGTTAACGAAAATGCTTCGTTTAATGTCTTCATTAAGTATTTGTTTTTGTCTTCCTCTACCCTTTTTCTTTTGTCTTTTGAAACACTACGAATAATTTTCTATCATTTTTTCTTTAATAGACGTCATGTCAACTCTTCCTCATTCATTATAAACCTATCTTTTTCTGTATCACCTCATGTATATTTCAGTATCTTCATTTCTACTATCCATAACTTTATGCTCTTATTGTTTCTTTAAAATCCAATATTTACTACCACATAGTATCACAAGTCTTATAATAGTTTGATAAAACTTCTCTTTAATGTATTAGATACTTTTGAATCACAAATAACTTCAATAGTCTCTTTCCATTTGAACCAACCAACATGTATTTTATATGTAACATCTCCATCAATTTCAATGTTATTTTGTATGATTGATCCTTAATTTTTGAACTTTATCAATTGTGAAATGATTTGATCTTCCAACCTCCCGATCACTTCTAATAACTTGTTATTTTAAAAAAATTGCAGTGCATGTACATTGTCTTACTCCTATTTAGGTAGAAATTCTTGGACTCCAAAGTCCTTCTTCATAATTTAAGTTTAGAGCTAATTTTCTCTTGATTCAGCCATGTTAACTGTATATCATCAGCAAAAATTATACACTTAGTGTAATAAAAAATACTATGCACTTAAGGATATCTTCTTGTATAAGCTCAATTAAAACTCTTAAAACCAACCAACACAGGGTTAGTCTGACTATATAAAGCCCTACTAAAAATGTCTTAGGGTCTCGAATTCGAGTCACAGATGAGACACCTATATTGAGGAGGAAAGCCACAAACCTCGAAACCAGAGTAATCTTTTACTCGAATACCTGGGAATATGATCCAAATAAGGTATCAAATACCGGTTGACACTATAAAAAAACTCTTCAAACCAAGTTAAATAGGTAAGTCTCGCCTTCCAAGTGAGCTAATTATACAAATATTGTATGACCTTTGTTTTTGGATTTCGAGATTTAGAACACAAATAGTTTTTGTTTCTCCCAATAAGTATGCTTTCTGAGATTTAAATTTATGTTCTTCTCCTTACAAAGGTGAGATTGTTTATCATCTCAACCAACAACTTATTGGTATATATTGTACGACTTTGATATTCACAATCCCATATATTTTTAGTTTTGAAAACAATTACTATTTTTTTTAAACAATGAGGACAGAATTAGGTGAATTAAGTTCTAACTAAGGCCTTATTAATGTCAGAGTTGATCTTATGATTTTGAACGTTTATAGAAGTAGTTATGCCCTTATATATTTAGTCATACACACACACACACACACACACACAATATTTTTTGTGCATTATAAATTTTGCATAATATCATTGCCAATGTATTGAAGTGTGATGTTGCCATATACGAATTATTAGCTTAGGGTATTTATAAACCACGGGTCCCATAAAGTCAAAGATGCCTTTGAGGTTCATTGTACTTAGGTATATCATATCAAATTTTCACATGCAATTATAGTTACATTTAATTAATACATAAAAACAAAATGACTATGAAGAAACTGTTAGGGAGGAATGTAGCTCAAATGTTTATCAACCAACCCAATTTGTTTTGTTTATTTGGATTTTTTGGCCAACTAACCAATCCATATGTGGAATTGACAAGATTGACATATTCAAGCCTTAAAGAAAATCAAGCTTCTTCATTGACTAATGAATACTTTCTTTGGCTGAGGCCACGTGAATTTGAGGCCCCTTCTATGTGGTCACCCATGTGAATTTGAATTGGTTATGTCTTTATTTTCACAATTTAATAAATTTATACATCCCCCCCCCCCTTTTTTTAAATTTTTAGTTTGATCATATCGCATCGTATTTAAACTACTGAATTATCTATTTTAACTGGATTATTTGGGAGAAAAGTTTTGTTTCTTGGACTATATTGTTCAAAGGTTGTTAATTTTTTATATTATTATCTAAGTTTTTAATCTCCCCAAAACCGTGTAACTATATTTGTTTTCAATATTCTGGTATAATTAGATCTAACAATTATGAATTATTTGACTGCGAAGTTGACTTTTTTTATCTGCAAAAAAGTTTGAGGTTTCCAAATAGTAGATAACATCACGAACCAATATTGTCAGACATCATGAAGACTTTAATTTATATAACAAATTTTAATTGTCCAGAATAATAATGTCATTTATTATTATCACGTGATGACCCTAAGAGCTGAAAAAAGAAATAAATAAAAGAAAGTTCAGTATGATCGGCCTCTCTGACAAATCTCCCACACATGAAGCATTCGTATATCAGGATAGAAACATGTTTCCTTGCTATACATTTGAACACCAAACTATACAGAAAGAATCAGGGTTAATTAATTATATATTGTTGGAACTTGGAATTGTGGAATTCTTATATAAGTAAAAACAAACCAGGAGCTAGAGGCCCTGGAGGAAAAAAAAAAAAACTATGCCCTGATTTTGATGAACCCTTAAAATCCAATTTATCTAAACTTAATTTTAATGTAAAAAAACAAACACTCTCTCTAATTCTTTTTTATTTGATATAGCTATTTAATAGGGTCATATTTAAGGATTATCAAGTCTAATTAATGTTACCTCTCCTAAAGATATTTTTGTATTCACATAGATTTAAACTCGAAATCCCATACTTAAGTGATCAAAATCCCATTCCATTAGAACTATGCTTGTTGATACTTTCTTTAGTTCTAAATATATGAGATAGATAACTAGTTTATATATAGATATTAAAAAAATTAGTTAAATTAGTTATTTGTAATAAATATGTGTTGATTTCTATGATTAATAAATCAATTGTTGAAATTTTGAATGTAAATCTACCACAAAAACTTATCATCAAGAGCTTTGATTTATTGTCCTTATTCTGTTTACAAACTGTAAATTTATCATGACCATCCTTTATCTATCAAATTCATTAAGACGTTAATTAAGAAACCTGTAATTGCATTATCATCATGAAATTCATCCATATTTAGGAATAGAAGTAAGAATGACATATATCACCTTCAATAATGAGCGTAGAACATTGACTGTAAGTGGCTCCCATATGTTTGAAGTGAAGGACTAAACGAAAGCAACACTTTTTGAGATTCAATGTATTTGGATACACAAACACACATGGATTCCTTTGATATATCAATTTTTCCAATAGCAAGAATTGAAGCAAACTAAACAAGCTTGGGACGTTTATTCTTTCTTGAAGGCAGGGTACACTGTATATTATAATTCTTGTCCATTATATCTCATGACAAAGCAACATGAACATATGTATATATGAAAGAGACCGAGAACATTACATCAGATGATCGATCTATACAACATCTGAAGCCATGTGAAGTTGAGGTTTTTTCCTGTTTGGGTAACGTGGTTTCCCATGTGTATCTGACACTGCTTGTCTCATGAAACACTTTCATTTCAGCACTAGAGTAGAGACAAAAAAATTTTTGTCTTTATCAACAAACGTGAACTTGTATTGCCTTGTTTGATCCAATATATGCATGCATGTGTTTGCGCTCTTAAAAAATGACAAGCCTCTCTCAAATCTCAATATTTAGGTATATTGGGTCAATCCCATGTGGATACTATAATTAATTAGTTCTTTTGACTACTATATCTTTAATTAAAACCCTCCGTTAACCCAGATTATTGTCATTTTCCCAAAGTATACTACTGAACTTGTTTGAATTGGTTCCTCTCTTGTAACATCTTATTAGCTCATTAGATAGACTCTAAGGCGTACGTGTGGTTTCTTTGTTATTACGGTACTTCTCTTTAAAATGAGATAATTTGTTGCGTTCATAATGTCTCTATTATATCTTTGTTATGAGTTATGATGAATACGAGCCCCACACAAAGGAGCCTCATAAGAGAAGTGAAGCTTATATAAGTTTAAGGGACTTTCCCACCGAATACGAATTAATCTTAATTTCGGGATGAATTTTCCTTTTGAACTTGTACTTATAACATTAGTGCTTTCATTAGAGAATGTATTGTTATGAGTCCTAGATTGAAGAACCTTACTAAAGAAGTGAGGTTTATAATTTTAATTAAGGGGCGGCTCTTCCACACTTGATACACTAGACTTTTGGGATGTGTTCTCCATTTGTAACAATCTTTTGACAATGCATCCACAAAGTGATTTTAAGAATTAGAAACAAATTAAACTAAACTAGAGGTCATTTTTTCATGCAAATTGATGGGGGATGGTTTAGGCAAAAACATGCCATCAAAGAGAGTATTCAACTACTGATCTGAATATATGCTTCTAATGGTCATGTCATTAGGCTTATCAAATTTGTTCTTTTATTGGTTGTGGGGGACAAAATCAATTCTCATACACAGCTAAACAATCATTAAGCATGAGCCCATAATAGTGCAACTTATTGTCCCGCCCACCCTTTTCTGCTCAGAAAGAAAAAAACATTAAAACCAACAGAGTAACACAAAATCATTGAGGCCAAAAACAAAAAAAGAAAGTACAATGATAACACTCATTGTTATCACCACTTGAAAACAAATTCTTATTCATTCTCATATATACCAAATTACAGACCACTCCCAATAACTTTATGACCTAGTAGGTTTGATCTCGCTAATAATATAGATCGTTCGTTCTTCTATATATATGTAAAGAAGAATTACATACAACTACATTTGACAATATTTGTGCCTTTAATTTTTTTGTTCATGGCCTTACTGGAAGCCCAGTATAAAGTACAAAAGCACTTATTTTAAGTGCCCCTAGCTAGCTAGCAAGCACTGAGTATCAACAAAACTTGGTTAATTTGTGAGAGTGACTGCCCTTTGTGTGTGTGTACGCGTATACTGCGGGCAAATGATAATATAAGACTTAGGAATGATTTTGTAATCCAAAGAGACAGATGGGGTCCACTGTGTTGGAAACAAACAATAAGGTGTTGATTCTAATTTCTAAGCATGCACGACAACCTCCATGCACATCATTAAAGTTGTCACTTATTTGTTACCTCTTAAACTATTACATTTTCTAAAAGCCACAGCCCACAACCATTTCCCACATTCTTTATTCTTCTTTCTTAGTTTTGAAAATAACTGATCACAGAAGAATCAAAAAGAGATCTAAGACATAATAGACACAGCATTTTCATTCTCTACCATGTGAACTGTATCCAAGTTTAGCCAGTTACTTCAATATCACTGAAACAAACTTGTTCTCTCTCTGATACATCGTTTTTTCAAAAAGAAGTTGAAATTTAGTTACTTTAGTGTCGTCGTTGTGTAAAAGAGGAAAATGACAGAGATAAGAGAAATACCATGCAACACATGATGAAATCTCCACAGAAAAAGGCGAGTGGTACGTGGATTGTGAATGGGATTTGTCTTGTGGTTAGTAAGCAAAAAAGAGTAATGTGGGTCAAAAGTTCCGATCCCCATAAAAAAAAAAATAGAGAGAGAAACTGAGGATATATATAATGTCTCAGATTCTAAATATAAGACCTAATTGATTTTTTTTAGAAAGATTGGGAAAGTTAAATAAATTACTTCAAACTATTTACAATTACTATTTTTCTTCAAATTAATTTTTCAGATTTATAAACTGATATATAATATAATAATACGTAAATATGCTATGATTAAATGATTTATTTAATTTCTTTAACCTCTCTTAAAAAATTAACTGGTCTTATATTTAGAACAAAAGGTAATATATATATGGAAGAAGAATAATTCTAAAGATAACTTGATAAAAAGAAAAGGTCGACTGGTCTGTTATCAACTAGGAAAATTGGAAAAAAGGTAGTGAGAAAGCAATAAGAATGTTTATTTGCTGAAGAAGCAATGCTTGATTTATCATCATGATCGATCATCAGCTCCAAAATATTGTTTCCACTTTTGTCATATTTAAATGGGCACCTTCCTTCCTTGTCTCATAGTATAAACACTGTTTTTGATCTTTAATTCCATATATCAATCCCTTCTCACACTACACTACCTACTACTGCCAAAAATGTTCCCTCAATAATTCATTCTTTTTCAACCTTTAGCAGTAGGGCATTAGCAAAATGGTCAAAGTTTTTGTCAGGCTCAAGCGTCCAGTTTCCTCTTCTTTTTCTACTCTCTTAATCAAGTAATTGACAAGACACATTTTATAGAATGAAAACAAACAAGAATGGAAGGTTAACAAAATATATAATCTTTAATTATTATATATATGCCGATACTTATATTACAACTCATCATCATCTTCATAATAATGCATGACTTGGGTTTTCTAAATGATTGACCACTACATTCTGGTTTCCTCATGCATCTCTACTAAGTACTAGATTTATGAAGTGACTTAAGCAGTAAAAAAAATAGAGACTCATGTCTTATTACATATATATATGTATATATGGTGAAGAGAGGTAACATGGCTAATGAGCTTTGAGACTAACAAAATTTAGGTATGGTTTGAAGTGGTTGTAATCAGTTTCTCCAATGCAAGATCATATTATTAGATTTATAAATAATTTTGTTTATACATAATATATATTTTTTTTGGGAAAAATTGCTGACAAATCATCCATTGCAAAATTTATTGCCCACAGTATATTAATTATTAAATTTGTTCAAGGACACATGCATAACCTATCTTTAGCATATATAATTCTTTTTTTAGTTATGTGCAATTTATCTTCAATTATGTGTAAAATAAAAGATATTTATACATAATTAAAGATATATTACACGTAACTAAAAAATAATTACCCCAATCTCGTGATGAGCTGCTCCACTCAAGTGCTCAGATCCTTAAATACTTTTAGGTAATAAAATCTGCGGTGAGTAATTTTTCAGCAATTTTTTTTTTTTTGGGAGAACTGACAGCAACCGCTCAAATGATTATACCCAAATTTAGTGCCTTGATAAAGAAAAGAAGAAAAGGCATAATTTTGGAGCCTAGGCTGAGCCAAGAGAACAGAGCTCAACAGAGCCATAATGAAGCAATTCCTGAATCATTTGCTCAATGTGATCATCTTCAAGTACAGGCCCAACTTCTTCACCGGGGCCTTCTACCACCCATTCAGATTCCTCAGGTCTCATCTCCGGCCATCGGAATGCCCCGTCGGAACTCGTTCCGGCACCGGCATTCCCGGAGGCAAATGGGTTGTTGTTGTTATTGTCACTATAGGTAATCCTCTGAGGTTGTTGTTCTTGTACTTGTTGTGGCTGTTTCTGCTTATTAGCCATCTGAAGTGAGAGCGACGCCATGTGACACTTGTGAAGCTTCGCCGTCAAAGTTGCGGAGAGATACTTTGAAGTAGACGATTGTGGCTCATTGGGATTAAACGGAAAATTGGTTCTTACCTTTGTTCCACACATCAGCCTCGCCGCTTCGTCGTAAGCTCTGGCCGCATCCTCCGCCGTTTCGAACGTCCCCAGCCATATTCTCGTCTTCCTGTATCCCAAAAGAAACGTTTCATAAGTTACAGAGTAATGAGAGAGAAAGTAAATAACTTTTTAGGAGAAAGAGGGAAATTACAGAAGAGGGTGGCGGATTTCCGAGACCCATGAGCCCCAGTGCCTCTGGCGCACACCTCGATAGCGTTGTTGGGGTCTGGCCATGGTTGAATGAATTTGTGGGGGGTCAAGGAGAAGACGAAACGTGAAAGTGAAGCGAAGCAGGGGAAGCTAACGTTTATATAGGCCCATTATTTGCGGCCTTCTCCGATCTTTAATTTATTATGGGCCCACATATGTTTTTCATTAATACTATGGAGTATTTATTTAATTAATTTCTTGATTTAAACTTTTATGTATTATAAAGAAAATTATTATTACGGGAGGGTGGAAAGCACAGAAGGATGTCTTCACTAGCTCTTCTCTTGACTTAATGTAACAACCATTGAATCATGTTTTAATGAGTGAGATTTAATGTTAAGTAATAATATTATAATTGTAGGTTTTTATTATATGTAATAATATAATAATAATAATAATTCTTACGTAATATTAAATCTCACCTATTAAAACATGATCTAATAGTTGAGACATTAAGATCTTGTTTGGTATGAGGTATTGAGGGGGTAGGGATTGAGATTGGGTCAATGATTGAGCTAATTACATTATTTGGTATGAGGGACTGAGGATAACTTGAGATTGCGAGTACCATGAAAGTGGGACCGTTGTAAAGCCACCTCCCCTGATATTATGTGTGCAATCTTGGGATTGTAAATTTAGTAGACAAAAATATCCCTATTTATAATATTTTTTACACCAAAATACCCTATATCAATGTTAACCTAAATCAGTATCGCTTTGCACCTCGCCTTCCTTCCTTGAGTGGAAAATCATTGTCCATCATTGTTGGGTCACTCAATCGTCAACGAGGGTATCTTCCCTCTTCCATTGGCGATGTCACTATGTTCCCCAGCCATGGTCTTTCATTTTCTATTGAAGAAAGCTTCGCCTTTATTAGTTTCTCTTTTCTCCAAGTGTCAGTTATGACTCTTTCTGTCTTTCATAACCTCCCTCTCTCTCCGCCTTCTTCCTTCCTTCTCTGATATTGATTTGCTTTTCTCTGGCCTCTTCGTCTCTCTTTCTTTCCTCCAACTCCACCACTGTCGCCACCGATTCCGCAATCTCCTATTATGTCCTCGTTGTAGCTCCCTTTCATTGTTCCTGGATTTGTGCTCTCCAAACCCTTCTCTATTTCTTTTCCCCAACAATGTCTTGGCTAACATTTGAGATTCATGTCTGTTCGAAAGCAATGAAATCGAAAGCAATGAAATCGATGCAGTTGGGGTTTCAATTTGTGAAGTCCTTGGGAGAAGACATGGATTTTACTTATCTTTGTTGTTTGATATAGCTCCTATGGGTAATTGGGATTGGGATTGAAAATGGGATGGAGAGGAAGATGGGAGATGTACGGTGGCTAAGGAAGGAGTTTTGTTATATATATATATATATATTTATTTATTTATAAGGACAGTATAGTCTTTTTATAATTTATGACTAATTATGAAATAAAATTAATTTAAGCGGTATCTCTAAATATTACTGTATACCAAACATAATTTAAAGTCCCAACCCCAGTCCCTATCCCAATCCATATCCATTAAACTTTAGTGCTTCGTACCAAATAGGGCCTAAGGGTAGGTTTGAGTTAGCATTGGAGAAGCATATTCACACAAATCGAGGTAAAACTCATCTTATATATTTACCCAGGGTATTAAAAACTAGACCGGACCGACCGGTTCAGCCTGTGAATCGCCGAATCGGTGGTTCAATCGATCCAGTTCGGTGGGTGAGCCGTATGGACCGCTTCACCCATTTTTTTTAAAAAAAATCATTTTTAATTAATGTTTACACATGATTTCATATAAATAAACCTAAAATATTTACTTTCTCACCGATCTAGCCCCATTCTAGCTTCGATTCAACTCATAACTGATCCACTGACCCTTAACCCAATACCCCGACCGGTGCAGTATTTAGTCTGGTTTTCAATACCTTGTATTTACCACGTACACCGTAAATTACGTCAGAAAAGCAGCTTCAACCGCCAACCAAAAAAAATACTAAGTGGAGAGGAAGTGAGGAGAGAAGTTAGTAGAAACACTTTTTTTTTTTTTTTTGTAGAAAGTGATGGGGAATGTTTATGAATTTTTTAAATTTTATATATTATTTTTTGAATGAAACGTATCTACTTGTCAATATATAAATGTGCGCGCGCACGGGGGTTATAATAATCTGAGTTATTTCAAGTGGGTAATATTAGTCACTTGTAGTTCAATTAAACTCATTTCTTAAGGTGGAGTCCTAATTTTTTGATCATAATAGACACGTAAATTATGATTAAAAAAAAGTGAGTGATTTTGAGATTTCACAAAGGAAAAACCGGTAAATAAAACTCCCCGATTTAAACATTTTTGTTGGTTCAAAACATTTAGGGCCTGTTTGATTGGAGGGGAGGGGAATGAAAAATGAGCCCCTCCCCTTATTTAATTTAAAATTTTAGAGGGGATGAGAGCCAAAATCTTGTCCTCTCTTCCCTCTACTCACCTTATTTTGGTTTCCTCCAAATTAGGGAGTTTTGGAGGGAAGGCAAAAAAATTTTCTAACATACCCCCATAAATTTTGTTATATTCCCATCACTGCCCCTATTGAAAAAACAAAAGAGACCAGTCATCGAGCATAAATAATTTATATTTTTAAACGCTATGCCAACGCAATACATTTTTAGCCACCACTTTTTGGTCTGCATCTTTCTGTTCATTTTGTTGATAGCCTTGTTAGCCTTGCCTCATGTGTTGCTCTAAAAGTACAGAAAAGAAACTTCAAAAATGCTTCAGAGATCATTGTCGTTCCACGACTTCTGCTTCTTCTCCCTTCCGGATAATCAAATGACAGATGGTGATTTGCTTCAGGCCCTTAATCTTGAGGAGCATGTTCCTGTGTGTGATCAAGTTATGGGTTTCGACAAATTAAGTGCTACAGAAAATTGTTCTCTTCAGTCTACAAGTCACAAAGATGATGCTGGAAATTGTCCTCAAATTATGTCCATTTATAGGTCTTAACTTAGTTCATGGGTTGAGAATGTTAGCAATGTGAAGCGTGAATACAGTAATGCCTCGTTTGGTATGATGGAAGAGTTTTTGATGGAATTAGAAGTTAACATAGTAGTGGAAGTAGAGGTGGAAGTGGGTTTTAAAGTGTGTTTGGTATGATAGTGGAAATGAGATATAAATTATAATTAAAATTTATATTGATAATAGGAAAGTGCCAAAATACCCTTAATAAAAAAAAATCTCCCATGCCATAAATGAACAAAAATCAATGCCATGACGTAAGGCATCTATGACGGCATCTCATCGAAAATTGACCACAACCATTGCCAAAGAAGTCATATACAAACTCAACCATAAATCAATCTTAACAATGTAGAGTATAAATCCAAAAAAATTCCAGAAGGAGTGAGAGGACACTGCATGATCAAGAAGGAGCAAGAGGATCAAAAATGGAGATCTAAAAGTGAGGATCAAAATTCCACTGTGCTTGTTGATAGAGGGAGTGAGGTCCATTGCTGTCATCATTGCCCTCATGTCATCTGTTGTCCTACCTCGCCATCGCTATGAGAGAGGGATATGAATGTTGTGGAGTTGGGGTGTAGACGATGACGGTGTTGGGTGCCGATGACAATGGCTGCATTTATAAAAAGTTTACCACAGTCGGTGTCTCCCGCTCTTAGATGAACAAGAACTAGAGAGAAATCAAAATAGAAGGAAAAACAATAGGAAGGAGGAAGGTTGAACTCGTTGCCGTCGGGTAGTCATTGCAAATATGGGAGACAGAGGTTCAAATGACTTGGCATTGCAAATATGCAACGTAATGACGGACAGCTTACCGTTGATGACCTGCATGCACGAGCTCTGGCCAGAGGAAAAGGATCGACGAAGTTTGAAGGAACTGGAGATCGCTGGTGCCTCATAGTCCTATGCCGTTGCTGGTGGGTTGCCATCCTATGCCGTTGTTGGTGCCTATTCATCGCCGTAAGAAATGGAGAGGGAGGCCACGGGGTGGGAGTGGAGAGAGATGAATGCGAGGTAAGAGTGGAGAGGGATGAAGGTGAAGGGTATAATAGTATGAAATTGTCACTTCTAATGGAACTCATCCACTTCTATAGGTCAGAGTATGGAAGTGAGTTCCATCCTTTTTGATGGATTTGACTTCCAAAGAGAAGTGGATTTCAACCCGCCAAACAAACAAAATGATAGATTCCAATTCCCCTTTCAATTCTCTAGCTCCAATTCCTTTGTACCGAACGGGGCATAAGCACCAAATGGAAGGTATATTTGTGCATTATACTCAATAGCTGGACTTAGTAGAAAAATAAAAGGAATTTTTTATTTAATTTAACATGATAATATCTAGAATATTCATATAACAAGAAATCAAGTTGGGGTGAAATGAAGCCAATATGAGAAGGGATTTCATCAACAACCATGAAATGAAAACTATTTCCATTTTATATCTTGATCTTGTTTTTTATAAATTATATAATTTATATTGAGGTGTAAACTAATTTAAATAATTTATATAAGTACAAATATATAAACTAACGTTAAGGGTAAAATGGTAAATTAGATATTATCTCTCATCTCATCCCCTCTTAAATCAAACAAAGGATTATTAAAAACCTTCTCTTTCCTTCCCCTCCAACTAAACCAAACAAAGTGACCTTCTATCTTTCCTTTCATCCCCTCCCCTTCCATGCCCTCCTTGGAACCAAACAGGCCCTTAAGGGCCTGTTTGATTCAGTAGGAGGGGAGGGGAGGGATTATAATTTTACGTCGCTTGGATTGGTCGAAAGGAAGGGTAGGGAAGGGATTTTAATTTTACCTTATTTGATTTAGAAAAAGAGGAGAGGGAAAATATTTTTATATAGACAATTTTACCCTTATTTTACTAATTAATTCAAATCACTCATGGATTAGAATAATTAAGAGCTTGTTTGATTCTATTACCTATTTTCATTTTAAAAACAATTTTGTAGAACAATTTTTTTACAACAAGCTTTGAAAACCAAAACAATTAAAAATATATTTGAACCATTATTTAAAAAATATATCTGAAATAATGAGGTGAGGGTGAAAAAATAGTTTGCTTCATTGGCATGATTGTTTTTAATAAAGACACAACTTTTTTTCACCTCTTCTCTAATTTTGTAGGCAAAAAATTAACAAAACATGAAAAAGATGTTCCGATTTTTTTTTAGAACACATAAATGAAAACACAATTTTTAAACATGTTTTTTGAAAAATTGGAGGAGAGTCTCCCATTAAAAATTTAATTAATGAAAAGGAGTTGATAAATTTTTACACAAAATAAAGTACTAGTATTCTATAAATTTTGTATGCACAGAGTAGCGATACTCTGATTTAGATTCTTCTAACAAATAAAATTGTTAATGATGGACTTTTCCCTAATATTTTTTTCCATAATTTAAAACTATTTTAAAAAAAATAAAAAATTGTTAATTCAACTTGATAATACTAATTTTTTTGGTAAAAAAACTTGATAATACTAATTATTATGACACACACTATAAATCATCAATATAATCATCCCCAAAGAAATTGAAATGAGCTTTAGAGGTAAAAAAATCTCAAATTTCAATGATCACCCGCACATGTTCACATGATAATATATGTATACGAATTAGGTACTTGAGTAAGAATCATACATATAAAAATATATATATGCTTTTTAAATGTACAATGAAACAAAAATAAATAGGGAATACAATAATATATACATATGAATGTAATCTAAGTGCGAATATTGGAAAAGATCATCTATGTGTCCCAAACACACAAAAATCAGTATTCAAGATTAGCAATTGGTAGGTAGGGCAGGGCAATCACGATAATCTAAATGTATAAATATATAGGGCAGCCACCTATTTTAATAATACTACTACTAATTAATAATAATAACCTTAATTCATAATCATACTTGTCTTTCATAATAATCCAATATGCTTCATTTTGAAGGAGATGGCATATGGCGGCACGTCTTTAATTAGCTTCTTGTTATGAAAATCGGGAAAATATAAGGGATGAGGGAAGAGGGAGATGAAGAAGATGAGAGAAAGTTGGAGAGAAAGTAAGGAGGAGTTCTTATTCACTTCATTGTTGTTAGTACCAATACATTATACATGACCTCTATTTATAGGCATCTAGCCATTGAATTCTATACATATGGTTACAAAGAAATAAAGATGAGCATAATTGTATTAATCATAAGAAACTCCCACAAGCCATTCATTGGGGAAGTTATAAGGTTATAGCATTGAACACATGGAATTCTAAGAGTGAGAGGTTATGGAGTAAAGGGCATATGAAAGGCCAAGAGTTAGATAGTTTATGGACATCCACATTATATAATATTCACAACACTCCCCCTTGGATGTCCATGAACAAATATTGTGCCTCATTAAAACCTTATTAGGAAAAACCCAATGGGACAAAAACCCAGTGAAGGAAAAAGAGTACACAATACATATCGAAGTTGCCTCATTAAAAACCTTACCAGGAAAACCCAGTGGGACAAAACCTTGGTTAAGGAAAAGAGTACAACATGAACTTTACTCCCCCTGATAGCAACATCACTTATTTTGATTAGATTGTCATATTTCAAGACAATATACTGATTTCTCAATTGCAACTACCATTAATGATTTTTTCAAGCAATTGATGTCCTTTTTATCTAAACTATGCATAATGCATTGTCATCAAATCATATGTTGAAACATAATTATTTACCATATCTTCTGGATATGTTAAATATTATATTCTTCACTTGCCTCTATGCATTGTGGAAATAATAAAAGAAAAATATCCTGAAAATCACCCTGATATATCTTCTATCCACATGTTCAATTTGTTATAAACAAAATATACTTATAGAATAATTTTATAAAACTACTAAATCTCAGTTTCATAGCATCCATAGTGTACCTGCAGCATCTTGATTTTACTAGAAAGAACATAATAACAACAATATTAACATGATGTAAATATTTATAAATATGTGATACTTATAGACCATTAAATTCAATAAATTTTTACAAACAATCATCATAGCAAAAATATATGATTTTAAAATCATTAAGGTTTCCAATACCTTGATATGTAAAATTATTCATTTTTCAATATATCTTTCAATCAATTATATATATACTCAAATCATTTTAATCTATGTGACATTTTATATACTGAATACTTTTCTTAGACATGCTTTCAACATTTTGACCCTTCAAAAATTCTCATGTAATATTCAGTATCCATAGGCATATGTTATATATAATGATATTTAATAGACGTATTATTTCATTTGCATATACTGCCAGACTAATAATATATGCAACAATTATTGTATCCACCACCAAATGTTGTACCTCATCATAATCATCATTAAACCTTGTGAAAATATTTATTTTCACATGAATATTCATATATTACAAATAACTTTATATTTCAAATGTTTTGGACTACAGGTCCATATTTGGACTACTGGTCCATAAATTTCACATGCTGAAAGAACAGTTTTCATTGCGTCTTATCCCCTTCTTCAGTAGGCCAATCACCTTTTTTTCTACTGACATATTTATGTATAAGATCCTCATTTGATCACGTGATATTATTACTAAAACTGTTGTCAACAACTTTATCTTTTCAGTTCCATTTTTCTTGTTGTGACATAATTCATTGAGATCTCTTTATTACTTTCAGGTACCTGAACCTCTTTTGAGGGTTCTGCAAGTAGTTATGTATTGACCTCTTCTGGAGTGTCTGCCTCCTTAATATGATTATCTTGATTATTTGCTTCTTTCTTTTTTCTTTTGGAACTGATTATTCTCACATACTTCGGGCATGTCTCACTTTCATTTATGCTAATTAGACCACTTATAGCTGGAATATGAGATTTAGTAATTCCCATTTAGGTCAGTAATTGCATCTGGCAGATTTTATGTAATATTTCATGAATGGAAACCAAATGAACTTCTGGTTCATATTGTTATATTCGAGGATCTATATTTGATAGTAATAATGCATTCTTTTTCTTTTCTTTTCCAGCTATTTAATTTCTCCCCCTCATGTTAGGAAAACTTTGTCAAATGACAATCGACTAATCATGCAGTATAAGTCTCCTAAATCCATTTGTTTCCATTAGAAACATCCTTTTGTTTCATTTAGAGACAAACAAGAAGAAGGAGGTTCTTACCCAACATTTATCTCAATTTCCTTTAAATATCCATCTATGTGCATTGTGGTGAATCAATAGGAATGCACATTCAAACTTTTTAAGATAGAATATACTTGACTCCTGACCAAAAGTCAATTTTATCGGGAGAATTTGATTGGCTAGTATAAGTGCTGCAATATGTAAGATCAAATATGCCAACACTGAAACATCAATTTTATTCTCATAAGTATTAGTTTAGCTATTTATGGAGGCTTTAATGAATGAATCGTATAATCTGAAAATTGCGCATAACATAATAATTTATTCAAATATTCTTGCAAACTTCAGGTTGCAAACTAATATTAATATTACATGTAACCATCTTATAGATGCATCTATCAAATTCATTGAATACTTGTATGGTTTACATGTTATTTGAATGGGCCCATACATGAGTTTATTTATTTCCAGAAATATAGAGATCCATTTCAAATCATAACTTGTGATACTCTCATAATCAAATTTCTTTGAGAACAAGCAGCACATGATAATTCTTGAATTATATAATATGTTGGCTATTCATGAAAAATCTTCTAGTTCTTCAATGGATGTCAAATGTAATCTTTTATATATGATTCGGATGAATCAAACAAGTCATGCCAACATAAATTTATTTGGATCAGTAAGCTACTAGTTTACTGTAACATGTTGCTTAACCAATAACAAACTTTTCAATTTCCATAAGTATTGATATAAAATGTCAATATGACATCCATTTTTCGGAGATTAATAGGTTTTGTGAGGAAGTATATGAGTAAAACTTTTCAATATTAACTCACACTTATATTCTAACAATCTCCCCCTCAAATGTGAGTCATATAAATATACTTTCTTTATTTCTCTATTTCAAAGACAAATTTGTATATAGCAAACTAATAATATATCTTTCATTTCAAAACTCAAAAGTACTTCATAACTCAACTAATCATGGATTTCAGTCAATTGGGCTATCATTATTTAAACCCTGTAATAGAGTAAAACTCTAATATAAATCTATGGGTTATAACCTTCCTTAATCAATTCTTCTTCTGCTCATAGAATTTAAGAAAAACTATATTAGTTCTTCAGGAACTATATCGACTTTGTTAAATTTATGTTCTTCAGGAACTAACATATATTCTTGCATATTTATATAATTTTGCTACTTATTAATAATAATATGCTTCAATTTGCCTCTTTTGATGCATGTTCAAAATATGAAATGTTTAGAATTTTCCACTACATAAAGAAATATGAGGAGATCCATAATCAAAATGCATAAAGATCTTATTGCAATGAATTCTGATGTTTAGGGGCTAAAATTAATTTGAGAGAAATGTAAAGACAAATGCATTATAATATAAAATAACAAATACTTATGATTTTGTCTAACAAATAATAAATTATTCATTATGATTTTTCTCATAAAATTAAATAAATTCTCACTTTCTTAATTCAAATATGACATATGATTTTTTTTTTCTTCACAAATGTCACATAAAACTAATTTGATTCTAATATATATCATATTATATATTATATCATGATTAATGTATGAAACTTGCAAATATCATATAAAAATACTAAGGAGTAGAAGAAATGTTAATACAATGAATTGGGAAATGAGGCAATAAATTATCAATACTAAAATAAAATATAAATTGAAGAGTATTTGTATGCCTTTCAATAACAAAAGTTTGGAACTAAGAAAAATTGCATATATATTTGTAAGGCAACATAATAGTGCTCAAGAGGAGAAGAGAGATGGAAGACAAAGCTAAAATGAAAAATATGACTAATAATGAAAGAAAGTACCTTGATGTTGAGGTGTATGAGTTGAATGTTTGTTGGGAAATCTTTGGTGCAATAGAGAAATACAAGTCCCAAGAAGAAAATAGAGATGGTAAACTCCATTGATATATATATGAATAGTATTCACATACACAATATACTTAAAATTACAAATAAATTGTACAATTATACATAAAGAATGTAATTAAACAACTTAATTGTATAATTAAAGATTATATGAATAAATACTGAAAACCATTTGATACGGGAGTTATAAGGATTAACCATGAGGTAGTTAGAATCCTAAAAGGCCATGAAATCAAAATATATCAATAATTACCAATAATGTTTAAATTTATAAATAAATTGGCACTATACTGAAATTTTAAAATGACCAATCATTACCTTTTTATCTATTTGATTTCATATATCACTCATGTTGATATCACAATGTTAAATAATAATTTCTCTCTCACAAATTAATCACAATCAATTTAAATTTAAACATAAAGAATCAAAATCATATAGCCTTCAGGGCTTACAATTATCATATAGCCTTCAGGGCTTACAATTATTTCTTTTGGCTATACAAGCTAATCATCTTTCTCTGTAACTTATTGCTTTAAGCATCATAACTATTTTTGATATTTTTCACAATATTTCATGGTCTTTTTGGCTTCACAGCCATTTTGATATTTATTTTCAATAAATTAGTACATATTAGTCTATATGACTTCTGGTCATATTATACCATTTTTCTATCCATATGACTTCTAGTCATAGTATGATATTTGCTCATAATTTTGATCACCTTATAAATGTTATTATTTCCATGATTGTAGTTAAATAGATAAGACAAAGTATTCTCAGCTTTCAACTATCAATTCTACAAATGCAATGTGATTATGTTCATTTTCACTCTTACATATTTTTTTTTACTTTCAATAGCATCATCAATTTCTCCAAATATTGGTCTTCAGGACCACACCACAGCAAAAATCTTTGTATGGTTTGATATTTGAACCTTTAGCCTTCAGGGCTTTGATATTTGTAACAATTAAATCATCAAAGTGCCAAAATTTTTCTTGTCAATCTTGCAATTTAATGAAACCAATAGCATTCTTTCTCATAAGAGCTATTACAAAAGTGATGTGACTTCTGGTCATCTGATCACGAAATTAAGAATATTATGGCTTCTGGCCTTTCAATAAAATCAAAATACTAGAAAATAAATTAAATAAATTCAAATTCATAATCAAAAATAAATAATAGATAAGCCCATGATCAAATAGACCACATTACATACTCATATATAATACTATTATATATTAATGTAATATAATAAACAAATGAAAATAAAAGATTGACATAATGATATAACAATAATGTATTAATATAAATAAATGAAATGTAAATAAAATAACAATAAAAAAAGATGAAATAAATGACATAAAATAAAGAAACAAACAATAATATATAACATAAAATGTAAATAAAATAAAGAAATATAAATGTTAAATAAGTGTAAATAAAATGAAATAACATAATATAATAACATAAAATGTAAAGAATACTAGAATATAAAATAAAAATATATATAAATTTTGCATAATAAGAGATTAACAGAAAATGATAAGTAAAAGTGACAGGAAAGAAAACTTGCGAAGGATAATATAATCTCAAATCTTAGCCATGGAACCCGATGTATAAAACAATCGGTAAAAAAATCTATTTAATTCCATATAATGGCTTAGATTATCCTAGATATATGTAAAATGTAACAACATGATGGATAAAAATAGACAGCGTAAAAGAAAAATAATAAAAATAATATAGAACAATAGATTGATAATGTAAACTAGAAAGATAAAATAACATAGAAAATAAACAATATAAAACAAAGTATGTAAATGAGAAAGTTAGAGAGTAGAAGAGATAGAAAACTAGACCATAGGTCTTCTGAGCGAATTCGTGCTGATAACGTGTTATGAAAATCGGGAAAATATAAGGGATGAGGGAAGAGGGAGATGAAGAAGATGAGAGAAAGTTGGAGAGAAAGTAAGGAGGAGTTCTTATTCACTTCATTGTTGTTAGTACCAATACATTATACATGACCTCTATTTATAGGCATCTAGCCATTGAATTCTATACATATGGTTACAAAGAAATAAAGATGAGCATAATTGTATTAATCATAAGAAACTCCCACAAGCCATTCATTGGGGAAGTTATAAGGTTATAGCATTGAACACATGGAATTCTAAGAGTGAGAGGTTATGGAATAAAGGGCATATGAAAGGCCAAGAGTTAGATAGTTTATGGACATCCACATTATATAATATTCACAACACTTCTCATAATAACTCTGTTTTGTGCTGGCGCCCAGCTGTTAGTGGACATAAGACATGTCAAATTACATATACAAACATATATACATATATATTTGGATTTTGTTAATTTGTCCCATTCAAAAAGAAAACTCAAATATACAAAAAAAATTTATTTTTTCTATCAAACTATTTAATAATGGTTAGCATGAAATTTTGTAAATATATATATAATTAATTTTTATGTTTTCACAAATATAATTTTTATACTTGTTTTGTTACAAACTACCATTTATTGTAGGGAAGTTACAATTATCTTCGATTTACTTGGGTCAAATCAAGTACGACTACAAAGACTACAAAATTCTTCCATTAAGTATATGATTTTTTAAGCTTCAACATGGTATAGAATTGAATTTTTGAAATAATCTAAATAAAGTGATTTCATTAATTAATAAATCATAATACAATATTACAATTTATATTGTGATACATTTTTATATTCATTCTTTCTTTTATACATTCAATTCAATATTGATTTTTTTTTCTTTGGTGAACTTCTTTTCAAACTTCAAATCGGTATTTTTTTAAAATATATTTTTTAAAATTTTTATTTATTTCGTACATCAAGTTAAATAAAACAAAACATCTACTTACATTTACACTATAAAAAATAACTTATTACTGTGCATGAATAATTTTTTCTGTGGCTATTTGCTTTAATGGCAGATTACCGACAGAATTTTTATCACAAATCATCGATAGAATATATTTCCATCACAAATTTTGGAATGCTTAGTCCAATTTAGTGTTAGAATATTTATCACAAATTTTCACTATTAGAAGTACCAGAAACAATATTATGGTCCTAAATGCTACTGGGAAATAAACATATGAATAAACATAACATATGTTTATTTCCCAAATCCTGGAGATAATTATCAATTGAATGTGTTTAATTAAACCCCTGATGAACAAGCTTCATATCTCTGTTAATGGTTTTAAGGATTTTTTAAGCATATAGTTGAGTAATGAGTATGATCCTCATATCTATCCTTTTTGACACATTATAAAAAATGTAATTAATACTTTTTTTAAAAAAAATTCCTAGTAAGTTACTCTTGTTGCGTCTCACATTTATGGATGGGGTCTCTATGCACTATGAAAGGACATTATTACAAGCTACCTATGTTTTATTATTATTATTATAATTATTTTGCATCGTTGACCTGGTAAAAGCAACTTCATGCACTCATTTACCCTCTAGCAAATTATTATAATTATATATATATATATATATATATATATATATATATATATATATATATATATATATTAATTTCTTGTAAATTTTTTTAATGTAATTTTTGTAAATTCTCTTTATAATATGTATATATATATATATATATATATAACACGCCGGCAGCTGGAGTATGCATTCACACATAATCTCCCAAATGTTCTTGAATCATAATTTTAGTATACACATTTTTTTGGGAAAGCATCAAATGTGGATTAATATGGGAAAAAGTGTATAAGTCCCACATAAATTAAATAGGGTCTAGACGAAAAAGATATATACTCATAAAAATAATACCTTAAAATTTTAAATTAATATATAGAATGAAATTTATTTATATGCTTCATTTCTAAACTCTAAGTCCATGTGTGGGGAAAAAAAAAAATCTAAGTCCATGTGGATCTTTCTTTTTGGATACTTTATTAGCCCTACATTTTTTTAATACTGCGCACACATCTATATATTTATCTAAAATTGGAGGCTTTAATTAAGTTGGTTCATTAGTAAGCATAACTTATAAACCCATTGTTGCTTTGATCTCTTGCTCTCGAACCTGTTTTAAACAAACCAGCTGACAAATTTTATAAGAATTAAAATTTTAAAACCGTAGAATTAGGAGACTACATATGTTAGGGTGAATTGATGGATGCATTATTCTTTATATTATTGGACTGATGAAGGACAACAACGTAAAAATGAGATATATTCATAATTAATTAATTGTCTTCTATAGTTCTTTCATATATATATATATATATGGTATAAGTAATAAAACAATTAACTATTGCACACAGAATTAATATATATATATATATATATATATGGGGTATAAGCAGTAACAAATTTATTTAAAATATTTTTCCACATTTATTTATTAACAGAAGACAAAAATTTAGCACAAGCTAAATTTAAAAAAAAAAATCTCATATTAAAAAAAATGAAATACAACAAAACATTCAAT
Source organism: Inga laurina (assembly GCA_963855925.1). NCBI lineage: Eukaryota > Viridiplantae > Streptophyta > Magnoliopsida > Fabales > Fabaceae > Inga > Inga laurina. The sequence continues at coordinate 14,479,915 of OY979711.1, forward strand.
ATAGAGATTTTTTTTTTTAAAAAAAAAAGAAATCCAGGATCAGAAAATTCTCGATCCCGATCCCGAAAATTTCCCGATTTTCTGAATCTAGAATGAAACTCCTTCCCGAACACTTTTTGGGATCGGGATCGAGAATGATATTTCTCGATCCCGTCCCGATCCCGAATAGCCCTAGACGCTATACATAAATTAATATTGATGCCCTTCATCCTAACTTAAAAGCCGAGACACATGACATTTCGTAGGATTTAAATAAAGATTAATTAGTGAGATACGTAAAACATAATGGTTAATATAGAAGCCAAGAATTGTAGGATGGTACATATAAAATTTTCTAATCAAGCAATGATGATGATAAAAAATTATTTACGATAGTTACATGTATATTTTGTCGATCTTGTCCTCATCATCTAGGTGATAATAACATATAATGTTTTTTTTTTTGGTTGAGGCCATCATATAAAGTTTTATTATTGTATTTTTACATTCGCATGATTTTCGTTATCTTAACTATCGGCTATTGACTGAATACTCAACACGTGTAGTATATATTCAAATCTCTATCATGTATTTTATCGTGTAGAGGATGCCACATCTTAACTCCAAAACTTAATATTTGAGTCTATGGATCTTTCTATTTTATTAAATATTACTTATTAAGCCTAATTATATCTAATTTGTGACATTTCATGTCAACTCAATTTCCACGTATGCTTAAAAGATTCTAATATATCATGAGTATCATAATTCATAACATCGGAAAAAAATTAATTCTTGAGCAGTGAGACTAATTAATGCATTATATTTTAATTCAATTAAATCACCACAAGGATCAATTATGCCAACAATGATCATGTATAAGAGATACAATCATAACAAATTAAAAGAAGAATGATCACCAACCTTCCTTAGGGTGTGTTTGGTTTGAGGGGAGGGTAGGAGAGGGAGGGGAGGGAAGAGTGGAGAAATTACAATTTTGGATAAAAAAAACTCAAAATTTACTCTATCATTTTTTAAATTTTGGATTCCCGTCCAAAATTTATTTTCTCATTTTTTTTAAAATTTTGGATTTCCGCTCAAAATTTAAATTCTTTCAACTCAAAAAGATAATTTACCCATCCTCATATTCCCTCCTACCCCTCCCCTCCCCTCAAACTAAACACACCCTTAAGGAAAGAAAACTATAGACAATTAGAAGACACTACCCATCGACGTGAAAGGTGTTACTATTAGTCCTTTTTCGGTGAGTTAAGGCAAAGTTTCTCTTATTAATTATCTTGAGGGTTGTAAAGGTACTTCTAAAAAGCTAAAATAGACAGGCATGAAGCAAATCAAGATTTAAATTCTAGAAGGGAGAAGTGCCTACATTCCATACTTGATAGTGTATCGAATAGGCTTCCAAAGGAAGAATACTTATACTTATTTTAAGAAAAAAATAAAGAACACACACACACACAACACAGGATCATATCTACCACTCTGATCCTATTTATAAATCCATTTTGACCAAAAAATTGGGTCCTTATTATAGGTCTAGTTTCAAAGTAATAAATGCGTTTTTTTTTAACTTTTTTGCCCTACTAATTGCAATAAACAAAAATAATATATTCATGTTAATTTTTGGAATCAATAATAGATAAGGGCAAAATTAAAAATTTAGCCCATAATTAATGAGTTAATTAAATCTCATTAGTAATTGAGAGTTAGTTAATTAATTAATTTGAACTTATAAATAAGATTAGAGTGATATTATTATACCACATAAATTAGTAAAGTCATAATTGTGGAAGAAACAGTTGTTAATTTTGATGCGGGGCTAATTTCAAGGCTCATTCTTAGACATTTGTTTTACTTACAGCCTCATAATTGTCCCTTTCACTCTCTAATTTCTAGGCTATATAATTCTTATTTCTTACTAATAATATTAATAGTACTATATATACTATGTTTATTGACTATGGAGGGCTCTGCATGTGCATGATTGATTGACAATTCTGAATTGAATACCAATACAATAAAATATAATATTTTACTTACTTTTTTTCAACTTCCTTGAACAAATTAATATAATGGAAAAACTATATGAAAAATTAAACATCTAGTGAATTTTTCATGTTTATGTTTTTAGAGTTAATTAATGATGAGTAAAGTATTCCACAACCATGCAAATCAATATTATCATAAAAATTTGTATAAAGTTAAAGGAGTGGATATGCACTTTTGCATATAATTAATTAGTTTTAGCTGTCAAGGGATTAAATGCATTGTTGTCAAATTCAAGAGTTAACTTTTTGAATTTGTTAGTTTTATATTTTTAACTTACAAAATCTAGTCAGTTTGTGTTTAAACTGGTGCTAGCCATAAACGCGGTTAAACTCATGAATTCACATATTGAGTTTACCGTTTTTACGTTTTCACTTTATAAAATTATGTCAATTCGCTCTTAAACTCGTGTTAATTTGTTCGTTTTCATCATCATATTAGATAACTTCATATATGAACTTGATAGAAATATCTTTTTTGAATATGATAAATTATAAATGTTGATGGATTTAATTTCAATGATTCATATTTAAAATATATTTAAATTTAATTATTGTCATTTTTATATTATTATTTTTTTATTATATACTTTTAACATATATTTATTAATAAAAGTAAACTCTTACGAGTTTACAATCTAAATTTACATTATTGTAACAAATTTACTTAAATTCCTGAATTTGACAACCTCAATTAATTTTGCATGGCTTCCGTTTCTTAATACAGTACTATTTTCATAGTTGTTAGTAGTTTTTAACCAAATGACTACATTAACATGAATTGTTTGGTGCTTTTGAGGTTAATATTGGGAAGTGAACCGGGACTTATATATATATATATATATATATATATAGTCTCTCAGTAACAAATATAATCCTAATAACCGTTGCAGTATGCCTAACTCAACATTGGTGTCCAAAGGCATGTCACTGTTTCAAAATGCTTAAACAACTCTGTTTCTTGTAACTTCAGATCAAATTAGATATCCAACAACTTGAATGAAATTAAAGCATCTCTCTCTCTCAAGCATAATACATTTAGAAGTTGGAGGAGGAATTGACACGTGCAGGGCACAGGATGATGGGAAGATTGACCTACCTATATATATATATATAGGGACATCATAGGGTGTGTATATATGTACGCTCTAATATGGAACCCTAAAAAGTGACTTCCCATCTCTTGGTAATTTTTGTTTGTGTTGATTAGGAAAAGTATTGGAAGTTAAAGCAAATATCTACAAACATTCAAAACCATATATGTGTGTGTGTGTAGTTGAATAATTGTTTCGGGCACAAACTAAAGTTCTGGAACTTTCTTTCCATATAGGCAGTCATGCATTGATTATAATTCGCCTTTATTAGATGGCAAGGAAGAAAGCAAAGAATTAAGATAAGATTAGGGTTTTGTAGATGAACTGGATCGATTTGGCCAAATTTACCAATCATATATGTTTTTCAAATACAATGATATATATTCATAGCAACCTTAATTATTATAGTTATTCATTATCAATTCTTGTCTTTCTCCTTGAGAGGCCATCCAATAATATTGTACGTACGTAGTGTCATGAATTAATATATATTGATTAATCATGCAACAAATTAAATATATATCTAGAAACTTTTTGTATTATTAATTCTGATAATAATAACAACACTAATAAAAGGTGGAGTTTTGGATTATGAGTGGAGGGGAAAAGAGGGGGAAAGTAAAGATTACGCGTGGGTTCTTAGAGTGATAAGTAAAATCCTCCGAAGAAGCAGTGATGATTTAAAATGTGGATTAACTTTCTATTCCATCAATTATGAGTTGCTTTATTTTTCTTTTCTTAGCTTCACATTCACTCAAAATCAATTACTCTTTCAAAAGTAGTCTTCATCTTCCCTTAATATCTAATTAAGTATATATCCATAGGGGTTTACTTTAGTCTTGACAATATATAAATATTAAAATCTATTTTATCTTTCAAATTTATAATTTTTCCCAAATTATTCTTATTATTTGTGCATATTAATTAAGAAGATTTCTACGAATGACAGTTCCAATGCAGATGATTAATATTAAAGAGAATATTTTAAGAAAACTAATGTACACATCTATTATAAATAACCAATTTAATTAATTTTTTTAATATCAGTAAATTAGCGATCTTGTTCTTACATTAAGGACTAAGAGAGCAATTAAATAGATGCCGGTCTCATACATTACATGATTTTTTTTTTAAAGAAAATAAAGGAGTCATATCATTTACTTACATTACATGTGCCAATTTTTGACTAATACGAATTAATAGTATTAATCAAGTGTCTTGTTGGCCCTTAAGATTTGTTAATTATGTCTCTATCTTTAATAGGAGTATTGGGTGCTGGCCGGCTTGGATCTCTTTCAATTCCCTTGTTTGAGCAAACTATTCGTGCATTCATGCATTATTCTGATTCTACGGTTTGTTTGGACCTTCTATTTTAAACAATCCGAAAGTGATGTGGGTGTGAGAGAATAAGATTTTCTAATCAATTAAAAGGCATTGACCTTCACACACATACATGTGTTGCACACTTTTGTTTGTTGTTTTTTGTTTACTCTATCCACTTCCGTTTTTCTCACAACATTCCCATTTCATTACCTATATATTATTTTTTTTGAAAAATTATTTTGGGGGAAAATTTCAGATAAGTACCAATGTAGCAAATTAATTCCCATTAAAGATCAAAGAAATCTGAAATTTCATTGTAGTACAGTGGCCCTGCAGTGAAATTAATTTGTGAAGTAAAACAACAAAAATAATCATTTCAAAATCAAAGGAAAAACAACATGATTTACAAGTGGTGGACACATCATGAACAAGTGTGATAATATATATATATATATATATATATATATATATATATATATATATATATATATATATATTAGTTTTAGCTTTATTGAGAAGGAAAAGAAAAGTGAATAGAAAACAATGGGACTGTTTGTTTTTGTTTTTTGTTTCCAAAACAATTTTATAAATTTTATTTTTGGATATGATTAAGGGTTTCCCCTTTTGAGACTTAGAGTGCAAAAGATTTTTTTACCCCCTCTGCAAGTGTGTTTCTTGAATTTAAACTTATATTCTCCTTCTTTTGGAGATGAGGTCGTTTACCATTTTAACTAACAACTTGTTGATTATAAAATTATTTTTAAAAACAAGTTTTAAAAACAAAAAATAAAAATATATGTTTGAACAATTTTTTTAAAATATATTTTTAAAATGATGTGGCAACGGTCAACAATAGTGATTGATATTGATAGTCAACATGTAGCTACCTCAAAAAATAAAAAAAAAACATCTAAAAATTGTTTTGATCTTTTAGTTTTTTTAAAAACAACTTGTTAAATACAGTTTTCCAAATTATTTTTATTATTTTAATTTTTAAAAACCAAAAAAATTTAAAAATAGAAACAAACAAGACCAATGTTTGCGCTCCAATAAGAAAATAGAGGAAGTAAAATTAACTAATTTCACAAGGGCAATAAAATTCATTCCTATGGTGTAATTAAAAAATCTATTCACTTTCGAAGTTTTTTTTGGGGGGGGGGGGGATGTCGGCCTTATGTTGTTTTTACTTATCAATTTTTTTTCTCACGCGTATCCTCCCTTCTAATACAATCCTATTTGAGTCACAATCACATGTTACATATAAGTATGACTTTCAATGAACATTCAAACATCGGTGATTAGCCCTTTTGCAAGACCAAACTCCCATTAATTGCTTGTGGATTAATATAATCTTTGATTTATCAAGTTTATTTTTATCTTGGTTTTGATTCATCAAATTTTATTTTATTTAAAACATTGTTCTCTATAATTTAATAAAAACATGAACAATTTTACTCTTTAAGAGACCAAAACCTGTAATTTAAAATTTGAGGGATCACAACTAAAATATGGGCAACATTGAGGGACCAATAATTGTATCAACCCATTGCTTATCAATTCTTTATATTTCCTTTTTATAGTTTTCCATTGCTATAAAAATCTATGTTAGATTCTCTCACCTGAAATAGAGTTGTAAGTTGTTTCTCTGGTCATTTTCAAATCACAAATCAAGAAAGTTGAATAACGGTCCAAAACATAAACATGGATATCAATTATCACAATGAACAAATGGACAAGCATAGAATTAATGAATGGATGCAATTTCGTACCTTGAAAACCTAACTTTGAATTCTTGACTACGTACCACGTGATTCAAGCGCAGCAAACCTAACCTCCTTGTGTTGTTATTATCTATCAAAATGCTACTTAAGACTCTTATATCATTTCACCAAAATCTAGGAGGCGACGCATCTTCTTTCACTCACCAAACAAATAATACTTAGTGAATACAATAAGAAATTGTCTAATCTGGCTTAATTTGATACATGATCAGCTCCAAAGAGAGCTAAAAAATAAAGAGACGCGTCTAAATCTCTAATTTGTGAAGTTTTTTTTCTCTCTCTATTCGGTGCAGAAAATTAAGCTTCAGTGATTTGGGCCCCATGTGCTCATGCCTGGACATGTTTTAAGGCTCAAGAACACTTAGAGAATATATCTCCCACCAACAAGCTCAATTTGTAAAGTTTCTCTCATGTTCTAAGTGATTTCTAATATGTTTGGTGTGGGTTCCATTCCTACGCCGATAAAGCCTAAAATATGAAACTCATTAGTGTCTCACCAACTAAAGTGGAGAGAGGTCAAATTAGAGTTAGAGTGAGAGTCTGAGAGATTAAGGAGCCATGTTATGTACGTGGAAAAGTATTTCCTAAAAAGTAAGTCGGAAAGTGCATTACCTTATTATAATTGCCTAATAAATTTCTATCGATAATTCCCACAAGCATTAAATTATGTTAACTATTTATTGAATATTATATAACATAGTGATCAGATAGTTGCTAATAGTATGCATTATATATATATATATATATATTTGATTCCTGTGATCCACGGCCTAATAGTAGAAAGTGGGTAAAGCATCAAACATGGGAGAATTACAAATTAACATGGAGCATGTAATGAAACTAATTGTTCATAAGGTCTGCCCACACACACATATTGTTATAAAAATATATCAGTTTATATCAAAATTAGGTGTTTTCAACAAGTTTTTGTACTAGAAACATTGAATGAACTTCTCATTGTTTAATATTACTGAAAAAAAATTATTATGAAGTCATAAGGAAGTAATGTACACAAAGTTTCTATGACCAGTGAGTAGCATAAACCTAATGTTAATTTATACATTGAGAACTTGTTTTTATATATTGCTTAGTTGTTATGAGACTTTTTAGTTATTGCATTCATTTCTTGAAATCTCACAGTATCCTTTCAAAGAATTTTTTAATATATTGGCCGATAAGACTTGAAGCTAACGTAGTTGTATCAAATACTATGCTAATTTTATGAGGGGACAAAAAGAAAATCTCTGTATATATATGCATATAATTAATCACACAAGTATTTAATTAGCCATTCGTCTTTTAGAGGATTTCATATTTGATTTTTTTTTAGTGATATTCGTAGTAAAAAAAAATCTTTCAACTATTGTTGTTAGTTGTTACCAGTGGTAGTATCAAAACTATGAATTTAAATTTATAGAACAAAAAAAAAAACGGAGAAATATCACAAAGAATATAAATGAAGCTTGAGAAGAAGGTTAGGGAGGTGAAATATAAATAAGAAAATTTTCTAAAAATGTTTTAGTTTTAGGGAAAACCCTATATAAAGACAGTTGAAATAAGAAAATTTTATATAAGGTTGGTAAAATTCACAAATCTTAAATTGGGTCAATGACCCAATTTGGAATATGTAAATGTTGGTTGATTTTCGATAATACCCCTAACCCATGGTCCAAAGAAGAAAGAACAGAGGAAAAGAAAAGCCACTGATTATCATCATCTCTCTCTCTCTCTCTCTCTCTCATGTGCCTTGAGCAGTGTGAACGACACCATGAGAGTTTGGTCTTCTTTCCGTCCGTCGGCTTCCCTCTTCTACAACAAATCCTTCGTCGTCGTCTCTTCCTCGCCGCCTTAAGCCTTCTGCCTCTGCTTCATCTTCCTCGCCTTTCCTCCTCCGCCTCCTCCTCCCACTGCCCTTTCCAATTTCGCCTCCGCCTCGGCTCCTTCCTCCTTCTCCACCTCGCCTAACGATGCGTCCTGCTTCATCTTCTATGGCCTCTGCGTCCTACTTTTTTAAAATTTTCGATTTGATAAAGATACTGAGTTTCATCGGCATCGGGCTGATTTTTTCTGGGAGATCAAGAAAATCAAATTTGAAATATCAAAATATATTATGTATATAATAAAAATACTTGATATGTCTATGTGTATGTATATGTATATGTATATGGAATATATAGAAATATTCAGTCTAACATAACGTGGCACTTGAAGTAATATTGTACAGATTTTAAAAAGAAAACAAAGCACAGATGTTTAAAAGAAAACAAAGCGATCATATTACACAAGTAATACTCCCTACTGTCTTTAATATAAAATATATTTATCGAATTTAATTAGATTAAAGAAGTTAGTTAATACGACATGTTTTATATCAAAGACTAGAAGGAGTATAATTTTTCGTGTATGTGTGTTTAAACAATTAAAAGTGGGGGTAATTTTCCCACAAACATAAACTTACATCCGTTTCTCCAATTTTCTGAAATTATATTTAAGAGATTTTGTCTTTTTATGAAATTATGTTGAGAACTTTTAAAAATGGGTGCTAAATTTAGAAGTAATTGTTGTAAATTTCATTTGCATGAATATTAAAACTATTAGACTAAATGTGAAATTATATTGAGAAATTGAATGTTAAATGTGAGAGTGGTGCTTCTAAATATTCTCTGTGTAACTATGTGTGTTTGATTTGGTGATTTTGGGGTTAGATCGCACGAATCAAGGCGAATTCATACAACTGTGGAGGGACAACGTTTTTTGAGTGTTTGGTTGGAGTCAAGTGCAATTTGCACTTTTGCTTGATGGGTGCGATATGGAAAAAGCTGGCAAGGGGGAGCTATTTGCTTTCTGTTATTGATTCTTGTGATATGTATTAAAATATTTTTTTAGTTGTATGTGCTATTGATTGTAATTTTATCTTTAATATATTTTTTTAACTCTAAAATTATTTTAAAATATTTTTTGGTGTTTTTAACCCCTTAAAATGTTTTTCCAGCTGTACCAAGTATGTTATCAGACTTATTACAATTTTACCCTTAATGTACTTTTTCATCTCCAAAAACCCCTTAAAATATTTTTCCAGCTGTATCAAGTATGTTATTAGACTGATTGCAATTTTACCTTTAATGTACTTTTTCATCTCCAAAAATTACTTTAAAATACTTTTTTGTGCTTTTAACCCCTTAAAATATTTTTCCAGCTGTACCAAGTGTGTTATCATACTGATTGCAATTTTACCTTTAATGTACTTTTTCAATTTCAAAAATTACTTTAAAATATTTTTTGGTGCTTTTAACCCTTACCTAGTCTTAGGAGACTAACTCAATTTTACCTTTAATGTATTTTTTTAAGTAGTAAAGAGCACCCAAAACTTATAATATTAATTTATTATTTTCCATCCACTCCAAATTATTTTTCCAGTAGCACCTAATATTTTAAATTAATTTTTAAATATTTTTTCACCTACTCTCTCCTACCATTATTACAAAATTCACTTATACTTAAGCCAATCCAAACAAGTTTATTTTTACAAAAATTATTTATACAACCGTCAATTCAAAAATAAATTACATTACACAATTTAACTTTTACCTAAAATAAGATTATAAAGAATCAAATTAAAAAAAAAAAACCATTTTTACCATCATTATTCCAAATATATACTATCTTAACATTGCAAAGCAAAGCAAGTCGGGTTCAAACCCCGACGTTTCTTTGATATCAAAAAACATTTAAAAGCCTTTTGGTGATGATACATTTTTTTTATTGGAGAAGTCCAGGATCCTTAGGAATAATTTAAGAAATTGGAGGTCCTTATAAACAATTAATTTTATTATGAGTCCTTGCAATTCTCCCATGAAACACAACACAAATAAACATGAATGCCGAACAATTATTTGAGATAAAGTGAGGAAAGTGACATCACAAAATGATAGATCTTCTCGTGGCCCTAAATATTTATTGGGCTAAACCAGAATTAAGCCGAATTATTTATTACGTGAAGCTCGAATGATTTTAACAAGGCCCATTAGAAAGCTAGGCTTTGAAATCTAATTATACTGCTCAAGTCCTTGGCATAAAAGCTAATTAGCTAATTTAGATAGATTTAAAAGCTTAGATTGTTAAGACTCAGCCCAAAACTCTGTTTGGGCCTAACTCTAGTGAGCCCAATAGCTGCAGTCTCAATCTGTTGAAGCAGTCTTAGAGCAGTTTTAGGTTTGACCAATTATCTCTAACATTTGTTAATATGATCCTATTATTGTGGATCACTTAGGCGCATCTTTAGCATCTGTAAACAGGATTCACCCTTTATAAATATATCAATGATACACAGAAGGTATCACGTCATTGCAATATCCTTTCTCTATTGTTCCCTGTATTTTTAACTTGGTATTAGAGCCATTCCAAGGCAAACCGCTATGACAACTTCAAATGATGAACAAAGCTCTGCTACAAGCCATCACACATCATCATCATCACTATTAAATAAAGTCTTCAGAGAAAAATAATTTTCCCACTTTAGTTTGTTCTGTCAAGCTGGACAGAACCAACTACTCAGTTTGGCTTACCCATGTCCTACCCATTATTAAAGGATACAAACTTGAAGGATTTTTAAATGACACCAAGCCTTGTCCCTCTCAACTTATCACAGAAAAAGACCAAACCAAAATCAATCCAAAATTCGAAGACTGGAAAGCTGCTGATCAACTTCTTTTTGGATGGCTCTTTAACAAAATGACATTGGATGTCTCCTCCGAAATGACAACCGTGTCCACCGCCGCTGCACTATGGGCGACCACCAAGAACCTAGCAGGTGCACAGAATAGGTTGCGCTTATTAATGATGTGATCAGGACTCCAACGCACCAGGAAGGGTGCGCTGAAGATGAGTGACTACTTAGCAAAAATCAAAAGTATAACAGAACAACTTACCCTTGCAGGAAGCCTGATTCCTCTCCTATATCTTATAATCCAAGCACTTGCCGGTCTTGATGGTGAATACAACCTAGTGGTCATTCAACTCTCACACCAAGTGAGTTCTCTCACCTGGATTGACCTCTAAACTGCCCTGTTTACTTTTGAAGCAAGGCTAAAACAATTGAGCCAGTTCAATCAATTATCCATTACCAACAACGTTCTCAATGTTGCACGGTTAGAAAGCAACTTAAATTCAAGATCCACTTGGAGAGGTAGCCGAACAAATAGAGGTAGGTGTGGTTGTGGAAACTGGTCTCTTGGAGGCCAAACCTACAACAATTACAGCGAAGATGAGGAGCGTCTAAAATGTCAACTATGCAAAAGGTAGGGTGTAATATCTTGAATTATGGGATTGGAGGCTTGGGAATAAGCCTAAATTAAGTGGACTGCTAAGCCCCAGTTTAGTAGGTGTCCCAAATCTATTCTCTAATGTTTCTTTTATCTTTGGGGCATTAAAGAAATAAAATGGTGAATTTTGAAGAAAGTGATTATGCTTTCAGTGAAATTTCCTTTGAGGTAGTGAGCTTGTCATGAGGTTTTGGAAGAATAAATGATGAGCAAAAATTATGAAATTTTATAACGTAAAAGTAGACATCTTAAGCTTTAGTTTGATAGGTCATATGACTCAATTGAAGCTATATACAAAGAATTATGAATTTTTTAAGTTTGCCCAGCGAAATTGATTATTTTCTGGAATAGCATATAAAGATTAAAAATCTAGGAATTTTGTGGTTCCAGCTAGAAAAAGACTATATTTTTTCTTGAAACTAGACTTAATTAGAGTTCTATAGCCTTTTGAATCGCTCTGAAATGATGTTTACAAATTTAGTTATGATTTTTTAAAGTTAGAGCAGAAAATCTACCAAGAAGGCCAACTATTCCGAAAATTGGAAAATAAAATGTGTTGGCAATTGTGTAAATTGTGGGATGAGGAAATAAGAGGAGAAAATAATTATTTGGCTTATAAACATGCCAAGTGTTAATATCTTAAGACAAAGGATTAATTTATAATTGTTGAAGTTGAACACATGCTTAATTAAACATAAAATAATATTTCTTGTACATAAGGATTAGACTAATGGAATGAAGCCCAAATTGATTTGGGAAGGGACTCTTGGACGTCATTTTATGGGCTAAAGGAAGAGAAGGAGTTAGTTCAATTTCAAGTGGAGTTTATGACACTAATTATAAGAGGATAAAGTCAAGTACAAAGTGTGTCATAAAAATCCTATTTTTGGGATAATAATAATTAAGGAAAATGAGTGGGATATTATTAACCCTCATCATCTCATTCCTCTTTCTCATATTTACGTTGGGCATCATGGAAAAAGGGGAAAGAGAAAGTGCCATAAGAAGATAAGCCCAAGTACATATGCTTAAGTCATAAACCCAATAAATTAACATTTATTAATTAAAGAATATGAAGATATTTTAAAGGCTTGGTCTTCATATTTTCTTCTCCCATTTCACGCTTAAGCAAGAGAAGAGAGAGCAAGAGAAAATGAAGAACAAAGAGGGAGGAGGAAGAACCAAGAAGCAAGAACTTGGTAAGTAGTAGTGGTAATTGCTTGTTTTTGCCTTCAATCTTTTGTAGACTCTTTCTAATCTTCATAGCCTTCTTGAAGTCATGTAAAGCAAGAAGAAAACTCAAAAGAGAGAGGGAAAGAAGATGGCAAAATTTTGAGAGAAAGTTGAAAATCAAGAGGTAATCTCAAGAACTTAGATCCTCTTGGTTAATATATGATATTGTGATGGTGGTTATTGTTGTTGTTGGCTTAATTTGTGGTTGTTTTTGTAGATTTTGTAAAAGTTGGGAAGCTCAAACCCTAGCTATTATGCTGCCTAAATTTAGTCTAATTATATTTAGAATGTAATTAAGTGGTTAAACAAGTGATTAAAGGTGATAAGAAGGTGTTTTATGGGTTGAAATCATAAAACACAATTTTCTCCAATTTTTAGGGAGTTTTGTCCAGATCTGTTTTGGACTGTGTTTGGATTGGATTTTGGTGTTTTTTATGATTCCATTGTGCTTAGAATGGAAAATTGTGTAGGGTTCATGTTGGGTGCTAAGTGAGAAAAGCCCTAGAAAGTGAAATAACAAAATTAGCCTTAAAATCCTCACATAGGGCTGCCAGAGGTAAATTCATAATTAGGGCTGGAATTTGAGAAAATCAAGGTAAAAAATGGATTCCTTGGGTGAAAATATGTCAAAATAGCCCAGGTTAAAATTTCAGGAAAAGTACGGTCGAACTGGGTATGATGGGGCCTGGGGGCATTGTGGTCGTTTTTCAATATAGACTCATATAACCCCCAAAAACACTATAGAAGTGTCTAAATGGTATATTTGATATTTTAGGACCGAGTTGAGAGCCATTCGGTGGCACGCATTACAAGGTGCTTTATTCGTGGATTAGGGAAGGCGATTAAGGTAGGGAACTTACCTCTCCTGCATGTATTTGATATTTGTGCTGGTGTATTGATGCATTTTATTGCTTTGCTTGATTATGTGAAATATATATGAATGATTGAAGCTCTTTTCTATTTTTGTTGTGGCCATAGTTTTGTTATTTGAAACATTGAGCACGCAGATATGTCATTGTGTGAGCATGGGTTATGTAATGCAAATATGTCATATATTAAGAACTTATCTTACATGTATATTGGTACTGTTTCCTACTGAGATTCTCTCGAATCTCACCCTCCCCTACCAACAAATTAGGCAAGTGAACACAAGAGGTGTACTGAAAGCAGAGAAGAGAACTACACAGGAGGAATGCAGTGGCGAAACAAAGAAGGGAAGATGTCTCCGTTTCACTAGAACGGTTTTAGACATTCAAGTAGCCCTGTGCAGCTATATTGATGGCAATTGTTATGTACGAAACCCTATGGGAAATTTCTGTAATCATGCACATATTATCAATATAATTATGGTATTCTTGTGTTGCCTACCTAATCGCATATCATTTTCCGCAAATACTCTGAAAATAAGATAAGGGTGTCATATTTTGGTAATAGAGCCTGATTTTGATCCAAGGACCTGTGGGTTATGGGCCCACTATACTTCTGTTGCGCTATAACACACTTGGCTACTAAGGATCACATAAGGTTTGTACTTGACCCTCAGGTCAAGCTTTCGATCCTTGGGGAGGCGACTCTTAGGGAAATTAGGAGTACCTAAGAGAAAAATCCCTAAGTTGTCATGCAAAGGGGGGAACAAATCCTGCCGGGTGCTGTGTGTGGTCCCGGGCTGCTACATATGGACACATGGCACAAACCTGTTTTTATCGATATGACCGGACCTTTGTGCCTTCATCCTGGAAGCAATACTCAAGTGATAAGAAAAATCCAGAATCCAACAACTCTGAGCTGGACAACGCCTATTGGGCTACACCGGAAACAGTTTCTAGTAACGCGTGGTAACTAGACACCGGAGTAACCAGCCATGTCACAAATGATGCAAGCAAATTTGAAAATCCAATGGATATAAATGGTAAGGTTAACATTACTGTTGGTGATGGACATAAGATAAGTTTTCTAAAAACAGGTTCCTCTATACTTACAAATATACCAAATAAACAAATTAAACTCAAGGAAATTCTATTTACTCCTGAAATCAAGAAAAAACTGTTAAGTGTTTATAAGGTCGCCCGTGATAACAAGGTACATGTGATTTTTAATACTAATGGTGTTTCTATTAAGTCTCAGGAAATAGGGGAGACGTTACTCACGGGAAATCCCAGTAGTGGTGGCATGATCCGGGTTTGTGAGCAATCTTCAAGTGGTGATGCTATTCTTCTTTGTGTTGCTAATAAAGCTGATAGAAAAGAAAATAAAAGTGTTTTTAGTAAAATTTCATGGCATTGTTGGCTTGGTTACCCAAATGATCGAGTACTCAATGAAATAATAAGCATATGTAATTTGAAAGTTTCCAATGACAATAATAAAGCTTTGTTTTGTGAGTCATGCAAATTTGGCAAATCTCACTCTTTACCTTTTAAAATCTCAAGCTCACATGCCTTTAAAACTCTTGAATTAATACATACTGACTTGTGGGGGCCCTCACCACTCTCTTCTTTAAATGGATTTCATTACTATGTCTTGTTTTTAGATGATTACAGCTACTACTCTTAGATATACCCCTTGAAAACTAAGGATGAAGCACTACCTACCTTCCTAAATTTCAAAAGGCTTGTTGAGAATCAATTTGATAGGAAGATTAAGACAGTTCAAAGTGATTGGGGAGGTGAATACAGGAGTTTCTCTAAGACCCTAGGTGACTCCGGCATACACTTCAGACATTTATGTCCTCACACCTCAGCACAAAACGGCAGAGCTGAAAGGAAACATAGGCATATTGTAGAGATAGGGTTCACAATGCTCGCTCAAGCTAAAATGCCACTCTTCTATTAGTGGGAGGCCTTTCACACCGCTACAGAGTTAATTAATAGGTTATATATGAGTGTGCTTGGTGGCGTATCTCCCTATTTCAAAATATTGGGAAAACGACCAGATTACAATGCTTTAAGGATCTTTGGGACAGCTTGCTACCCGTGCCTTCAACCTTACAATGACAATGAGCTGTAATTCAAGACTACCAAGTGTGTCTTCTTAGACTGCAACAATGTTCACAAGGGTTACAAGTGCTTAAACTCTACAAGAAAAATATATATCTCTAGACATGTGGTCTTTAACAAATCAGACTTTCCATGGTCCACAAGATTCTTAAATAAGAGAAACGTACCTGAAGACATTGTTTAGCCAGCTACATTTTTCAAGCCTCTACAGCATGTCCAGACCCACCAAATCTGTACTGAAATCGTCCAGACCGAACCCACATCTTCAGCTGCCCTTAATTCTCCTGAACCAGTAAGTGCAAACACTGACCCCTATACAATCCAGTACCACATCAGAAACCACTCCACCAAGCTCACCAAACACTACTCAACAAACACATTCCAATATAAATAACTCTCCTACACCTGTCAGTCTCTCCCAAACAAACCCAAGATCTACCACATATTTTCCTAACCATAGATTAGCCAACCGATACACCTAATGGTCACCCGCAGCAAATTCAGCAACTATAAACCAAATTACCTTTCATTGGAACTGTCTCCAATACACCAATGCCACTAAAAGAACCCTAGTCGGTGAAGGAAGCACTACAAAATCCTGCATGGATAGAAGCTATGCTTAATAAGTACAAAGCACTAATAAAAAACAAGACATGGAAATTAGTTCCGAATTCTGGGCAACGAAAAATAGTTGATTGCAAATGGATTTTTAAGCTTAAACCCAGAACAGATGGCACTGACTTTAAACCAAAGGCGAGACTAGTGGCAAAGGGTTTTGAAAAAATTGGCGAAGTTAACTTTTACAAGACTTGTAGTCTTGTTCTAAACGCTGCTACACTACGTTTTGTGCTCACTCTGGCTGTTACATTTGGGTGGCAACTTAGATAGGTTGACATTAACAATGGTTCCTCAATGGTAATTTCCAGGAACATGTCCTTATAAGACAACTAGAAGGTTTTGCTTCTACTAAATTTCCCAGCCATGTATGTCTCTTAAGAAGGAGCTCTATAGGTTACGGCAGGCTCCCCGAGCATGGTTTGGTAAGCTAAGAGCAACTCTCCTAAGCTGGGGCTTTGTTAACTCATAATGTGACACAACACTCTTCTTTATAAAGAACAAAGTGCTTGTTATATTTGTGTTAATATATGTGGATGACATTATCATAATAGGAAGCTCAACTAAAGCATTAGAGATATTCATACGGCTGTTGAACTCCCATTTTGCACTAAAAGACCTTGGCCAACTATATCAATTTCTAGGTGTCGAAGCCTACCGAGATGCAACAGGACTATATTTAAAGTAGAGCAATAAATCTAGAACCTGCTTCAACATTTCGAAATGCACAAATCCTCACCGGTACCTACTCCAATGTTTGTCAACAAACACTACTCTAAAGAAGATGGAGAACCTATGAAAATTCCTACAATATTTAGAAAAGTATTGGGGGTTTACAGTACCTCATTAATACAAGACCCGATATCATGTTTGCCATTAACAAATTGAGTCAATTCCTCGGATCTCTGACAACGTTTATTGGAAGGCTGTGAAGCGGATCTTCATATACTTAAGAGGAACCACAACTCTGGCACTTCACGTTAAGTCGACAACTCACTTGGCCCTCCATGTCTTCTTGGATGCGGATTGGGCAGTTTTCCCCAACGATCGCCGATCAAACGGAGGGTATTGTGTATACTTCGGTGATTCACTCATCTCTTGGTCAAACAAGAAGCAACCATCAATGGCTCTATCCAGTACTGAGTCGGGGTATTGAGCGTTGGCCAACCTCACAGCGGAACTCGCCTGGATCCAGTCTCTCATCGGTGAGCTCAGGCTTCCCCTTCGTCAGTCGCCCATCACCTGGTGAAACAACCTCAATGCCATAGCGCTATCATCAAACCACGTCTTCTATGCTCGATTAAAACATATCAAGCTTGACGCTCACTTTGTACGAGACCGCGTCTTCAGGCGAAAGCTGGTGGTGAAGTACTTACCATCGTCGAAGCAGGTGGCTGATCTATTCACCAAGGCTCTCTCTCATTCCAATTTTTGGGCCTTTGTTCACAAACTTGGCCTTGTAAGCCCACCATACTCAAGTTTGAGGGGGAAACTTAAGACTTAGCCTAAAACTCTGTTTAGACCTAACTCTAGTAAGCCCAATAGCTGTAGTCTCAATGTGTTGAAGCATTCTTAGAGCAATTTTAGGTTTGACTGATTATCTCTAGCATTTGTTAATATGATCCTATTATTGTGGATCACTTAGGCATATCATTAGCATTTGTAAACAGGGTTCACCCTTTATAAATATATCAATAATATACAGAAGGCATCACGTGTAATATACTAAATTTTGTAATACTGAAAATGTGTAAATATGAAAATAGTGGAATAAAATAAATACTGGTATTTACAAATTAAAGGTAGAGTTACTTTCGAAATTCCCAAATGTCCATTATGTCATTCACGGAAATAAAAAAGTTAAGATTGTAAAAATACAAGTGCAAAAGTTGGAGGAAAATTCATTGGTGGCTACAAGGCATAGAGGTGTCAGTTGAGAGATCGGAGGAATTCGGTCATTACGGGCCTCGATATGCGTGCCATGGTCCCACATAGAATTCCGGGTAATGCACCGATGGAGCAACTTTATTAAAAGAACTGCAGTAAAGTATGTAATGACAGCTTATTATGACTTTTGAAAACATATCTTTCGTGTTGGCCAAATAAAAAAATAACGAGTGTCCCGAAATCATTACAAAGTAAAAACATGTTTTTGTGTTGGCCAAATGAGGAGGTGACATGTGTCCCTCATCATTACACCCACTTTAAGCCTTTCGTGTTGTCATCTCTAGAGTACGCCACCTAGTGTCTGAGTCCGGGGAATTCACCGGTCTGCGGCCGGGTCGCTTACTTTACGAGTTGAGCATCGAACCCAGGAATTTGGGGAAATTTTCAGGCCTCCCCTTCCCCTGATCATTTATGCCCCACTGAAGAAAGAGAAAATGAAAGACCAATGGTTGCACGACACTTGGCACTCTTAAGCCTTAAACTTGTGACACTTGGTAAGAGGAGATGAGATCATTTTATGTGATTAAATCACAACTATCCATGCCTAATTAAATGGAAAAATTTCGTGCAAGCATGGAAAGAGAAAGAGAAATCAGATTTCTTAAGCTTAAGAACACAAGAAGAGAGAAGCAGAAGTGAATATTGGGTTCTTCTTACTATCAAAGCCGATTTCGACATCGAATCGTCGTTATCGTCCAGTAAGTCCTTCAAAAAACTTCCTCTACTCACTATAAGCTTCAATTCTATGGTCTTAGATTTCTCATTTGAGGTGTTTTGTGCCAATTAGTCTATCGAAGTGCCGCCGAAATACCGAACCACCTGTAGAAACGTGAAGAGGTAAGCGTAGGCTTCCTTTTTAACCGATTACTTGTGTTTTCGTTGAGCATTTCTTGACTCTTGTGCCACCTTTGATTTTTGACCAAGGGGAGTTTTTAAAGCAAGATAATGTTTTTTTAATCATGTTTAAGGTGATATATGATGTTTGTGGAAGTATTAGACTTATTAGTAGTTAAAAACACAAAAGTTGGATTTTTGTTGATTTGGGAGGCAGATTTTGGTTAGGGGCTAAATCTAGTAGAAATAATTTGATTTTGATATTTTTGAGCTTTCCATTGGATTCTACATGAAAAAGTGTGTGGGAATAGGCTCTGGTTATAATTTTTGACAAACTGGTTTAAAGATTCAAAGACTAGAAATTTAGTCAGCTAGTGTAATAATACCAGTGTGTGTTTTTGTCTGGCAGTTTTGTTGTGGCAAATATTTCACTGCACAAACTGCATCTAATGATGATGAGATTTTTCAGAATTAAAGTACACTTAAAGACCTTTAATTTGATAGGTTGGGATTAATGTATTGTGAATTTGGTATAAATATGTGTGGTCTTTAAGATCAAGGGTTGAGATTCATTGCACATGGGTCAGAATCCTGTGCTTTGCGATTGTGTGAGCTCATAGAAGGAATGTGTAGGATGGTGACAAGTGGCATTTGGTGAGCCATTGGATGTGGCACATAAGACAAAACATCACTTTTCCTCTCTTCTCTCTCTCCTATGCGGTTGTGTGTATGACTAGAGGGGAAAAGTTAGTGCATTTTCATCATCATCATCTCATATCTCATCATCTCTCTCTTCTTCCTTCCATTCCCGGCGGACAAGCAAGGGAAAGGAAAGGAAAAGCTTGAATATTTGGGTGAGTAATGATCCTCTTAAGCTCAAAACCTCTTCTCGAATGTGGTGCATCTCATTGAGAGCTTCATTGTGATGATTTCAGAATTTTAAATAGCGGTGATTTGGGTGTTGATTCGAAATTGAAAGTTCAAGAATCAAGATTCTAGTTTTGGTAAAGTGAAGAGGTAGGCATTTAGTGCATTTTAATGTATTATTTGTGATTTTTGGATAAGTTTGGGAAAATCTGGAAATTTGCCCCAATTATGCCAAATGTTGAATATATGAGTTTCATTGTGTTTGATGTTGGAAATGGTCCATTGTGAAGATATTTGAGTATTGGATTTAGTTTGGAATATTGGAAATGTGTTAAGGGAAATTGGAACATTGTGTGTATCATAGAGACCTAAGTGTTTGATTGTGATCAAAATGGTTTTTGGGGTGTTTGAGAGGTTACCAATGTGTTCCCTAGTCAATGCTAAGTGTGTATGAGCTTTTGGTAGAGTTCGGGAACAATTGGGTATGAATTTGACCATCTGGTATTTTCTGAGGTTTTCTGCGTTTCTGGTCTCTGATGCACAACACTCGAGCAGGGGAAGATCATGCTCGAGTGTTGTGTGCATTTTCCCTTT
This sequence comes from Inga laurina, assembly GCA_963855925.1. Lineage (NCBI taxonomy): Eukaryota > Viridiplantae > Streptophyta > Magnoliopsida > Fabales > Fabaceae > Inga > Inga laurina. The sequence goes on from OY979711.1 coordinate 14,500,559, forward strand.
TCTGCCTTAAGTTTTGTTTGGGTTCTTTGAATGAGGCTCGAGTGCACTTCTTTGTTCTAGAGTGAGGGAAGATCATGCTCGAGTGAGCTTGGGCTAGCTCGAATGATGGTGTGAATCCAGAGTTAGGATTGCTCTCGGGTTATCACTCGCTGGCCATTGTTCAAGAGTATGCTCTGACACTCGCAAGCACGGCTGTCTCACCAGAGCACTGGAGGGTATGCTCGAGTGAACTTGTCCCTCTGATGGTTGCATGTGCTCTTGGGTTGTCACTTGTTGTGTTGCACTTTCGGGGACTCGAGCATATTTGGAGTCATCACCCAAGTGCAAAGTTTCATGCTCGAGTGATATGGGCACTTTTTGGCCATGATGGTTGCTCACTGTCAAACACTCGCGAGTGAGAATCATTCTCACTCGAGCACGAGTCGTTCATCACTCGAGTGATCCAGTCTAAAATATGTGTTTTGCCTTCCAAAAAGTGGTCTTCAGGGTAGCTTCTTCCAACCCTTTAGGCATATGTTTAGGCCTTTAATAGTCACCTAAAGAGTCCTAAATGATAACCAACTTAGAGTATTAGTAAATTAAGAACTTGGAAAAGAGATTGATCGGTTGTCCCTACTTTAGTTATAGAATTTGACATCTGTCAGACACGTGAGCCCACTGTGACAAAGATTGTTAGAAAAGATACAGGTAGTGACTTCTCTCTTATACTTTGTGTAAATGTATTGTATGTTTGCCTATCATGCATTGTGTGCTACAGCTGCTGCTTTGTGCCTTGTGGAGCTTTGTGCCTTGTGATACCTTGTGCATTGTAGTGCTGTTGCATGGTGATTACCGCGAGAACGGGCTTAGTGTTCACAGCGAAAGCTGGTATTGAGATTGCAGCGAAAGCTGTCATTGTGATTATCACGAAAGCGGGCATAGTGCATTGTGATACAGTCGTGGGTGCTATCGGTTGTGGCGCAAGCCATGACTCATAGTGTTGTTGCTGTTCATGATTAACATACATGCTTTGTGTTTATATATTGTATGAGTGATCTATTACTACTGGGATTCTTTAGAATCTCACTCTTTCCAAATGACTAACTTTTTCAGACAGGGTAAGTGGCTCGAAAGGGAAGCGTCCAACCAGGAGTGGTTAGGGCTTTAGGGATATTTTGTACTTTGGATGTTGGTTATCTAGTTGGGATTTAGGATTACCATTTGTATATGACATGTAAATGATGATTTTGGATATGTAATCCCCATTTTGGGAACTTTAAACCCATTATATGTATGTAAGTAAGCCGGGGTTTGCCGGGATATTAGTTTCCGCACTCTGATATTTATTATGTGATTTGTTTTCTCAAGTAGTTATATCCGCACGTGAATGTGAGACCACAAGCAATTATGTTTTGAACTGATTTCTGGAAATACCCCATCTTGTGATGAGGGATCATAAATTGTTGATTTCATTTTATTGGTCTCTATTTCACCTAAATTTCATAATCCAGATGTAATTACGGTGAGGGGGTTACAGAGAGAGTGTGAACTTGGAGAAACTTTAAGAGTTAGAGAGAAGGAAGAAGAAGAGGTTAAGGTAAGTATGGTTCCTTTGGTTTTTTCTTATAGCATTTCCTTAAAATCCTTCTCTAAAATCTTGTTTCTCATGAATCAATGGTGGTGAAGTCATACTTTGAGATCAAGAAGAGAAAGAGGAGGTGCCTAGAGTAAGAGCATCCAAGAAGTTTAGGAGGTAATTATACCAATCTTAACTTTATGTTAAGTATGAAGTTGTTGTTGATAATTGTTGTTTGGTTTATGTGATATTTGGTTGAGTTATGAAATTTGAAAGGCTATAACCCTAAGGGGTTATGCTGCCCAAAATCCTTTAAATCATGATTAACAAGTGTTTAAGTGAGTTAATCAAGGATTAGAAGTGGAAGAGTACAAGTTTTGGAACATAAAACACAAAACTATTTTTTTTTTCATTTTCTTCAATATTTTGGCCATCACTGTTCCAAGGGGTAGGAGTTGGATTTTCATGAAATAAATAGTTCCATTGGACTCAGTGGGTAAAAATAGGTGGGGTTACAGTTGGACATTTTTTCGGTAGAAGTCAAAAAAGCATAATTACGAAAACGCCACTGAAATCCCTAAATAGGGGATGTCAAGGGTATTTTCGTAATTTGATAGTGAATTTAGTGATTTCAAACCCGTAAATGGATTCCTTGGGCGAAAATACATCAAAATAGCCATCGTCAAAATTTTGGAAAAACATCCCATCTGGCCGGGTACGGTGGGTCGAGCTGGATCCTGGAGGCATTTTGGTAAAATTTCACCATAGACTAATATAACCACAAGAAACGCTATAGAAGAGTCTAAAATGATACTTGGATATGTTATGACCTATTTCTGGTACATTTAATATTTTAGGACCGAGTCGGACGCTGGAAACGACACGTTGATGCACTTCGCAAGTATACGGGTCGTGCCAAGTAATAAAGTGATAAGTAGAGTATCGTCTCACGAGGAATCAATCAATTAATTTTTAGATATTAAAATCTCAATTTCTTTTAAGTCAAACGAATCTAGTTATGAGAAAATTCAAAGAAAACTAATTAACGAAAACTATCAATATTAAACACAATCTAGAGTCACTAATCCCTCACTAGCTCTCCAAATCTCAAATCCATTTACTTAGTTAATCTCAAATGTTAATTTTGTTAATCTCAAGTATAAATATCTATAAATGCCTATCGGTTCACTCACAACCCTCTCTTAAATATAATTGTTATGTCTAACCAAATTACTTAAAAGGCAAGATAATTCAAACACACTCTTCAACAATTATATGGGGCTATTAGGTATATGTCTATCCTAATCGCAAATTAAATCATAATTTAATCCCATATTACTTAATCTCAGAGCCTAATTAAAATTCCCTTTGTCAAGGTAAATCCTAATACTCAAATTCACATTTAATGGTGGTCAATCATCAAACGGACATAATCAAGCAAGATTAAGTAACCAAAATTAATATAAATCATAACTAATAAATCATATAAATAAAATTTAGTTCACTAGTGAGTTCATAGTTTCCCTAGGTTTAAAAAGAAAGTTAGCCACACATGGCTAAAATAAAATCCATAATAAAACAAAGAAATTCAGATTTAAAGAATAAAGAAAAAGATTAAGAGAGAGCAAATCTGTGAAAGACTCCCTCTATTCCTCTTGATCTCCGCTTGATTTCTGCTCCTTCTTGTTCTGCTATGATGTGTCCTATTTGATGTCTTCTCCCCCTTTTTTACAGATCTTTTGATGAGCAAATGCGGTTTTTTTTATTTTTATCTTTTAATCCAAATCTGATATCTTTTTCCCATTTGTACGGATAAACCCATATCTTTTGCCACCTCCACGTGCTGATCATATCTTTTTTTGTTTTTCCGAATGTGCAAATCTTAACTGAGCAACATTTTTTTATCTTTTCTCTAAGTTGTAGACCCCACATCTTTATCTCTTCACAATATCCATATATGATAGCTCATGCATGGGATATATTGCATTTGAATCTTGCTTTTCCTTCAATTGCAGTGGGCCCCACATTTGATTCAATTTTGATATCTCACGCCCTATTATCTTTTCATTTACATATAGTATAATTTGCTTGAACTCACTTATTTGCTATTTTGATACTTTCTTATCTCTTTCATCATTTAATATCTCCTGCACAATAAAATAGGATATGAGTAGATTTTATGTTAAAATTTCTTTTTATCCTAAATTTAATTAAAAGATAGAAAATATATAAAATATAATTAAATAGGTATAAAATATAAAATTAATCAATTATATCATAAAATTTATACTTATTTAATTATAAAATATACATTTATCACACGTTTTACGAGGCACACTAAAAAAGGGGTTTAACAAACTTCGAGGTAGGGACTACCATCTTTCATACACTTTGTGAATAATTATATGTATTTATTACTGTATTTCGTGATATGATTGCATTCTAGAGACACAGTACCTAGTTGTGATTCGCTACCCAACAACGGTATATCGGACAATTCTAGTTGTGGTCGATGACTCAGTTGAGGTATATTATCAGAAATCCTAGTTGCAGTCGGTGACTTGGCTAAGGTAAATCTATATGAATCGAATCGAACTTTCATTTTTGCCTAATATAGTGCATTGCATATTTAATTTTCATATTTTATATGTCGATCGTATGTCTCTAAGGGGATTCTTTGGAATCTCATCCTTTTTTTAAAAAACAAAATATCTCAACTGGTGCTAATGGATCGAAGGCAAAGGCATGGACGCCGAGAAGTAATCATCTTGTGTCTTAAGGTGAGGGCAATATAGTGGTTATAATTAGTTTATGCCTTAGATATTTTGGGTTATCCTATAAATATTAAGTTTCCGCGGTATTTTTTGTATTTCGTTGATGAACGATATCGATATTGTAAACAAATATTTTTATAAGTATAATTGTACCTTTCTGTATGCCCATTGAATTCCGTCTTTATTATTCTTCGATTATAGAAATGGAAACGGGTGTTGACAGCCCACAAAATTATGGGTAGCGCATGCCAGCAGATTGATACAGGCCAGCCCGCAACCCAGGTTGGCCCGCATTTCCAGCACTAGCTGCAAATATCTCTTAGCACAGAAGCATAGAGCCTGATGTTCTTCCTCCATTTTCTTCAATTGTCATGTGGGTCTATTCTGGATGAGAGATCTAGTGTTCTGCAAAGAGGTAAAATGGTGTTTTTTTTTTGGATAAAAGGTTAAAAAGTGTGATAATAGGGAAAAGTTGAAAAAAAAAACCTATTGATATTGATAATATTAAATTGTTAACAAAATTCAAATTACTTTATTTGAGAAAAAACTTGGAAAACACAAAATGACATTAATTAAGATATGTGGTAAAGGGGTTAAGTGGTTTTATAATTTTGAATTATGATAACTCATTGATTTATGGAGGTAAAATAGAATTCAGATTTGGTGATTTTTTTTTTTTAGAAATAATAGGGAAAACACAAATTGGCTAGATTAAATTGTGTTATAATTTTATGGAGAAAAAACAAAATTCAGATTCAGATTTGGCAAATTTGTTTGAGAAATAATAGGAAAAATATGGAACAAAATCTTATTGACAATATTAAATTCTTAACAAAATTTAGATTTGAGGATTTGTTGCAGAAATAATAGGAAAACCACAAATAACATTAATTAGGAGATGATGTAGCTACTATTTAATAAAATTCATGTCTTTTTCAGTCATTTTCCATTTAAACGTATTTTTTAAATAATCATCCAAATAAGTTTCAGTTTGAAAAAAAGTCACTTCTACTATCACTAATCTAAACATAAATCACAATATACAATCTACCTTTTACTCTAACTTCAGTTTCCAAAAGTCAAATTGAAAAAAAAAACGACATCTGCGGCAGCTAATCCAAACAGGCACAAAATAAATTAGATCTTATGTTTAAAATAAAACCAACCCCTCAACTAGCACCTACATTTAGGATCAGAGAGAAGTAGTTGGCAAGCATTCACTTTTAGCCTTTTAACTTTGTACGGGATTTTAGTTTGATCCCTTAATTTTATAAAATATTTCTTCAATCCTCTAACTCTAACAACATTAGTCTAAAATGATATTTTTGTAACAATAATTATTATTTAAAAAATTAAACTTAATATCTCAGTATCTGAGAATGCTCCATCAACATTTAAAATTTCAAAATTAGTAATTTTTGTTAGTAAAATTAGGATTAAACGATTGAAAAGACACGTTATGAAACTATAAAACCAAAATAAAATTTTGTATGAAATTAAAGAACAACAAATGCATTTGGGGGACTAGTTTGTGTTTAGGAAATTAAGAATGACAATTGGGAGATAATGACTATGTGTGTGTTTAAATTAGCTTTTTTTAATAGTTTTTATGATTTACGAGATAAGTGTATGAGAGGAGTTTATCTCGGATTGCGCAAATAATGGTTTGGAGGTTTGGAGAAAAAAAAAAAAGGGAAGTGAGATCAGCGATGAACTCTTCTTCTTGTTTTTTTTTTTTTTTTTTTTTTGGTAACGAAGAGACATATTTATTCAAATTTCAAAAGAATCAAAGTTAAAACAAGAAGTAAAACTATACATACGATTGATTGAGTTCACTTACACACATGGGAATATAAAGGTACAGAGTACAAGCCGTTCTAGATGCCACTAAAGGCTGGGGTATCTCTCATAGGATGCCATAAAGCTCTATTCATTACTAAAACCTCTCCTACTTAGTAGTTAGTACAGTACAACATACTGTCACCCATATGCATAATGTCACCCATATGCATAATGTTTTATTTGAATGATTTGTATTATAGACCAAAACATTATTCCAAAAAACATTAAATTAATTTTTCTTACTCTTTTATCTTATATATTCTCTTTATTAAAATTTTATTACCCCACTTTTTCACTCTTTTAAAATTCAACTCATAAAAATTTTTCCTCCCCTCCCTCTCCTCCAAATCCCTCACACTTAGGGGTGGAAACAGACCAGACGGCCTGTCAGGGGCCTGTAGCCTGGCCTGGCCTGGCCTGTCAGGCTAAAAGGCCAGGCCAAAGCCAAAACAAAAGCCTGTTTTGGTTAATAGGCCAGGCCAAGGCCTATTGTCAGGGCGGCCTAAGCCTGTAAAAATATTTTTTTTAAAAAAAATCAAATAAGGGTTAAAGGATAATTTTGCCTGAGCCTGTAAGTTTTAGCCTGTTTTTGGCCTGTTTAAGGAGGCTTGTTTTCGGCCTGTGACCTGTTGGCCAGTCGGTTTGCTTAAAAAATTTTAAAAATTCAAGCCTCCTTAACAGGCTTCAGGCCAAGCCCAGACCTAAAAATCGGCCTTCAACATGCCACAGGCCAGACTCGGGCCAGTTTGTGCCTTAACAGGCCAGGCCTGTTAAGGCAAAAACTTGGCCCGACCGGGCCTGTTTCCACCTCTACTAGTCACACTAAACAAACCCTTAAAGTTCAAGATGTGTTGACAAAAAAAAAAAGTTCAAAACGTAGAAATTAATAAATTAAATATCACCCCCGTTAGGGCTTTCTCTTTAATTTTTCCTAATTTTTATATTTTTATGATTTTTAATATAAATTTATAAATTTTTATCCCTAAAATGATTGATAAATTATAATTATTTACCGATTTTTATATAAATTTTAGAGTAAAATACTCTAATATCCCCTTTATTTTACTTTAATTATATAGACATCCCCTCTATTTTAGAAACCCATATAAATCTCCCTTAAAACTAAAATATATAATACACAAACTTCCCTTATATTTTGAGATTATATTTCCATCCACCCAAACAGTTAGTTGACCGTTAAGTTTGGCTTTTGAGCTTTTTTTAACCAAAATGCCCCTCTTCAGCATCAGAATTATTTATATATATGTATAGCGGCTAATAAAAATTTATACAACCATAAATTTATTCTATTAGATTCTCTAACTTTCTAATTTGTTAAAAAATTTATTAATTTTGATATTATAAATTAATTTTGACTTAAAATATATATTAAACACATATTTTTATCAAATATAATAAACTATATAAGTATGAGATTGTATTTGTAATTTAAATTTATAATTTAATATTTTTTTTCACAAATATTTATAAACATTTGATCAAGCATATTTTTATTTAAAATCTTGCTTGAATATTCAACGTTTGTGATATTTACATTAACTAATGCTAAAATCATCAAACAGATAATTACTTGTAACTATAAAAATAAAAATTAAGGAACAGATAAAAAAACTCTTAAATTCTTTAAAACAACTTTAGTAAAAATGTGCAAGACAAAATAAATTTAATTAAAAATATATATTTTTGGAATCTTTTTAAAATATTTTTAACGGATTTAATTGTTTGGAATTAAATATAATTTTTCAAAATGGATGGGAAGTTTGTGTAATTAAGGTAAAACTGAAGGATGTTCAGAATATTTTACTCTAAATTTTATATTTTAGGCATAATATTCATGTCATGATATCGATCATTATTATTGATGATTACATTAATTCTATTTTACATTCCTACCTTTTCCCCGTTGTGCCTAAGGACTAAGGAGACAAGATCATTAAACCACCCATCAAATAATGCTCCCCTTTTTAATTCCACGGTTAAATGATAAATAAATATTCATAACTCTTCAAATAATTTCCTTCTCTAATGATCTTATTTACAAGTCACTCCCAATATATTTCATCCCAAGAATTTTTTTTATTTAGTTAAGGGTTTTCTTTTTTGTGGCTTACAGCGAAAAGAGTTTTTATCTCTCCCAATAAATACGCTTCTTAAGATTCAAACTTATGTTTTCTCCTTTCAGGGGTGCAACTATTTACTACCTTAATTAAAAGCTTGTTGGTCAACCCAAGAAAAATTTTACTCCCTCCAATATTTTTTATAAGCAATTTTGTTAGCTAAAGTATACTTTTAGTCCTCTAAGTTTAACCTGAGATGTATTTTTGGTCTTATTTTTCTAACACTGTTAATGTTATTAAAGGAAAATGTTGACACAACAAACTCAAGTAATAACCGTGTGATTGACAAATTATATTTAAGTTTTAATTTTTAATTTAATATATTTAAAATATTAAACTAATATAAAGCAACTAATTACTATCAATGAAATTGTGGTTTTGATATTTAGATTATTAAGCTAATTTTTTTTAAATGTAATCAAGATTTTCATATTGACTGCTTCATTAGGTCTCTATATATTTTTCAATTTACACATATTTTAAATTTAATATTAATAATATTTAATTACACAATCATCAATTAAGTTTACACAGTCATCACTTGAGTTTTTTGCATGAGCATTTTCTGTCAGCAACATTAACGATATTAGAATTATAGGATCAAAAGTATACTTTTTAAAGTTAAGGAACCAATAGTATTCCTTATGTAAACTTAAAAGATTAAAAGTGTACTTTAGTCTAATTTTTTTTCTATTGTACAAAATAAATTGGAAATTAAGATTAGTTAAAAACAATAAACGTATAAAAAATGTCATATTTCTTCTAAATATGCTTCTATTTATAAAATGAGTGTGAGTAAAAAATATGAGAGCGAATGAGTGATACATGATTAAATAAAAGAAAATTAGTAGTGAATGGAGAATAATTAATATAAAAATATGTATTTAATATGGGTGTGTGTGAAAGGAAAAAAGTAGTTTAAATTTTGAGACACAATAAAAAAAAATTGCTTATATTAAGGATTAGCTACAAGAGAGGGAAAATTACTTATAAAAAGGACCGAAGATAGTAAACCTTATTAACTCTATCTTAAAATTTAACAACTTTTCAATTTTACCCCTATTTAATACTACTTCTAGTCTTTAATATAAAAATTGATTGAGGATTGAATTTGTTTCAAAATATAATACCCTAATTCTATTAATTACACATATTAAGAAGTTTTTACATAAGGGTAGTTACGGTAAAATATGACATTTTAAGAAAATCAATATATATTTGTTATAAATAACTAATATAAGTTATAACTAATTTTTTTAATTTATTTAAATTAATTAATTAATTCTTATATTAAGGATCCAATAGGATATATTATCGCTGAGAATAAAAGCAAGAATGGTAAAATTGTATATTAAATATTAATATGAAAAATTTAATGACAATACTTTTAAACAGAAAACAAAATCATTAAGGGGCTTAGAGAAGGAGACTTATGGGAATTAGAGAGGACTCAGTGTCTATCAAAAAAAAAAGAGAGGACTCAGTACTCTATTAATTAAATATAAGTATTTGACTTTATTTTCACCGCTTGCCTTAAACCCCCTCCCAAGTCAATTTAGTATTCTTATCAATCTCGTCATCAACCTCTGTGCCCTGAAACATAACGTACAATCTCGGAGATTCACACATACGCCTTTCTTTCCCCTCTTGTAATTGGCTCACCCTGAAGAAATTTCGATTTTTGAGCGACGGAGATTCTTCTCTCCTTCGCTTCTTCACTTTTAATCCGTCTCTCTCAGTTTTTCCCTCTGGATTTCTTATTGAAGATGCGTCGTTCCTCTACATCCAAGAAAGTGGGTCAATCCAATTCTAATTCCTCCCCCTCCGATCTCTTCCGTTCTGGTAATTCATTTCTCTTTCACTTCTTTTCCCAAAATTATCTCTCTCTTTTTTTCTGGGCGACTATGGTCAGAAGAACTAAGCAAGCGTTGATGAAGTGTATTGTTTTTACTTCGTTTTCAATTTCATGTACTACGTTTTTTTTTTTTTGAAGTTATTTTTCTCAAATTTTCCCCTGTGGAATTGATTTTTTATTGATGCCTGTGAAAGTTCTGTTGGTCATTCTTCTTTTGTTTTGGTTTCCCTTCTTTTGAAAGTTTAATCTTTTCAGTTGATTATTTGAACAGAAAATGTAAATTAGCAAGCTTTTCTTCTACTAGCAAATGATCCCGCCCTTTTAGTTTCTTCTGACAAAAACTTGTAACTTTGGCTTGAATTGAATGATTTTTTATATTAATTTCTCAACTCTATAAGTTGGGTTTTTGTGCAAGAGATCGGTTCTTCTAGTTGGGTTTTTGTGCAAGTGATCGGTTCTTCTATGTGAAGTGCACGATGTCCTTGAATTTCTTTTAATCACTTTTCTGAAATGAACTTATGATCTGTTCTTCCTTCCTATTTCTATATTTCAATAGATATCCTATCATTTTGTCTACAAGACTATGTTGTTTACAAAGTCAGCCGTCAGCATTTTTTGATTATTATTATTATTTAGAAAGCAGTATTGAGTGAGGCGTTATTTGTTTTTTTTTCAATCTTTATATTTAAGCAAGCATTTTTTTCCCTCAGCTTCAAGTAAAGCAAGTTCCAAAGAATCAGAACGGATTGATCATCTATTTTATTCATATGCCAATGCTTCTTCTGGTTTGATTGAGTAAGTATGCTTCATCCGAGAATATGCTGTTTTTCTGTTGATATCTATGAGTTATCATTATATATCTCAAATTATTCTATTCAATAATTATTTCGTAGTTCAATTATAAGACATGGATATCTAGGCGAAAGTAATCCTTATGGAACTGTTTTGGAACATCTAATGTGGTTAGGGGAGTTTCAACAGTGTACCGCTTAGCTTATCATCTAAGCTTAGGCTATGTATGAAAAACATAATAGGTATACTATTGATGAGTTATTTGGTATGAGGAAGTTCTAAATCACATTTTATAGTAGATCTACTGAAATTATGGATATTCTTGTGTCAATCCCTGGAGAAAGAGAGAATCTCCCCTTATGTTCAAGACATTTATCACCTACTTTACCAGAAAATAGAAGATTTCCCCTTTTTAATTTGAAAGGGAAATCCATATTGTAGTTGATTAATTTTCTTTTGGATACAGCCCAGAAGGAATTGAAGCACTTTGTGCTGATTTGGAGGTGGATCATACTGATGTGAGGATATTGATACTTGCATGGTAAACTATTCTTACAGTCCGTCAATTCCTTGTTACCATGGCTTTTTCTTTAGTCAGTGTTTGGAATTTATGGAGACTAATGTTTGCAGGAAAATGAAAGCTGAGAAGCAAGGGTATTTTAACTTGGTAAGGAGCAATTTTTATGTGCATATCAAAATCTGTTGTCCATGCTTACATAACTCTTTTTTCTTTTTGGTGAGTCACATAACACTTCTTGAGGCATTCTCTTCATTTACATTGAAAGTTAGGTGCATATTCCCTAATCAGAGTCTTGATTCAACCCTTCTCTTTCTATTGGTTATTATATTTAAAATCAATTTACTTACCTCTAATTATTTATAGGATGAGTGGAGGAGAGGCCTTAAAGCATTAAGGGCTGATACAATAAGTAAATTGAAGAAGTCACTTCCTGATCTAGAAAAGGAGGTATACTGATCAGAATTTTTATGCTTTTCTGATTATATTCTGGAAAATTACTAATTGTATTTGTTGATGCGCGATTATGGTATTAAACTGATGAATATTGTTCTTTGACATTTAAAGGTCTTGCGGCCGTCAAATCTTTCTGATTTCTATTCTTATGCATTCCGATATTGTTTGACAGGTACAGTAGATGTGTTATGTAAAAATAAATTTTAGAGAAGTTCTTTCCTTTTCCTTGTTCTTTTTTCACCAATGTCTTTTCTCTAATCTCTAGTTTTTTTTTTCCTTCCAACTTTGGCAGAAGAGAAGCAAAAAAGCATCGATATAGAAAGTGTTTGTGAATTACTTACTCTTGTATTGGGTTCCCAATTTCCGTCCCAAGTCAACCTATTTGTGGAATATTTAAAGGTGAGTGCTATTTTTACAATGTTATTGTCTTTGTTCATGATGGTTACTGAAAATATTTGGATTTTTTTTTATGGACATGATTTATACTCTCCGGTTTCTCACGCACTATTGATTGAAGGAGCTTAATCAAATTCAGTTACTTTTCTCTGTTTTCCTAGTTCAGTTCTGCTTTATCTGTCTCTATACAGTTCTCTCAATTTCCCCCCATAACTAAGTTTCATTGAATCTGGTTTGGTTTTTAAATTATTTTGCCATTTCAATTAAAATACAGCTGATGTTCCAAGAACTTTTGAATACTACTCCCTCTGGTCCTAAATATAAGACATAATTGATTTTTTTTGGAGAGATTAAGGAAGCTAAATAAGTTACTTAATCATATCATATGTTGTTTATTCTTGTATTATATATAAGTTTATTAGTCAAACTAATTAGTTTGGAGAAGAAAATAAAAATATAAATACTCTAAAATTATTTAATTAGCTTCCTTACTTTTTCCAAAAAAGTCAATTTGGTCTTATATTTAGGACCGGAGGGAGTATTGAATAACAAAAAGAAAATAGAGGAGTTCTTCCATACACTAACAGTAGCAAATAGAATTCTCAACACTAGCTGTAACAAGTGACATCTTTAGAAGCAAAACTTAAACCAACAGTGACGCAACACATAATAATAATACTCCCTCTGGTCTTTAATATAAAACATATTTGGAGAGTTGATCTTGGTCCTAAATATAAGATAAAATTTTCATATTTGTCAATCTTATTCTAATTTACCTCTATCGATGCTCCTTCAACAATAATTAAGGAGGAGAGTGAATAAGGGAATCAAGGAAGATGAGTCAGGTGTTTTAGAAAATACATATTACGTTAACTAACTCCACTAACTTCCTTAATCTAATAAAATTAGGTAAATATGTCTTATATTAAGGACCGGAGGGAGTAACAAAAACAACAGCTATGAAAGAACTTGGAACATCCCCTTCCTTTCATGAGGTTGTGCCTCACCCAGCCCATGTAGCTTGTGAAGGCTTTTAATTTCTGCCGTAAACATTACTAGGGCCAGCCATAAACATTACTAGGTCTTGGCCCAACATATTTGGGTTCATCTATATCTGCTCAAACAAGTTTTACCTTGTCTTGAAGGTGGAAACAAGAAGTTTGGACTAGTTGCTTCTTTCCAATAGAACCTTGTGCTTGTTTCACAAAAGAACCAAAACCAGCATGTTCCAACCTATCATGAGAAGTGAGAACCAGTAACAATAGCACAGACAATTCAGAGTCTCAATTCTTTATGCAAAACCACAAATCACTATATCATTGTCATCATCCATTGACACTCACCCAATGCAACCACTGAGCCTCCTGTATGTCCCCAAAGTCTTGATGCAAACTGAACCCAATTTGCTTAGTAATTGGGCCACCCTTCTGCTGTAGTTAAGCCCATGGTTGCCGTACCAATTCAGTTTTAGGCTTCTTGCCAGTCTGACCTCTATGACTGAATCCAAGATCGGAAGATCCATTTACTCTTCTCTTTGCTCATATTGTCTTCTTCCTCTTCTGCCTTATTGACAACAGAGGTAGTTGCTGGCTCCTGCCTTTGCATTTCTCTCCAGACTCCACATCATGATGGCAAAAGCCCAGCTTTTATCTTTTGTCTGTTTTGATGTTCGGCAGGAGATGAGTTTTCTTCATTTTAATTGATTTCTCTGCAGCAAACAGCTTCATCTTCTTAATATCCACACAATTGTTGCTGAAATTAAAGAATTGGGTAATTCATCTGGGTTCGAATGCTTCATCAATCTCTGGTTTCTTCTCTTTTGCACTTTTCTTGATGATAGAAATATCAATGGATGCTTCTCTGATAGGCACCTTCTTCAACTCTGATCTATCTTTGATTGCAATCTCAAGTTTACTTCCACTTCATCCACCTCTGTGCTAGAATGCAATACAGAAAAACAAAACAAGAGCTAAGGACTCAAAACAGCCCCTAGCTTTCACGGGGCTAGAGACTTTCATTCCAGATCGAAATCTTGCCTGTCCTATCTATTCAGCTACCAGCACATATATATCATGCTGTTTTCTCACTTCTCAGTATTTCCTTCACTCCTCACTCACCCTGTGTAGCATGTGAGAGTTACTTAGACTTGGGACACCGTGTTGCCGGTTTCCCTTCACTGGTTTCTTTTTATTCTTTTTACCATAAGTAATACTGGGTTGTGGCCCAAATGATTCGTGTCCACTAGACAAGCAAACCAGGAGACCTTTATGTTTTTTTGCATCAGCAAGGTTGTTACTTTTTGGTCCTTTTTGCTTTTCCATTATTTTCCTTTTAAAATGAGATATTAAACCAGAGGAATAAGTAAGTTGCACAAACTCTTAATTTATTCTTGATGGACGCCTCCTTTATTTGCTTCTAATGTTGTAGCCTGTTAGACTAGTTAAAAATGAAAAGGAAAAGGATAAATATGTTAAAGGTTCTTACATGTATTGTTGCAGACTCAGAGTGATTACAAGGTCATAAACATGGATCAATGGATGGGATTTTTCCGGTTTTGCAATGAGGTACTCTCTCCCTTTGCTTTGCAAGATTTTAGTTGATAATTATCCTGTGCAGAGATCACTTTTTACCTTTTGCTATGACACAAATATCGAATTTTCATCTTACTACCTACTTTTGCACTCGTTGATGCACCACTAAGAAACACACAAGATTTGCGTAAATCAAACTTATGATAAAATGGCCACTAATTACCTTTCACCATAACAATTTACAAAGACATAATCATGTTCGATGTTTTTTTTGTAATGCGATGTTGAGTGGAAAGTACTTTGTCTAGGTATAATAACTGGAGGTCACAAAATTCAATGTTGGGAGTTGATGAATGTAGTGATGGATAAGCTATTTGTTTTGGTTTTAATTATTAAAGTGTGATTAGGTCTCCTTTCAATGTCTGTCCATTTACCGTAATTGTATTTGCTTTGTTGTGGGCATGTAAAAATTTACATATGTAATACGCGCTTATTGGTAAATATTTGTGAGATAAAAGACTTTTGAAACGAAGATGAGAGCTCAACAAGTTGTACTATGTAAATATTGGTAATTAATGACTGAGTGATGATAATCTCTGTATTGAAAAAAATAGGAGGGAAAAAAAATCATTCTGTTTCTGCTTGCAAGGATAAGGCCTAATTTTCTACCTAAACTTATAGCAAAAAAATTGCTTCCACCAAGCTGCTTGAAGCAATCTTTTTTTCCTCAATTCTATTTGCATGAGCTTGTCCAAACCCTTCATTTCCTCAAATTAACCATTTTTTTATGAAAATAAGAAACATTTCCCCCTACAAAAGTTAGGCAAAACAGAGAAGATTAAGAGAAGTAAGTAGTGGGTTGGATTTTGAAAGAGGACAGTGGGGAAAAATAAATCTGTTAGTTGGCAGAGCAGAAACCTGGAATAGAAACTCTAGGCCTTATGTTTTTTACCCCCATGGTATTCTTTTTTTTTTTTTTGCTATTATTAATGAAGCAATGTCCTGGATGCGTTGTTTCTTGTTTGTTTTTATTTGAAAGTCTGTCTCTGACAGATTCCTTTTTCCCACAGATAAGTTTTCCAGACCTGAGCAACTATAATCCAGAACATGCTTGGCCTTTGGTTCTGGACAATTTTGTTGAGTCGGTGAGAGAAAAGCAAATGTAACATGATTCTCTGTGGTCTGCTTCTGAGAACTGCTATAATTGATGATGATGATAGGGTTAATGAATCTGTCTTTTTTTAACCCTTTGAAGAAGACATCATCAGTTCATCACTTTTTTATTACAGCTGCTCCCATGAAAATGCAACCTCCAAGATTGTTCCTTCTACATCGGACTGCCAACTTTATATTCTCATTGTTTTGTTGGCACTACTTCCATATAAACAAAGAGAAACTGTCAGATCACCTAAAAACAGATATACATGAGTATGCCCATGTGGCTCATTCTGTTCCTCTTTTTATTTTTTCCTTTTCCTTCTGTTTGGCTCATCTTCTTGTTGGGCTTTTTTTGTTTATTTTTGTTTTAAGAAACATAAATTATTGTTTGTTTAATCCCTTTCAAACTCCCTTTTTCATACCATATATATGTTGTTGGGATTGGATCCTCTGATTATTTAAACATGCTTTTACTTGTTGCTTATATACAGTTAATACCGTCAGTCTTGAAAAGTTGATGCATTACATGTTATCGCATCATTCATTCTGTCATTGGTACTACCCCTTATTGAACTGGAGTAACAGTATGTCACCTGAAGGTCATAAGTTCAAAATCTTGGAAACAACCTCTTTACTTGTGGGGGTAACTAGCTAAGATTGCATACATTTATCTCTTTCCCAACTCCACCTGGTGAAAGCCTTGTTCAATGAACCACCTTTTTTTATTGCTTGTTGAACTGTGAATTGTCAACTGTTCAACTGGAAAAAGTTATTTAACTAAGAAAGGTTAAATTTCTTCATCACGAAGAATAGTCAAATGATCTGAATATTTATTTATATACGGTAGATGAGGCAGAAAAGATGAAGCAATCTTTGTACAGTGCGTAGTGGAGATTAAGGCACAATGAGGTTGAAGTGAATTGTAAGTTGACTAGCTTGCAAGGTAACAACTACGTATTAGGGAGTTTTGAAAGGCTTTCAGAAGGTGGAGGTTTAAGCCTAATGATTGTAGCAATGATATATATATATATATATATATAACGCCGCGGCTATAGGATGAGCAAAGGAGAAAACTAATATCTAAGCCTACCAACCAACACAGTAATGCACCCAAAAGGAAGAATAAGTGTGTTTGACATCATTTATTTTTGGGTAACAAGTCCTTATTACGTAAGTCGAGATAAAACTCCTCTCACATACTTACCTTGTATACTGTAAATCATTATTTATAAGCACTTATAAGTCAAAAATAAGCTATCTCAAATGAGCACTAAACAATGTTTGAAATCCCACATTCTAGTCATGAGTGTGGTAAGAAAGCTAGTTGGCATTATCAGAGGGTTAGATAAGTGGAAAGATTAATCGGTCACAATATAGTAAACAACGGTTCAAATCTCCTAGTGAGTGTGATGCTTAGGGCTGTTTGGTGTGAGGGATTTGGAGGGAGGAGGAGAGAAAATTTTTATGATTTGGACTTAAAACACAATATTATGCTCCAAATGTAACCCCATGCCGTAATTATATCCGAAATATGCGATTTAAAGGGAAATAGAGACCAATAAGAAACAAAACTATTTCAAAATCTCATCTTCACTATAGGGTTTTCACAAATACTTTTTGAAATATAATACACCTGGTCTCATATTCAAATTTCGAATACAATTACTATGCGAAGATAAATAACATTTATACCAATATCAGAGTGCACAACATAATCATCCCGGGTTTCATATCTTCGCTAAATAATCATAGGGCACATTAGCCCATACAACTCCTCAAATAGGGATTACATAAACCCATTCGAATACATACTCAATACTCATCCAAATATACAAATACACATCTCAACTATAATGATAACCAACTACTTAATCTTCAACCTGAAGGAAGTCATCATCGCCCTTGGCTGCTTACTCCATCATCAATCTCCTACCCTGTCTGAAAGGTTAGTAGGGGAGGGTGAGATTTTAGAGAATCTCAGTAGGAAATAGATACCTATATGCATGTATGATATGTGTTTAATGCATGACATGCTTGCAATACATAACTCATGCTCACACAATGACATATCTGCGTGCTTAATGTTTCAATAACATACTCATGGCTATAGCATAACTAGAAACAGAGCTACAATCATTCATACATGTTTCACATAATCAAGCAAAGCAATACATGCATCAATACACAAACACAAATATCAAAGCATGCAAGAGAGATAAGTTCCCTACCCTCTTTCCACGTATGCACCAGCATTGCTTACTCGTGATCAGAACGAATACTGAACCATGATCAGGGCGAATATCAACCCTATAACCAAACCAAGGACATAGAGTTATTCTCTATTCCAAAATCTTACTTTCATATCATTTAAAGTTGGTTACCATTCATGACCTTTAGGTGGCTAATCAAAGCCTAAACACATGCCTAAAGGTTTGGGAAATACTTGACCAAAGATCACCTTTTAAAAGTTCAAAATGCTGATTTTTGGGGGTTGGCCGCGGCCCACAAATCCACTAGCAGCTGCCAAAAACAGCCCAGAAACATTTGGGCCGCGGCCAAGAAAATCCTGTTTTTTTGCTGAACTTCCAAAAATCATAACTAATTTTAAAAAAATCGAAATGAGGTGATTACAAAACCAAATGAAATCTATTCAAGTCCTCTACACAGGAAAAATATGGTCCATTACTGGAAATCACCAAAAAAATACAAAATTCCCAAAAATCCACTACTGCCCCAAAACAGAGTCCATTTTCGACCTCAAACTTTGGACAGTCATATCTCCCAATTCCCAAAACGAAATGACACAAATTATATATCCATTTTGAAGCTTGTGATGTGAAATTTAAGACTTGAGAGTTTCATAATTTTCAGACATCATTTGCCTAGTCAAAACGTCCACACGAACAGACTGCTCAGATAGAATTCGCACTAGACAGATTTTCAAGTTTTGCATAATTGGTTTTCAATGGTCCCATTTTCACATCAAACACCATTCCCACACAAATTTTCACAAGGAATCCATTGAAATCACCAAAACAACCAAATTTACATCATATTGACATGTTTTACCAATAATCATAACATGTCATCGCACAATCACAACACAACACACATTACCATTCCTTTCATTCCAAGTTCTCAAACCAATTCCAATGGCTCTATAACACATCAAGACACCAATTGCCACTCAAACACAAGGCAATTCACACATTTCAAAAATCACACAAAATCAGAGAAAAATTCACAATACTTAATCATAATTAACAAAACTTAAATCAAAAGGCTTCAAATACTCACATCTTCCTCTTTCCCAAACCAATTCCTTGATTCTTCATCTTTCCACTTTTCCTCAAGCAATCAAACACCTCCAATCAAGAATCTAAAACCATAGAGATGGAGCTCTCATCACTATGAACAACTTTATAGGTTATTAGAGCATTAGAGCACATATACAAAGCTAAAAGCTTACCTTTCCATTTCTCTTTCTTCCTCTACACTTGGACGTCCATGGGAGCTTGAGGAGAGAGATGAGAAATGTTGAAGATGAAGAGAGGTCAGATTTTAGGAGCCCAAAACCGACCTTAATGAAAAGAGGAGAGAGGAATGAGTGTTTTGACCATTTGACCCAAGATCCAAGGGTCCACATCTTGCCATGTGTCACCTTCTTACTCCATCAACCATGAGTTCATATAGGCACATGTACATGGGATTCCACCCTTTGATCTCAACACAAATCAATCCTAACCATTGATCTTGAAGTTACTAATGAGTTTCCTCTTCGATAACTGATCAATCGGTCGGTAACTTTACCATTTTGCCCCTGATTACGGCAATTCACACTGAATCACCACCAAATTCTTTTTCTCATTCATTCACACCATACATATGCTCTTCCCCTTATTTTTATTCAATTTAGATGTTAATCTATAATTGAACTCGAATACAGGGTTTGGGTACGAATCACAACATATTCGAATCACATTCGAATCTCAAATCACATCAAATTCTCTAAAAGGGTTATTTATCACTAACCACATCCACTTTTAGAGTCATTATCTCTTAATCGCAATTTGGGATCTTGCTAAACCGAGGTTTAGCAATCCACTTATTTCAGGCTTATTCTCTAGCCTCGAGTCTCAAAATTTGGGGTATTACACCAAACTACGTAAACGACGTTGTTTTGGTTTTTTTTTTGTAAAAAAAATTATTTCCCTAAAGTTTTTTGATTTGTAAGGAGTCTTAGTGGGTGTGTGGGTAATACCAAAACCACGGTTCCAGAAACTCTTTTCCGTAAATCGAGGTAAAATTCCTCTCACATATTTACCTCGTAAATCATAAAAGTTATTCTTCAAAAGCTAATTTAAACATATATTTAAAAGGATTGTGGAATATTTTTAGCATTGGTTAGAAAAATCCTTATGTACTTAATGATATTTTTGTGAGTATTAGGTTCAGAAGGTTATATTAGACTATTGGTTGGAAAAAAAACTCTTATGTATTTTTTTGAATGATATGCATAAATATTTAAATTTTATATATATATATATATATATATATATATATATATATATATATATATATATATTTTTTTTTTTTAATTGACCCCGGTCTGACCCCCGGGTTGACCCCAGTCTGAACCATTGACCCTTAATCTAATGTCTTAACCGCTTCAGTATCCGGTTCGATTTTCAATACCTTTTTTATTTTTAATAAAAAGTTAAAAACGAATTTGTGCTGATGGCTTTTGCAGCATAGTAGCATAAAAGCTCGGTTATAAGTGGAAGCTTGGGAGGTTACGCTCGTAATCTTTGAATATTAGTGAATGCCCCTTTAATTAGAAAAAACAAATTCATATATAATCCATGTTTGGATTAACTTTTAGAAAATAATTTTTATAATTTATAAGATAAATATGAGAGAAAAATCTTATTTAAATTTGAGAAAAAGAATTTCTAAAATCAATGTTTTTCGTGGTTTCCAAATTCACATGTATGAAAAGGTGTTAATCACCAGTTAAAGTTACAGGTACTGTTGTTATCTTCATTGTTCTTGTTTTAGCAGAGGATGGTCAAAAGTAGTTGAGCTCGGTCTGCAGGTACTGTTGTAAAGTTACAGGCTTAGTTGCTGTGACAGTATCCATGGAGGGGGAAAAAAGGTATTCGTCCTACTTTTTTACCCTTTTTTAAACATTAATTTAATTAATTATAGCGACTGACTTTTAAATGGAAAAAATGAGTTGATCAATCTTCTGAAGCCTTGCCCAGAAAAGATAAATGGGACAAGTTTTTTTGGGGTCCTTATCATCCATATATTTTTTTTCCTATTCCCTCCTATCCGAGACTCTGTTAACAAATTTTATGAGCTAAAAAAATTAGTTAAAAGCAGTTAAATATAAAATAAAATTTCAAAAACTTTTCTAAAACAATCCTTTGATTGATATAGTTAATGAGAGTGTGATGAGGGTGGAAAAGCTAAGAGTTATAGCAATATGAATATGCTTGAATATGAATATTTTATAAAATTTTATTAAGACTCTTGTACTCTTTTTTTCGCATCATTTCATTTTTGAATAAGCAACTATAAATATATACTTATTGTGTCTCAATTTAATTTTTTTTTTTGTCCTATCTCTGTTAAATACTCTCTCCGGTCCTAATTATAAGACAAAGTTGAATTTTTTGGAGAAATTAAGGAAGCCAATTAAATCACTTTAGAATATTTATATTTTTAAGATCTTTAGATTTTATATCAGTTTATTAGTCAAATTAATTAGTTTGAAGAAAAAAATATAAATATAAATATTCTAAAATGATTTAATTGGCTTCCTTAATTTCTTCAAAAAAGTCAACTTTGTCTTATCATTAGGACCGGAGGGAGTACATATCCTTATATTAATTACCCTCACTTACAATTAATTCTTTTTCATTTACTCATTTGTTACACATTCTCTCTTATATTTTATATTTATACTCTTTTATGTTTGTTACTTATTCTCTCTTCCATACTTTTTTAATAAATAAGGGTATATTTAGAAAAAATATGATAAATGTGTCAAAAATATGATATTTTTGACACATTTATTATTTTTAATTAATCTTAATAACTAATTCTTATTGAGCAATAAGGATAAAAATTATTTATAAAAAGAATACGCTTAATCTCGTGGGAATAAGAGGATAGATCAAGCGTATCCTTTAACTATACTGATGTTAAACAATTTTGCATTTTAAAATTAGTTTATCAGTATATATTATTTGAATCCTGTATTATTATGCCTAATTTATATTATCGACGAAGTGACCATGTTAACGGCTATTTCGAGGGACGCTCAGAAGATCCTTCATCATGAAGGTCATATGATCATTTCATTGAAGAACACGTCAGATTGGCTCTTCGTGTGTATTCATGTCTACTACGAAATACGAGGATCTAATATTTTTTTTTTAAGAAAATTTGATTGAGCCTAAACAAGTTACAATTTACAAGTCAAAAAATTTGAATCTTCAAAATCAAAAAAAAAAAAAAAATGATACTGACAAAGTATTATGATCCTAACATATATTTTCTAAATTAATAGAAATTTTATAATTTTTCTTACAATTTTATTTGTTTTCATGCAGTATACAGTGAATTTTTATTTTTAAAATTTGAAAAAGAAATAAAAAAAGCCATACATTCTACAAATTTATATAATAAACAAGCACCTTTCAAAATTAATACTGTCAATATAGAATATGAAATTAACAATGGCATAATATTAATATTCGTAACTCGCTAACATTACATCTTATTTTCAAAATTCATGTAATACATGTGTCTACTTCCACAAATAATGATCTTACAATTCTAATGGTGTATAAAATAATGATGTGATCCTCAATAATTCTTCTAATAATAATTAATAAAATATATTCATATAGGGCAGAATACCTTTTTTTTTTTTGGCCTGCGCTCTAATATCTTTCCATGGGAGGCAATTAAGTAAGAGGCAAGACTGGCTACTAAATATGAACAAAAGGACGAGCTCTTTCCACTAAAATCACTTAGCGCTTAGTTAAAAACATTAATAGATTGACTTTCCTTTCAAAAAGGCTTTAGCTGTTGTGACGGAATTCACCTAATATTGTGTTCAACGTGGGATTTGACAATTTTATTGAAGCTCGATCAGAGTACTCCTACTGATGTAATGTAGGCTGATTTTTTAAGATATCTCTCATTATTTGTATAAAAAAAAATTAATATATTGATTTAACATAAAGTAATTTATTTTTTTTGGCCGGTGACATAAAGTGACTTAAATTATAACAATATAATCACTAGTTTTTAATGCTATAAAAAAATATAAATTAAGATCCGTAAAGCCAAAAAGTAAAATTTAACATCTTAACAACGGGCCTTTATCGTAGTTATGGCAATTAAATTAAATTTTAAAGAGGCTTTTTAATAAATTGGATGGGAGAAAATTATGGTTAGTCAATTACCATGAGCTAATGACAACAGCCAACAAGATCTAGAGTTCTCTACAAAATTTGAAAATCCTAAGTTGGACCAAAACAAACGGCAATATATATATATATATATATATATATATATGAATTATGATCTCCGGGATCCCTGCTAGTTTTTCTGACATGGTATAAGCCTTATAAGCTGCTAATTGGATGATAAAGAATGAACAAGATTCACAAAATTCAGATTGAGAAGGAAAAAAAAGACCTATTAAATAAGATGTTCCTTCTTTCGTTGTGAATTTGAAAATAAAAAAGCACAAAAGAAGAAAAAAAGGAGAAATAAATAACTTAAAAAAAGTTTCAGAACTGGCTTAACAGATCAAGAAGATGCAGAAGAACCAATAATCAATGGTGAAGAAGGAGGAAGAGGGCGTCTGGTTCTACTCCTTCCCCTCCGCAATCTGGAGCCAGAATTCGCCGGCGATGATGTCGCCGACGATGTTGAATTCGAAGCAGTCACTTTATTATTATTATCATTATTATTATTGGACTCACTCGTTAATGCTTGCTTCTCTCCTTCACAACAGTGCTTATCTTCTATTCTGTGATGCCTCACCTTCGTCGAGTTCAATGTCACCGGAAGCACACAATTGCACAAAAAACCTGCATCTCAATTAATCACTAATCATCAATTCCACACCTACAGATCACTTGTACTTGAAGAAATCGGAATCTGAGATAGAACAATACCGATTCTGGCGAGACGATTCACCCAATTAGGGATAGGATTTCCGGTGAGTCTGATACAAGCATCGTTACAGAAATGGTTGCAGTTCTTGGTGATGAGATTATAGGCATTTCCTTTGTACTTGCCGGCGAGCTCTTCCATCACGCGCCTAACCTCACCGGCTCCCATATCCGTCTTTCCGATCAGTATAGTCTTCCTGAACGTGAATCCATCGGACCGTCTAGGCTCGCCTTCGAAAATTCCCGTCGTTGAGTAGTCGTGAGCTCCGAAAGCGTACTCTACTCCGTGAACTACAACAGCCATATAGCAATTCCGAAACCCTATTAGTATCCTCAGAAATTACAGATCTGAGAATTCAAATTCGAACTGAGAGATTTGTGCTCCAAGACTAACCTTGAACGCCGGAATGGTACACGCCGAGGCCGAACCAGTATGCGTAACCGTTAATGGGAGTCAGATCGTACACATTCAGGTACACCGGCACCGATCCTGAACTTCGCCTCCGGGAACCTTTCCTGCACAGCATTTTACGGCGTCGTTTTTTCTTGGCCTACTTCGACTTCATTTCAAAAAGAAGCTTCACTAATCGATCACAGAACTTTTGGACAAGAGAGATGTGGAGCAAGTTTCTTTCGCTAAAAGGAAATTAAAATTTAATAATTATTTTTGCTCAAATTAGAGACTGAATTTTGAAATCTAAGGAAGAGAATAAGAAGCTTCTGATAATGAGTTCCACCGGCAGCAGGTGGTGCCGCACCGTCTCTGTAATTTTCAGAGCGTGATGGGCTTATATAAAATCCGTGTTTGTACTTTGCACATAGATGCCCTCGTATGGTTTGGGTAAATTACCAAAATGCCCCGGTCGGAGCTGGTCTCTTTCTCAAGCTAAATTATGAGCCTCGTGCACTAGAGTTATCAATAATATGTGTATATTTATACATATTTATAATGGGGCCCTTGTACATTGGTAAGGATAATTAAGGATTATTTACAAATAAGGTCCTACAATTTTCAAATTTCAAGTGAATTTTTATTATATTTGAGTCGTTTTTTTAGTAGTCATTATTTTTTGAAGGCCCTAAAATGTCATTTGGCCTATTAAGTTTTTATTTTATATTATATAGTACTATTATATAGATGTACTCTAAGATCCAATTTTTTTTAGGGAAAAAGTTGTCTTGGGACAAAGGAAGTAACGCTTGCTATAATGATGGCGTAGTGTGGGGTTACTTTCTTATAATAAATAAAATAAGGAGTGAGATGTGATTAGGGGAGAAATATAATTTAAAAAAAGAGGAAAAAATATGAAAGGTAAAGATGATTGAGATGGAAAGTGGGGGTGGGGTCCATAGTGGATTTAGGGGAGATAATTAATAGTATAATTTTAGCTTTTGGAGATTAGAGAATAGGGATTGTGTGATTATGAGAGTGATATGTGTGATAAATATGGCAACAAAAAAAAAAAAAAAAAAGATGTGTGTGATAATAGGAGTTGTAAATTTGGAGTGCATGATTGAGTCCTCCACACAAAGTCAAGTGAGAGGATAGAAAACTTAGAAAGTGACTGACTTTGACACCAAAGGAAAAAAAAGCAGTCGTTAAAGGGAAATAAATACCAGTCTCTCTCTTGTGTTTGTGTGATGGTGTGCTTTGTGTGTGTTTAGTGACCAACTCACGTGGGGGCTCAGAAATATTGGGACAAAAAAAAAAAAAACACTCCATAGGAGCTAGATTTGATAATAAATATAAATCTTTAATTTATACATATTAAGGGGTTTTAGTTTTTATAATGCTCGTTTCCAATACAAATAATTTAAAGAAGTATTTTAGAAAATTCATAAATTACTTAATTTACTAATTATTTAATTTTTTCATATGAATATGTAATTTTACGATTTATGTATTATTTATTATGCTTACTTTGTACTTTTAAGGTATAATGTATATTAAGTATAGGTAAAGTTGAAAAGTTATTAAGTTTTAATATAAAATTAATGAGATTAAGGGTGTTTCTTAGTTCCGGTAAAATATGTTGAAAATAATTTATAAATATAACCAGAAGAGTAGTTATAAATATAATCACAAGAGTAGCTCCAACATTTAAGATTGGAGAGAATATTATTCCTTCCTAATTTTGTATGGTTGTTTACTTGTTTTGTCAAAATTTTCATGAGAACACTGAAAATGTTACTTTAATAATAATAAGATCCTACAAAAGTTATTTGGTTGAAAAATGAGTTGCAAATATTTATTCAAACAGTTGCAAATATGAAAATCATTATTATAAATTATTAGAAGTGACCGACGTGCTTTAAATGGTTAATTTACAACTAATACTCTAATGTTTATAACAGTTTAAGACTATATTTGGAACTTATTTTTTGAGATCTAATTGTTATTAAATTAATTTTTTAATAATTCAATGTCATTCTTCTGTTTTCATGTGGCTGAAGGAGATGACGTTTATTTTTCTAAAATCACAGGGGGGATGCTTTCGTTGCCCCTGGTCTTGGGTAAAGTTTTAATCACGTTAACGTGGTCAAGGGTCTATAAAGGGATTTTTTTTATCCCTTAATTCGAGTCTTCTATAGAGAATTGTTATACTTTTCTTTTCTTTTTATAAAAAAAATTTAGGTTAATTAAAAATCGGAACCCACCACTATCCGAGGGGTACAGAGAAAGTTACAATTTCTTTTTTTTTTTTTTTTTTTGACCAACAGATAGTTACAAATTGCTCACTTAACAGGATTGCCAGACTTTTCAATAAATTAATGTTTATAACCATGTATTGAATGCATGCAGCACAGCAGTATGACCCTAAAAAAATATTGTTGATAATTTAATGCAACCTGTTATAAATTTATAAATATATAGATGTAAAAATAAATTAAGCAGTAATTACAATATAAAAAAATAATTTAAATTTTTGTTTTTTTTTATGGTTTTTAAGATCATGAATGTTACCGATAAAAAGATCAGTTACTTGGATAAAAAGGGATAAGTTATAATCAAAGTTATGGAACCCGGATCGGACTGGCTTGGAAACCGGTGAACCGGTCCGGGTACAAATTTTTTTTATATTTTTTCTTTAGAATTTCATATTATAAGCCTAAAATTTTCAATTTCTTATCGATTTGCTCCCGATTTAGCTTCGGTTTAACCCCAGTTTGACCCACTAACCCTTAACCTAATACCCCGACCAACTCAATACGGATTCTGAGTTTTAATAACTGGATTATAATAGCCTGGTTATGATCCTTTTTTGTGGAGTAGTTTCCTATTCCCTTTTTCTAGTCAGAGGAGTACCCGGTTTTCCAAGTCACCCAACTTGTAGTGGGGTTGATTATGAATTTTTGAAAAGTCAAAAATAATTTTATAATTTATTTTTACTCACCCATTATTTGAATATGTTAGGCTGTCAGGGTATTTTTTTTTGAAAAAATATTTTAAAAGCAAGAAAGTCAAGTTTGAAAAATTAACTAACTAGCTTTTATAGAATGAACTTTGTAAATGTATTTTAAATTTTTATGCTGGGAAACAAAACATATCTTTATAAAAATGTTGGTGATTGAGTCTCGAAATTCTATTTATTGGAGTCTTCTAAGATTGACACAACAGTAACATTATTGAGTTTTACTAGGTATGAATCTAATCAAACCCTCCATACACTATATAACATTTATGAGTTTTTTTTATACACATATGTTATTTAGGGAAAAAGACAAAAAAAAACTTTAAAATTACAAAAATTCAAATTAGGTGTTTTCCAAAAAAAAAAAAAAAAAAGAGTTGTGAATTGCTTATCAAGTTTTATCATTCCCTTATCAATTCTTGGTAACAAACCAAACTTAAGATTTTGCAATTTTAAAATTATTTTTCTATCTTTTTCCTTGCTATTTATGAGTTGCCAATACAATTTATCAAATGGAGTTTAGTCTAACACAAAAGGATTGATTCCTCACAAGTGATAAATTTAAAGTTTGAATCTCTACTAAGAGATGTATCTATATTTAATATATGACTTTGACTTAAACACAATGACCTAAAATAGAAGGATACATGTTTGTGAGTTATAAAAAATATAATAATATTAGAATAGGTGAGTTGTATGGATATGTTGTTATTTTTCCCATTAAAACTTATTATTGCATGATATTAACTTGTTGTGAGATTTTCTTATGATTACATTTTTTTTTCTCTCAGGGTGATTTTCCTTAGAGATTATAAAAGACTGCTTCCATTTAAATATAATGTTAATGATATTTAATGGAAAACTAAACATTATATTCTCAAACACACATAAAAGAATCAATTTTGCTGGTTATTCACGTGTGTGTGTCTATATTAGTAATTAATTTCTTAGATAGATAATAAGTGTTTCTATAAATTCTGGAGAGGTCCTCACTGGATGGATGTCACATCACATTCTATCCGAAATAGCAGTTGCGACATATAGTTTAATAAAACAACAATATGCAGACAAGCAGAGGCGATAAGGGAGCAGATTTATGGCTATCAACAACACGACACTGCCTCCTTTATCCCAATTTCTTATAATTTTTAGAGAAAATCATTTTGCAGTATCTATAATTTTTTTAAAATTTTTTAACTTGATACCTATACCTTTTTTTTTTATTGAATTATGTAACTCTACTTTGTTAGCACTCTTGGTCTGCGTAACTTTGCACTATTAACACTATTAAGCCTTGCATGGGGATTAACAGTGCTAATATAGTAAATTAAAGAAGTTAATAAAGAGGAAAAAAAAAATTTAGGTCCTAAATTAACAATTGAGAAAAATATAGGTACCAATAAAGTGGTTTTCCCTAATTGTAAACTCTCAAGTTAGTTAAGTTTTCGTTACCCAACAGTCCCAATCAAATATCCTTTTTATTAATTTAAGAATTAAATTTCTTTTTTTTAAATGTATGTACTAGTATAAAGTTTTCTTTTTCTCCCCCGGCCAAAAAAAAGAAAAAAAGAAACCACGAGAGCAAAACTATATCTAGGGTCATCAAAACATTGTAAAACTTAAACGTTGGTTCAATAATTGAACAAAAAAATTTTTTTTCTTGCTTTGCATGAGAATTATATTCTACCTATAAGTTTAGGTACTTTTATTTCATCCTTTGGATGCATACATTTAAAGAGGGGAAAAATTCTATTTTTCGTATTTGATGAAAAGTGTTCCTTTTGAGATTTAGGGTCTATTTGGAAAAGTGTTGGAAGGCAAAAAAAAAAAAGCGTTGACATTTATATGGAAGATTTTTGTATACATGGAAGATGGTTTGCACAAAACGAAAAATCACTTACATGCTTAGTGGCAATCAACAATTAATTTATCCTCAAAGCATTTTTGGGCAATTCTCCCAATATTTTTTAAATGAGTTACAAAATTTTGTTGGGGGGGCTATTATGAAGAAACACCATTTCAAGACAAGCCCAACAAGCACCTAGAACAAAGCCCAAAGCCTTCACACATCTAAAGGGCGGCAAACTCTCTCCACACCCCTTGCCTAAACAAAGCTTATCATTGTGGGTGGTTCTGAGGAACCAAGCAAACTTTTGGAGTAACATTTTTAGTTTTTTTTTTTTTTAAATTTAATCTAAAGTTCCTATCGGGTGTATCACACAAATTTAAATTCGAGACCGCATATTAAGCAATCAAAGCTTTTTTCATTAATATTAACACTTAGTACCAATTTAATAAGTTTTG
The DNA here is from genome assembly GCA_963855925.1 of Inga laurina. Classification (NCBI taxonomy): domain Eukaryota; kingdom Viridiplantae; phylum Streptophyta; class Magnoliopsida; order Fabales; family Fabaceae; genus Inga; species Inga laurina. Next base: position 14,530,488 of record OY979711.1, read on the forward strand.
AAACTAAACTAAAATTTATCGGGGTTTAGCATAAAAAATAAAAGGAATTGCGTCATTTTTGGTTTACATTGCCCAAGAGTGCAAATATATTTTGAGGATAATTATTTAAAAATTCAAAGATTAAATATGTGAAATATACAACCATATATTACATTCATTCAATAGTTTTTTATATTATAGATTAATTTCTTCTTCTTCTTTTTTTTTGCCATCCATATTATGTTTGAGACTTGAGAGAAATGAATGAAATGATTGATATTTGATCCCAGAATTACCGAAAGATATGATCATGTGAAATGTGCGGATTAAAACCCCAAAAAAAAAAAAGTCTTTTCCAATATTATTTTTTGTTTTTTCACGACCAAAATAAAATTCTTGTCAAGTATCTTTCTTATGTGAATTTCAATTTCTGGGGTTTTGGTTTTGGGTCCTGGGTTCAGACCATAAACCCTTGCCCCTGGATCACCCCAAAAGACTTTGCAATTTGCTTTCTACACTGTGAGAAACCTCAATGGATCGTCTTTCCCGTTCCCTCAGAAAAACCCTCACCCAGTTACTTCACCATCAACGACATGGTTTACCATTCTCTGCTTCCGCAGTTAGAAATAACATCGCCATTCACAACCCCATGTTTTATTTTCGAAGGACTTACTCTTACGTCTCCGAAATGCGCAAATCAGCTTTCGAGGGAAACATCCTTAGATACCTCCGAAATGAGATTCAGTACGAGCTCGAACACTCTCCTCCAACGCAGGTTTATTCCCTTGCCGTTTTACTTTTTTTTTTTTTAATAATTACCATTACATTACAGTCCATCATTGTCTACGATTGACTGTTATTCATTCTTAATCCGTTCTTTTCTTTTATGTTCGTTTCGGTGTGTAATAGACTTTGATTTAGGACTAAATGGTCATTCAATTTGATTCCCAATTGAGAGAGCTGAATAAGAAAAGAACTTGAAACAAGTTGATTCTGGAAGGGCTGCTTTGACTTTCGAGTTTGGGAGATGAGATCATAATATCTATTGTTGCTTTAAGCACTGGATTGTTGTTATTGGAATTAACAAACAATATTCGATTTCTTCATGCAAGGGATGGCGAGTTCTAACCTACTAAATTTCAGCTTTTATTTTGTCTTTGTTCCGTGCCTTCATTTCTTAGCCATTGAACTTGCTTTCGAGAAATTTTGTTAAATTTCTTCATTTATATTTTGGCAAGTTACACAAAACACATTTCCTCCTTTCATCATGTGTTTGCCCAAACAGGTTTGATCTTCTGTTTTCTTTGTATGTCCGATGGATTTTAGTTTAGAGGAAAAGGTTGTTTTATTTAGAGAATGTTGGAGAAGGAAAGAAATCATATGCACGAACCCTGAAAAGCTTCTTTGATATTGGAATTCAGTGGATGAAAGTATTTTCTATTTAGTTGTTCCTAATGCGCTGAATGTCACCATGGAAATGATAAATGTTGGTTTCTAAATTAATGAAAGGGGCAACGAGTTACCAACTTAATTAGGTTTCATGCTTTCTATTTCTTGCATTATATTAGCAATTATGTATGGTTTTTGGTAATTTATTACCTTTCTTCTATCTGATTGGAGTCTTAAAAGAAATATATCACTTCCGTTCATGACTTTGGTTCCTAGCAATATCTAATCTTTGTCCATTTGTATGGGGTGTCACTCGGGCTTTTGATGTTTTGTAGCCTGTTACAAAGTTTGGCTCATTTATGGTTGATGATCGACCTGGCGAACAATGGATTAGATTGAAGAGCAAATTTGGGGATGAAGAGATTAAAGTTGAAGCCAGCTCATTTGATGGAGCCGTTCCTATTCCAAATTCAGGTGATGCTGCCAAAGAGGAAGATATGCAGCTTCACATTACGTTCATTGTCAACATATCTAAGGGAGAAGGCGGTGGCAGTGTCTTGGAAATCATGTGTTCTGCTTGGCCAGATACTATAGAGATCAAAAGGCTGTTCGTACGTGCAAGCGATAATTCTAAGCTAACTCAGCCTTATGCTGGTCCTCAATTCAAGTGGGTTTATTTACTCTGTTCCTCTTCTACCTTTATCACTTAAGATTTTAGATAATAGCTGAGTTAGAATTCTATTAATTCGCATTTTCCTGTTGGTTCTTGACAGGGAATTGGATGATGCATTGCAAGATAGCCTGTATGAGTTCTTGGAAGCTAGGGGTATAAATGATGAACTTGCTGTTTTCTTGCATGAGTACATGAAAAACAAGAATAAAATGGAGCTCATAAGATGGATGGGGTCGGTTAAGTCTTTCATTGAAAAGAAATAAAAGGTTCAAGGGATTGGATTTTCTTCCCTCTCTTAGATGAAATAGACCATTAGATCTTTTTTTTTTTTTTTTGCCAACTGATATAGACCATTAGATTATATGTAACAGAGCCTGGTCTGGCATGCACTTCCTTCTTTTTAATTTGACTGTAATTTTTCTCAATAATTTTTTGTGGGTGTAATTTCTTACAACAGAGAAAGGCCTTATTGTAATTGGTGTTTTTGCTGCATCCTTTCACTTTCCTCCCACCCTTCTTTCCATAAACACAGGGATTACAAAAGCATTGAACCACCATATCTTTCTTCGAGAGTTATTTTCCTAGTTTCAGAAATGTTGCTATTTACCAATAGAGAGAAATAATGCATGCTCATTCATTTTTATTATTTTGAGATTTAGCCCTTTCAATTTTTCTCCAAGCTGCAATGTCACTTTGTTTGAGATGGAAAAGAAGAATGTTAAATCTCTCGATGAAGTAAAACTTGTTACTCAAATAGGTTTTACGCGTGTTTGTTTTTAGGGAAAATTTCCTAGTAAAAATTTTATTGGTGAGAATAACCTAAATCAGAGCATTGTACTCAGTGTACACAAAATTTGCAAAGTACCGATATACTCTCTCCAATTTTCCTGTGTTTATTTTTCTTGGAAGTGGGACTCATTTTCAAAGAGAAATTGAGAGGGATGAATTGTCTAGAATAAATTATGACAATTGATTGTTGATGAGTAGTAGTAGGGGTGGTAGAATAATATTCAATAGCTAAATTATGAAGGCAGTTTTATGTGTGGTGGGCAGAATAATGTAGTTAGATATACGATATATCTTAAAGGTGTATGAGTGGTTTGAGTTTGTTCTGAGAATTGACTTTAGCCGACATTACTTGTCTTTATTCAACTGTCATTTTCCCCTTCATGTGCTGCACCAAACGATGCTCTGTTTTGCTGTATGAATCCTTATTTACATGTTCTCAGTACTCACATTTGTTCTGTACCCCCTTTCTGACACTTGTGATAAACACTATTTTGAAGTCGTTGGATTATGTCTCTTATTATTTATGGGTTTTAGGCCTGAATTGGTCCTATGGGCACACTCGTGAACTTGTTCATTAGAAGAATGATTTGCCTTGTTTTGGGGATAATGACATTAGTTTGGTTTAATGTTGGCAAGGTCACTATTGAACTCTTGAATCTGATTTTCTGCTGACGTATCAAATGATCCACAGCTTTCAATAATTTCATTCACCCATAATTCTGCACAACTTTCGTTCTCATGTAAATTTCTATACAAAGTTATATAATCCCGGGTAACACAGCATATGCTGTGGAATTTTCCTTTTGGTAAAAAAAGTTCTGAAAGTAGTGATAAAAAGGGGTCTTCTAATATATATATATATATATATGATATTATTTATAAGGGCATGTACTAATAGCTTGAGATTACAAGCCGAATTGAATATACAACTTCCTTTTTTACTTTTTTTTTGAGAAAGTATTCATGTCACTAGATCACAAGATTGTTGGCACAAACTTTTAATTATAATAGTTAGGTGTGTGAGAATTCATTTTTCAACTCTATAAATGTTAATAATAGTTGTATCTCATAGTGGGTGTATAACTACTGTACAATTTTCTTGTGGGTAAAAAAAAAAAGTACTGTAGTAATAAATAAACAAATGTTATTGTAATAGTATTAGTTAGGTGTGAATGGCATGTGTGAATTCCTCTTTCAACTCTATCCACACATGTCAAACTCATAAAATTGAAGTGTCAGGCAAGGCTTACTCAGAAGATTACATGTTAAGAAATCATCTTGAAATGGATTAACTGTTAGTAAAAGTTCATGACACCTAAAGAATTTGAACCTAGACAATACAAGTCACTGTTATTATCTTATCCAATTATTATTAACATACGTTCAGCTCATGTTGCCCTTTTTAGCTGAGCATATAGGAATGCAAACTTCTGATTGGCTCCTTGGTTGAGTTTCAAGCTAATAGGGGTAAAATGTTTTATTATTATTTTTAATAAAATGATCAATTCTATTAATAGGGAAAAAATATAAGCCAATAAAACAAGAACATGCATGCATCAGACACTGATTTATAAGAAAGTACACTAGACAGAATATATAGAAACAAGATACAAAGATTATAGGGAAAAAGTTTAATTTTATCCTGAAAGTTTTTGTATAGGATCTATGGGCATTTGAAAATTTTTGTTGGATTAATTTCACCCTGAAAATATTAAAAACTAAAAAGGAAGCAAACTCACAGTAATTATTAAAAAACTAATGTTGGCAGTTAAAGAATTAATATTAACCACCAACATTTTTTTAACAGCCAAGCTTGGTTTTGCTCATTTTTTTAATATTTCCGGAACAAAATTAATCCAACAAAAACTTTCAGATATCCATTGCTCTTATGCGAAAACTTTTAGGGCAAAATTAGATCTTAATCCAAGATTATAACACCCTGGTTGACTAAAACACTGAACCACAACACAAAGTTGAAACTCCATCAGCAGAACGTGAGCAAATGGTACACCAAATAAAGGGCCAAGAAACTGTGGCGCCAAAGAAAAAACAAGTGAAGAAAATAGGAAACAGTGTAAATGTACAGTGTCAGTAGCCTAACTGAGAAGTTGATGTCATTTCAATTTTTTCACATCCTATCCTTTTGTTTAAGACAGATGACAGACAATCTCCTCCTTTTGATTATCATAAGATCTTTAAAGGGGAAGATTCACTTGCTTGCTTCAAAATTTTGCCCAATCCCAGCAAAAATGATGGCTCCACATGCTCTGATTGGTTCATTTAAAGGCTTTTCTTCTTCTTTCTTTGTTAAGAGGCAAAAGACAAAAGCTTTGCCCCTCACAATATTTTAAAGTAAGAATGGTGAGGAGGACTGAGAAGTGCCACCACAAGTAAAATAGACAACACAACCGAAGTGCTACAATTTGGAAACAACAAAATCTAAATACTCAAAAACGTTTTTATGTGTTTAGCAAACATCAGAGATTAGATCCCACATTGTCTCTTCAGCTAATTTTAGTGTGAGATTACTATGATTATTAGCTGTCATAATAACTAGATTTTCAGTTAACTTTCCCTCCTTAATTTCCTGTCACAGTATTTATGTTTCATGATTAGGATGAGATTATCAGCTTGTAAACATCAGGCAGATATGGACCTACCAATTTGTGGGGCTCTTTCTAAGATATTTTGCAGGTAAGACATCAAGGTAATCAAGATTAAAGACTCAAAAAGATTTAAGCTTTAGTTTTATATATATATGTATATATATATATCTCTTTTAAGCTGATGTGACAGCAGAGCTGAGGGTCATTGTGTGGCTTTCTTTCACATGGCTTGTTTGCTTCACCTACTTCTTTTTGATCCCAATAGAGATGGTCTATTTCTCCAACTGCAGGTGGGTCAAAGTAAGGAGCCATTGTGACAATCACAACCATTTAATATTTTTTTGTACATTTGGTGGACCAACCTTTGCATAAGAAGAAGAAGAAGAATAAATTAAAAAAAAAATAGAGAAATGATAAATCACTAGCATCCAAAATTCTGAACAGTGGGAACCTCTGTCACCCAAAATGTGAGACAGATATAACTTGATCAAAACACAGTCTTAGGTTGACATCAAGAGCACTGTCATATATTTCTGGAATCAAAACAAACGCATAAAACCTCTTGGGATATCTTTCTTTTTCTCCTGGAGAGAGAGAGAGGAGAAACGGCAAAAGCTATTATTACAGTTCTCATTTTCTTTTTTGTGAGTGGATGCTAGCTTTGATCCACGGCTAAAAAACCAAAGTGGAGTGGGATAAAGCTCCAGCCTCCACAATCGCATTTTAAACTTCAGGTAATTATTGTAAAAATCCAAACTTTTAACTGCTAAAAGACATGAAGAATTTCTCTGATTTTTTTTACCAGGTGAGAATTGAGAAAGCTTGGCTGCAGATAATTTTTTAGGTTCAATTGGTTATGATAATCAAAAGCTATCAAACTTTCAAATAAATCCATAAGTAATGCCAAGTAAACAATTCTGATATGAGTAGCCAAAATGCATTTACAGCAGCTGAAACTAAAGATACATATGGCAAAAGAAGATAAAAGGAATAAAGGTAGAAATTAAGCTCATGGTCAATAGAGGGAAAAGGACACAATTGAACTGGATATTAGGGGACTACTACTACTACTACTAATACTACTTAGAGTTTGAGGGACAAGTCAAGCTTCTGCAACTCTTCTTGTTTAGATTTGACATGAGTAACACTTCCCAACCAGTAAGCTCCAATTCCTTCTTTGACCACCATATTTGGAGAAAACTTCGCTGACCTCGAAACTCCACCAGAAAAGGAAGCTTCAGTTTCATCTCCAATATGAACTTTTCCTCCAGAAGGAAGCTTCCCAATTGTAGTTTGTGAATCTAAAGTCTTCCTCCACCAGGCATTTTGAGCATGGAATCGCGGTAAGCCAAGAGTATTGGGAGCTTGATAAGAGGGCTTGTGAATCATAGAATGTGTTTGAATCCCAAGTGATCTGTTATATGAGCCATGCAAAGGCAAAGAAGCCATGCTGGTGTACCTTTGTCCAAATTCTACTGAAATTGCAGCTCCAACTTTATGTCCTCTTTTCGCCAAAGTCCTCTCACGCTTGTGTGCATTCTGGTGACCTCCAAGAGCCTGTGAACTATAAAACTTTCTCTGGCAATAGTTGCATGAGAAAATCCGGGGTTCCAAGTCATGAGAAGATTCTGAGGAGTTTAAGGATGACTTGGAATCAAAACAATTGATGAGGTTGAGTTCTGGCTTTGATCCATCCACTGAATCCTCATTAGAGAGGTTTAGATTCAGAAGAAGAGGAGCTGAGTCATGTGGGTGTTGTTGTGTTTGATCATCATTTTGTGTGTCTCTCTTCTCAGTTTGGCAATCCATTGAGGGTTTTTCAGATGAACATGGCTCTCATCTTTGAAGGTCCATATGGGGAAGAAATATATATGCCAAGATCGCCTTTTTATGGGGGAGATTTAAGTTTGGTTTAACAGCAAGAAAGATGGGATTTGTATATGATGTAACAACAATAAGTTCTCTGTGCTGCTATAGTGTGAAAGTAGCTATCACTATTTTACAGTTACAAGGTCTTAATATAGCAAGACCTAAAAAATAAGACATTCTTTTGTGAGTATATAATGTATGTGTGTGCTTGTGAGTGAGAGAGAGAGAGAGAGTTGGGTTAGAAACCAATTTGATTGGAACTTATGAGGAACACCCACGTACAACTTTTGCTTGAGCATACCCCATTAAATGTTCTTTCTAACTTTTATTTTGTCTTCCCACTTGTCTCTTTACATTACTTTGTCCTGGAGTCAGCTTTTTTTTTCCTTTCGGTATATTCACGTCTATATAGTTCTATATGACAGGGGGGACTACAAAAAAAAAAAAAAAAAAAAAAAAAATCCAAGATAAGATATAGCTTACTTTTGAATTTTAGAATAATATAAGTTTTGTTTGAATGGACTTGTCTTATAAAAAGGTGTGGTACTCTTAATTTCTTAAGCCAGTTGGTGGATTTTCAGTATCTTCACAGAAACTCTTCTGTCCTTTTCCTGAATAATGGTTTGTGCATCCCATCATACAATAGATAGACTCATACTTCTCGTATTCTCTCATTAAATTAATTTTGCTTATCATTGTTATTATCAGAGTTCTATATTATAACCATAAAATGTTAGTCCAATTGGTAAAGAATTACCTCATAACCCACAAGATTATGAGTTCAAATCTCACTCTTGATGTCAATTGGTGGGTGATCTGTAAATATCTTTATGAGCATTCTTTGAGCCATGAGGTATATTACTTTGACCTTGTTGAGCCCTCGGGACCAGCTTTTCGTGTATAAAAAAAAGTTGGTTCATAACCCACAATGTTCTAAGTTCAAATCCCATTGCTCATGCAGCTCGTAACCTAGAGGGTACGCCTCAAAGCTCTTTGGATTTTGAGGTCTGTCTTGACCCTAATAAGTCTCTAAGAGCCAACTCATCTGAACTTTTTATGTATTGAAAAAAGAGAAGAATTCTATACCATGAGGTACTCAACTAAAAAGCTACAGCACCTCGAAATTTTAGGTGCCTCCCCCACCATTATAGGCTTGAGGCATCAACTAGTTTCCTCTTGTTTCTGTCTGAATAATTATTAAGAGGCGTGATCCATTTACTTAGTCTCTATATAACATGACAAACATAAATATTATTATTATGATTACCAAAGCAATAATGACAGCTTGGATATACCTGATCTTTCATACTTATTACACATGATTTCATACACACTATTATTATTTAATATATATGCACTAAAAAAACAGTCTCACAATAATAATTTAGCAAAAGAAAGTACTTAAAATCACGCACAGTTCATGATAATCTTGTCAAGTTGTACCCAGAAAAGGTCTTTGTCAGCTTTGTTTATCTCACAGATTGGAGTTCAAAAGATTACTCAAGCTTTCGAGCAACAAACATAGCTAAGTACTACTATTCAAATACTTGACATCTCAGAGTTAAACTTAAGTTTATATAAGTCACTGTTCTTGATGATATATATATATATAGTTTCTTTGATATTTGGAATAAAGTATGCTTTTTTTTTGTTTGCTTCAAGTGTTCTATGTTATGACCATGATTTTGTACTGGAGACTTCCTGGTTGATATGACATCATGAACTAGGTAAGGTCACTACTTAAAAATACTATCAGAAACTGTAGCTTCCCTTTTTCATTGTTTGGAATTTGTTTCTTCTTTCCCGATTCTCAAAAATGTTTCTCATTCATGATAACCCAAACCTGTTCTAGGAATTTCAGAAGGCAATTTGATGTCCTTTGTTACACTTGAAAGGAAAAAGGAAAACTAAAAAGCATGATGAAATAATGGACAATTTTCATTAGCCAAGCTCTTTAACTTTCTCCCCCTGAGGGCTCCACTTGTCATTGATATTCTTTTATTATATCCGCATTATGGTTCTTCCTGGCCCCACACAATATGTGGGAATGACTTCATGTAGAAGTTGAATGTCCAAAAATACCCACATATGGTAAACGTCTTCGCTATCTCCCCCAAGTTGAATTACTAAGAAAAATATATATATATATATATATATATATTTTTTGAAAGATATCTATTTCAACTATTTGATCTTTAAACCTCACCTTTACCCAATTTAGTGTGTGAATAATTTTTTACTTATTTCTTATTACGTTTTAGTGTAACGATAAGGTTGTTACTATGTGATTTGAAAGTCACAAGTTCAACTCCTGAAAACAGCCTCTCCACATGTAGAAATAAGGTTGTGTACATCTATTCCTCCTCAGACCTCATCTTATGGAAGTCTTATGCATTGGACCACCCTTTGTATGCCCTCCAATCCTAAATATAGGAGATAGATAATTAATTTATAGATATTATTAGGGAAATTAGTGAAATTAGTTATTCACAACAAATATGTGTCAGTTTTCCTAAAATATCACATTTAATCCTTACCCCATGATAAAAACTCTCTTTAATATACATGATTGACATGGATAGTTTAAAGAAAAAATTATAAATTTGTAAGATAAAATGAATTGGTGTCTTACATCTAAATCTAAAGCCAACCCTCCAACTAACTCCCACATTTTGGCCTGGAGGTAGTAATTCCTAAAGCATCCACTTTGTCTGGTTTAGACTGATAGGGGACCAACAAGTAAGGAGAAAAGAGACTTTAGGAGCTGAATTGCGCAGAAGGAAGAATTAAAAGCTAAAGTGGGTGGGTATATATATATCAAAGGGGGACCGAATTAAAACTAGGAAAAATCCCTATAAACTACCCTTGAAATATACAAATCCCTAATTAGTACATTGAAATAAAAAATTCCGGATCAGTCACGCGTCAGTACGGATGAACAGTGCAGGCGGCACCAAAAGACGATTTTGCCCTTCAACCCTCATTCTCGCCACTTCAAAAATAACAACACGGGGTTCTTAATTGACAACTCCTGATTCTTGATTAACAACTTCGTATTCTTATTTCACAACTTCCTAATTTAAGTTTCAAGACCAATAACAACACCTCTTTTTTTATTAACAACACGCCCTCTTAATTAACAACTCCAGATTCTTGATTAACAACTCCGTATTCTTGATTAACAACTCCATTTCATCTTTTTACTTTCACAATAACAACACCGGTGTTATTATTAACAATACCCTATTCTACATTAATAAATCTCATTTCTTGTTTCACAACTTCGTAATTTAAGTTTCAGGTCCAATAATAACACCGTATTTTACATTAACAACACTATATTTTTGAGATGTGAATATGTGGAAGAATAAAGAGGAGTTGTTAATCAAGAATCCGGAGTTGCTAATAACAAGATTGGTGTTGTTATTGTAAAAGTAAAAAGATGAAACTGGAGTTGTTAATCAAGAATACAGAGTTGTTAATCAAGAATCCGGACTTGTAAATTAAGAACCCCGTGTTGTTATTTTTGAAGTGGCGAGAATGAGGGCTGAAGGGCAAAATCGTCTTTTGGCGCCGCCCGCACTGTTCATCCGTACTGACGTGTGACTGATCCGGAATTTTTTATTTCAATGTACTGATTAGGGATTTACATATTTCAAGGGTATGTTATAGGGATTTTCCCTTAAAACTATATGTGTCATTTGCTATTAATTGTTTCATTCTATCAGAGTTAGCTATAGATTAGGCAAGAGAGTTGAATTTTTCATGGCAATAAACAAAATGTTAGGTAAGCTTCCACAATTATAAATCCTAAACTGTTTTTATCTTTTGTCCCCTACCATATCTTGGTCTCAAGTTTAGCCACAAATCAGGCAACAGTCAATTATTAATATTCCTAATCATCTCTCTCTCCAAACAAAATTATAAGGGAAAATTAATTTTTTTGTCCTTATAATTTTAACTTGATTATAACTTAGTTCTTAAATTTTTTCTTGATCGGTACAACGTAGTTCTTATAGCCAAACTTAAGAACTGAGTTTGGGTGAATTAAAGTTCAGGATCACATAGGGACTGACATTGCGCCAATTCAAAGTTTAAGGATAATATTATAACAAAGTCAAAACTATAAAACCAAAAGATTAATTATTCGAAATTCTAATCATACCATAATACTAATGGGCAAATGGTGCGTCGTCCAATTTCCAAGCTTTCACTTTCCACTGAGGTTGGAGCCTTTTTTGCTTGCAACCTCAATTTTTCCCCCCCTTAATGTCACAACAACCACACAATGTGTTGGACACAAGCGACTGAACAATGGTTCTGTGATACCAAGCAAAAGAAGAATTCTGTGACCACATTTGATGGATAAGTGATAACTTTAAAAATTTTTCTTTTTTCCCTGAGTGCTTTAATGTTAATATCTCCTCTATCTCTATCTCTCTCTATTTGGCTTAGGCTTAAAACCTTGACAAGAAAAGAAAGTGACAAGAACATGGCATCTTGTGTTTGCCTCAAATAGGAAAAGGCATCATCGAGAGTTTCACGCAGTTACAATCATTCATTCACTGTACCATGAACAGAAAGAAGAAGAAGAATATGAGGAAAACCCACATAGTACTGTGTTTTTTCCCCTCAAGCACAGAAATCTTCCCCTGATATTAAGAGACATTATTATTGTGTACCACTTGTGCTGTACCTTCATATTGTTTTCTATGTTCAATGAATCAGAGAATTAGGTGGTGTAAGGCATCATCTTTCAATTCCATTCATAGTATTTAGATTCAATAAAACTGCCATTTTATTTTGCTGTGTTTTCTTTTCTTCTTCTTTTTAAAAGCCTATATATAGTGCAGTAACCTGTAAAGGGTCAACCGCTATTTTTTCTGTACAAAAGAATATTGACATCATTGGGTTAACCAGACAAGTTAAAAGGTTTAAACTTGGGAGAATTTCAGTTCACCGCGCTACCAAAGGACCAAAGTGAACTTATATTTTGATGGTAAATGTCCAAAATGTCCTTTCTTCATATGGACACTTATTATTTTCCTATTATAAGCTGTTAAAATATTTATATGCACTTGTAAATTCATAAATTTTGCTATTGTTAGTTATTAAGATGCATATCTGCACTTGTAAAAAAAATGAATGAATCAAAGGGCATTTTGGTCGTTTACCATTAAAACATAAGCTCACTTTGGTCCCTCCTTTGTATTGCAATGTAATTTCGTAATCTTTTGATATTTATTTGAAATGAAATCACATAAGTGGGAGTTAATTAATTGAAATTCTCTCTATATATTTTATTTGATACAGAAGGCTACTATTATAGATGATGCTATGCTAGTTCAGCTTTGCACTCATGCATGAGTGAGCTGCTTTTATCTAAATTTCCTGCGCATATCAAGCCACAACAGATTCGGATTTCTTTATATATTGAATTCAGATAAGTTCTAAAGTTCAGTCTTATTATTAATGGTGTACTCCTTTTATTATTATTCCCCTTAAATATGAGTGACACTTGGAGTTTTGATGGTGTTATATTTTGTGGGTTGTGGTGGTATGAGTATGTGCTATATCGATCTTGATTTGAATAAGATTCATTTGCAAGCATCAGACTCCATCTTTATTGGGTTTTTTTTTTTTTTTTCCTTTTGGTTTTGTTTTTTAGGTACAAAGAGTTACACCAATGACCAGCACTAATTAGTGGCAAAAAGCAAGCCCTTTTAGTTATTCTTTGGACCAAACTTTCAAATTCTACAGTTTGTGTGACGTCTGTAATGCATGCAGATTAGATTTGACAAGGCTTCTTTTGGTGAAAAGATTGGATTATGTTTTTGGTTTTTTTTTTTTTTAAAAACATTGATGCGTGTTTTATATGAAATGAATATAAAACTTAAAGCATATATATTAGTCGTTAAGCAACTTTGCTTAGTGGGATCTTGTCTGTTTGGCATATTATCTATATATTATCCCTTGCAGGTGTCTTATCATTGTGTGGCAACCATAAACAAAAGGATTAAGAAATTAAAATAATTATTTTATTTTAATTTTTTGGGCCATTTGGACGTGTATTATAAATTGTATGCATACTGATTAAAGGAAACAATCAATCTTAAAGCATATAAAATATTAAAAAAGATCAATCAATCTATCAGGATAATGGTAGGTTGAGCTCCATTAATATTCAAAGGCATATAGAACATGAAGCTTTTTGAATTTGTTAAAAACACTTTCTGATTTTAGACGTATTCTTTATAGTTTATGGATAAAGATAAAGGCGAATGTACACAAAAAGTGAATAAAAACCAGTGCTAAATGAACGTGGCAAGCATTTTCTCGGGGAAAAAGAGAATAGAGAAAAAGATACTTCCTCCTATCCTAATTATAAGATAAAGTTGACTTTTTTAGAGAAATTAAGGAAATCAATTAAATTATTTTAGAGTATTTATATTTTTAGTATCCTTAGAGTATATATTAGTTTATTAGTCAAATTAATTAGTTTGGAGAAAAAAATAGAAATATAAATACTCTAAAGTAATTTAATTGGCTTCCTTAATTTCTCCAAAAAAATCAACTTTATCTTATAATTAGGACCGAAGGGAGTATATTTGAACAATTTGAGAATGCAACATATCTCTATCAAATTTTGCATCCTGCATGTGTGGAAGTGCGCGTTTAATTTAATGAAAAAGATTGATTCGTGTATAAAACAAAAAACTGTTCAGAAAAAGGTAATGATTTTTTTTATATGGTAAAAAAAAGGTAATGATTTTATCATTAAACGCTCGTGATGCAATTAACAAAATGAATATGATAAACTCAAGTTCACCTTTGACTTCATGTCCAACTTTATATCTGCAATATCATGCAAGATTTTGGTCTTGTGATTTTTTATTTCAGTCAATTATTTGATGCTGTTTAAGATTTTCTTTTAAGAGATTTTATCAATTATTAATATCAATTGGAATCTCAATCTCTTAGCCGGTGACTGTCCCTGTTCTAAGATTCAACATGAACAAACCGAAAAATATATGGATATTGTTGGGTGTGGGCTCCATTACAATGCAAAGAAAGACCCAATATTTGAAGCTCATTTGTGTCTCACTAACTAAATTGGAGAGATAATTACAACAAGGGTTATATAGCGAACCAATGTTTGAATTCTTATTGGAAGAGATTTCTATATCTAGTGTCCAATAATACCTCGAATAAGATTACATCCCATATGAAAATACGTGTGCCTAGTAAAAAAACTAAAGTCATATAATGGTCAGTGTGTGTGGTCTTATTCAGGGTGGAAGAGTAGCCACTTTAAGAGAGAAGATAGAAAGCCATTTTCGCATATACAACTGGCAAATTTGAGTGTTAGCGCATTTGTTAAAAGTTGGACAGCCTCTACTGCAAGTTTGTTGTTTTGGCTTGTTGTGCACCCAATTGAGATTCTTTTAAACCTTAATTTGATCATAGTGGAGTTGATTTTCATTAGTCTCTACAACCCGTGGTTTTTAATTACTTTTGCTCTTAGGAGTTTTGTCTCTTGTTGCTAATATGCTATTTAATCTCTATCATGTATTTGTTTCAATTGTTCTCAATAGATTCTTGCAAGTAATGAAAATTTATTTCCATTGCATATAAGTCATTGACTTGAGCTGTGTTTTTCTCAGACCAACATATACATATATACAGATACACACACACATACACACGGTTTTGAAAGGAAGTAATTAATATTATGATGCAGGGTGGAGCGTGATAAGGACAGTTTGCACTAGTTCACTGACATTGATGTTAGACATCCCACATGTGCATATGAGAAGCCAACGAGACATTCCCACATGTTGGAGGGACTACTCGTGGGGACGCTGACCTGTGGCCGACAACTAGAGAGAGAGAGAGAGAGAGAGAGAGAGAGAGAGAGAATAATTGCAATTGCAAAGCTTCTTCCATTAGAGCTGTGCTGTGCTTGATAACTCTCATTCTTTCCAAATTTACATCATTCATTCCCTTCCCAAACTCCATCATTGTGGCGGACACACAAACACACACTCACACCCCTCTTTTTACAAGTCATTCATTCTTGGTCACAGATTAAAAGTCCAAAGAAAATAGATATACCATTAAAACACATGCTTTTAGACTTATTATCTGCTCCTCAGTACGTAGTGAGTTCCGGTTGACCGGCTCTTAATGAAGTACCTATGTAATGAACACAAAACCTTGTGAGAACCATATACCAGAAACTAGCGGTTAGAGTTGGAGAGTCCAATGCCCTATAAAGCGCCTTGCTTTATGGTAACCTTCTTCTTGATGTGAGACTCATAACACTATCATTTTTTCGGAATCCATAAACATTCACTCATTCCCTCGTGTACTATTTTGTTTTCTTGCTTTTTCAAATTTGACCCAACATCCCCTTTCATACCATCTACCTCCTTGCTTGTCTATTTTTCTAAGAGTTTTGTGTCACAAATTAAAAGTCATGAGAAGCAAGTCCATGCGCTTCTCCATCACCAACCAGCCCCACCACCACCACCACCGTCGACAACCACATCACAATTCAATTCCAACCATATCAAACCTGACCACTTATCTCCCCCTACTCCTCAAGCTAATTGTCATATGCAACTTTAGCCTTCAAGAGCCATAATATTGATAAATAGGTGCGCATCACCACAGCTGTATCTGTGTGTGAAAGAGAGAAGAGAGAGCATCTGAGTGAGATCTAGAACATTGCTTTGTAGTTCCATTTTGGACAATTCAAGTGGCATATATATATAAATGAATCATGTGATTTTCGGTGGTCATATACAATGGAATTAATGTTTCAAAACTCAGAGACTGGGGAATTTTGATGTGATGTGTCTAAGGAAAAGGACACAAGTTGAGTTTTGCACAAGACATTTAAGAAGGGCACTTATGTATTAGTTGGTTGGTTGGATTCCTGAAAAATCTCAGAGTTATATTACTCTTAGGAGCCTCTATTAGTCAGAGATTATGCTATTCATCAAGTTGTGTACTTGGTTGGTGTGGAACAAGACTTTTCTTGTTTACGTAACTATTTGCTTCTGGTAAAAAAAATAATGTCACTTGAACTACTGTTGAACATGGATGAAACTATTGAGTATTAACCCTACCAGAAGATGAAAATGAGGAATTTACTTGGTTTTTGCTACATGGGAAAAACATGGAGGTAGGTACCTTTATTGCCGACACAAAAGTTACTTAGAATTTACCTGCCGGAATATAAAACGAGGTAAACTTTAACAAATGAATTCAAATGGCTTCATTCCAAGTAAACAGAAACTTTGATGGATAGAAATTACATAAAACTCTTTCTTTGCAAAGAGCCTAGGACTAGATTTTCCTTTTTCTACCCATTTAAAAAAGATCCGTCGTTTATCTATGAAATAATAAAAATTTTAACATACTCTGTTCAGTGTCAATCTTCTGATATAATCCTTTGTCTTTATTTTAAGTTTGAATGAATGTTCAAAGTGCATTTTGTGCTTTTGAAGTAACATTATCCATTTTAAGCACAAGAATAAACAATATATAACGTTAAACAAATACATGAGAATGAAATAATTAGACATTTTTTTTTTGTATATATTATATAGAGATATTGGCAAATTAAACGTTCATGACTCAAGAATAATATTTCATATAATATTTATAAAATTTCAAAATTATCCTTAGGAAAAATTATTAGTTTAAAGAGTTTTGTTTAGTTAGTTAGAATGTTATATGGTTAGTTAGGGATACTAAGTGGGAAAAAAAATAGTGCTTTAAAAAGAGGATATTTTATGAAGAAACAAGTAGAAAGGTCTTGTAATAAGTACAGGATGGAGTATATATAACATAATATAAATTTTAAATTATATACACACACAACCAAAGTTGAACAAGAGAAATGAAATTTGGACGGGCAAAATAAATGCATGTTGGGATTCAAGGTCTTGCTTGACCTTTAGATGTGGTGTACCCCAACTAACATGTTGAGTAGCAATGTAGCATAGTAGACAAAGAAGATAACATCACACCACCATATCTTATTTGCGAGTTTGGAGCAATGTTGAAACAAAATGGATTCATATGTGACAACTTAACGAGGACTTTTCTGTAGCTTCTCTTTAGGGAAGACTCCTCACATATTCAGAAATACTTAAAAGGGGAATGACATTTAACCAGTGATGTGCTCTTTGTCACGGGGAATAAAATATAATAGTAATGATGTAATATTTTTAAGGATTGCACTGTAATTTTATCATTATGAGCGAAAAACCTTTCATCTTATATGTGTATTCACTTTTTGAAGGTAGTTGGGGCTGATCTTCTTGTATGATGAAGAGGCATTAGTATGAGGGTTTTGCAAAATCAGCATGTTTTCACTGAGATTATGGGCATCATTAGTAGGGTAGTCTATACACCTAATTGTCTAGCGTTGTGCATATCATAGCTCAATATCCCAATTAGAGAAGAGAAAATCTCTAATCTCATTGATTTCTTCTCTTAACAGATAATGGTAACCACTGTCTTTCAGGATCGCTAATCCAATTTTTATTGGAATTTCTAACTACTCTATCACATATCGCTTTTTTTTTTTTTTTTTTTCTATTGTTGGCGTATCCATCAATATCCAATCCAACATATTCTTCCAAAGGTGGTTTCCAACCATGTTCTTCTTCTCCATAGAGCTTGAAGACTTGGTGTGTGAGGTTGTCACCCGCCGTGGCTTACTACCACATTTTTTTAAAGTATGCTGCCACCCCCCTCCTCTCAACTGAATTTTGGTGTTGGTTAAAAAAAATACACATAGTGAATACCGTCTCGAACTCTAGATATCGGTCTTGTCCCAGTCCGTTGGACAACAAAGGTGTCCCATGCCCTTTTTAGGGATAGGATGCGTAACAAGCATATTTTATTCCCGTCTTGTCTTATGAATAGGCTTGGTTTATAATTAATAAAAGGATTTATCAATCTTTAATCTCTTAAGTTTATCCGCATTTTGACTTTAATCTCTCAACAAGTTTTAAACAAAAAGGTTTTGGTTCTTTAAAACTAAAGTGATCCATATCTTTATATAATATAGTGATCGATGTTTAATAGCAAAAAAGAAAGAAAATTGAGGAACAAACGCTCTAAAACGTTAAAACTTAGAGGATGAAAACAAAAAATGAGGTCACAAAGATACTAACTAATAAACCTTGATACTCCTTTCGGTCCTAATTATAAGATAAAATTAATTTTTTTGGAGAAATTAAGGAAACTAATTAAATTATTTTAGAGTATTTTTATTTTTATTTTTTTTCCAAACTAATTAGTTTGACTAATAAAATAATATATAATTTAAGGATATATAATATATGATATAATTAAGTATCTTATTTAGCTTCCTTAATCTCTTTAAAAAATTCAATTTTATCTTATATTTTATGACCGGAGGTAGTAAAATATTAAAATGTCAATTGGTATTACCCAGTGTTGTGAGACCCGGACCGGACCGGCCGGTCCGGCCCGGGACCCGGCGAACCGGCCGGGAAACCGGTCTGGGTCACTTATAAAAAAAAAAAAAATTTTTTACTTTTTCCTTTAGAATTTCATACTATAAGTCTAAAATTTTCAATTTCTCACCGGTTTGGTCCCGGTTTAGCTCCGGTTTGGCCCCGATTTAACCCACTGACCCTTAACCCAGTACCCGACCGATTTGGTGCGAGTTTTAATACCTTGGTACTATTACCCGTTAATGTTCAGGGGTAGCAGCGTGTTCCGATTTCGTAGCTAGCTTGAAGAAGAAGAAGCAGATGCTTCCAACGGAATGGAGGAGAAAGACCCGTGGTTGGCCCCAGATAAGGTCTACCACGTCCTCTTCTGCTTCACCCTCTCTATTGTTTTCACCACCCTCGCGACCTTCACCAGATACCCCTTCCTCCGCCGCCACGCTATTTCGATCGGATCAATCGCTTCCCTCCTCGCAGGCGCCGCCAAAGAGGCCGCCGATGAGCTTGGCTACTTTCGATCTGCCGGAGCTTCCGCTAGAGATGCGGTTGCCGACGTAGTTGGTGTGTTGCTTGCTTCCTTCGTTCTCTCTGTGTTCCGATGCTCAACACGACCCGACTCTGAAATGAGTCAGGTCCGAGGGATATCGCTGGTTTGATGGCGTGGATCCGAATTTATTTTTGATGCGAGAAAGAACTCGCATTCTTTTGGTTGAATTTTGGGAGGTGGGTTTTGTTTTAAACTTGCTGATGAATTTAGAAAAAAGAAGTGTAAAGGCAGAATGTTGTTGTCCAATTCTGCATTTGTAGGCATTCCGACGAACGGATTTTCAAAGTGAACGATAAAGTTTCAAAATTCAATTAGGATAAGTTTTCTAGCATGGGATAGGTGATACATTTATTTGTATGGTTCTGAACTAATCATGTTGCATGGGAAAAAACGATCAACTCGGCTCTGTATTTGGAATTGAGATGATAGAACCTTAACTGGATTTCTTCACAGTTGTTGGATTCTGCCTATTTATATTGGTCTTGAAGGGGGATTCTGCCAATGATGGTCCCGATTTTCATTTGGGTGAACTAGGCTGGGCTATAAATTTCATTCTACAGTTGGTGATATATATCTGAATGCGAGAATGACAAGTTATTAAATTTCCTTGACATCACTGCCTCTGTTCATTGTGGTCTTGAACTTTTTATATACTCGGCCAAAGTCAATGCTTTGGTCTTTACTATGAGAGTAACATCGCACTTGTCCTTGAATAGAACAGTATTACTAATATGCCTCCGTGCTCTAGTTTGAAAGGCTATTCTACTTTTTCCCCCCTCTGCTGAACTGGAACCAAACTTCGAAAATCCTTAGTTCTCTGGTTGCTTGAGCTAATGCAAGGGCAAGGTTCTCTAAATTCATATACAAATGTTTCCAACATGATTAGTTCCATGAATAATGATTATCTAAGTTTCTTAGAGTTTCCCTTTCAAAGAAGAGTAAATATCAAACCCTTGCAAATTTATATTCTTGATCTGAGAATGAGATCATCGAGTATCGAACCTCTTTTTGATATAAAAAAGGCACTTATTTAATAGCAGTTTCATTGTATTTACTATTGTAGAACTTCTATAAGTGTAAGATAGTTACAACTCTAGCATTTGGAAGCTCTGTTGACATTTATATAATAGAAACGAAGTTGAAATGAGAACAATATTTAGACTATCAATAAATAATGCTGTACTCTATAATCCAGGGGATGAGGCTTTACTGATAACTCCAAGATCAGCTTGAAGTTCTGCAGATGAAGATGATGAACTTTGTTGGGGAAAAAAAAGCTTCACGTGTATCTCTGTACTCTCTAGGTTCTATCTGATTTCCAAAGGGCCTCATTGCACTGGACATACATGACCCCATAAATATCATGTTGAAGCAAATGTATTAGAGTAGCAACAACCACATTATTTGGTTGAAAGTAGTGCAGGAAAAAGGACTTTTGATTTTTTGAATATCTTCACATGAATATCTGATTTCACAATGACAATGACTATGGTGTTATCTGCATCATGCCAGTTCCCTGCCCTAGCTGTGATCTGCTTTTTGTAGCCAGATTTACTACAAACTTCTGAGTTGGTTACTATATATTTGACACTGCATAAGCTCATCATCTTGTTAGCTATGTTGCATTGATACAAACATAAGTATCTGGGATACGGGAAAGGCTAGGTATTGTAGAAAATTTGTGTATTCTGAAAGATTTTTCTGCATATTTGATAACTTGCCTAAATCCCTGCGTATTAATATGTTTTTACTTAAATTTGTTCCACTCAATGTGTTTTCTTGGATAGAGATGACTTACTGCTATCTTACCATTGCTGTGAAAATGTTGTACTTGTTTTCATACGGTGCATGTGGTTGGGGATACTCACAGGCTCTTTCAATAGAGGTTTCTACTTATGTCACTTCCTGTGGATAAAAGTTGTGTTTATGTTTGCTTTTATGGTAATCAGCTGAAGATTTAATACAGTGGATAAGCCAAATGTGCACTGTGCTTTGCATGCATGATAGATCAACTGATACATATTGACTTAGATATATATTGCGTATCCAATAAGTGGATGTACTGAGCAGCATTTATTTTTTGCTTGCTTCACACAATTTTATGTTATGAAGCACAAACATCTTGTGGCTGAGTGTCTAATAAGAACATGAGACGCAATTTTATGACCATGCAGATGCGTCACTTTCTGGAGCTCCGGGGCGTTGAATCCTTTCCTTGTGTTTCACCGTCCGCTTCTGGAAGCTTGACTGCAGTGTAGGTTCCTGCCCCACCAAGAGCTCCTAGAGTAGGAGCAATGAGGTAGACCCATATGTCTTTGTAGTTACTTGTAGCAATAGCTGGACCTAGTGTTCTCACTGGGTTCATTGATCCTCCTGTTACTGGCCTGTGATACATGATGAAGCAAACATTTGAATTATCAATCAATATGTATTATATAGAATCAATTTAAAACTCCACTATTCATAAACCATGATCAATGTGGTTTACCTAAGACTCTGTGTAACATATGAAAAAAAAAAACATGTCTAGTTAGTTTTTATTGTGTGGTCATTTGTTGAAAACTATTTCATGCACTATGAAGCAAGGATATTGGCATGTGCGTGGGACGTTGTAAAATGGTAAGTTTTGCGGTGCCTCTATGTATTTAAAATATCATTTCTTGTCTACAACTCAAAAAAAAAAAAAAAAAATCATTTCTTGCCTATACTAATATTTGACATTTCTTGAACACAAACAATATTTTTTGGACTGTCATCCTTTATGGGCATCAACTTTGATCTATCAGTGAATAATTTATCTAAATAATTTGTTGTTGATAAAACACAATAACCCTGTGCAACCTATATAACCGATCTCGCTTAATGAGATAAGATTTGTCGTTGCTATTGTTGATGATGATGATGATGTCATACTGAATGGAGTCTAAAAACAATTAAAAACCCTACCATCATGTAAACCAATCGAAAGGAAATCTAAGGTGGTTTCTACCGGGGAAAGGACAGATCTTTGTTATATTTAAAAGAATGAAGTTAGTATACAAAGTGATATATGATTGGACTTCTCGTTACTCGAACACTATAGTAACACCAACCAATTTCAAATTCATTGACAAAAAGATGGTGGTGGATGACAAAGCAATAACTGGCGTTAAATTTGAGCAGCAAGGTGGGACATACCCAGCTATAAGTATGTTGAGCATGACAGTCGCTCCCACTGCAATTGCAGCAAACTCCCGCGCCTGCATAAAAATGCATAATCAACCATATTATTATCCTTATAATGATACTTGATATATGTAGCTTTGTTATATACTCGTATTAGATAAGGATGCTTGCTCTTAACCTAAAAAGATCGAGTTATCTGGTGCAACTTGGGTTGGTGTGCGGAAAGTGATTACATTTTTACTGCAACTTATGTTCATATTGACTAATATTTCCAGTAGAATCTATATATCATATAAAACTCTTCCACCAAAATTACTGTTCATAAGAAACGCACGGATACGATTTCTTCTCCTATCAATTCACTGTTTACAAGCATCTATATATCATATAAAACTCTTCCACCAAAATTACTGTTCATAAGAAACGCACGGATACGATTTCTTCTCCTATCAATTCACTGTTTACAAGCAATAAACGGATCAGATTTTGCTGATCTGCCTAGCACCCTGACATAGCATATTTGAATTTTGAATTTAAATCCCCTACCTCACTTCACTCCCTCACTTCACTCCGGATCCGTCCTTCAATTCTCTCCACATACCCTCTCTTCTCCATCGATTTCTTCTTCCTTTTCAAATATGCTATGTGTCTGTCTCCTTCGTATTCGATGAAGAATCTATCCTCTGCAACTTCACCATGTCTTTTATCTTCTTCTACTTCTAATGAGTGAATTCATTATACTTTTACAGGGAGACGGGAGCGGAGCTCAGAGAGGGTGAACTACCTTTCATGTCGGCACGATGGCCTTTCCCAGTCTTCTTCTCAACGAGCTTGAGGAAAAATGGCCAACATCCAGGTAAAGACCCTTTATCTTATTCTTTATCCACTGCTATTGCTTTGTTTATTCTTGGATGTTTTGGTAGGATTAATGGGGTTCTAGATTAGGGCTTGATTTGGCCAACAACAGCTTGATTTCATCAAAATTTAATCTGTGCTTTTTTTTTTTTTGTGGATGAAGAATAATCTGTTCTTTTCTTTTTCAATCCAGCCTGCTTTGCCACTTTTAAAGGAAGGGATTAAAGGAATCGTTGAATGGATTAAAGGAAGGGATTAAGATTCTGGGTTCGTTGGGAAAAAAAAGGAATCACAATGGCATCAGAAGCTTCTCGATTTTGAATAAAAAACCCAGCCCCATCATTCGACTCTGTTCCGTCCACCCTTCCCTGCCGTTCGCCGCGCTGCCCTCTCGCCACCGCCGCTGATCGTCCGACCACGCCGGCGTTCTTCTCCTCTGGTCGAGATTTTTTCTGCTGTTTCTGTTCTATTCTGGTCTGTTTGGGTATCTTTCTTCCTCAGTTGGTTCAGTCCGGGGGTGCCTTGGTGAGGGGTTAAAAGAGTCTTCGTCTTCTTATGCGTTTTTGGTCCAAAACGGAGTAATTATGTAGGTAAGCTTCATTTGTCTATGATATTTATGAAGATTCAGATGTGCAGAATATATATATATATTTTTGATCATTTGTGGCTGTGACGTTTGGAAAAATTGAACATTGAAGAGAAATTTCGTTTTTTGCTGCTGGTTGGTTAAAGGAAGTAGATAGTTTGGAGGTTATTCTAGGTGGAAGGAGTATTGGAAAGGAAGGAATACATAAATGGGTATTTTACTTATATAAGGTTTGCTTGGAATTTTTCTTGCTTGAGATTGGATGCTGAAATCATACTGTTAAGGAAATCATAAGGGTTTCTTACTTATATAAGTTAGTCATACTGTTAAGTCAAATGCAAGATGACAACAAAAATGCACTATGTGAAAATTCCATGAACTCACTCATACCTCATAATGTGATTCACTGGAATGATACGATGCATATAGTGAGTAAGGTGGTTTGTATTTTTGTTGGTCATCTGGTTCCTCTTATAGTCAAATGAGTATGTTGTTACCTTTAGTTTTTACCTGATGTATATTTTCATTTGTGTACATTTTTCTTGTGGCTTTGTGCATATGACAGTATGTAAGCTTCATTTGTCTATGATATTTATGAAGATTCAGATGTGCAGAATATATATATATATTTTTTTTATCATTTGTGGCTGTGACGTTTGGAAAAATTGAATATTGAAGAGAAATTTCGTTTTTTGCTGCTGGTTGGTTAAAGGAAGTAGATAGTTTGGAGGTTATTCTAGGTGGAAGGAGTATTGGAAAGGAAGGAATACATAAATGGGTATTTTACTTATATAAGGTTTGCTTGGAATTTTTCTTGCTTGAGATTGGATGCTGAAATCATACTGTTAAGGAAATCATACGGGTTTCTTACTTATATAAGTTAGTCATATTGTTAAGTCAAATGCAAGATGACAACAAAAATGCACTATGTGAAAATTCCATGAACTCACTCATACCTCATAATGTGATTCACTGGAATGATACGATGCATATAGTGAGTAAGGTGGTTTATATTTTTGTTGGTCATCTGGTTCCTCTTATAGTCAAATGAGTATGTTGTTACCTTTAGTTTTTACCTGATGTATATTTTCATTTGTGTACATTTTTCTTGTGGCTTTGTGCATATGACAGTATGTAAGCTTCATTTGTCTATGATATTTATGAAGATTCAGATGTGCAGAATATATATATATATATATATTTTTATCATTTGTGGCTGTGATGTTTGGAAAAATTGAATATTGAAGAGAAATTTCGTTTTTTGCTGCTGGTTAGTTAAAGGAAGTAGATAGTTTGGAGGTTATTCTAGGTGGAAGGAGTATTGGAAAGGAAGGAATACATAAATGGGTATTTTACTTATATAAGGTTTGCTTGGAATTTTTCTTGCTTGAGATTGGATGCTGAAATCATACTGTTAAGGAAATCATAAGGGTTTCTTACTTATATAAGTTAGTCATACTGTTAAGTCAAATGCAAGATGACAACAAAAATGCACTATGTGAAAATTCCATGAACTCACTCATACCTCATAATGTGATTCACTGGAATGATACGATGCATATAGTGAGTAAGGTGGTTTATATTTTTGTTGGTCATCTGGTTCCTCTTATAGTCAAATGAGTATGTTGTTACCTTTTAGTTTTTACCTGATGTATATTTTCATTTGTGTACATTTTTCTTGTGGCTTTGTGCATATGACAGTATGTAAGCTTCATTTGTCTATGATATTTATGAAGATTCAGATGTGCAGAATATATATATATTTTTTTTTATCATTTGTGGCTGTGACGTTTGGAAAAATTGAATATTGAAGAGAAATTTCGTTTTTTGCTGCTGGTTGGTTAAAGGAAGTAGATAGTTTGGAGGTTATTCTAGGTGGAAGGAGTATTGGAAAGGAAGGAATACATAAATGGGTATTTTACTTATATAAGGTTTGCTTGGAATTTTTCTTGCTTGAGATTGGATGCTGAAATCATACTGTTAAGGAAATCATAAGGTTTTCTTACTTATATAAGTTAGTCATACTGTTAAGTCAAATGCAAGATATACACCTTGCACTATTTTTTAGGCATTCTTTTTAACATTGGCACTATATTTTTATATGTATATTAGATTGTCCTGCATATGCTCAGATCCTGTTTTAGCAGAACTACACCCCTCTTCTCTGTGAGTCTGCAAATATGCCCTTTGGTGCTAATACTAATAATATTACTAATCACAATAATAATGCTAATCTAATTTAATAGTCATTTGTCTTATATACTGTCATCCATGCAGTAAGCTTTTGATTCATATACATGTTAAGAACCATTGATTAATAACCTTATTTAATAGTTGCTATGCTTATTCGTTTAACATATTTGCATTATCATGCTCGCACAATATTTTCCTTCATTTATATGATGGCAATCATGGCAAGCGTGGACACTTTTCTTAAAACTTCTCTTCCAAGTCACTTATTTGTTTCAAATTTGTGTTAATCCTTTCTGCATGCATATTTAACTCCAATATGTAAACTGATTTTACATCTGTATTGTGATTATCATTTCAGTCTATATTAACCTTCTCTCTGACTCTACTGAAATTACATTACATCTATCCCCCATCTGTGCATTCTGTTGATGTAATTAGATAAATCAAACACTGTCCATGATTTTTAAATACTTCACGTGTTTCCCTTCATATTCTTCATGAAGAGGGGTTGATGTGCAATCGGTTGCTTATAAATGAAGCCATGTTGGGGTGTCAACTCTTTTAGCTTTATTTGATAATGGCATGCATATGCAAGGCAATCAAAACAGGGTCTTGATTTGATGTCCTATTATGAAAGCCTTTTGCTTTGTTTGATACTGCTATATTTATGTTTACTCACTAACTTGCCCATACATCCCTACATTTTTGTGAAAAGTGCGAAAGCAGCTTCCTTTAATTTTAATATATTCATTTTGTTATTCCTAGGACTTTCAACCTTGCTTGGAATCATGCAGAAAAGTTGTGATTAGGCATCCCTTTCATGTAGAAAAAGTGAGTGCGCAAAAGGCATCTGTGCTGTCTGCTTTGTCCCATTTCAAATATTTAAAAAATTAGATATTGAACAAATTAGATTTTCAGTATGTTTTGTGTCATAACTGTGTTTTCACCCTTTTGCCTATCTGTTGTTAATGCTTTTAAAGTGTTTCACGTTTTATGGTACCTGATTATGCACTCTTTATTTATGGATGACAGTAGCAACTTCCTTCA
Source organism: Inga laurina (assembly GCA_963855925.1). NCBI lineage: Eukaryota > Viridiplantae > Streptophyta > Magnoliopsida > Fabales > Fabaceae > Inga > Inga laurina. The sequence goes on from OY979711.1 coordinate 14,557,684, forward strand.
AAATAAGATGTAAATCTGTTTGCTGCTATTTACATAAGATGCACGTGGTTTGATGGTGAATAATTTCTCTTAAATTTATATCATACGACTTGTCCTAACTACTTCAACTGTCCATGGTTTCCTTGCATTTATACTATTTGCTTTGATCTTTTGTACAAGGTATAGTTGTTATGGTTGTATCCATTGGTTAATGAGGTTATAGCAGGTGAAGACCCTTTTATTCACCATCCATTGATTAATGGTTACTGACCTGCTTATAAATAAAGCTATGTTGGCAAATCTGAATATGTGAGACTTATTTATAAACATCACAGCCATATGGGCAGGCCTATATCCATATAATTCAGGATTCCATTTCCATATAAACTGCTATAGTATGACATGGTTTATTTTAGTAGTATCTGTATAGTCATCTTTCTTTTAAATAGTTTGTCAGCTATATCCCTTGGTTCAACCATTATAATGAATTGTCAACTTCCGTTTAGTGTGACCGTATTATAGCTTTGGCAAAAGGCCTGTTGTTAGAATGCTTATAGAATAGACTTCCAGTGCCTTATGAGGCTGAATCTGAAAAGGTAGTAACAGCTGAATCATCATGTTTAATGATTTTTACATATATAATTTATATATGCTTTTGTATTTGCTGCAACAATTCCTGTATTGTTTAATTATCATATGTAGCCCTATATACATTACTTACTTAGCCCTATATACATTACTTATTTGCTGCAACAATTCCTGTATTGTTTAATTCCTGTATTGTTTAATTATCATATGTAGCCCTATCCACAGCCCTATATACATTACTTACTTTTCTTTCCTAGAAAGCTATCTTGAGCCATAGTATTTTTCATTTATTTGTGCTGGCATGGATTTTTTTGTTTTCAGTTTTTGTACTTCTATTGTCTTCTCATTAATAAATTATACCTTATTTGTTTTTCTTTTTCCTTTTCGGGATACTATTTATTCCTCATTTACTTGGTAAAGTTTCGCCAAACTTTAGATGATGGTAAAAGAACAACAAATGTAGTTTAAAAGGAGATTTTTAGGAACTTGAATGCTTGGGTGCTAAGTGTTTACCAAGTAAATGATTGTTGAAAATCTCCCGACTTTGTTTCATTCAATGTTTGTTGTATTTGTTGGTCATGTGGCATTACTCTTAACTTACATTTAGCACTGTTTCTTTTCTTCATATTTAACATTAGAAGTGATTCAAGTGATTAGCTTATAAGGATGGTTTATTTGGTGAGTATTTAATGCATGAAAAATTTTAAAAAATACTTGATATAATTCTCCCCGCGCAACGCGCGGGAGAGTAAGTGCTAGTTACTAGGGACAAAAACTGAAGAGTGACTCTGTTCTTACTCCCCCAGCTAGGTTGACGCCTTTGAGTAATAATGACAAGGGAAGAAAACAGACAATTCTTTGGAAATTATATGGCTCAAGCACTATTCATGATAGTCTTATTATATGTTGTCAAGGATAGAGAAGATATCTTATTTATACATGCGACTGTTCGATTTCAATGGAAGAAAGGTACAAGGGAAGGAAAACTCAGGGAGATGATCTTGATCTTAAATGAATTTACATAATTTAATATGGTAAGGGAATAAGAATTCAACCAAACCAAAAAAAAAAAAAAAGTTAGCTCAGGATCTGATTTCACACTGAGAAGATCAATTACTTCAACTACTGTATCTATAATTTTAACTACTGTGGCCATGATCCTTGAATCTTAGTGGGGATGCAACAAGAAATTGTTGTAGTTTAAACAAGGAACATCCCCAAAAGTTATTATTTCTTCTCTTTCTCTATTTCATTTAGACAGCTTTGCTCTGTCACAATATCCTCTTTTTTAAGTAAACTAGAGTTCATGGATAAAATAATACTCACAGCTCTTGTGTCGGTGGCCACTGCTGTGACAACAAACATCAGAATAAAGCTGATAATGAACTCTAAAACAAAAGCTTGAGCATATCCTTCTGAAGGAACTGTGGCTCCTCCACTCATGAAGGGGTGGAACATCCCCTTTACAGCAAATGCTGCACAAATGGACGCCATAAGTTGTGCGCCAATATACACAGGAACCTACAATGTAGAATTAAAATTTAGCTTTGGTAAGCACTAGGCAGCTCAAACAAAATAGAATATAAGGTTAAAAGAGAGAAGAGGGAAAAGGGGGAAAACGTTTTTTACATGTTTCCATGGGAATTGCTTTAAAGCAGCAAAGGAAATTGTGACTGCAGGGTTGAGATGAGCACCGGAGATGTGACCAGTGGTGAGGACGACCACCATAGCAGCAAGACCAGTAGAGGCAGCACACCCAACTAGAGTCTCAGAACCTGGTGTCCTTTGGTTCACAATAGCAGTGGAAATACCAGAAAACATGAGAATTAAGGTTCCTACAAACTCAGCTCCTACCTGTTTTAACACGCAAACTGTTAATATTAGCACATCAAAGAAACAGAGATCAGTGTTAGTTTCCAATTTTCCCATGCCAAAGATAAAAATGAGCTTAGAATAGAAATATGGTGCAGTTTTTATCATATATCTCTGTTTGATGTACCTTTCTTCCAAGAGGGACAGGAGGGGGAGGCAATGAGCCAGAGACTTTGGGTAAGCCTCCTTCTTCTAAGGTCCATTCTTCAGCACTGAGACGTTTGCTCATCTGAATTGATTTTTTTTTTTGCCAGACAGTGAAGCACCAGAAGTTACTTTGTGAAGAGAATGTTCAAACTATGGTTTCAAATGTTTGTCTCTTTGTGAGAGAACGTTCAAACTATGTGGCATATATATAGCTGCTGTTTACATTACTTGCAGAATCCAAATGGAAGAGAGAGAAAGGATAGTTAGTGGCTGAAAATGCTGGTAAAAGAGAAAAGAACCTAACTATGGCTTTAGAAGTGGACCATGTGACACTGCTAGGAGTCTTGGATATGCCACTTTCAAATGCCTATAATGAAATTTTCCCTTCTCTATCATGTAACTGCAACTTCGTTCTCCTTTTTCCTTTTTTTTCTTTTAAAAAATTACTATCCTTCTTAACCATCTGTTTTGTTTATTTGGTCAAGGGTATATAACCCATTTTGAGGTTTAGAGCACAAAAAGTTTTCGTCTCTCCCAATAAGTGTGTTTCATGGTATTCGAATCTGAGTTATCCTCCTTATTGGGGTGAGGCTGCTTACCACTTCAATCAATAGCTTGTTGGTTCTTGACCATTTGTTTTATGTGTGTTGTCATCCTACACTAGTTAAGTAGATCAATCCATCAACTAATGTAAGTTCTTGTCTTAGCAATCAATCATGTGATTTCCCAAACACATTCTTTTGTCTGTTATAGTTTATATAATTGGAGCATCATGGGTTTATGTGTACTGCAATTTGCAATACTAGGAAGTTCCACATGAACAACAGGTCAATACATTTTTTTGTGTTTACTCAAATTTAGGTCTCTGGCTGTCACTGTTAAACTTGTAGTTTAAAGTTTAACTTTTATTAGGTAGTGCACATATATGGCATTTTCAATACTAATTGCCTAATATCCCACTCAACTTCAGTCATTATTTTGGTTATCAGCAAGATAGATCGGTTTATGGCCACACATGTTACCAACATAACTGGTTAATGCTTGTGCAAAGAATCTCAGTGATGAACATTGGCATCTCATAATTATAGGCAAAAGATTTTTAATGATTCTGCCATTCCTATATTATTAATTTTGGTCCATCTATTTTTTTGGGTGCATTTTTCTCTACCATTCATTCCTTCACTCAGAGGTTGTTGAGAAGATGGTGATGAAACATGAGGACCAGTACCAGTCCACATCAATCATAAACAGAGCATAAATTGGGACCCTGTTTTTTTGGGAAATGACTTCGGTTCTTTTCTCAGAAGAAAAGGATGCTTCTTTTCTTTATGTGAGTTATCGGATTGAGATCTCAACGGTTCAGATTTAATATATTTTTATAATAATATTTTTAATATATTAATATAATAATAATATTTTTATAATATATTAAATCTGGACCGTTAAGATCTGACAGCTCACAAAAAGAAAAGGAGCATCCTTTTCTTTCTAAGCAAAGGACCGAAGTCAGTCCAATTTTTTTCACTCTGTCAAAGAAGGTATGTAATTTAGAATAATGAAAATGCAACTAGACAAGATAAACTTGACACAACTTGAAAGGAGGAGAAAAAGGGTGATGATGAGAGATTCTTTCCGTCACTTGTAAGAGAAGGTGTGAGTTGTGGTCCAAAAATTTATTAAGATCAAAGTAAACATCAACTCAAAAGTCAAAATGTATTGATAAATAACTTATAATCTATAATCGAGGTTCTCACAAAGTAGCAAAATTCAAATCCACAGATATGTTTGGTATGAGGGGAAAGGGGCAAAGAGAAAATTTTAATGAGTTTGATTTCCAACAAATTTTTTTTTTTTTTGAAGAACTAGGATTAAAAGCTTTTAATTAATTTTTTTTATACTCTTTAATTTTATATATCGTTTTTATTAAAATTTTACAACCCACTTCTCCATTTCTTTTAAAGTGAAGTATTGAACTCATTAAAAACTCCCTCCCCTCCATTTCCCTGGTACCAAACAGATATGGATATCGGTCACATCCTTACCAACTTTTAAAATATTTATTGGCAAAAACTTTTTTGTTACTGCTTAGTATGTGCTTGAATTATGAAATACTTTTTTTTTGGCAGAATGGGGTTTTAGCACCAACATAGGAGGAGGCATTTAGCATGTGTAATCATATCCTAGTTCATGAGTAGTGTTTTTGTCAAAATTTTCTTGACTATTTAGTCAAAAGCTTTCTATTCTTATGGAGAATCAGCTGACCAATTTGGGCTTATATGTTCAAAGTGAACAAGGAAGAGCTAACGCGAATCTTCAAAGACAAGGTTTCTTCAATCACAAGGAGTCAAGAATTTTGGACTGCTCTAAATATTGCTTGAAGAACTATTCAAAACATGTAAAAAAAATCCAATGGCTCAAAATGAACACAAGCATTGCTACATCAGTCCACCATCATTGTTTGTTAGTGGGAATTGTTTACTAAATGATGTGATTCTAAGTGGCCAAACCTCAGTGTAGTGGTAAGGTTGCCTCATTTGATTTCTTGTTCCATAGATAAGTTTTTGTTTTTAATTTTTTTTAAAAAAACTTGTTTGATGGTTATTTTTAATTCAGTGTTTTGTAAAACAAAAGAATATTAATAATTTTTTTAAAATAAAAAACTCAAAACAAATTTTTACATGTTTTCTATTTTTTGTTTTGTTTTATTTTTTTCCAACTTTTCCTTTTCACTCATGGCTGCCCTTTCCACTGTCCCTTGCGCTCACCTTTTTGTGTGCTCGCCTTTGTCTTCATTGTCTCTTAGAGCCTTTTTGGTACATGAAAACTATGGGAAGGGAAAGGAAAATAAGCAAATTTCCTTTATGAAACACGTTAGGCTGCCAAATGTTTCTGAAACTTAAGTTCCCCCTTACTCCAAAATTCTCTTAAATATGGGAAAATCAGTTCCCACCAAAATTAGCGGTAACTCATCTTCCCTCGCAAGAGGGAAAATGCCAAATACAAATTTACCCCTAAAAATTTAAATTAAAATGCTAAAACTAAACCACAATTCTAATCAAATCTTAGAGATGATTAATGGAAGTATATGAAGGAGAGAATTCAATTTGGTCACAAAACGTGGCATCGACAATGTAACCACAAAAAAGAAGAAGCTTGATGAGCCACGAAGCATTGTAGCCAGAAGTACCAGTGACGCACACCACCGTTTCGTTTTTGGCATTGTTGCTCGTTGTCTTTACTTTTCCTTCTTCCTCTTCAATTTGATCACTGCTTTGTCTTTACTCTATACCAAAGCTCGTTTGATGCTTTTAAATTATGTGAGTGATTTTGTTGGAAATTGTACCCTAGGGGTCAATCATTGTACTTTGAACATTATTAATTTAATGAATTTTCTCCATTATGTTATCATATTATTCGCACATTCACTGTGATGACTGTATACTTGGATAAATCATAAAGATTGTCCTAAATGTTCCTGGTTGGTCATCTATGCGGGAGAAAAGATGAAATAAAACCAATATGACCTTGATAAGATATGGAGATATAAATCAAAGTCTTAGGCATTTATAAGAGTACAAGGTGTTGGACCGACCTGCTATGAAAGAGCTGTATGGATCAAGTCATAAACTTATCTTATGTATAACCATGTCACAATGCCCTTCAACTTGAGGCCATCATGGATTCTTACATGAGAATTGTTAAGCTTTGAACTAGTAAAAAGTCACATTTGACCGAGTGATGATAAAGGTTATGATTGAGCTTAATGTTTTTTCATGTAGAGGAATATGAATGGTCAAGATGGAATTTGTCCCTCACATTAATAGAAATATTATTGGACCCCTCGATGAGTGAATCTGAGAAATGTATGGTCATACTACGATGGAAAGAAGTTTCCATTTCTATTGTCTAACAACTCATGAATCGGGAAAGTAATTGTCAGAAACAAGAGGATGACATCATCAATGCCTCATCCTTGACCAAAATATCGTGTGACAAAAGGGACGTGACATGATTGTATGATATGTTGCATCGTGATAACGATCCTCATATAAATTGGGTAGTCGTAATTCTTGCTAGAGGCCGCTTGTGACTTGTGGGTTAATACAGTTATTGGTCCATTACTAATTTCGTATGGGCCTACAACACAAGAATGACCCAACGCGAAATAATATTTAATCTAGGGTGAACGAATTTTATATTTATATATATAATATAAAATTCGTGAAAAGAAAATTAATAATATTTTATATATATATATATATATATATATATATATGATAATATTATTATATTGTGTTAGTTTTAAATTTAATTTTATTAGATAAATTAAATTTAATAACTAACATGATAGAAACATAATATCTTAGATTTAATTTATAAGGATAAATTAAATCTATTGGCTCTTTATTCGGATTAAATAAATAGGTTAAATTAAAACTATATGACATATTTAATTAAACCGAATTTATTTAATTAGCTCATCAAGATAATTAAGGGTTAATTAATTTCAAAATTAATCAAGATTAACTTTGAAATTCGAATATAGCCCTCATGGGTTATAAAAATGATAGAGCAGAAAAACTCATGTATGGATGAGAATTCAAAGCCGCGATAAAACACTAGCAGACATTAGAAGTGCTAGTACACAGTCCGTGTTGGAGTAACATTCATGTGAATATCGGTAGAGGGAGCCGATCAGAGGTGTTGGTTTCTAGAGATCAAAAACCCTAAATTCAAAAATGTATGATTCTTCTTAACTCTATTTAAACGTCATTGATAGATCCTCAATTAGGATTGACGAAAATTTTAAAATTATTCCGATGTGCCTGCTAATCTTGACAGATTCTTGGCTTCATAGTTTGTCATTACACACTCGCTAGTAGCTACATTCATCTTTATTACTAAAAAAACCTTTGAGAATTCTTCTCAATAAATATTTGAGAACAATGATTTTGTCACTCCAAAAAGAATCAATAAATGGATTATTTTGCTGAAAAATCAATAAATGAGTACAAAGAAGATAAAAGCTTAGGCTATGAGTGTTACCTCAGATTGCGCTGTTTCAGCAACCATAAAACAGGGGTGAACATAATTTTGCTTTGTTTTAGCAAGTGGGCGAAAAGAATTTGTTTCTCAAATTCAAATTTATTTAGCAAATTCGAATTTTGTTAATAAATTTATTAATGAAATTTGAATTTCACTTTGTAAAAAAATTCCAATTTAAGGGGTAATTTGGGTATTTTACATTTTTTCCTCACAACCATTACTTCATTTTCTTCCTACCAAACATCTTATTTTCCTTCAACCTATGTTCCTTTCCCATATCTACCAAATAGCACACCCCCTTTATGTTCCCTCCCAATTTTCCCTTCCTTTCCATTTACTCCCCTTCCTTTCCCTCCCCCTCCTTAAACTTTGCGCGTACCAAATGGGCCCTTAATCTTTTGACTCTGTCAACACCCGTTTCCATTTTGATATGCGCAGGGCAATAATGAACAAGTTCCATAGGCAAACAGAAAAGTACAGTTATACTGATAATAAGTATTTGTTTACAAACAGTCATTAACAGAGCAGAAGTCGATAATAATGACAAATATGTACAGAATGTCCCAAAACTATTTCACATACAGATTATATACAACCACTGTATTTATCTTGGGAAACATGCATGTCAGTTTCCCTTCTCAGCATCCTTGGCTTTCGATCCGCTGGCACCCGCTGAGACATTTGGATTAGAAAAAGGGGTGAGATTCTAAGGAATCTCAGTAGAAACATACGATCAACACATAAAATGCGAAAATTAAATATACAATGCACCGTATCAAGTAAAATGAAAACTCATATCATCCATGTTTGTACACAAAATTCAGGGCCAATTAACCTGTTGAAACTCCTACATGTACCTCAGCTGAGTCCTTGACTACAGCTAGGTAAGACTAGTGTACCTCAGCTAGGTCCTAGACCACAGCTAGGTAATGTGCCTTCAGCATGTGTTCAAGTCACAAAATACAGTAACACGCATCATACAAATAATCACATAGTATATGAGAGATAGTAGTTCCTACCTCGAAGTTCTATCGACCCCTTTTTGTGTGCCTCGTGAAACGTGTCGATTTTCGACTCCCGATTCGGTCCTAAAATATTAAATGTACAAGAAATAGGTCATAATCTATCCAAGTATCATTTTAGACATTTTCATAGTGTTTCTCGTGGTTATATTAGCCTATGGTGAAAATTTACCAAAATGCCCTCGGACCCCGGCCCCGTCATACCCGGCTTGATGGCATGTTTTTCCAAATTTTTGACTAGGGCTATCCTAACATATTTTCGTCCAAGGAATCCATTTCCGGACTCAAAATTATCAAATTCAATGTCAAATTACCAAATTGCCCTTGGCAGCCCTACTTTTAGGGTTTTAGGGGCGTTTCCGTAATTATGTTTTCTCAGCCTTTTCTGAAAAAGTGCCCAACTGTAACCCCACCTAATTTTTCCTCCTGAACCCAATGGAACCATCAAATCATTGAAAATCGAACTCTAAGGCCCTCAAACATCCCTGGCCGAAATAATGGTGTTCTCTGGGAAAAATCGGGGTTTTACAATTTCGGCTCCGTAAACACGTTCCTTTCTACTCCTAACAACTTTATTAACCATCTAATTGAGTTATAACAACCATTTGAACTAAAATTGGGTAGCATAACTCTTAGGCACACACTTTTCCAAAATTTAAAACCAATGGCAATCCGGCGAAATTTCACCGATTAAATTGCCCACAGCAGCCATAATAGTTGATATACGAAGGTTTGGAAGTTACTTCAAGCTCCCACAAGCTTTTCCCAAAAATGGCTGAAAACCCTAGCCTTTAGAACACCAAATTTGAGCTTTCCAAACCTTAAAGAACAAAGAGGAGTAGCTTAGAGTCGAAGTTATACGCGTTAGGAGCGAAATCGTCGGAGAAATCGGCTTACTTTGTGATTTTTCTTCTCTTTCTCTCTCTACACTCTCTCAACTTTCTCTCACTAGTTCAGATCTGTTGCAGCACGAAAATGGGCTGAAGAAGATGATGATATATTTATTTATCACATATTTTGCAATATTTGATTTATTTGTTTTATTTTTCAAAATTTCAAAAATGAACTTATGTACATAAATCCTTATGTACATATAACCATGCTCATTAAGCCCAATCAACATTTCCTTATTTATGCCACATGTAGGAGACACCTAAGGGTCCCTCCCTATGATCTCAATTGACTTCACAACTTGTTCCTGTTACGTATACACATAAAATCTCAATTTTGGTCAAAATTGCACTTTTTGCTCAAATTTTCCATAAATTCATATTAAATTGACCAAAATATTTCAAATATATTTTTAACCTTTATTTTCCTTAATTAATTGAAATTAACTTCAATTAATTGGAAAATAATTAATTTTGTGATATTTTGGCAAAATTACGATTTTGCCATTACCTTTTTAATCCAATTTCTTCTCTTATTTTTCTTTGGCCAATTTCCATATATTTTTGGACCAAATACTTTCTCTAATATTTCTTCAATTTTGAACTTTAATATTGGGCTTTTTAAATTACCCAAATTAATTCCATAATTATTTTGCCCATTTTCTCATGAAAATGAACATTTATAAAATTCATAAATTCCAAATTTATGAATATTCACCATTTTATTGAATTTCTCAAATATTTACAATATTTTTTGTGAATATAAATTTTGGGGTGTTACAGACTCTGTGTCCGCCGTTGCTACACTCTCTACTCTGTCTCTTGCCTTCCTTCAATTCTCCAAGTTTGATTCTTAAAATAATTATTCCAAACAAGTTCTATGATTTTTTTTTTAAAATTTTTGAATGTAATATTTTAGAACAACCATACAAATAATTTTTTGCCCTTCCTAAGACTTGTTTTAAAAAGACAATTTTATAAAACTATTATTAAAATATAAAAACCAAAAACCAACAAGACCCTCCTTTATATGAAAGTGAAACAATCAAATCACACAGGCGAAATGATGGAGAGCACAAATTCTATCTTCCTGTGATTTTAACAGTTGTGGTTGTCTTCCTTCAAAACTCTTTCTTTCAGTATTTTAATCTCATCTCAAAACTAGCTAGTAGGCAACCACTGTCGTTTTGGATCTGTAAAAACCTTATCACATTATGAGAATTACCACACAATATTCATCTTTGATTTCACAAAAAGAATATATGGAGGAAGCAAAATAAAGGAGAGAAATGTCCATTCGTTGAAGGAACTTTCAATGTATTTATGGGAAGGATGATTTAATTCAAAAACCGACAATAGTATTCCCTCCGGTCCTAATTATAGGATGACATTTGAGAATTGATCTTGATCCTAATTATATGACAAAGTTCTAATTTTTGTCAATTTCTTCCTAAAATACCCCCTATTGATACTTTCTCAATAATAATTAAACATAATAATAATTTAAAAATACACTTATGTATTCTATAAAGTGAGTAATACTTGCAACTCACTAATGCTACATACACCCCAATTTTACTGTTTTTTTTTAATTTTAAGTTTTAAATAAGGGCATTTTAGGAAAATAAATATGATTAACTAATTTAACTAATATCCTTAATTTCTCTAAAATTAGATAAACATGCCCTATAATTAGGACTGAAGAGAGTAAGGACTAGGGACCATTAAAACTGAAGTCGTGTGCATTAGATTCCATTTCCGGATTGAAGTAGCTATATCTATATATATAATATAAAATCTATAGAAAGTGGCGTTATTCATAAAGGAAAATACTTAGATCAAGTTTCTTATATTTATTTTGTCAAATTCTCAAATCACATGTTATCATGTGTCCTATTTTTAAATTATTATTATTTAACTAAAAGCTCATATGAAAAAAATGGGACACATGATTATATATGATTGAAAAATTTGATGTAATAAATATAAAAAATTTAATGTAAGTATAGCCCATTCATAAACCATCAATAATGTGGCTCACCTCATATTTTATAAAAAGTATTTTGCATGCCCATAGCCTAGCTCTGTAATACTGACCTTGCTAAATTAATTATTATTACTCCACGAGCTCTTAACATATGACTTGATTGGAAAGTTGGTTTTTGTCCTAAATATAAGACAGGAAAAAAGATAAATAAATACCACTTAAATTTTAAAATCTCAAATTAGTGATTTCCTAAAAATCTAAGTTATCAATTGCTATACTCTTTTTGTCAATCTCATTAATCTTATTGTCAACAAAATCAATTTGGGATTTTGAAGTTTAAGTGGTATTTAAATATCCTTTTTCCTATAAGACATATTCCCATGTTTATTATTTTTCCCCCAAGCTACCACTATTCTTGCTCCTAAACAATAATTAAATACTTCATTTGTCCCTAAATATAAGTTTCAAATCTAAGAATAGATCTGTCCTAAAATGTAAACTTCATTTTAATTTTGTCTTAACATGTATTGCTTTTTTTTTTTTCTAACTCTACCATTTGACTATATTTGTTGCATGCTTGTATTTATTATCTCTCTCATTTATCCTCTTTATAAATAAAGACATAGTTTAAAAAAATACATATTTATTTCTATTAACTAATTGTAATTATTTTCTTCATAAACGAAATCAGTTATTTGAATTTAGAGAGGGAGGGAGTACAACAATAATTTAAAAAAGCACCCCTTATCCTATAAGGTGAGCAATACTTGCCACGCCGTCACGGTAGGCAATTCATTTTTGCCATATTTTTTTAAATAAATAATTTTAATCTTTGTTAAAAAATATTTTCATACCGATACTCATTCAAAATAACTGGTTTTTTTTTTTCTACAGAAAAATAGTTCAGCAAATTATTAATCTATTTTAGGTATAAAAAAAAAAGTAATCTCTTTTTTATCATGGCTACAAGCCTATAAATATATAAAATTCCATTTATATTTTAACTGATCACATAGTGTGTGTTTGGTTGGACTTATTTTTGGACAAAAAGTCCTTATTACCCAAACCGAGATAAAACTCATCTCACATATTTACCTCGTATACCGTGAATCACGATTTATAAGCATCTATTGTCTAAAAATAATATATTCCAAACGAGCACATAGATACTCACTTAATAGAAAATTCCATCTATGAAAATACCCAAGAAAGAAAAGAATAAAATAAAATAAAAAAGAAATGCTACACATTAAAAATTTATTTTAAATCTTCAAACTAGCATACAGTTAAATCTCAATAAATATTGTTAAAAAATGATTCATAAATATCAAATCAAATAACAATTAATTTGTGAATTTAAATTAGAAATCATTAGAAAGATAACTTTTGATGTATTTGATTTGAGGGGGTTAAATTACCTTTTTGAGTAGGAGGAATCCAAAATTTATCTTTTCAACTCCTTTTAATGAAAGGATAAATTTTGGGTTCCTCTCACCTAAAAAGGTAATTTACCTTCCCTCTCCTCAAACCAAACACACCCTTAAAATTTAAGTGTCTAATTAGTAACTGAAATTTTCATATTTATAGTTGTTTTTTAATCAATATTTACAATTCATCTTTTAGCAATTTTTTCGAAACCTAATTATCATTAAATTAATCTTTAAACATCTAAATGTCACTTAGCTTTGTAAAAAAAAAAAAAATCATTTTGAATATATAAAATTCGTTTTAAAAAAACTCTATAAGCTAACATTAAACATATAAAAGGTCATTCATTATGTAGACTTGGAGAAATTTAGTTTTAAATAAGGGTGTTTTAGAAAAAATATATCATATTTATTATAATTAAGTAATTTAATTATCTTTCTTAATCTAACCAAATTAATTAAATAGTTTTCATGTAAAATATATTTATAAAATTTGATGAGATTAAGAAAACTAAATAAATTATTTAATCATAACATATGTTATATGATTTCTATAAAATACTTTTGTGTAACATCATACTCCAGATAAATTAGTTAGAAGAAAGCTAAAAAATTTTAAAAACAAAATAGAAAAAAGAGTCTTGAACGGTTGACCCAAAATCCATATCTAGGTTCAACTTTTTGGATTGAGAATAGCATTTTTTTTTTTTTTTTGACCAGCAACTGAGAATAGCATTTAAACGCATACTGACGAACGCTTTAAAATGTAGTGATGCATAAGAAAGGGCATAAGGATGAACTACCCGCACCAGTCATTTATAGATTCCAGTTAGAGGATTTTCCTAAAACAGGGGACAAGTGATGTGTTGTTTTGCTTTTATAGTTTCTCTGGTCAAGACACTGAAAGTGCTGTCCCAACGAACAACAAGGGCTATCAATTTTTGAGCAATAGGATTTCTTCTTCTGTGTAAATTGTTCAATCAGTATTTATCTTTATCATATAAAAAAAGTATTACTATTTTTTTTTCTGATGTTAAGTCTCATGGTCTGTGAGAGAGGGGTCAATTTTATAAATTAGGTAAAAAGCAGAGAAAAATCAAACTCATTGGAGTTTCATTTTTTTTTTTCTGTTTAAAACTTGTTTTGAAAAACTTTATAAAACTATTCTAAGAATATAAAAAGAGATGATAAAATGGAACAACCGAACAAGCCTTAAATATCACCGGAGGAAGACGGGAGGGAACAATTAGAATCTTCATTAGGTACTTGTGTGAGTAATAAGATTGAGAATAGTCAATATAATCTTTGGTCTTTTAAGTTTGTTATCATTTTGATTTTGATTCTTTAAATTTTAAAGGATGGTTTTAGTCTCTCAAAAGACAGAATTGTTCAAATTTTTATTAAATCATATGGACTAATATTTTAAATAGAATGAAATTTAAGAAAAAAAAATAAGGACCAAAATTACAAAGAGGGTAAGCTTAAAAGGATTAAAGGTTATATTAAATGATTGATTGAGAAACAAACTGCCCCAGACATGCAAGCAATTGATTCAACTAATGTCTAATTATAGTAGTAGGTAGCAGCCATGTCTAGAGTCGGAAATTCGGGCCGAGTCCGTTTAGACCCGAGCCCGTTAAGGAATTTAGAAGCTGAAAATGGAAGCAGGCCGGCTCTGTAGGGCCATCCCTGTAGCCCTGTAGGGCTGGCCCTTTTAGACCCGTTTAAGTTTTTTTTTTTTTTTTTTTTTTTTTGTAAAATGAGCACAAGGCAATGAGCAGCAAGCATTGATTAGAGGGTAGAGTTAACCTAACCTAACCCTCAAATCAGAAATGCCCTCACACTGACTCTTGTAGTGCTTGAGCACAAGTGCTTATACCTATTTTGACAACTGCTTGAGCTGTTTTGACAAGTTTATTTTCCTTCTTGGAGAAGCTTTGAAATTCAAAGGTGGATAAATTTGAATTTCAAACAAATTTCATTACTTTTTTTCCCCAATTATAGATGATATGATTCTTTAAAACTCCTCATAAGTTGTATCTTCCTTTATGCATCTTGTTCTTACCAGGGAGAAAAATGAACTTGTCAAAATTATTCATGTAATTATTAAATTAGGCATAAAAATTTATCAAAAAAAGCATATGCACTTGTCAAAATTGGCGCATTTAGTTTTGAAATTTCAAAACTTATCAAGGGAAGAAAATGAATTTGTCAAAATAGCTCATGCAATTGTCAAAAAAATATAAGCACTTGTCAAAAAAGGCATATGCATTTCTCAAAGTAGGGACATTAAGTTTTGAAATTTCAAAACTTCTCCAAGGAGGAAAATATACTTGTCAAAATAGCTCATGCGGTTGTCAAAATAGGTATAAGCACTTGTTAAAAAAGATATATGCATTTGTCAAAATTGGCACATTTTGTTCTGAAATTTCAAAACTTGTCAATGGAGGAAAATGACCTTATCAAAATAGCTCATCCAGTTGTCAAAATAGGTAGAAACGATTGTCAAAAAGGCATATACACTTGTCAAAGTAGGGACATTAAGTTCTGAAATTTCAAAAATTCTCCAGGGAGGAAAATAAACTTATCAAAATAGGCATAAACACTTGTCAAAAAAGGCATATGTTGTTCCTTTCCTTATTTATTCAATAGGGGCAACAAAATAATTTCACATTTTGAATTAATCACAATACAATCCTTAGGGACTTTTTTGATAAGGTAATTTGAATTGGGACTTTTTTATAATTTTTTATGGTTCTTTGAACCTTACAATGATTTTCCCTTAAATCTATTATTACTTTCTCAATGTTGTCTTGTAATGAAAAGTGGGGTTGATCATGGATTAGACTAGACTGGGTTAGACCTTAACCCAATGTCTGATCTGCATAGTACCTTGGGCTAAACAAGACAGCTCGATGTTCAATCCGGTCTGGTCCAACACCAGCTCGAGCTCAAGCTAGACCAGACCAAGTCCAATGGATTCCCTGGACCAATCCAGGATCTTTTAAGCATTTCCCCCTAGTTTTTGCCTTCTTTGAAAGACAATGTTTGAGTGGTTGAGCTTGTTAATACCATAACTACATAACAATGTTTTAATATCATTAACACATTAAACATAACAATCCATAACAATCAATTAAACACATTAAATATAACAAAATAACAAGTAACCACAAGTCTACTGTCATGCCCTTATTTTAATTTCACCTTTACCAAAGTATTCGCGAAAAACAATATGCAATTCGGTGCGCAACACAAGAATAGCGTAAATATATTGGTAATATATGCATGATTACGGAAATTCCCCTCAAGGATTCGTATTTGAAAATTATAATTAATGTAGTTGCACAGGGCTACTTGGGTGTGTAAACCCGTCCCAGTGAAACTGAGACATCTTTTCGTCTTCATTCTACCACTGCAATCCCTCATACGATTCTTTTCTTTGTTCTTAGAATATCTTTTATCTTCTCCTGTCTAAATTGTTGGTAGGGGAGGGTGAGATTGGAGAGAATCTCAGTAAGAAACAGATACCATAATGTATGCATGATAGATGCTATGTGTATGACATGTTAGCTTTAACTAGATGTATGCCCCATAATGACATTTTTGCATGCTCAATGTTTCATGCAACAAAACTATGGTCACAGCGAAAACGGAAACAAAGCTTCATTTATTCAAATATTCTCTACACAATCAAGTAAAGTAATCACATACATCACTACACAAGCAGAGCTATCAAATACATACAAATAAGGTAAGTTCCCTACCTTAACCCTTTTCCGTCTCGAAACGTGTGTCTAGTAGAGCGTGCCAATAACTCGGACTCCATATTCGATCCTACAATTCCAAATGTACCATTTAGACACTTCCATGATGTTTCTGGGGGTTATATGAGGCTATATTGAAAAAATTACTAAAATGCCCCCGGAGACCCGACCAGGCCTGACCATACCCGGTCCGACTGTACTTTTCCAGAAATTCTAACATGGGCTTTCCTGACATATTTTTACCCAAGAAATCCATTTCCTGACTCAGTTCCAAAAGACAAAATTTCCCTTTGTAGCCCTTATTTCAGTGTTTTAAGGGCGTTTTCGTAATTATGCTTTCTCGGCCTTTTCTGAAAAAGTGCCCAACGTAACCCTACCTAATTTTCCCTTATGAACCCAATGGAATCATCAAATCATTGAAAGTCCAACTCTAAGGCCCATTTACAGCCATGACCAAAATTATCAAGTACTCCAGAAAAAATTGGGGTTTTTCGGTTTCGGCTTCGCAGATGTGTTCCTTTCTACTCTTAACCATTTTATTAACTATTGAATGTTCTGAATGTTGTGAGTAATTTAATCGGTGGATTTCTGTTGTATTTACTCTGATTGTAAAATTTGAAAAAAGGTGTGTCATAGACGTGATGTTGCCAAAATTGGGGTTTTTCGGTTTTGGCTTTGCAGATGTGTTCCTTTATACTCTTAACCATTTATTAACTATTTAATTATGTTAAAACCACCATTTAGACTCAATTTTGGCAACATCACGTCTATAACACACCTTTTTCCAAACTTTACAATCAGAGCAAATACAACAGAAATCCACCAATTAAACTACTCACAACAGTCAGAACATTCAATATTCTAAAGTTTGAAAGTTACCTTTTGCTTCCCCTGGAACTTCCCTTTGATAACCAAACCCTAGCCCCTTTTAATCAGAAAAATTGAGCTTCAACTACATTAAACCATGTAGAAGAGAAGCTTAGAGGAAGGAACACGTAGGTTATGAGCTAAGTCATCGGAGAAATCAAGCTTACTTGTGAGTTCTTGCTCCTTCTCCCTTTAGAATCTCAAAACACTCTTTCCCTCTTTATAACCTGATATGGCATTGTAAATAAGGAGGAAGAAGGAGAAAAACGTTTTATAGCATATCCCATGTTTATGTCATCAATGAAATAAGCTCATTTCATAATTCTCAATTTTCGGATTTTCGGCAGATTTTTTGCCCAAACTTTGAAATATCATAACTAATTCTAGAAAAATTAAATTGAAGTGATTCCAAAGGCTGTGGAACCCTTATTGAGTCTAATTTCAAGGAAAAATATATAATTTTGCTAGTTGGAAGCACAAAATTCCCATAATTTTAATCTTTACCTGCAATTCCAGAAACTTTCCAGTTTTTCTAGGCTAACCTAAAAAATTTATAACTTTTTGAATATAGATCTAATTGAGTCATATGACGTATCAAATTAAAACTTAGGATGTTTACTTTCACCTTGTAAAATTTCATAATTTATGGATATCATCTGATCATCCAAAATCACATGA
Source organism: Inga laurina (assembly GCA_963855925.1). Lineage (NCBI taxonomy): Eukaryota > Viridiplantae > Streptophyta > Magnoliopsida > Fabales > Fabaceae > Inga > Inga laurina. Next base: position 14,575,954 of record OY979711.1, read on the forward strand.
AAATCTCACCGCCTCGTAAAAAATTTCATCAGAAGCATAATCACTTTCTCCAAAATTCAGTATTTTACTTTCATTAATACCCCAAAGATATAAGAATCATTAGGGAATAAATTTGGGGCTCCTATTAAACCGGGGCTTAGCAATCCACTTATTTTAGGCTTATTCTCTAGCCACCAAACCAGCTAGCTGTATACACCCCACAACAGAATTGTATTGCAGAGAGGAAAAATAGACACCTTTTAGAAATCACTAGGGCCCTGATGCCAACCCACAATGTCCCTTCAATTTATTAGGGAGAGGCTGTTCTCACAGCAAATTACCTTGCCATCAACCTACCATCTAAAACACTTGATTTCCATACTTCTACTCATACTCTCTCCAAAACATACCTAAACACACATCTCTTCTCTTCTATTTCTCAATAAGTGTTCGGATGCCTAGCCTATGTACATAACTACCATGGCAGAAAACTTGACCCTAGATCTCATAAATGTATATTTCTCAGGTATTCATCACAGCAAAAGGGCTATAAGTGCTACTCCCCTACCCTCAAGAAGATGTTTATCTCTATGGATGTTACTTTTGTTGAAGATAGTCTATACTACTAGGAAAATTCAATTCAGGGGAAGAGTGATCTACAAGAGTTAGAATTGAATTTTCTCCTTTCACATCAACACAAACCACCACTAGCACCCTTACCTACTGTCTCAATCCAGCCAGCACCAAATCCAGACCTTCCAGAATCTAAAACCGAGCCTGACTCTACACTTGTACAACCAGATCTAGACACACATAGGTACAAAACCGAGCCTAAATCTGAACATACACAACCAGAAATGCACATAAACCTCACTGAACCAGAAACGAGGCAGTCAAACCAGCAAGATGGAGAGGCAAGTATAACCTTAAGTGTTCCAAGACTGACCTAAGAATCTGTATCCAACTCAGTTCCTAATGATCTAGGCTGGCTCATTGTACTCCGAAAAGGGGTACCTACATGCACTCAACACCCAATTCAAAGGTTTGTGTCATACAACAATTTATCTACAACTTATAAAGCCTTTGTTGCTAATCTAGACAATGAAGAAATACCCAGTACATACCGAGAAGCCGTGGTACATCCTGGTTGGAAAGTAGCAATAGATGATGAACTCAGGGCTCTTAAGAAAAATGGAACATGGAGATTGATGGAACTGCCAGAAGGGAAGACAATTGTAAGCTTAAAATGGGTATTTACTAAGAAGTACAACCCAGATGGAAGTTTAAATAAGTATAAAGCAAGACTAGTGGCTTGAGATTCACTCAAATGGAGGGCATTGATTATGAAGAAACCTTCTTACCTGTAGCCAAACTAAACACTATCAAGGTACTATTATCTATTGCAGTTAACCTAGACTGGCCATTAAATCAGCTAGATGTCAAAAATGCATTCCTCAATGGAGATCTCAAGGAGGAAGTATATATGGTTTTTCCTGAGGGAGTAAAACAACCTAATGTTCCAAATGTCTCATGTAGGCTCTACAAGTTTCTATATAGCTTGAAAAAATCACCTCAGGCATGGTTTGAGCAGTTTACTAGCTATGTAAAGAAGCTTGGACTTGTTCAATGTCAAACTGACCATACCTTATTTGTAAAACATATCAACAATAAGATGACAGTATTGATTGTATATGTAGATGATATAATTGTAACAGGTAATGACCAAGAAGGCATAGCAAGACTTAGGGGTGAGCATGGTGCCCAGTGGCCCGGTGCGCCCACCCTGGCCCTGCAAAAAATTGCCCTACCCAACCCTAAAAAATTGGCCCGAAAAAATTTTGGGTAGCTTTGGGCGGGCTAATAACCAGGCAAGGCCGGGCATCGGGCAAGGGGTGCTGCCTTGAAAATTATGTTCATTTATTTAAAATATAAAATTTCATATCAATTAAATATTATTATATATATATTTATTTATTTATTTAAAATATATATTGTCTATTGTATAATACTCTTCTGGTCATCTCTTTTTTGCCCTAGCCACTAACACTATTTACAAGTAGATTTCTTCCTTCCTTCTTTACTTTGTGATGTATTAAACTATAGTTGCTTTTATTTTTTTCCAGATGCTTCATCATTTGATCAACTTTTGGGACATTGAATTGATGCAAACTACTTTCACTACTACAAAAAGGGGTTTTAACGTCCCTATTTTAGCACTTTTAACGTCCAAAAACTAAGGGACGTCTATGTAGGGGGCGTAGTATGTTTTAAGAAAAGACGTCCCAAATTGAGAATTGGGATGTCTAAAGTCAAGACTTTAGACGTCCCAAATTGAGAATTGGGACGTCTAAAGTCAGGACTTTAGACCTCCCAAATCTCAATTTAGGACGTCTAAAGTCCTCCACGGGGGGACTTTAGACCTCCCAAATCTCAATTTGGGAGGTCTAAAGTCCCCCCGTGGAGGACTTTAGACGTCCCAAATCTTAATTTGGGACGTCTAAAGTCCTCCACAGGGGGACTTTAGACCTCCCAATTCTTAATTTGGGACATTAAAAGTTTTATTTTTTTTAAATAATTATTTATATTCTTCATTACCCAGCAAATTAAAATTGCAGAAACAGAATTGAAGATGGATTCATAAATCACAAAATATCCCTTACGAAATGGTAAGGACTTCTAGCACTGCAATCTTTTTACTATATATATGTATAATAACAACAACTCATACAATGTAATATCATATATGTATAACAACAACTAGAAAGTGTCAAAATATTTATCACCACACAACTACAAACTAATTGTTGTTCATTTCATCAAAATAAATATACATATGTATTTTTCTCAATTTCCAAGCTCCAAATGTATAAAACAAAAACATTATTAGTATTGCATAACTACTAACAACTAGTTTATGATTCTAGCAAAAAAAAAAAACAATCAAGGGAAAAACACTCCAATAACTAGAATCATGTAAATAAATTGAAAGTATTATAATAATTTCATATTGCAAGTTTAACTTAATTCTTCATGTAAAATTATATTTAAAAAAAACAAACCTGATGAAACCAGGGGAGAGGGCAGCTAACGATGTCTATGTGCTTCCAAGGTGGAGAGAAGACATTGGAGGAGTTGTGTATACACAGTGGAGAGGAGAGGTACGCCGGAGGCTGAAAGCAACAAAGAGAGTGGGAGGTGTACACCGGAGGGTGGAGGGGGCAAAAAAGGTGGAGAAGGTGTACGCTGGAGGGTAAGAGCAAAGAAGGTGTTATGAGAATGGAAGGAGGTTGAGGAAAAGGGAATGAAGAAAAGGAAGAGAGGAAGAAGATTGAGGAAGATGAAGTCACGGGAATGAAAGAAAAAAGGGAAGAGAAGTCATAGGGATGGGAAAGATGGAAAAAGAGGTATGAGTTTCTGACATGGAAATGAAGAAAAGGGAAAAAAAAGTCTCACGCATGTCAGAATTTCTGACATGACTTTAAGAGTCCCAAATTTTTTTGGGACTCCTAAAGTGTGACTTTAGGAGTCCCAAATCCCATTTGGAAGGTCTAAAGTCTCTACTTTAGACGTCCCAAATGGGATTTGGGACGCCTAAAGTCTTACTTTAGGAGTCCCAAATTTTTTGGGACTCCTAAAGTGTGACTTTAGGCGTCCCAAATCCCATTTGGGAGGTCTAAAGTCTCTACTTTAGGCGTCCCAAATGGGATTTGGGACGCCTAAAGTCAATACTTTAGGCGTCCCAAATGGGATTTAGGACGCCTAAAGTAATTTAAATTTTTTTAATTTATTTTTTTGGCGCCAATGGAAATCTTTAGGCGTCTCAAATAAAATTTGGGACGTCTAAACTCAACTTTAGGCGTCCCAAATTCAAATTTGGGACATCTAAGGGTTTTCCATGTACATATAATTACGAAAATGCCACCGCCTTCCTTTTTAACCACCCAATTTTAAAATTGGGACGTCTATTAGGGTGGTTATATCTTAATTCTGTAGTAGTGTTTGACTTCACGGCTTTAATTACAATCATTTTGTCTTCTTATTTATAATGGATTATGGATATTTGTTAAGGCATATGGTAGTTTTTAAATTTCAAGACTCAAGTTATAGACTTATTTTGAAATATCCCAAGATGTGGAATCATCAAATGTGTTTGAAGTTTATATTACTTACGGCAAAGTTAAGACATATGGTATTGGTAACTACAGGAATATTCATGAAATTTATATGAAATTATTTTTTTCATATGTGGACAAGATAAGGCATTATCACTTGGATAGGGAAGCCCACCCTTACCCAGCCCAAAATGGTTAGGGCTTTTAGCGGGCAGGGCAGGGCATCAGGCTGAAAAATGTAGCCCGTTCATCCTTCGGGCTGGGCATTGGGCATGGGTCTCGCCCTGCCCATGCCCACCCCTAGCAAGACCTGGGACTAAAGAAATCTCTTACACAAGAATTTGAAGTTAAAGACTTGGGAAAGTTGTGGTATTTCCTTGGAATGGAGGTGGCCAAATCTAAGGAAGGAATAGTGGTATCACAAAGAAAGTATAAACTGGATCTCCTGAAGGAAATAGGTATGTTGGGGCAAGTCCATCAGGCACCCCTATGAATACTAATACTACTATAGAGTTTAAGGAAGATGGTGTGCCTGTGAACAAGAAAAGGTACCAACGGTTGGTGGGAAAATTGATCTATCTTACTAACATAAGACCAGATATTGCATATCATGTGAGTGTAGTAAGTCAATTCTCAAGCAACCCATAAGAAGAACATATGGAAGCTGTGTATGAAATACTAAGGTACCTAAAAACGAACCCTAGTAAGGGGATCTTGTTCAAGAAACATCTCACGAGGAGCTGAACTCTATACAGATGCTGATTGGGCACGATCAGTGCATGACAGAATATCCCAAATTGGTTACTTCACCTTTGTATGGGGTAACTTAGTGATATGGAAGAGCAGAAAACAACCAGTGTCATCATAAAGTAGTGTTGAAGCAGAATATAGAGCATTGGCTCTAGGTATTTGTGAGGGAATATGGCTAATACTTTTGTTCACGGAACTAAAATTGAGGCTACAGGCCCCAATCCAAACTTGGTGTGATAGCAAAGCAGCAATTAAACTGGCAACTAATCCAGTCCAACATGACAGGACAAAGCATATTGAAATCGACAAGCATTTCATAAGGGAAAAAATTAATGCGAGAATTGTCAACTTAACTCATATAAGGTCACATGAACAAACAGTTGATCTTCTTACCAAGCCTTTGATGAAGAAGCCATTTGATGAGTTAGTAGGCAAGCTGGGAATGATTGATATCTACTCACCAGTTTGAGGGGGAGTGTCGTGTAATACCCCAAAATTTGGGATTGGAGGCTTGGGAATAAGCCTAAATTAAGTGAACTGCTAACCCCCAATTTATCAGGAGCTCAAATTTATCCCCTAATGATTTCTATATCTTTAGGGTATTAAGAAAGTAAAATGGTGAATTTTGGAGAAAGTGATTATGCTTACGGTAAAATCGCCTATGAGGTAGTGGGCTTGTCATGTGATTTTGAATGATCAAATGATGAGCAAAAATTATGATATTTTACAGGATGAAATTAAACATCCTAAGCTTTAATTTGATGGGTCATATGACGCAATTAGAGCTATACACAAAAAGATATGAATTTTTGAAGTCAGCACAGATAAATTGTGAAATTTCTGGAATAATATGAAAAGATTTAAATTCTGGGAATTTTGTGATTCCATTAAGCAAAAGTCTATATTTTTCCTTGATACTAGACTCAATAAGGGTTTTATAGGCTTTGGAATCACCTCATTTCGAGTTTTCTAGAATTAGTTATGATTTTTCAAAGTTTGGGCAGAAATCTGCCAGAATTTTGCAAAAATCCGAAAATTGGGAAAATTAATTAATTAAATTAGATATATCATTATAATCATCCTCCTCCTTCTTCAGCTCATTTCTGACGTGAAAAACCTGAAACTAGAGAGAGGAAGTGTGAAATTTTAGAGAGAGAAAAGGGGAGGAAAAAGCTTACAAAGGTAAGTGATTTCTTCGGTAAATCGGTTCCTAATGCGTATAACTCCGTTCCTAAGCTTCCTTTGCATATGATTTAAGGTTTGGAGGCTCAAATTTGGAGGTTTGGCATCTAGGGTTTTCAGCCACTTTGAGAAAAGCTAGTGGGAGCTTGGGGTAACTTCCAAACTTTTGTGTATTGACTATTCTAGCTGCTGTGGGCAATTTAATCGGTGAAATTTCGCCGGATTGCCATTTGTTTTAATTTTTGGAAATGGGTATGTGGGGCTGTTATGCTGCTCAAATTGGTACTAAATGGTAGTTGTAACCTAATGGAATAGTCAATAAAGTGGTCAGGAGTAGAAAGGAACACATTTACGGAGCCGAAACCGAAAAACCCCAATTTTCCCCTTAAAACCTATATATTTCGGTCAGCATTGTAAATGGGTCTTAGAGTTGGATTTTCAATGATTTGATGATTCCATTGGATTCAGTGGGTGAAAATAGGTGGGGTTACAGTTGGGCACTTTTTCGGAAAAGGCCGAGAAAGCATAATTACGAAAATGCCCCTAAAACACTGAAATAAGGGCTGCCAAGGGCAATTTCATCTTTTGGCAGTGAATTTTTTAATTCCGAGTTCAGAAATGGATTCCTTGGGCGAAAATATGTCAGGATAGCCCAGGTTACAATTTCGAGAAAAGTACAGCCGGACCGGGTACGATGGGGCCGGGTCCCCGACGCTATTTTAGTAATTTTTCAAGATAGACTCATATAACCCCCAGAAACACTATGGAAGTGTCTAAATAGTACATTTGACCTTGTAGGATCGAATATGGAGCCCCGAGCTGTTTGCACGTAGATCGAGGCACGCGTTTCAAGATGAAAAAGGGTTAAGGTAGGGGACTTACCTTACTTGCATGTATTTGATATATTTGCTTGTGTAATGATGTATGTGATTGCTTTACTTGATTGTGTAGAGCATATTTGAATAAATGAAGCTCTGTTTCTGTTTTCGCTATGGCCATAGTCTTGTTGTATGAAACATTGAGCATGCAGAAATGTCATTATGGGGCATACATCTAGATAAAGCTAACATGTCATACACATAGCATCAATCATGCATGCATTACGGTATTTATTTCCTACTGAGATTCTCTCGAATCTCACCCTCCCCTACCAACAATTTAGACAGGAGACAATAGAAGTTATGCAAACAACAATGCAGAGAACCGTACGAGGGGATTACAGTAGTGGAACGAAGACGGGAAGAAGTCTCCGTTTCACTGGGATGAGTTTAGACACCCTAGTAGCCTTGTGCGACTACCTTAATCGTAAGTATCATGTACAAACCCCTATGGGAAATTTCTGTAATCGAGTACTTTTTATCAGTATAGTTATGCTATTCTTGTGTTGCCTACCGAACCGCATATCGTTTTCCGTGAATACTCTGGTAAAGGTAAAATTGAGATAAGGGCGTGACATTTTGGTATCAGAGCAAGGATTCTGGCCACAGAATTGTCTGCTCAGAGTAAGTGCGGTGGTTCTGGCAACAGGATGATATACTGATAAGGTCTTGATTACACAGTGATAGGAAATATGCATGGACAGAAAGTACCAAAGGATGGTATCTTTCCGATTTATGAATCTGCCCCGAGAAATGGCGAGTACTGAAGGGCCGCTAGTGGTGCAATACTAGACGTGAATGGTCTAAGGATATTGTGGAACGCAAGGATATGGGTACGACCAAGGCTAATGTGCGGTCCACACTCAATATTTTGGTGACCGAAGATAGCCGGTATGTCTTTTGAGATGAGGGTAGTCATGGGGTACCCATGGACTGAAGCAATAGAAGCTAATATCTATGTTTGGGTACGGGTACGCGAAAGTTAATCGTGCTCAACCCAGGGAAATCCCAGGATGGGTGACCCCCTAGGAAGTGATTTTATAGGGTCATGAAGATTTGAGACATAATAATTGTCTTAAGGTTTCTCCATGACTAAAGATTATTTATGTTAGATGATTTAAATGGTGTGACAGGGGGTGGATTTACCAAATTTGATGAATAGTGCCTACAGGTACATTGAGTATGACCCAACATGGTACCTACAGGTACACTGAATTGCATATTATTATTCTGATTCATATCGATAACAAGTGGTATGTAATGATCAATGATCATCAGGAAGATTATCTAAGAAAGGCCAATGTAGTAACTATAATCCCTCATACACTATGTGATAGTTAATATGTTGTATGTTCTGTATTCTGTGATATGAACACGTGCCTAGGGCACATTACCTAGCTGTAGTCTGGGACTTAGCTGAGGTACACGAACATTACCTGGTTGTGGTTGGTGCCCAGCCGAGGTACACGAATATTATCTAGCTGTGGTACGGGAAGTGTATATGTACCGTCCGATGGGAAGTGTATATGTACCATTCGGCCTAGTAAGGACCCAGCTATAATACACAATTTACTTAGCTGTAGTCGGTGACTCGGTTGAGGTACACGGAGGGGTTCCAACGAGATAGTTTACCCTGCATTTTGTGTACACACACGGATTGTTGTTTTAACTGGGTGTTTGACCCTGAACTTTGTGTACACACACGGATTGATGTGATTTTCATTTTACACTATATGGTGCATGACATATTATCTATCACATTTTCTATGGATGATTGTGGGTTACTATGGAGGGCCATGTGGTGTGAATAAAAAGGCACCCTACCCGATGAGGCTGTTAGCCACGTCCTAAGGAACTCAGGTACGAGGTCAAGAAGGCCTACGGGTGTGACAATAATTAAAAAAAGGGATGAGATGTTTATATCGAAATTTCCCAGAACTTAGCATTATGCATGGGATGATGATTGTGAGAGGAGCTTCAGAGAGCTGATGATGAAAATTTATTAAAGTACTAACACTGATAATCCCAGATCCATTGGAGGCCTTTGTTGTCTTCATTGATGCCAGATGGCATGGATTGGGAAGGGAATTGAATCCCCAGATGCGAGCAAGCATAGATCGAGATGAGAATTGATGTGAGTCGAGTGAGGACATACGCATCTCGTCAGCTGAAGCTTCGGGAATTGAACTATTCCATCTATAATCTTGAGTTGATGATAAGAATGTTTGTATTGAATCGGGAAATGTTGCCTTTATGGCATAATTGTGGAGTTGTACTGAGACCACAAAGATTGAAAGTTCTGATCGGAGAGGGCTACCTACGGTGAAATCTGAACGGAGAGGGCTACCTATGGTTAAATCTTATCGGAGAGGGCTACCTACGGTGAAATCTGATCGGAGAGGGCTACCTAAGGAAAGTTCTGACCGGAGGGGGCTGACCAGGTGTATGGGCGCCTGTGTGAAGCACCGAGTACAGAACCCTAGAGTGCAGCCACCGTGATGATGAACCTGCGAGTGCAGCCACCGTGATGATAAACCCTAGAGTGCAGCCGCCGTGAAGTTGAATCGTAGAGTAGAGCTACGGAAACGTTAGTCCTCAGCGATGGTGTATTGTAATGAATCCCACAGTGAATGTGTTTTCTTGAGATAAGAGTTTATATGGATCAGAATGATTCAAGTTGAATCAGGCAAAGAGTGGGCACAGAGGAATATAGATTGTGGGTGCTGTCAGGTGTCATGGGAGGTTCCTGTAGGACTCCTATTAAATCATCCTGATAATATTAAAGCTCATATAAGAAGATAGACCTCAGAGTGGGCAGCGGAAGTATGACGAATCTAGGTGCAATTTCAAAACTTATATAAGGGGTTGATGTTCGCACTATTGTTGATCATCCCAAAATATAATATGGCCTTGATGGTCAACAGTGTTATAGTATATGTGATTAACAATATTACACCATGAGGGGTGTACAATATTACATCCTGTGTGGTGTATAGTATTACATCCTGCATGGTGTACAGTATGGTCAACAGTCACACAACCTTTGTAGTTTGTGGTGACACATGTGAACTGGAATTGGGATGAACCTTAGTGTAGTAGGGCAAAATGGTGGCGAATACCTCTAAACAACACCGGTGATAACAATCCCAGATCCACAGTCGAGCTTTATGGTCTACACAGATGCAAGTAGGCATGGATTGGAATGTGTTCTAATGCAACAAGGTCGAGTAGAGGCATGAGCATCTCCATAGCTGTAGCCTCACAGAATGAATCATCCACTTGTGATATAGTGCAAATAGTGGATGGTCACATAGTGAATAGTGCACATCGTATGCCTAGTGAATAGTGCACACAGTACGACCAATAAGGGTCAAATAGTTATTTGATCTTGAACACCGAATAGGTAGGCATAAATTACAGAAAGTGTACAAGTTTGTACAAGGCGGTAAGACCTGATGTGCAAGGTTGCATAGGGCGGTGTCTCTGGGCTGTAAGACTTGTGTCTAGTGCTGTGGTTGATGCCTAGCATGATGACATTGGACTGGTGTGCCCAAGTTAATCTTTTGAGGTTGACAAAAGATTCAAACCGTACCAGGTTGTAGCGGAGGCATTAAGACCAGTGTGACCAAGCGTTTTGGTGTCCAATGGTACCATATCTCAAATGAGGCATGATATTCTACCATGGGAGGAACCTAACGAAGTGAACCATGGCCGGCTCATTAGCCCAACAGACCTCGTTAAGGGGGTGAGGACTGGGCCGTTAAGAAAAAGTGATCATGTGAATCCGGTTGAAGTCCCGAAGAGGTCCTGAAGAGGCTGGAAGGCCTATGGAACCAAGCGTTGTAGGAACCTGTGTTTGATTGCACGCTACCTACTGTGTACAGAATGGATGATGAATGTTGAATACTATCTGAGATTAGTAATGGAAATATGACTACGGTGTTACATGGCTTTTGAGCCTGCATGTGATAATAGAATGAGATAGGATTAATCCCTAACCTGTAGACGTTCAAATTTCGAGGACGAAATTTATTGAACGGGGGGAGAAATGTAATACCCCAAAATTTGGGATTGGAGGCTTGGGAATAAGCCTAAATTAAGTGAACTGCTAACCCCCAATTTATCAGGAGCTCAAATTTATCCCCTAATGATTTCTATATCTTTAGGGTATTAAGAAAGTAAAATGGTGAATTTTGGAGAAAGTGATTATGCTTACGGTAAAATCGCCTATGAGGTAGTGGGCTTGTCATGTGATTTTGAATGATCAAATGATGAGCAAAAATTATGATATTTTACAGGATGAAATTAAACATCCTAAGCTTTAATTTGATGGGTCATATGACGCAATTAGAGCTATACACAAAAAGATATGAATTTTTGAAGTCAGCACAGATAAATTGTGAAATTTCTGGAATAATATGAAAAGATTTAAATTCTGGGAATTTTGTGATTCCATTAAGCAAAAGTCTATATTTTTCCTTGATACTAGACTCAATAAGGGTTTTATAGGCTTTGGAATCACCTCATTTCGAGTTTTCTAGAATTAGTTATGATTTTTCAAAGTTTGGGCAGAAATCTGCCAGAATTTTGCAAAAATCCGAAAATTGGGAAAATTAATTAATTAAATTAGATATATCATTATAATCATCCTCCTCCTTCTTCAGCTCATTTCTGACGTGAAAAACCTGAAACTAGAGAGAGGAAGTGTGAAATTTTAGAGAGAGAAAAGGGGAGGAAAAAGCTTACAAAGGTAAGTGATTTCTTCGGTAAATCGGTTCCTAATGCGTATAACTCCGTTCCTAAGCTTCCTTTGCATATGATTTAAGGTTTGGAGGCTCAAATTTGGAGGTTTGGCATCTAGGGTTTTCAGCCACTTTGAGAAAAGCTAGTGGGAGCTTGGGGTAACTTCCAAACTTTTGTGTATTGACTATTCTAGCTGCTGTGGGCAATTTAATCGGTGAAATTTCGCCGGATTGCCATTTGTTTTAATTTTTGGAAATGGGTATGTGGGGCTGTTATGCTGCTCAAATTGGTACTAAATGGTAGTTGTAACCTAATGGAATAGTCAATAAAGTGGTCAGGAGTAGAAAGGAACACATTTACGGAGCCGAAACCGAAAAACCCCAATTTTCCCCTTAAAACCTATATATTTCGGTCAGCATTGTAAATGGGTCTTAGAGTTGGATTTTCAATGATTTGATGATTCCATTGGATTCAGTGGGCGAAAATAGGTGGGGTTACAGTTGGGCACTTTTTCGGAAAAGGCCGAGAAAGCATAATTACGAAAATGCCCCTAAAACACTGAAATAAGGGCTGCCAAGGGCAATTTCGTCTTTTGGCAGTGAATTTGGTAATTCCGAGTCCAGAAATGGATTCCTTGGGCGAAAATATGTCAGGATAGCCCAGGTTACAATTTCGAGAAAAGTACAGCCGGACCGGGTACGATGGGGCCGGGTCCCCGACGCTATTTTAGTAATTTTTCAAGATAGACTCATATAACCCCCAGAAACACTATGGAAGTGTCTAAATAGTACATTTGACCTTGTAGGATCGAATATGGAGCCCCGAGCTATTTGCACGTAGATCGAGGCACGCGTTTCAAGATGAAAAAGGGTTAAGGTAGGGGACTTACCTTACTTGCATGTATTTGATATATTTGCTTGTGTAATGATGTATGTGATTGCTTTACTTGATTGTGTAGAGCATATTTGAATAAATGAAGCTCTGTTTCTGTTTTCGCTATGGCCATAGTCTTGTTGTATGAAACATTGAGCATGCAGAAATGTCATTATGGGGCATACATCTAGATAAAGCTAACATGTCATACACATAGCATCAATCATGCATGCATTACGGTATTTATTTCCTACTGAGATTCTCTCGAATCTCACCCTCCCCTACCAACAATTTAGACAGGAGACAATAGAAGTTATGCAAACAACAATGCAGAGAACCGTACGAGGGGATTATAGTAGTGGAACGAAGACGGGAAGAAGTCTCCGTTTCACTGGGATGAGTTTAGACACCCTAGTAGCCTTGTGCGGCTACCTTAATCGTAAGTATCATGTACAAACCCCTATGGGAAATTTCTGTAATCGAGTACTTTTTATCAGTATAGTTATGCTATTCTTGTGTTGCCTACCGAACCGCATATCATTTTCCGCGAATACTCTGGTAAAGGTAAAATTGAGATAAGGGCGTGACATGTCGGTAGGCAACTTGGGCCTTAGCCCATTAGGTTAACTATGGATATCTTATCATATCCACAATAAATTAGATCAGAGTCTAGATTCAAATGTTTGTTATATTTTTATTTTATTCCCCTTATTTTTCGACCAGATATTAGGGTTTCTAGTAGAGCAAGTATTCCTATATATCTCTCTATTGTACTCAAGTTATTATCATTAATAATAGATTCTGAATTACTCACAGGCAGTCTCTTCTCCAAGCATTTACACAGAGATCATAATTGACACTTGAAGGGGTAATTATATAATTTAGAAATAATGATATTAATCTTGAGAGCTAATTTCCTCATCAATTTCACTCAATTTATGAAAAAAATCAAATAATAAAACATATTGTTACTTTATATTGCCGTTATCATTCCTGTCGTATTCTCTTCAACAACTCTAAATTAGACAAAGGCTAAAACTTTAAACAAGACATATTCGATTAATTTCATAAATCAATTGAAAAACAATTCAAACATCAGTAAATTGAACCAAATAATCAAAATTCAAACTTATGATGGTCCAAAAGCATGAAATAAACAAATAAAAGCATAAAATGCATAGCCCAATCATCTAATCGGGATTTGAAGACCGAGATTCCAGAAAAACATATTACTTTTAGAGAAGGACTTACAAGCGTAAACGATGGGGCAAAAGATGTGAAAATACAAAGATCCATAAAGCGAGATTATAAATGATAGGAGCTTCAAGAACCCTTATGGTTTTGAAGTCGACGGCAGCAAGAAATTCCTAAAAAAGTTCTCCAAGTGAAGCCGAATTCACACCAAAAAATGGGATCTGGATGGCTATGGCAACTGTGGGGTTAAGAAATTCATAAATAAGTTGTTTTTTATTTGGTCACAACTGAAAGGAGTGATTCACCTGGACACCGAGACCGGAGACGCCGAGACCGAAGTGCCAAGAGTGAGACGGGATCTGAAGATTGAGATAGGACCTAGGTGGCTAGGCTTCTGCAAGTTGCCAACATTGAAGTTTGAAGAGTCTAGAGTGAAGGTTCACAAGTGAAACTATGACCCTTGATCCTTGTGAGGGGTGTTCATGAGGCCCAAATGCCCGCAATGCCCGCCCAAGCCCGACAAAAAAAATGCTTATCCCGACCTTGAAAAATACGCCTATAAATCATTTGGGCATCTTCGGGCCAAGCTAAATACCAGGCAGGGTTGGGCACCGGGCAAGGTGTGCTGGCCTGCCCAATATGTGTGTATAATTGTATTTAATATATATATATATATATATATATTGTATATTGTATATATAATTGAACAAGTATTTACGTACCATTCATTTAAAATTCAATGAATAAACATATTTTGTATTTACTAGGCATATAGGCATATTTTTTCATGCATATATTTAATTAAGAAGTAAGTAAATTGAGTTTTTGAAAAGTAGATTATTTTCAAATAATAAGAAAATAATCTCTATTGAATTATTTTATTTTATTGGCGCATGAATCGAATCTAAGTAATAAAATCTTAAAGGACTATGGCATAAAATATGTTTTTGAAATATCAAATTATATATTTTTTTCTGTATTATTATTATTTAATATTTCATTAGTTTTCAATTTTTGAGAGATTTTTGGGCACATAAACCTGCCCTGCCCAGCCCGAAATTACTTAGGCTTTCATTGGGTAGGGCCAGGCAACGAGCCTTAAAATGCCGCCCGTTCTTTTTTTGGGCTGGGCATCGGGCATAGCCCATGCCTTGTCCAGCCCAGCCCTACCCATATACACCCCTAATCCGTGTGTTCGATAGAGATAGAGTAAAGTAAAGTATAGGTAGACAGTGCCACAGTGGTGGATTTAAAAAAACTACTCAGGCTAGACTGAACCAGATCAAGGGGTCTAAGGCCTTGGTCCTAAGTGCAGTCCAACTTGAAAAGATTAGTCTGATCTGGTCTGCTAGAAGATGCTTGAGCCAATTTTTTTTCCTATCGTATCGGGTTACCGAGACCACCAGGTTTTTTGCTCATCCCTAATGAAAAGGAAGATTTGCCAATGGCCCTTAGGCTATACTGCTATAGCCTAGTGACACCAAACTTTCCTGCTTGCCTTCAAGTTGTTTTAGCTTGCCCTTTATACTTAGAAAACCAAAAGGGAAAAAAGGTTTTTAAAAAAATAAGAAACCACCTTGTCCAAAAGGTGTGCATACCAATTCCTTTTAGAAGCTGAAAAAGTTCTTGCATATTTTTTAATATTCATATTACTACAGAGGTATGAGTGTCTTAGTTGCCTTTTTTCAGATTAAATGGAAATTACAGATTTGTCCCTGGGTGAGTTTTAAAATAAGAGAAGAAGGCGCAATTTTTAGCTCACTTCACAAACACTGCTTACCATTTTCTCAGTGACTTTCTCTAGTTATTGTGGTCGAAAATTTTCATCGTAAGGGGTGAGGAAGCTCACGGCGAGAGAGAAGATTGGGTTGGAACTTGTTATTATGTAACTAAGGAAGAGGGAAGATGTTGGCAGAAGGATTTGGTTCATGACTTTACCTTAGCGTGCTTGTCTGTGGAGGGTTTGTCAAGTTTATATTTAAAAATGACAAGTTCTGATATGAAAATGACAAGTTTACTTTAGGAAATAACTACTTGTTAAAATGTAACCCTCTTCACGATCAAGGCCAAGCTTAAGTTTAGAAAAACGTAATTAAGGTAGAATTAGATATCATAAACGATTAGGGACTTGAACAAAATTAAACTTCTTTAAAATCAAGGTTTACAAAAACTTTTTCAAAACATGTTCCCAATGATCTCATATTCACATTTCAATACATAAATGGCTTGTACAGATTGATTTCATTCATACATATTAGAGTACAGCATAAATTCCCGACACACTCAGGTTCCATTAATTAAATAAGGGTCTACAAGGCATAATTGCCTATAAAGTTTCCCATATTAAGGGGATTACACAATTAATATCCAACATATACATGTAATTCCCAACGAAATATCCAAATGATTTACATAATAACCAAATAGTCAAAACACTCCCAATCCGAAGCTTTACTCACTCTTCGTCACCCGCTTTTTGTTTGATCCTTCGACCCTGTCTAAAAGTTGTTTTGGGAGTGAAATTCTAAAGAATCCCCGTAGTAAAAAATCACTCATAGTATGCACAACAATAAGGCATGAAAGCAAATCATCACACACACATGGCAACTACAACGACAGTTACAGTAGCAAGGGCAAGTATGACTCATGTCACCCTTACGTTTGTTCACGCTGTATTGCAATACAACAGTTCACACAATATGTTTCACCACAACTGGGATTCATATAAAGCATTTCATACGCAAGCTATACAGGCAAGATACATAACACACAGCTCACGGCTGGATTCACAACACACCACCCCACGGGTCTGATTCACAAAGATCCATGTCGATTACAACGGCACTACAACAGCCGAGCTAGAGAGACCAGTGTCAATCCCTAAACGGCTCATGCTGTAATGGACCATGGCACATACAGTTCACAAAACTCAATGACAAGTCATGCATATCAAAACATCATACACAACATGAGAGAAAAGTCACTACATTGATCCTTCCGTACATGTCTTGGCGCCAGTCTCTCCCGAGTAGGGAAAATGTCAAATCCTATATTCATAATTAGGGACAAAATGTCAATGCTCTATTCCAATTCTCAATGGCTTCTTAATACTTAATTTGGTTATCATTATTGCTCTTTTAGTACATATGCATAACTCTATCAATAACTATAAAGGGTTGGAAGACTATCCATAAAGATCCCCTTTTTGAAAGCTCAAACTTGATATTTTTCACTGAGATACTCGAATGAAGATGGCCTCACTCGAGTGATGATACACTTTTCTCCCGAGCACAAGGGTTGACACTCGAGTGACAGCCAAATACTCACTCGAGTTCTATGAAGTGAGGTGCAGAAAGTGCTCACCCGAGAGTAGAAAAGAATGACAGTAACTAGAATTGCTCGTTGTACTCGAGCATAACCCAACTCACTCAAGTGGAAGCCAGATGCTCACCCGAATTCCCAAAAGTGAAGTTCAAGAAGTGCTCACCCGATAGAACAAGAAACTTTCAGAAAAGGACATCAGTCAAGCAGGAATAAAAGCACTCGAGTGATGGCTTAGCACTAGTGAGTACTAAGACACACTTTTGAAAAACAGACGCGAGTGACAACCCGAGACGCAAGTTCATAGTGTCTCATACACCTGCACTCGAGTGAGAGGAGGCTCACTCGAGTGGGAACCCACAACACCCGCAAGTGATGTAACGCTTGCCTTTAACCATGGAAGTGCGACAAGAACACAGAGAGCAGAAAGGAAGAACACACTAACGCACTCGAGTGAACTCACCCTCACCCGAGTGATGTTCATCCTTCACTCAAGTGAACACACTCTCACTTAAGTGAACACACTCTCACTCGAGTGATTTTATCAGAAACCAGAAAACGCAGTAAAACTGACCATATTTCCTAACATTTTCCCAATTGATTCAAATGGGCCCAAAACTTCTACCAAAACTACTCCCACACAAAAACATCCAAGAAACTCAATGAAATCATTAGAATTATCCAAATTCAATTCTATTATCATGCTTTGGTTTTGGGCAACATAATCATCCAAATTCCAAAATCATCCAAACATACCATTCCAATCCCAAATCAATCTATCTATCCAAAACTCATACCAAAACACCCATTTCTATACCAATAACATGCCAAACTACCAATGACCTTATTCCAACGAAAATGGGCCAAAAATTCCAGAAATTTAAATATTAATCATTTGGCATAAAACATAGATAGAAGGATTGGTTTCACTTACCTTAACAACTTTGCCAAAAACACTTCTTGATTCTCCAAACTCCAAAATCTCTTAGCAACTCAAATCAACACCAATGGAGAAACTAAAACCATCAAAATAAAGCTCTCAAGCCAAGGAACAACATTAATGAAATGAGTTTTGGCATTAGAGGATATTTGTTTACATTAATCACAAGCTTTTCTTCTTCCCTTTTCCCTCAACAATGGCGCAAGAGAGAGAGAGAGAGAGAGAAGAGAGAGAGATGAAGAGTGTTGGAGAGGATGAAAAAATGATGATAATTCTCCCTTCCCTATGCTGCAGCCGAAAAAGAGGAGAGAAGGAGAGAGAGAGAAAATATTTAAAATATCCCCCATTTAACTTTTCTCCCTTCACACAAGATCTTGCCACATGTCACAACCTCATTGGTTCTCTTCAAATAAATAACTAATTAGTTACTTTAATCACTCCATTAGCCATTTAATTACACATCTCATTTTTCTTTTAGTTAGTAACTAATTTCCCCTTTAATTACTAACGTATGACCAATAATTCCATTCTTTCAATTTTCCACCACTTATGGCATATTAATTAAAAATTGTCACAAAATACATAATAATTCCAATTAATCCACAATTATCCATAATAATTGTTATTAACCCTTAATCAAAATTTGGGGCATTACATAAAATGAGCATGCAAACTTAGAAGAATTCCCACACTAGACATAGGTTTATCAAGTTCATATTTAAACATGACAAGTTTTGATATGAAAATGACAAATTCACTTTATGAAATGACCACTTGAGAAAATGAGAATGCATGCTTGGAAGAATTCTCATACTAGATACGAGTTTACCAAGTTCATATTTGAAAATGACAAGTTTTGATACAAAAATGACAACTTCACTTTAGAAAATACCCAAACCCCAGCAAGGCCATGGCAGAGGATTTGACACTTTCTCCTTAGGGTTTCACTCTTTCTCCAAACCCACCCCTTTCTTGCTTTATACCCTCAGACTTACCACTCACAACACCAACAAATGCCTTCTTCGATTTCCCCTACAACACTCGGCCCTTTGTCAATTTCGATCACCCTCCCAGTCACACAATAACATAACGTTATCAATACAGTTAATACCTTGAGGCCACAACGTTCAACTTCACAATCGGCATTCCAACTCCAATCTCCTAACTCCTTCACCCATCAGCGTTCACCATCCTCCAAGTTAAAAAGCCAGCCCCCCACCAAGCACATCCATCAAAATAAGACAAAGAACCCCATTGTCAGGCTCACGTGATAAAGAGAAGAAGATTGTGGGGTCAAAATTTACTTGCCTAAATTCCTTTCCACACCTCCAATACTAATTCGCTCCTCTCTTGCTCTCTAACACGTGCCACTTGTTATCTCTCTAATTCAATCTTTTCTTTGCATAAGGTTATTTCCGTAATTTTATTTCAATTTGAAAAAGGATAAGTAAAATACTTTATGAATATTCAAACCACCTCTCTCGACGTCTCTCGACGTTTAACATTTGTAATGGCCTTAATGTGAGATTTTTTTTTGTCCCTTGCTCCATTATACAATGATAAAGAATCCATGTCCAAGATACTTGCCTCCAAAAGTACATCAAACTTGCAGCAATGTGACAGGTGAGTAGTTGCGGCAGTCGGATGCCTCCATGTCACATCTGAACCATTTAATGGTGCCTCTTCACTTCAATAAATGCCCACACAGATACTCACCTTTGCACTGTTGGAAAATCAGATCAAGTGTAATGCTTTCACCACATGCAAGTCACCTACCAACTTTCTTTGTTACTCAGAACGCATAAGGTACATAATCAAGTCAATTGTCCCATGAAACTGGCAATTAAAATGTACTAACTCTTTTTAATCCAATCCTTTAAATTGAAAATGTGTACAATCAGTTTGAAGGGAAAATGTAGGAGATGAAGGGGGAATCTTACCTTGCTTTTATATTTACATCAGAAAGAAGTACTTGGTCGAGAAGAAAACTTGAACTGAAACGCCAAACTAATAATGTCTTTACCCCCGCTTCAACAAGTAACTGAAGCTTTATAACCTGTAAAATATTAATCATGTTTGTTTTGGTGTCGAGCTTGCTTTTAAATTGTTTTTCACATAAATCGAGATAATTTCTTTCACATACTTACCTTGTATACCGTAAATCATGATTAAAAGTCATTTTTAAGCATTATAATCATTATTCCAAACGAACACAATAATAATAACAATAACAGATAGATTTAACATCTGCAGGAATAACAAAATAGCTCCCTGCCGGCACTGGTAAAACAGATTATTAGTTGTAACAAATTTAAATGAGATCTCTGCAGAGAAAAAAGAACGACCAGATCAGAGAATAAAAAAATAAGACTCCATCGTCAAAGTGGCAATTATACATCCCTTAGGTTGAATACTCTAGAAGCAAATTCATAATCATTCCTACATTGCCCATAGATTATATTTTCTTTCTAAAGCAACGCAGACAGGTCAATAAAAAACAGTTCAGAGTATTAATAAAATCAAAACTTCTCCACCTTCTTACCCAGAAAAGTTATCTGTTTAAGCATCTTAAAAATAGATGACAGTACTGAGAATACAATACATTGACAGAACCAAATTACTTGTTCTATAATTTTTAACCCACCAACCAACCTGCAGAAGTGTCATGAATCATGACTATGGCAATCACTTGGGTGATGCAACTACCAAGACCAATACCAGGGAGAACAGAAAGATCTAATAAGTAATCATTGTAGTAAAATGGACACAGTTTACTAGGTAGCTTATGCTACAAAGCAAGATGTTTAATGGCGATTTGAGGTGAATATAAATGCTTTGTAAATTATACAGTTCTTCAATTTTTTTCCCACAGACAGGCTTAAAGTTTTGTGAAGAACACTTGTCTGCATTTTGTAGTTTTTTGTACCCTCCTAGAGACACCATCAACAACAACTGCTCCCTTCTGTCACCTAGGCTGTGTTTGGTTGGAGAGGGGAGGGAAGAGAGGGTGGGGAAATTACAATTTTAGACAAAAGAAATCCAAAACTTATCTTCTCATTTTTTTAAATTTTGGGTTCCCGCCCAAAATTTACTTTCTTGTTCTTTTCAAAATTTTGGATTCCCGCTCAAAATTTAAATTCCTTTAACCCAAAAAGATAATTTATCCACCCTCTCATTCCTCCCCTCCCCTCCCCCACCCCTCAAACCAAACACAGCTAGATACCCTCCATATCGTCAGAGAAAGTTTAAATATAAAGATTCAATTACAAACCAAAAACTTGAACAGCAAACCTTAATGCAAGCCATTGTTTAGAATGATTGAAGAAGCCGTGTACCATTGCCAACATGGATCAATTTAAAACTAGAAGCATTAGCCATATAAAAACCAGAAAATAAGCTAAAATAGCACTCAGGAGAAGTAATAATAAAAGTTTTCATAATTTTAGACACTCAATGCCATAGGTTTACAGAGGATAAGGGTAATCCCCAATCCATTTCCAACAACTTTTTAACAACAAACTTTTTTTCTGTTTTTTTTAAAACTAATTTCATTTCTCAATGAGAATTCAGTCCATTCTCAACACCTAAGCCGTACAAAACACCAGCATATTTCTCCAAAGATCCACTAAAGAAATTTTCTTTCAATTTCCTGAATGTACAAGAAGTGAGCAAGCTATCCGAACCAGCCTGATGGCAAATCCCAACCCTTTCCACCTCTAACAACTCTGCAAGCTTGTTCAATCCTCCATGAAGGCTGTCGCAAAATTTCATCAAATGCTTGATATCATATATGGTTGGGAAGTACATGTTGATTAAGTTAAAGAATCCAACTTGAGAATCCGGCAAATTTTGGCAGGACAAGAGCTTCAGCAAATAGCCAAAGTCATAACCACTATGAAAAGTGACCCAGTAAACGCTATCATTCAACACGATTCCAGAAGACATCAAGAGCTCGCCAAAACGGCGGGCATCAATTCCATGCTCGTTGTTCTTCTTAAAGTCAATACCACTCTGGCGCAAAAGCTCAATTGAGTCATTAGCAAAAACATCCTCGTTCACATCAAACTCGCGGAAATTAAATTGCCAGATGCAATACTTCTCAGTATTACAAGTAGGCAAGTTTCCATGCTCATCCGAAAAGGTGAGGCCCAACTGAATCAATTTGAGCATATCAACATTATCCTTTAAAGTCTGGTAATGGTAATCATAGCTATTCTTAAAATTGCCGACCGGGCGAAGAACAATTCCGGGAAACTCTGTATCCATGGCAATATAAGGATAGTCATCGACAATTTCCCGTATCAAAGCAAATTCTTCTTCAAGATTATCGTTCCACACCTCGCGAATATGGATCGAGTCACTCTTCGGCAGAAGCGGCATTCCTTGAAAGCAAAATCGAACGAAAAAGCTGCCAAATTTTTCCTACCAGATCACCAAACAAACCATACAGGAAATCACCGAATCCTTCGCGGTCCAAATCAAATTCCCAGATCTGTTCAAATCGCAAAAAGATTAGGCCGATAAATTGCAAAACATAACAAACCCCTCAAATTCAAAACATCACCAGGAGAACCAAAGAATCATTCCAATAAGAGAAAATCAGATCAAACCTTGAATACGACAGGGGCCAAGGGGACGATAAACGAAGAATATACAGAGAGACGGAAGAGATCGGGTGGGTATCTCTCCCGTTTCTAGGGTTTTGAATCTATGGTTAACGAGGAAGAACGGAGGCGTCAGAAAGCGAGATATTTAAGTCAAAATAGGTGGATTTGTTTCTGCTTCGTGTTGCTTTTCTCCAACATGCGACTTTTTTTTTTTCAATCTGTTTTTCTCAGAGAAAACCAATTTTTTTGGTGATATACTGCGGTCATAAATTTCAAAGAGAGGGAGAAGAAGGGGGAGGGGGGAGCCATGGCCCTGATACGATCCGATGCGATTTTTCTCGCTTACTGCAATTAACAATTACCGTAAAATTAAAAATTAAAAATATATATATAGATAAATGCCATTTGAATCTAAAAAACCTCAAAAAATCTATTAATAAAAAGAAATGACAAAAAGGTGATGTGACATCAATTAATAATTTTGAAGTTTGGTTCTTTTTATCAAAATGCCCATCGCCTTCTTTCCAAAAAGGGGCTCATAGTGTATGCTTCTTTTTGGTTCTCCTTATCTTCTCCCAAATCTCCACCAGATCTTCAAATTTGAAGCTATGGAGTCTGTTGATGACGGTGGCCACGGTCTCTTTGTAATATCCTGAAATTTAGGATTTGAGGTTTGGAAATAAGCCTAAATTAAGTGGACTACTAAGTCCTAATTTAGTAGAAACCCAAATTTATCCCCTAATGATTCTTATATTTTTGGGTATTAAGAAAGAAAAATAGTGAACTTTAGAGAATATAATTATGTTTTTGGTGAAATCGCCTATGAGGTAGTGAGCTTATCATGTGATTTTGAATGATTAAATGATGAGCAAAAATTATGAAATTTTATGGGATGAAAGTAGACATCCTAAGCTTTAATTTGATAGGTCATATGACTCAATTAGAGCTATATACAAAAAGATATGAATTTTTGAAGTTAGCCCAAAAAAACTGTGAAATTTCTGGAACAGTATGCAAAGATTGAAATTTTGGGAATTTTGTGATTCCATCTAGAAAATTCTATATTTTTCCTTGAAACTAGACTCAATAAGGGTTCTATAGGCTTTATAATCACTCCATTTTGATTATACCAAAATTAGTTATTATTTTTCAAAGTTTGGCCAGAAATCTGCCAAAATTTTGTAAAATCCAAAAATGAAGGAAAATAACCTTGAACTTATGAGATACATGGAAAATTCAATTGAGCTAAAGGAAGGACCTTCTTGGACGTCTTTATCATGGGCCAAGAAGAGAAAATATTATGCACATGTTATTTGGGCTTATAACATTATGTTTATGTACATAAAGTGTGATTTTTGGAATTTTACTTTAATGAATAAATAAAGTAAGACATAAAGTATTATAAAATCATTTTTCCATCTTCCTCCTTAGCTCATTTTCGTGCTGAACCAGCAGCCAAGAGAGAGTGAGAAAGTTTGAGAGCTTTTAGAGAGAGAAAGAGAAGAGAACTTACAAGGTAAGTCGATTTCTTCGGTAAATTCGTACCTAATGCATATAACATTGTTCCTAAGCTTCTCTTCTATGTTATTTAAGGTGTTTGAGAAGCAAATTTGGTGTTCAAGGGGCTAGGGTTTTCAGCCACTCTTGAGAAAAGCCAAAAGGAGCTTGAGGTAACTTCTAAACTCTAGTATATTGACTATTCTGGCTATTGTGGGCAATTTAATCGGTGAAATTTCGTCGAATTGCCATTGGATTTAAAATTTGGAAATGACATGGTCTAGGGGTTATGTTGCCCAAATTGGGTCTTAATGCTAGTTGTAACCTAATAGAATAGTCAATAAAGTGATTAGGAGTAGAAAAGAACGTGTTTACGGAGCCGAAACCGAAAAACCCCAATTTTCTCCAGAAAACCCATATAATTCGTTCAGGGATGTAAATGGGTCTTAGAGTTGAATTTTCAATGATTTGATGGTTCCATTGAGTTCAGAATGGAAAATTATGTGGGGTTACACTTGGTCACTTTTTCGTAAAAGATCGAAAAAGCATAATTACGAAAACGCCCCTGAAACCCTTAAAGTGGGGTGCCAAGGGTATTTTTATAATTTGACATTGAATTTGGTAATTCCAAGTTTGGAAATGGATTCCTTGGGCAGAAATATGTCAGGATAGCCCAGGTTAGAATTTCGGGAGAAATACGGTCGAACTGAGTACAGCGGGACTGAGCCGGGTCCCCGGGGGTATTTTAGTATTTTTTTTCAAGATAGAATTATATAACCCCCAGAAACACTATGGAAGTGTCTAAATAGTATATTTGACATTGTAGGATCGAATATGGAGCCCCGAGCTGTTGGCATGCAAATCGAGGAGAAATATTGGTGATAGGGGACTTACCTTACTTGCATATATTTGATATCTTTGCTTGTGTAATGATGTATGTGATTATTTTACTTGATTGTGTAGAGCATATTTGAATAAATGAAGCTTTGTTTCTGTTTTCGCTGTGGCCATAGTCTTGTTGTATGAAACATTGAGCATGCAGAAATGTCATTATGGGGCATACATCTAGATAAAGCTAACATGTCATACACATAGCATCAATCATGCATGCATTATGGTATTTTTTTTCTTACTGAGATTCTCTCGAATCTCACCCTCCCCTACCAACAATTTAGATAAGAGACGATAGAAGATATGCAAACAACAATGCATTGTACCGTACGAGGGGATTACAGTAGTGGAACGAACACGGGAAGAAGTCTCCGTTTCATTAAGATGTGTTTAGACACCCTAGTAGCCTTGTGCGGCTACCTTAATCGTAAGTATCATGTACAAACCCCTATGAGGAATTTATATAATCATACACATATTATTAGTATAGTTATGTTATTCCTGTGTTGCCTACCGAACAGCATATCATTTTCCACAAATACTTTGAAAAAGGTTGAAATTGAGATAAGGGCGTGACACTCTTCTCCTCTTCCATCTGTCTTCGTTTACCTCCTTTACTCCTTCGCATATCTCGGCTCAATGGTGAAGTTGAAGCCATAAGAGATGGTAGCAGGCAAAGATAAAGGTGGTGAAGGCTATTTGGTGAAGTTAGATGGTAGCTCTCTCTTCTTTTTTGTTTTCCAAATCGACCCCCCAAGTGAGTGAAGGTTCTTGGTTCCCAAAGTGACAACTAGGTTCGGCCACATCGGAAGAACTGGATGGTCGTACGACTATGAAGTTCACAACTTTCTAAACCAGATTTAGAATCCCCCTCTTCTTCATCTTCATTTTAGTCGCTCTTGTGGTCGGAGGAGATTTTTCTAAGGGTGAAGATCTCGCTCAAACACCCCAACTCACCTTGGTGTTCTTCTTGCGCTCACCATGGAAATCATACTCCTCGAGTAATCTTAATGATTTGGATAGCTTCTCATAACTCGTAATTCTCGCACATTTAGGAGTCAGATTTGTAGCGGAGAACTAAGAGGTAGAGGTGGAGAAAAACTTTGAAGTTTGATTGTTTGTATAGCAATTAACAACTCTGTTTTATATATTTACCTATCTTGTTAAGGGTTTGACATCTAGTTGCCTTATACAAATAAACGTGCTCAAAGTCAGAGTTGCCTAAAAACCAGTCATCATCAATTGCCATTGCAACAACGTTCGCTCACTACTCTATTGTAGGAAAATGGGATTTTAGACAATACTTTGGGGGGTTTTTGCTTCTTACAAATGCCCTAGCAATACTAAATGAGGATCATCTTCTTGCTCCTAGAGGATGGAGCTTCTCAACTTATACAATCGATAGGGCAAAATCATTCAAAGGCCAGCTCATTGGCCTTATTTATGCAACTTAATACCTGAGAGTTCCTCTTGTACTTCTTAATACCATCTTCATATTGTCAAGTTGGTTTCTAGATGATACCTAGAAAGAGAGAGAAGCTCATGCACTATAAAAAACATTGAATTAATTCCGTCAGAAATTGACACGAAATTAATGCAAATCCGTTAGAAATTCCATCGGAAACTTTGAATTCCGTGACAAATTCCGTCGGAAATCCAGTGTTTTTTTGTAGTGCATGAGCCTCTCTCTCTTTCTAGTTATCATCCAGATCCGCCACGTGTTGCGACCTTGCTTCGCTACATGTTGCAACATTTTTTTTCTTGAAAATGCTACTCTACTTGGCCTCTTTTGGTTCGAACCCACGACCTCATCTGTAACACCCCGAATTTTGACTAATGGCTAATAATGATTATTGAGAATGATTGTGTGAATTAAAGTTGATTTGAGACTCGAATTAATTATTGAAAATGCCCAACACCCTGTGTTTTAGCATAATTATGTGACAAAGTAATTTAAGGGCTAAAATTAGAGGGAAGGGCGCATGGTGGATAGGAAAGAAATTAAAATTAGTGTTTTGTGACAATTTAAGTTAATGTGTCAAAATTATTGGGAAAAATTGGAAAGAATGGAAATTTTTGATTAATTAGTCAGAAATTAATTACTAACTAAGAAGAAATGAAATGTGTGACTAAATGGCTAAAGGAGTAGTTAGAGTAACTAATTAATTACTTACTTTATAAGAGCCAATGGAAATGGAACAAGTGGCAAGCTTTCAAGGTGTTAGAGTGGTTGAGAAAGTCAAATGGAGTTTTTAATCATTTTCCCTCCCTCTCTCCTCCTTGGTTTCGGCTGAATGAGTATGGCAAGGGATGGGAGCATCATTTCATCATCTTCTCCACTCTTCTTCACACTCTTTATCTCTCCTCTCTCTCTCTCTCTCTCTCTCTCTCTCGCGTGCAGCCATTATTGAAGAAGAAGGAAGGAGAGCTCTTGATTTAGGTAAGGATTTTGACCCTTTTAATGACCTCTAATGCAAAAACTCCCTTCTTCAATCTTGTTCCTTCTGTTGAGAGCTTTGATTTTATGGTTTTAGATTTTCCATTGGTAGTGTTTTGAACACTGAAGGAAATCTAGAGTTTGGAGAAGCAAGGAACTCTTTTGAGAAAGTTAAAGAAGTGAGTGGGTTGAACCTTTTTATATAGGTTTTGTGGCCATTTGGATAATTTTTGGAATTCTTGAATATTGCCCTATTTTCAAAAATTAGGGTCTTGGTGTGTTTGAGTTGTTGTGATCATGGATATGATGCTCTGAGATGTATTTTGGATAGATATAATTGAATTGAAGCTTAAATGTCAAGTTTGTCAATTTTGGATTTTATTTTGAATATATGCCAAAAATAGAACATATAGATGCTGTGGGAATTTTGTTGTTTTGATGTTTCCATTGGGTTCCTTGTGAGAAATTGTGAGGGAGTAGTGTTGGATGTGAATTTTGGACCATTGGAAACTTAAGTTTAAATGTTGCAAGAATTGGTTAGTGAAAATCATGTGCTGGCAGTTGTTTTGCATGCACATTTTGAATAGGTATTTGGTAGTTAAAAATTCTGAAATTTTTTAGTCTAATAGTAGACATGCCAGTATTTAATTTGATATATTATGGAGGTAATTTCGATGTGTATGTTGGGAGATATGAATTTCCAAAGTTTGATGTCAAAACTGGACTTAATTCTAGAACAGTATGGATATTTGTGGAATTCTGGATTTTTGTGGTTATAGAAGTCAATGATTCATATTTTTACTGTAAAAAGGACTTAAAAGCTTTAAATAGGACTTGGAATCACCTCATTTCGATTTTTCTAGAATTAGGTATGATTTTTAGAAGCTAAAACACAAAAGTCTAATTTTCTCAATTTTTGTCTAAACTTTCGGCCAGCACTGTTTTGAGGGGTAGGAGTTGGATTTTCATGAAATATATGGTTCCATTAGATTCAGTGGGTAAAAATAGGTGGGATTACAGTTGGTCACTTTTTCAGAAAATGCCAAAAACGCGTAATTACGAAAACGCCCCTAAAAGGCCTAAACCGGGGCTGTCAAGGACAATTTCATAATTTGACATTGAATTTGGTAATTTTGAGCCTGGATTGGATTCTTTGGGCGAAAATACGTCAGGATAGCCCTAGTCAAGATTTTGGAAAAACATGTCATCAAGCCTGGTACAGCCGGGCCGGCCCAGGATCTTGGGGGCATTTTGGTAAATTTTCACCATATACTAATATAACCACAAGAAACACTATGGATGAATCTAAAATGATACTTGGATAGGTTATAACCTATTTCTTGTATATTTAATATTTTAGGGCTAAGTCGGAAGCCGAAAGCGGCACGTTTTACAAGGCACACTAAAAAGGGTGATCTTTGAGATAGTACTTCCCAACCCTTTAAGTAGTTGTTTGGACTTCTAGTAACCACCTAAGGGGCTATAATTATAACCAAATCTAAATGTTTTGAAGTCATTTGAGTTTTAAGATAAGTGATAACTTGTCGTCCTTAATTATGACTTTATGATTTGTTATTTTCCCAGAGCGTAGAAGGCCTGTGCCTGATCAAGAATGAAAAGATCAAGGTAGTAACACTTTATATTATGTCATGTGTAATGCATTGCTTGTTTGGTATTTATCATTGAATATATGAGGAGACGTGGTGGTAAGCCCGGCCTTGAATGAATAGGCGGCGTGGCGTGGGCCCAGCCTTGATTGATTGAAGGGACGTGGCAGTTAGCCCGACCTTGAATATTGTTATTGCTACATTGTAATATATGATTACATGCTTTGTTTAATTATGCATCATATACGTAAGCTGTTGGTAATGAGATTCTTTTGAATCTCACTCTTTCCAATTAACAAATTTAGCTAGGGCAAGTGGATCGAGAGGCAAGCAAGTGGATAAGGGCATCTAGGATTGCCAGTGGTAGTCTTAGTTCTTTTGGTTTTGGTTATCATTTTGAACAACTGTATATATTGGTTTGACAATAGATTTGTAGTTATTGTGTAATCCCCAGTGTGGGAAACTGAGATGAGCAATGATGCCATGTAAAACTCTTGGATTAATGATATTATCCTTGGTGAATGTGGGGAATTTTGCTAGCACTCTGATATTGTATATGTGACAAACCAAACATGCCAATTGTTTTTGTTTAAAAATGAATGGAGATCTCATAGTACATGTTTTGTAAAAAGTTTTTAATTATTCTTGATCTTTTATTCAATTATAAATCATGTTTAAACACTAATCCCGGCCTTGATGATGACGGGGTTACATCGTCCGAACAAGCACGATGCCTTACCGGATGGGTTCGACTACTTTAGCGTTTTATTATTACACAATTATATATATAATCTTATTATATATAATCAATTATTTATATATATATATATATATTATATAAATGTAATAATAATATAAAATAATTTTATATTTTTTAATAATTTTTAATATAAATTAATTTCAAATTAAAAAATTTTACATCTTGAATAAATTTCATACGACTATATTTTTGTTTAGTTTCTAAAATTAATTTTTTATTAAAATTAATTAATAACTAATAAAATTTATTTTTTAAAAATAAATTTTTATATGACCATTTTGCCCCTACAGGAACCAAAACCTATGGTTGGAAACTTGAGGAGCCAAAACAAAAATGAGGAAAAACTTGTAACAAAAAAATGAGGAAAAACTTGAGGATGAAATATGATATTAACCCTAATTTTTAAATATTTAATGACTAATAATATCATAATTTTAATTTTTATAAATATATTTTTTAAAAATTTAATTTAATTAAATAATAATACTTTTTTAATTTTTCTGACAAAATTCTATGACAAAATTAGCTACAGAATTATTCCATCAGAAATTCCGTCACAAAATTATTTGCTATAAAATTTCCAACAGAATATAATTTGCCATGAAAAAAATTCCGTCAGAAACTTTTTTAACCGATTTCTGACAGAACGTCAAAAATTTAATATTTTTTTATAGTGATGGTGGCATGAAAGTGACTTAATGACTTCACTTTCTCATTTTGTTATGACAGCAGGCTCATAGATTTTCATCGAATGATCTAGTGACGATTTTCTTTGGTGGTTGACTTTCTGTTTTTACTGTTATGACTTTTTGTGTGTAGAAATTACTATTAAAGTATCTATTTTAATTGATTCTTTTATTCATTAAAATTAGGGAGAATCACTCTTAGGTCCTAAATAAGGAACATATTATCAGAAAAGTCCCTATTTACAACTTTTCTGCGTGTATTAACAACCTGTTGAGTGTGTTTTATAACCTCAAAGGACCTTTCTCACAATATGTTTCTTACTTAGGACCTAAGAGTGATTCACCCTTAAAACTATGTCGTTTACCATTTATTCAAGTAGGAATGGGAGACATTGTAATTTTTCTGGGTGTTATATTTCACTTTTTTTAATCTTAATAAAGGGTTTGATGTCTGCTGTGAATGTTTTGCTTATTTAGCCATGGTATTTTGATATTCACTAATCTTGTAAAGGGATTTGGAACTCTTGTATTTTGAAATTTACTTGTCTTGTAAACAGATTGACTACTGGTGCAAAGGTTTTGCTCATTTATGGAAGGTATTGTCTTCCTTGACTATTCCTGTAAAGGTATTTGCAAATTTGGTATTGATTTTGACAGGTTTCCTAAAGACATTGACGACAACATTTGTTAATAAGAGAACTAAACTATTAGATAATATTTTTAAAAATTGACTAAAGACATAAAGAGATTGACAACTCCTGTAATAGTGGAAAAGGAAATGTGTAAGTGACTACTATTATTGAAGGAAAAGTGTGATTCACTACTACTATTAAAGGCGTAATAGTATTAGTCAAATAAGTAATGATATTAACTAAAGATGTAAATGTATTGATTAAAAGTGTAATAGTATTAATTAAATGAGTAATGATACTAATTAAAGGTGTGAACGTAATGACTAAAGGCGTAATGATTTTGACTAAGTGAATAATGGTATTAACTAAAAGTATAATGTTATTAACTAAATGAGTAATGGTATTAACTAAAGAGGCAAATGTATTCACTAAAGGTGCAATGGTATTGATTAAATAAATAATGGAAATGGCAAAAGGTGCAAGGATATTGACTAAAGGTGTCGTTGACAAGTTGAACAAAGGAAATGATAACATAAGTATTGAGATTGACAACTTGAGCTCCCCAAATTGTCACTCTCTATACCATGTTGTAAATTGCTACATGCAAGTTGTAATTGTCTGTATTCAACTTGTCAATAAAACTCAAATTATTGAGTTTTCAATCTCTATACCTAAATAATTAATTGCTTTACTTAAGCTGTCATTGGAGCTCCCGCCACATGCGTCAGAGCTCTGGCAGTTGGCCCACTAGTGTGTGGTGATGGGCGGTGGAGCTCTAGCACCGATGGGCTAGCTATCGGAGCTTCGACTCCAGCAGTGTTCTCTCATTTTTTCTGAAAAAAAATTGAGGACATTTTAGTAAAAACACACACTTCAAAATTTCAAATTCCTATGCCATCACGTTTTTGTGCTTTTCGTATATTAGCAAACTTTTTAGGGTTTTTTAAGTTCAAATAGTATTTATATATCTTTTTCCCAAAATAAAATCTCATATAGTTAGTGCCACCAAATAATAATGGGAAATTCACTTACATGTGCTTATTAAAAAGTTTATTATTTAAAAAGATTTAAATTCGAGTACAGATATTTTTTGGGTATGAAATCTTATATAGTATTGATATTATCGCTGTACTATAAAAACATATGAAGTTCTTTGATAAATCTTATATTTTATATATTTTATCCCACCTTATTTATTTATTTTGGGGATTATTTTGGGCTAATTTAGATTTATTAGATAATTTTTGAATAGTTACCCAATTTTAGGAAATAATATAAATCTGAATTAATTATGATATTATTGAGCTTAAATTGATAATATTTTGATTGTTATCTTGTGATTGGATAATATTTTCAAATATATAATAGATCACGATTTTATTTAATTCTTGCAGAGTAAGAAAAAGTAGATTAGAAGGTCTTACGGTACAGAATTTTTCTTGGAAGCTAAAAAAAGATCCAATAATTAAATTTTATTTGGGCTTTTTAAATTTTAATGAGCTCAAGTTGATACCCAATAACTCTCCCATTTTCTCTTAAAAATTAATCTAGCAGCTGCGACTAAAGAATATAGACGGCTAGACGCACTAACGCTGAGGGTAGAGGCCGAGACACAGCCGCTGGACCAAGTCACGTACTCACATACGCTAAACCGAGAAGAACCATGGAGTCACTGTTTCGTCTTTTCTCATCACACTATCTAGCCATTCTCTCTCACGCATAACACCCACTCTCGTTCTCCATTAACACTTATCTATACCATATTCAACCACGGGACCCACACGGCCCCCTCCATCAATCTCCACCTTTATCCATCAATTTAATGGCGTGGCTTCACAAGAGAATTTGGGAGTGCGTGAGGTCGTGAACAAAGAAATATTTTTCTTTTTATTTTTTTATTCAAGTCTTGAAATTATTTAGTTTTAAATAATTTTAGGTTGTACTAATTGAAAACAATCTAATTTTATATTACAGACTTATTACTGATTTAGATTTAATTGATATTTTGGAATTGATTTTGTTTTTAAATGATTGTTGGGATTTTTGTTTACAAACCTTTTGATTGTCAATTAGATTATTGATTGAGTTTTCATTATTAATTTAATTGTTAATTTGGGTTTAATCTCTTGATTGTTTAATTAGGTTGATTAATTGTCGAATTGTTTAATTAGGCAATTGTGAATATGATTTCCAAAACTATCTTAAACTACTGTGATTGGTTTTTAATGAATTTAATTAGCCACCACTTATTTCATTATGAGTTTTCTAGTGGAATAAGTGTTATTGAGCTTGAGAGTTTCCTATGTTTCAATTAGGTGATTAAATTTATTAATTCCAATTTTTCATCAACCTCCTTTTAGTCTAATAAATTGAATGACTAAGAAAGCTAAATCCATATGAATCCTAAGTTGTCTCCTTCATCATTATAATTGAATTAAATCTTTATTGTTTGTCTTGCTTTTCATTAGTCTTTTGCTTAGTATTTTAATTCCTCTCTCACAAAAAAAAAAAACCCTAAAAAATTGCATTCAAATTTATATAGATTAGTCACATTCTCATCTAGGTTTAAGAATCAATTGCATTAGTACATTTAGTTAGTTCTAATTGCATTTAGGTAGTAGTATCTTGCATTCTAATTTAGGTCCATTCCATTACATTTTTTGTCACTTGAAAATTATTCCTAAAGAAAACTCATAGCTTGTTCCTTAGGAGAATGACCTGGGTTGATCTTAAACTGTAGAATAATTTAGGAACTAGTTTAATTGATTGCTTTAGCGACAGAAGCACACATCATTCTTCTTCCAGATAAAATTTGTAAATAGAGATTTTTCATTGATTTTTCAATAATCTAATATATTATAAGGAAAGTTGTTGAAAAATTTCTCATTACAAAATGTATCACCAAATGTACAGAAGAATTCATGTTCATTGAGAGTGTACAACTTTTCTTTAATCGTCTGCAATATATTTTCCGCTATATGTAATTTTTTTCTATTATAAATAGTTAAGAATATGTTGTATATAATTGAAGAGTTACTAGCATTGCTTGTGTGGTTTTATACAAATTTTAGATACTTTTGGATAAAAAATCTTGCAGTGTGGAATTTTTCAACAATTTTCCTTATGATATAATACTCCCTCTGTAACACCCTAAATTTTATTTACCAAAAATATATTATAATTATTTGAAGTAATTCAATAAAATGGTGAATATTCATGAATTTGGATCTTATGAATTTTGAAATATTCATATTCATAAGGAAATAAGCAAATTAATTCAAGAATTTAATTAAATTACAAATGTGATAGCAACATCATAATTTTGCCAATTTAGCCCAAGATTAATTATTTTTCAATTAATTGGAGTTAATTTCAATTAATCAAGGAAAATAAAGGAAAATGCATAATGAGATTATTCTTGGTGGAATAAATCAAGAATTGTGAAATTAAGAGGGAATTATACATAAACCAATTATGTGAATTATGGACTTGTGAAAAACAATTTTCCTCCTCTTTCTCTCTTTAAATTTTCGTCCATGCATGAAGGTAAAGGGAAAAATATTAAATTCATGATCACATGCTACAAAAAGAAGGTTATGATGGCTATGCTACATGCACATATCAATGATGACAAAGATGGAGTGTACACGATATGAAGGATGGTGTAATGCATGATGAGAGAATCTTGAGTGAAGGATTGAAATACTTGAGTGCTTGGAAGAGGACAAACTTGATTACATGGGAAGGAGCTTGCTTGTCTTGTAAGAGGAGGGGGGACGGATTTTAGGGGCAAGCAAAGGGAGACCATTGATTCAATTTAGTGGAAATTAGGTGGAGAAATTGTGAGGAAGAAGAGAGTGTGACAAGTGTCACATTGGGAGCTCTTGATTAAATCTATAGCTAGGAAGGAAGAAGACAAATTAATAAAAACAAACTCCTTCCTCTTTCATGCCACATTTTGTCTAAGACTTAAAAAAAAAGAAAGAGAAGAGAGAGTTTGAGAAATAGAGAGAAGAGGAGAGCTCAAGGAAGCAGAAGTTAAGGTAGATATAGTTTCTTTGATTTTTCTTATAGCATTTTCTTAAAATCCTTCTCTAAACTCTTGTTTCTCATGAATCCATGGTGGTGAAGTCACACTTTGAGAGCAAGAAGAGAAGGAGGAGGTGCCTAGAGTAAGAAAATCCAAGAAGTTTAAGAGGTAATTATACCAATCTCAACTTTATGTTAATTAGTATAAAGTTATTGTTGGTAATTGTTGTTTGGTTTTTGTGATTTTTGGTTGAGTTATGAAATTGGACAAAGCCCTAATTCTAAGGGGTTATGTTGCCCAAAATCCTTTAAATCATGATTAAGAAGTGTTTAAGTGAGTTAATCAAGGATTAAAAGTGAAAAAGTACAAGTTTTGGAAGTTAAAACACAAAGCTCCATTTTCCATTTTTTTTCTTGAATTTCAGCCAGAACCAAAACTGGTACTAGATTTGAATTTTCATGAAATAAATGGTTCCATTGGATTCAGTGGGAAAAAATAGGTGGGGTTACAGTTGGACACTTTTTCGGTAGAGGCAGAAAAAACATAATTACGAAAATGCCACTGAAATCATTGGCTGTCAAGGGTATTTTCGTAATTTGACAGTAAATTTGGTGATTTCGAGCCCGGAAATGAATTCCTTGGGTGAAAATAAGTTAGAATAGCCTTAGTCAAAATTTTAGAAAAACGTGCCATCGGGCTAGGTACGGCAGGGCCAGGCCGGGGTTCCAAGGGCATTTTAGTAAATTTTCACCATAGACTAATATAACCACAAGAAACACTATGGAAGAGTCTAGAATCATACTTAGATAGATTATAACATATTTCTTGCACATTTAATATTTTAGAACCGAGTTGAGAGTCGGAACGATACGCTTTACAAGACACTGATAAACAGAGTATTATAAAGCGTTGAGGTAAGGACATTGTCCTTCATACACTAAGCCATAATTATGTGATTATGTGGTTGCCATTGTTTGTAAATACACTTTATTAATCAACATGTTTTGCCCAGAGATGAGCTAATAGTACCAGAGGCACTTACATTGGAGGTTGTGAAAATTCAACGTGTGCAGAATAGTGGGGTCAGGCCCTACTCATGTATACATGCAAATGATATGTTTATAATGTTCATTAATTGGTGCATACATGACATATATCATATTTACTTTTCGCATTCTCTATGAACGATAGCATGTCTCTGCGGAGATTCTTCGGAATCTCACCCTATTTTTAAACAAATACCCCAGCGGGTACCAATGGGGCAAAGATGTTGACGTTGAAAAGTGAGTGGCACGTGTCTCGAGGCGAGGTCAAGAACGCGGTTATAATTTAGCCTATGTTTTGTCATTTTGAGGAAATTGTAAATATTAAGTTTTCATTGTGTTTTCTGTTTCAGTCGATGAACGATATTGGAATTATAAATGAATATTTTTATCAGTATAATTGTACTTTTTTGTATGCCCATTGAATTTCTTCTTATTACTATTCGATTATCGAAATGGAAACGGGTGTTGACACCCTCCGATTCTTAGGGTGTGTTTGGTTTGAGGGGGTGGCAAGTTACAATTTTGGATGGAAGAAACCTAAAATTTACCCTCTCATTTTTTAAATCTTGAATTCCCACCTAAAATTGACCCTTTCATTCCTTTTAAATTTTGGATTCCTGCTCAAAATTTAAATATCTTCAACCCAAAAAGGTAATTTAACTCCCCTCCCTCCCCTGAAACCAAACACACCCTTAATGTAATACGTATTTACTTAAATTTGATTATATTAAGAAAGTTAATTAAGTTAGTTAATATGACATGCTTTTTTTAAAACACCATAATCTTCTTCCTAAATTAGAAAAAGATTGATAAATATAAAAAAATAGATTTTATATTTAGAACCAATATCAACTCCCAAATTATATCATATATTAATAATTGGAGGGAGGGTTATATAAATTTAATAGGAATACACTTTAAAAATTTTGGATGCGAATTATTCTGATTCCAGATATTTAAGTTATACTGTATTAAACTAGTTTTTCATGGTCGTTTCCTCTTTATTTTGATGGATTAGTTTTGATTTTGATCTGATGACGAACCCATATATGAGATACACTTTGTTTAGCCAAGTTAATAATTCATTTTTATTTAAACATTAATGTTGCCCATGCAACATGCCGTTTTTAATTTCCCCCTTTTTTTTATTACACCGTTTTAGGATTTGTTGTTTAGGAGGGGAGGGGAGGGAAAGCGAAAGAAGAGAAAATTTTATTGAATTGGATTTAAAAAATTAGAGAAATGAGGTTAAAAATTTTTAATGAATTTTTCTTACACCTCTCTCTCTCTCTCTCTTATATAGTCAAGGATTTCCCCTTTTGAGGTTTAGAGCGCAAATGGTTTTTTCCGCCTTTTCTAACAAGTACGCTTCTCAAGATTTAAATTTATATTCTTTTCCTTTTAGGGGTGAGGTCTCTTACCACCCAACCAATAACTTGTTAGTATCTTAAATTCTCTTTTTAGTAAAATTGTGGAACCCTACTTCTTTAATTTTTTAAAATCTAATTTACAAAAATTTTCCCAACCGCCTTCACTCAGATCCCTCGTAGGCTCATACCGAACAAATCCTTAAAATTTCTGTTAGTAATGGAAAAATGAAATATTTCATATTACCATAAATATTTTATTTATGATCATGTGAAGTTTTAAGGGAGTAAGTAATTCATAAATAAATATAAATAATAATATTTAGTGCTTGTTTGAATTTTGGGAAAAAGACAGAAAAATACCATTTGAACTTAAAAATCCCGCTGATAAGAATGGTAATGGGATTGACAAGAATGGTAATGAGATTGACAACGCAAATCTTTATCAAAGGACTAATTTAGGATTTTGAAGTTCAAGTGTTATTTTTCTGTCTTTTTCCCTTGAATTTTTCTTATAATGTCAAAATCATGATTTTTTTTTTGAAAAATATTCAAACATCCCAATAAATGTCGAAAAGAATTATGAATATCATATCAGGTTATCTCATAAATTTTCAAAAATTTTATAAATGTTAAAATCAATTATAAAATTGAAAAGTTAAAATAATAGCTTATAAAATAATATAAATCATCTTATTTATGCAAATATATGAGAATCGCTAATAATCAAATTATAATCTCCCAATCTTAACATATGAGCTTGATAATTAATTTATAAATATTAAATAAATCAATTCAATTAGTTGTTTCTAATAAATGTTTTGGTTTATTTAAAATACCCTATTTAATTATTATTGCTAACGATGAAAAATCCTTTTTTTTTAATATATGCAATCTATGAGAATAGTTTAGAACAAAATTATAAATTTGGATAGTAACATGAATTGATGTCACACCTTTATAATTAGAATAAACAGTTCAACTAACGTTTATGTTTAAGATCCAATAAGTATTTTTATATGAGTAAAACAAATTAAATTAAGAGCTTTATGTTCAATTAAAATTTAAAAGTTGTTTAGGAACATGAGATTGATTGCATATGCATCGTTTCGGTGAATTATTGTTTGGGCTTTATATATTTTTAGAAGGGGTTAATTACTCAATTTGAGGAATCTATTAACAAGATTTTATAATTAATAACTATAATTATAATAGTCATTTTCATTTTGATGCTGTGGAACCCAATTCAAACTGGACCGTCGGTAAAGTGTCGTGGCCGGGATTCATCCACACATTTTACGTCATTGATTGTCCGATTGATCACAAGCTTTCCGTCGTATATTTGTTTTTTCCCCTAATTTTCTTAGTTGTGATGATGACTTGACGTGGGGTTCCACTGAATTTACGTGGAACATACGCATAGTTGTCTTTATGATTCATAAATTGACTTTCACATGTTTACCAATTATTCTTTTTTTTTGCCAAATACCAATTATTCTTTCACACTTCGATTTTAGAAACTGATGAAATTTGATTTAATAACTTGCCATAATTAACCAGTAGCCTTCGAGTTTGAGTATCAACAAAGACGTACCACTAGCCCACTACCACCCACTAGATAGCTTGATGAGTGAATGAGTATTTTCACAATTTGCTTAAATCCCTATCCTTTTTTTTTTTTTTGAAATGCAGAATGTTATTAAAGTTAACATGTTTATAATACAGGGTAAGTAGTAGGACAAAAACCATAAAAAAAGGTTAAGAAGTACATTTATCAATAAAGTTTTAAGGAATGATCGATAGACATAATTATGTTTTAAAAGGGGGCAAAAATACATATAAGGAATTAAAAGTGAAGCAACCAGCATAAAACCGTTAAATTTAACCTAACGGCGTTAAATTATAAGAGAAGAAAACCCTAACATGTTAGGTCAAATTTAACGGTTTTGTACTGGATGCTCCACTTTTAATTCCTTATATGTATTTTTGCCCCATTTAAAATATAATTGTGCCAAACGCTTATTTCTTAAAACTTTATTGGTAATTTGCTCATTAACCCTAAAAAAATAAAGAAAATCACACCTAACCCTACAAATAATAATACTAGAAAAAACATTTAATGGGAAATTTTCATTCCATGAGAGTTTATGGAGGCCTCAAATGCTCAATCTAGTTTCTTTGGAGTGTGATGCTCAGACCAAGAAATGCTTAGTGGTTGCCATTTTCAATCCTAATTATTTAACTGAATGGGGAGCACGATTGGCACCAGAAGGTTGTGTTAAACTTGAAGAGGCCAACTCAGTGATGGGAGATGGACGAAGTGAATGTGGAGGAGTTATACGAGGGAGAGAGATGAACAATGGTTATTGTAGGAAAAAATATTTAACTAAAAAGGAGATTAGGTGTATCTGGACGAATCCATATTCGGATCCGGGTCAAAGCTCCAATACTCTATACTTGTGCCCACACAATTATTCGACTACTAGAGCCTAATTGTGATTTGCACAGCAGATCACCAGAACCAGAAAGATGGTAGGAGAGAAGGGAATTGCCAGAAAACTCAATGGCGGGACGAATTGCAATTGAGGAGGCACACCCTATTTATAGTGGTTTATGGAGGCCACTAATTAGGAAACGTGTGCACTCCTTCTTGCCCTCCAAGACAGCAATTAATTGTCTCTCAATTAATTCCCTAATTATGGTGATTTGTTCCTCTTTTAACAAATCCATAATTATTACTGAAATATTCCCAAATATGCATTTTATGCTGATTTTATTCTCATTTTATTAGGCTACTATTTCCTAATCAAATAGTCCGGCCCATCAAAGGCGGACTTGGACCCAAAGTCCAACAGTTATGTAGGTGGCTTTAATTGCAAGCTTACCTGATCTCCCCCTACTATTGCAAGGTTATTGGGGATCAATCATGGGTTATATTTGTGTTGGGGTGAAGGTTTTAAGAAGATATATCTCACTTCTGATTCTATAGAAGCCTGTAACATGTTGAATGGGGTTTGATATATTTCTCGCCTATTTAAAGATATAGTTGATGAAGTTAGAGCCCTTTTGCGCAGGATTCGGCTGCGGTCCGCTGCCTCGCGGTCCGCTGCCTATCCTTTTCTTCCAAACTACACCGTTTTGATGTAGTTTGGAGGTAAAGGGGTGGTTTTTTTTTTTTTTAAAAAAAAATAGAATATAGTATTTTAAAATAATTTTTTAGAAGTATCTAGTATCTTAAAATATTTTTTAAGTAACATGTAGTATCTTAAAATAATTTTTAATATTTCAACCCCTTAAAATATGTTTTCAGTTGTATCCAGTGTGTTAGCAGACTGATTGCAATTTAACTCTTAATATATTTTTAAGAGTTAAAAGTATCAAAAAATATTTTAAAGGGTTAAAAACACCAAAAAATTATTTTAAAGTGATTTTTGAAACTGAAAAAATACATTAAGGATTAAATTGCAATCAATCTGCTAACACACTGGATACAACTGAAAACATATTTTAAGGGGTTAAAATATTAAAAATTATTTTAAGATACTACATGTTACTTAAAAAATATTTTAAGATACCAGATACTTCCAAAAAATTATTTTAAAATACTATATTCTATTTTTTTAAAAAAAAAAACCCACCCCTTTACCTCCAAACTACACCAAAACGGTGTAGTTTGGAAGAAAAGGATAGGCAGCGGACCGCAGCCGAATCCTTTTGCGCAGGGAATGACAGGCGTAATTGTTTATTCAACTAGAAGAACTGTTAGCGATGCTAATATACTTTAGCTAATCAAACAAAAAACATTTAATAAATCAAAATTGTCATGCTAGATGTTGGTAATTGGAGCGGATTCAAGTTTGCTGAGAGAGATGAATTGCTTTTTAACACAAATCACTTCCAATTTTCCTCTTTCATGCATATACCGTAATCTGAGAGCTATAAATCAACTTTTAAACCCCTATCATTTAACACTATCTTAGTTAGTTCTTTTGTTTTTCGAACGGCTCTTAGTTTGTTACTCCTCAGTCCTAAATGTAGAACATAATCTATAATTCAAAATTTAGGATTGGAGGTAGTATTTGCAACTTGATGTTGGTCTGGTTTGTCTTGATTTGTCATTGTTGTGCTCTTTCTTTATACAATATAATGGTGTCTCCATGTTTCTTTTTCATTTTTGTTCTTTATTTTAGATGTTAGATGTTATAGTGCTTGTTCTATATTTTGTGGTTTTGGATTTGATTTAATTTTGTTCTTGTTTAAATATTGGTTCTTGATGCCGTCTGCTTTTGAGATCTATGGCTATTGGTAAATTTTCGTAATTATGATATTGACATGGGAAATGTTGAGCATGTTTTTTAGGTTAATGTCTAAAAATATCCATGAACTTTTACCCAAAGTGCATACAGCACCAAATACTTTTTGAATGTACTAAAATACCCATGAATAATGAAAATAAGGGCAAAAATAACAATTTCCATTAGTCTCATTTAGTTGACTATTAGATACAGAGCTTTTGACTGAAAACGTTGACGTGGATGCATACATGGCCATCATTATATCCTAGTTGACGGTGGTGGAAAAAAATTAAAAATAAAAATCAGCCACATGTTTGCCTAATTTATTAATAGATTATTTTAAAATTTTAAAAATTCCTTAAAAATTTATTATTCCTTTTCTACCCTTCTCCCCTTTCCTCAATCTCTCTCTGCCACTCTCTTTGAAATCTTAATCCCAGTTTCTCTCTCTTTATCTCTCTTGTTCCACTTTCTCTTTGGAGGATCTGGCTTGCGTCCGCTGACTCACCATCCATTGCCTATCATTTGCTTAAAACGACGTCGTTTTATGAGGGAAATTAAATTTAGGCCGTCTGTTTGTAACAATTAAATGGACGGTGATAAGGGGTCACTAATTTAAATGACATCGTTTTAAATAGTTGATCTCGTCCGTTGAATTCCTTACTTAATCTCAGCCCTCCACGTAATTTCCCATTAGATCTCTCTTTTTAGTCAACAAGCAGATCCCACGCTGCTTTCAATTTTCAGCTTTTGGCACCCCCTGTGCTTCTTCCTCCATGGGAAAATGAGAGGAGTTTGTTGGGATGTTGTATTACAGTATTAGAGAAGACCAACAATAAGCACGAGTTTGTGGGAATTGGATATTAAATATTGGTGAATAAAATAATAATCTTTTATCAAATACCCACAATATTCTTGACACTTCATATTTAGTTTTTACATTTATGATTTATAATCTAACTTGATAATCTTTAAGATTATTGATATTGGATATTGTTTTTTTTAATCTATATATGATGTAGGTATAATATGTTTTTTTTTATTAGTTTGGCTAGTATAACTTTCTTTTATATATTATATATCATTTTGATTAATATATTGAGAAAAGTGAGTTTTGATTGAGACCCTATTTGTTATTTTCTATTGTATAATTTTTTATTTATATTAATCTATCATACATATTCTCAAACACACGGCTTGTTGGTAAGGGTAATTGTTGATTTTAAGTCAAGGGCCTTATTGAGCAATATAGATAATAAGATAATCTATCATGTGTGTGTGTATTCAGGTAAAATATTTCTATTTGTGTGTGTATAATTGTTTTTATTTGTATATATCCACCTTTATTGATTTTGAGATCACAGTTTATATTTGGTTTATCCTATTTAATTTTGCAGGAGTTTTATACCATGGATATAGATTTAACTCCCAAACTTAATCTTGAATTTGACAATTTAGAAGAAGCATGGGAATTTTGGAGGGTATATGGTAGAAAAACTGGTTTTGGTATTCGAAAACAAAGTTTTAACAAGAGTAAAAAAGATAAGTCCTCATACACCTCTTATCTATATGTTTGTTGTAAAGACAGGGTGAGAAATTCAGATAAACGAGAGGTGACAACTAAGAGGCACAAGGATGAGACAAGAATTGGTTGCAATGGCAAAATGAAAGTTAAACAAGTAGATGAAAAATATAAAATAAATGAAGATTTCTTGGATCATAATCATTCTCTTCAACCTCCTGAAGTTGTTCACTTGTTTGCATCGTTTCGAGAACTATTACCAGCTCAATATTATGAATTAGAATATGCTGAAAAAGCTGGAATTAGTAAAAAATCAGCATTCAATTTGTAAAGCCAATATACAAGAGATCAAATCAATTTGGGATTTACAAGAAGTGATGTAAAGAATTATCTTAACTCAAGAAGGCAGCGAGTCATAAAATATAGTGATATTGGATGTATATTTCAGTATTTTGAGAAACAATTAGCAAAAAACCCATCATTTTTTCATACTCACCAAATGGATTTAGATGAGCAAGTGACAAATGTATTCTGGGCTGATGTGCGTATGCTGGTCGACTACGTTTGCTTCGGAGAAATTATTTCTCTTGATACAACTTATTGCATGAATTGTTGTCAGCACCCGTTTCCATTTCGATAATCAAAGAGTAATAACAACGGAATTCAATGGGCATACAGAAAAGTACAATTATACTGATAAAAATATTCGTTTACAATCCCAACGTCGTTCATTTTCAATTTCGAAATTGTTCATCGACGGAAACAAAAAATACAGCAGAAGTTTTAATATTTACAAATTTCACCAAAATATCACAAAATAGACTAATTATGCCCACGTTCTTGACCCCGCCTCGAGATACGCGCTGTTCACCTTCCGACGTCAATGTCTTTGCCCTTTGACCCACTGGTACCCGCTGAGGTGTTTATTTAAAAATAGGGTGAGATTCCGAAGAATCTCCGTAGAGACATAATATCGTTCATAGAGAATGCGAAAAGTAAATATAACATGCTCCAAGGTATGCACAAATTAATGAACAATATAAACACATCATCGTAATGTATACATGAGTAGGGCCTAGCCCCACAATCTACACCGGTTGGACTTCT
Source organism: Inga laurina (assembly GCA_963855925.1). Classification (NCBI taxonomy): domain Eukaryota; kingdom Viridiplantae; phylum Streptophyta; class Magnoliopsida; order Fabales; family Fabaceae; genus Inga; species Inga laurina. Next base: position 14,620,410 of record OY979711.1, read on the forward strand.
GCCAACTCCCAGTGTAAGTGCACCTCTGGCACTAACAGCCTCTCTCTAGGCAAATCATGTTCTTAATAAAGTGCATTTACAAAACAATGACATCCACACAATCACATAACTTATGGCATAGTGTATAAAGGATAATGTCCCTACCTCAACGCTTTGATATCCCCTATTTAATAGTGTCTCGTAAAGCGTGCTGTCCCGGCGTTCAACTCGGTTCTAAAATATCAAATGTACCAGAAATAGGTCATAACCTATCCAAGTACCATTTTAGACTATTCCATAGTGTTTATTGTGGTTATATTAGTCTATGGTGAAAATTTACAAAAATGCCCCCGGGAACCCGTCCCGGCCCCGCCGTACCTGGCCCGATGGCACATTTTCCCAAAATTTTGACTAAGGCTATTCTGACTTATTTTTGCCCAAGGAATCCATTTCCGACCTCGAAATCACCAAATTCACGGTCAAATTACGAAAATACCCTTGACAGCCCCTATTTAGTGATTTTAGTGGCGTTTTCGTAATTATACTTTTTCGGCCTCTACAGAAAAAGTGCCCAACTGTAACCCCACCTATTTTTGCCCACTGAGTCCAATGGAACCATTTATTTCATGAAAATCCAACTCCTTGTACCAGTTCTGGTTCTGGCCGAAATGTTAAGGAAAATGGAAAAAAAATGGGGTTTTGTGTTCTAGTTTCCAAAACTTGTACTTTTTCACTTCTAACCCTTGATTAACTCATTTAAACACTTCTTAACCATGATTCAAAGAAATTTGGGCAGCATAACCCCTTAGGATTAGAACTTTCCAAATTTACAAACTTAACAAAATAACCAAATCCAACCATATTCATCAACAACAAATTTGTGAAGTTACCTTCTTGAGTTCTTTTCCTTCCTCTAGAAGTTCTCCTCTCTCTTTCTCTTTGGGCTCAAGATTTGCTTGCTAATCCATGGAATTTATGGAAAGGAAGAGATTAGAGAAGAGATTTATGGAAGATTAGAAGAAGAAACCTTTAAGAAATCTTAACTTACCTTAGCTCTTGCTTCCTTTTGCTCTCTAAATCACCAAGAACTCCCAAACTCACTCTCTCTCTCTTTTCTCTATTCTTTGTGCGTGAATGGGCATGAAAGGAGGAAGGAAAAATATGTATTACTTGTCATCTTTCATCTTTAATCCTAGCCCTTGATCTAGCCAATGGTTAAGATCTTTCCACCTTTCATGAACACCTTACCTTCCATCATGATATCTTGCTTTATGCCATACTCCCTCCACTTTATGCCATACTTTGTGATCATGAGTGTACTTGGGTCTTATCTCCTTCCACAACTTATGTCATATGATTTAATTAAAATTGAACAATTTCCTTTTCCCTTCTTTTTCTATGTATGGGACGAAAATTAGAGAGGAAGAGGAGAGAAAATTGTTTTGCATAATTACACAATTCACATAATTGATTTTATGTATAATCCCCCTTAATTTCTCAATTCTTGATTTATTCTACCAAGAATAATCCCATTTATGAATTTTCTTGTATTTTTCCTTGATTAATTGAAATTAATTCCAATTAATTGGAAAATAGTTAATCTTGGGCTAAATTGGCAAAATTATGATTTTGCTATCCACTTTGTAATTTAATTCAAATTTTGAATTAATTTGCCCATTTCCTTATGAATATGAATATTCCAAAATTCACAAGATCCAAATTTATGAATATTCACAATTTTATTGAATTATTCAAATAATTACAATATATTTTTGGTGAATAAAATTTGGGGTGTTACAATTGTAATTATAGACCTCTTGCAATTTTTTTCTGGCTTCAACCATTACAAAGGAGGAGTGATATTTGGCTTGGCATTGTTATATAATGAGACTATTGAGAGTTTCAAATGACTCTTTGAAAACGGTCTCAAATGGCTCTTTGAAACATTTTTGTGTGCACACAAAAATGTAATGCCACTCATCATTTTTACTGACCAAGATGCTGCTATATCACAAGCATTACAAGAAGTGATGTCAAATGTAAAGCATGCCTTGTGCACTTGGCATAATTCAAGGAATGTAATGAAGCACCTTTCAAACTCAATGGTTAGTGATTTTAACCATTGTATGTATAATTGTTGGGATAAAATTGAGTTTGAAGAATGTTGGCAAGAATTATTATCAAAACATGATATGACAAAAAACTCTTGGTTGATATCTATGTACCAAATAAAAGAGAAATGGGTAACATGCTTTATGAAGAACTCAAGGACACTTGGCATGAGAAGCATGCAAATAAGTGAAAGTGTTAATGTATCTGTCAAAGGTCGCATCCATGTTAAATTGGATATTAATCGATTCTTCCAACAATTTGAACAGGTTCTGGAGGATAAGCACTTTAATGAACTAAAAAGTGATTTTAAGTCACTTGACAAGTTGCCAAGGTTGATGATATAGAGTTCAAATATGCTTCATCAACTTTCTAATTTGTATATTCGACCCATTTTTCACTTGTTCCAACATGAATGTGATCTTCGTGATGCTACATGTTAAAAAGAGAACAAAGAAAGAAAGGTCACCATAGATGAGAATGATGATGATGTTGTGTTTGATTATGTGATTACCATGGATGATAGTAAACGGGAGCATAGCTTGATATATGATCCTTCAACAGAAACAATTACCTGCAATTCAAAAAGTTTGAATGAGTGGTCATATTATGTTGTTATGCATTGAGGGAATTGAATGACTATGATGTCAAATTACTCCCCAAGAAATATATAGTAAAGAGGTGGATAAAAGAAGCGCGATGTGGTGTCGTGTATGATATCAAGGAAAAACAAATTGAAGTTGATTGTAAATTACAAGGATCAAATTAATATAGACAATTATGTCCTCTACTTGTTAAATTAGCTAATGATGCATCAGAAAGGTCAAAGGCATTTTCTCTTGTTCATGAAGGCGCATTGGAACTAAGTAAGATAGTGGCTCAACTTCACATAAAATACATATCAAATAATAGTAATGGTGATGGAGGTAATGGTGGTGGCAAAGTTATTGACTTGAAAAAATATGGTAAAAATATAAGTAAACGGATAAAGAGTTCTATCGAAATCAGTCAAAGAAGACGGGGAGCAAAAGCCCCTAAAAGGCCTCCTCAAACTTCACAGGTGTACTTTTTCTAATTTTTTAAGATGCTTGTTATATATTTATTGATTTTTTCAAATGTGTTTTAGAGACACTGTAATGAACTTCAAGCACAACATGATAATGTCATGTTGGATAACTCTCAACCAAGTCAAATGACTTTTATAAATTTTTTAATGGTGCGTCATATGATGTTGGACAACATTGTCAACTATATTGTTTATCTAGAAAATATATATTAAGACATTTTTTATATTTCTTGATTATATGCACCACTTGACTGTGACATCACATCACTTGAAGCATTGAATTTCAACCAAACATACAATTCAGGTAATCATAAAGAATGATGATAATGGAAAAACACAACTTAATCACTTTTATTGAAATATGAAATTTGTTAAAAGAATAAATTAAAAGATGGAAGAGGGGTTGATGCTGGTAGGTTCTTTTGAAATAGGGCTTATTAGTGTGTTTTCACATCGGTTGATAATACCTCAATCAATTAAATATTAAAAAAATAGTTTTAGAATCTTAATTATACTAAGTTTACTTAAAAACTCGGCCCATGGTCAGTCCACGATTCTCATGATCCAATTTGTTATATTAATGGTCGAACCGGTAATATAATAATTAGATAAAAATAATTATATATATATATTTAATATATATATATATATATATATATATATATATATATATATATATATATATATATATATATATATATATATATATATATATATATATATATATATATATATATATATATAAAAGAAATGAATCCACGATAACTTGATAAGTCTAATTGTCAATATAATAAGGCTCTAATAGATAACGTTTTCAATTAAATAACACTACATGGTTTTAAATAGTCTGATAATATATTGGCAAAAAAAAAAGTCTGAGAATATATTGATTTTTTTTTTAGAAAATGTCAATTTATTAATTTTGTAGGCTTTTTCTTCATTTTTCAGCATTTTTTTCCATTAGCCCAAACCACCGTCTAGGTTCCGGTTCAATAATGGGTCAACTCTGGTCTAACCTTGACCCAACAACAAAAACAGTTTTCTGACCTAAATCGAGCCATTAGGGAACCGAATCTAGTTCTTTAATCACTTTCTGTCCAGCACTAAATATAAGCCCTTTGTTTTATTACTTCAAAAAATACAAAACCTGTTGATCTCACCGAATCGGCCCGGCCTAAATAAACCAAAATTATGAGGGCCTAGCCCAAGATCAAAATTTGGGTCTTTATCCAAAATTTGAAACAAGTGAAGAGGGACATTTCGGTAAATTAGGCTTAAAATTAGGGTTTATGGTTCCCCTGATAAATCTCCTAGCTTGTTCAACGCGCTCCATTTTGCCTCGCGAGCACAATCGATAAGATTTCGGCAAACTCATCCTTCAGGTCAATCTCTACTCTCTTAGTATTATTCTTTTCAAATGTGGCAACTTCTTCTACTCTCTCTATCTCACAGTGATCTGACTAGCACATCTATATTTTCAGACCTTCGATATGATTTGCTTAAAATGTTCTGGTTTTGATTAAATGAGAGCAATCATTTTTTAGTAGATATTTGTTGTGATTCTGTTGGGAAGTGGCGGATCTGTTAGAGCGGTGCACAGAGGGTATTAGTCCTCCATGGACGACGGTTGAAGGAGAGAGAGATGGGGATGAGGACACAAACACCCACACACCATCGCATTATTCTTCATTTAGTTGAGAAGAAGAATCTAATTTTTTGTTATATCAGGTTTTAAATATCGCTGCTCACACCCCATCCCAAATGCACCAAAACAATAATTTCTCTACATTTCTAATTGAAACGATAAAAACTAATCTTTTTGCCAATAATTCATTTACAAAAGACTAATGTGTACTCTTAGCCGCAGGGGCAGTTGAAAAGAGAAACATTAGGCAATAGGGAAAATACTATTCCATGCGCATGGGTTTCTGCTTATATATACTTGTATGCATGTGTGTGTGTTTGTGTTGGAAAGAAACCAGATTCAGAATGTGAGGTGATTATTTTGGGAAAAGAATGGTGAAGAAGACTCCTTTTTTTTGGCACAAGGATGATGTGAAGTTTTGATCATGGTGGTAGCTTGACACCAGAGGGAAGAAAATAGTGAAATCCTTTGGGTGTTGCAAAAACCTTTGAAGGAACTGCTGAAGAATGGGGATGACACGAAATGACGTGGAAGGGGGCGAGTTATAAAGGAGAGCATAAATATTGGTACAATGAAGATAGGGCTAGGAGAAAGTAACCCTTGTAAATGAAGGGTGGGTGTGGGTATGTCTTGAAGAGGCCCGACAAAAAAGAGTATTGTCCTGCTACAGTTGGGTTGATGCTGATTTTGTTATTGCCCTTGTCCTTGTAGTAAAACACATTAACCCAGCTTAAAAAAAAAACTCAAGTCTAATCTTGAAAGTGCACTTGCTGCTTCACACTTACTAACTCTGTAGTATGGATTTAATGTGTTTTGTTTATTGTTGCTTGTGCAGGAAGTAGAGCTCAATTTCCTGTAAGAAAATGTCAGGGTATGAATATTCTGCTTTCAAGAATAATCATTATATTATATCTTTTCTTTTGTGTTTTCAGTGTGTATGATCAGATAATTGTTGTGCCTTTTGTTTGAGGGTTTAATATTGTCATAACCATTTATTGATGTTTTAAAAGTTATCTTTCATAGGAAGTATTGCAAGTTCTTAACTGAGATCTTGTCATAATCTAATTGTTGTTGATTTTGAATTAATCAGCACTGAGTTGGACATGTAACATGGCATTGACCCTGATAAGGCAATGTGATAACTGGTCACAAATTCACATGTTCTTTAAGCTGTCAAATAAAGTGATATTATGTCTAATACCAATTCCTAATATGCATTCGATATGGACCAGACTTTTAAGTTTTTATGCTTCATGGGGGACATATTTGCATATTATTATACTTCATACAATATTGTCACAATGCCTTGTGCTTTCTTGAGAATTAGCATGGATTATATTTAGATTCAAACTCATCAGCAGCTTAAGATTTGATGAATTCAATTCTACACTTGTATGTTATTTTCATCATTATAACAAGATTGGTCCGACTCATGGATTGAACAGCCAGGAACATATTGTATTGAACTGCAAGAGGAAAATCGAAGGATAAGAAATTGTGTGTATTAAACATTTATCAGTGTTGAAAATCATTTCATTTATGGAGTATTAAAAGTTTTCATTTGCCAACATCGTTTTGGTTTCATTTAGGTAAAGAAGAGGGTCTGATATGTTTTGCTCACTATTTATGAACTGTTTCCTTTGCAGGGAAGAGGCTGTTGTTGCTGCTGAGACAGCCGCACCAGTTATTGGTGAGGCAATGGACATAACGACCGCCTTGCAGCTTGTGCTGAGAAAATCACTGGCTTATGGTGGTCTTGCTCGCGGCCTTCATGAAGGCGCAAAGGTTATTGAAAAGCATGCTGCGCAGCTGTGTGTTCTTGCCGAGGACTGTGACCAACCTGACTACGTAAAACTTGTCAAAGCCCTCTGTGCTGACCACAGTGTTAGCTTGCTGACAATTCCTAGTGCAAAAACCCTCGGAGAGTGGGCCGGTGTAAGTGACAGTTAACTTAATATTGCTATCATGCTTTACGAATATCATTCTCTCCAAATTTATGTCTTGAATAGTTGTTATCAGTATATTTATACTTGTACAAAATACAACCTAATAGACTTGTCATGTGTCAGTTGTGTAAGATCGACTCAGAAGGGAAGGCTAGGAAGGTGGTTGGTTGCTCCTGTGTGGTTGTCAGGGTATGAACTTTATTGGGCATAGAAACACGTTTACTGCAGCATTTTGTCTTGCTCCTTGCTTGTTCTAATTACTAGCTGCTTGCAGGATTTCGGAGAGGAACATGAAGCCTATAACGTTGTTTTGGAGCATGTTAAATCTCACTGAGTCCTTTTCCGTTTTTTATGGCTCTCGGTCGAGTCAATGGTCGTCATTTTTGCTGGGTAGCTTTGGTATCTGCATAGGCGTTTTAACTTATCACAATTTTGAATTTTTGAATTAGCCGGTATTCTGGTTGCTCTAGTTATATTTGCAAATTTATTATTATTAGTCGGGTTTATAAAAAAATGCTGAACCAAGGATTGATACCAGGAAACCATCGTCTCCATAATGGCTTCTAGCAACGATTTAAGAAGCCGGTTTAAGAACCGTACTAGCGGTCCACCCATTTTGGTTTGGACTAAAACTCATTTTTATGCTTGAGCCGGATTGGATTAGAGTCAAACTATTTATTGAGCCAAAACTTCAAAAAAAAAAAAAAAACGGTGGTGTTTTGAGCTTAGTGTGAAAAGAGTGAAAAAAAATAAAATTACGTATAAAAATTTAAAAAAGACAAACCATCTCAAAAAATAAAAAACGTTTTTAGACCATTTGTAGTTATATGGTGTTATTTAACTGAATTTCATAACAAATTAGACTTTTTATGAATGTCAATTTACGTATGGTACTAATATATTTGTATATAATTTTTTATTTAATTATTGTGTCCAATATGACCATGACTCAATTGATTTGACCGTTTAAATTGTGATGTCAGAAGCTTCTAGAATTAATTTATACTTCATTTCATGTCACGTTATTAGGGTAGGTGTCATCGTCACCATTGCGTCACTGCCAATTGATTGAGTAATGGGTGAAAGAGATGGCAAAAAAAAAAAAAAAAAAGTAATGGGTGAAAGCGCCAATAAGTTTTATAATTGAGGGTATTTTTGGATGAAAATATGGTGTCCACGGAATCCATCTCATTTTTATGGATTTATGTATGAAATTCAATTCAGCCTATTTTAATTGAATTCATTTTCATATGAAAGTTAATTCATGCAAGCAAAACAAATATTTAACATGGATTTTATTTTCATTTCCATCACTCCAATTTCAGGGTGCCAAACAGGCATAAAAAGATGACACCATCATTTCCTCGGAATTCCTGAAAACCAAAATTTCTGGCAATGAACAAAGTTTTAAAACACGCCGCGTGAAAACAAAAATTAGCCGAAACCAAAGCTCAAGTATGGATTAATGTTAATACATGCCTGTGTGCTATTGTCTACACGCACATGCAAACAGCAAAAACATATTATTGCTTGTTTTTTCTGCTTTCGTTTGTTCCTTTCGGAACTTTCTATAGTGGTTCCTCTGTGAATTTCATGGGGCAGCAGATCTTTAACTTCAAATGAATTCCTTGAATTTGGAATTAAACAAAAAAGAAGATCCATTCATGAACCCGTTTTGCCGATGACGATCAGAATCAGGAGATTTTATTCCTTACGTTCTTAACAAAATAAATAAAAATAAGCTGGCACGAATTAATTTATTTAAACTAAATAATATAGAAAACATTATATATTTTATAAAATTTTTCCTGAAAGATCGGAGATGCATGTAACTGTCATCACTTGACATGAAAGAGATCTTAAGGTCACACCTACTTTCATCATGTTCAGCCTAAGAAATTGATACCAAAACTTCCTTTTCCAACAACTGAGTTTTCATTCAGCATTTGATTTACAGTTCCCTTTTCCTTCATCTTTCAAGCGTCATTGTCTTCATTACCTAAATTAATGAACATCTTTTTTCCGTTTAACATGTTCGCCCACTTTTTAAATTCAATTCTTTAGACATTAAAGCTACGTTTGGAATAATTTATTTTTGAGAAATAAACACTTATTATGTAAGTCGAAACAAAACTCCTTTCACATACTTACCTCGTATACCGTAAATTACGAATTATAAGCACTTATAAGTCAAAAATAAGTTATTTCAAACGAGCACTAAGTCTAACAATATGAAAAACAAATTGTGGTAACGAACTTTAATAACCTTAAATACATAGGTGATTCTATTTATAAAGCATGGTGCGCGTTAAATTTCACACAAATGTATAATTTTACTCTTCACTTATTATTATATAGACTTTTTTTTTTTCTTGGAAAGTGTATATTTTAAATAGGGATAATTGGATAAAGCTGTTAAATTTTAAGGCTGAGATAACACAATTTAAGATTTTTCTTACTTTTAGTGAAAAATGTTGAAACTGACTTATAAATATGACTATATGAATATCTACATTGAGGTTTTACATCTTTTTTTTTTTTTTTTTTGCCAGCGAGGTTTTACACCCCCAATCAACGTGGAGTAACACCAAATTGACCAACAAGGATCAACAATAAAATACTCTCTTAGGTCCTTAATATATATAAGAGCAACTCAATTAATTTGAGTAGATTAAGAAAATCAAATTAAATAAATTAGCTAATTATAATAAATGTGACATGATCTCCCTAAATTACTGATGTATAACATTATATATATATATATGAAAGTAAATTGGGTTGAGAGAAAATAATAAATATGATAAATAAAGTGAATTAAGATATTATATTTAGGAGTTTATCTAAACCCAAGAGAAGGTAGCAACTTGCAAGAGATACACTGAATCCAAAATCCATTGCAAAGATAATGTTTGCTGTATGTATTATATATTATATATAATCTAATAATATATAATATAATTAAGTAATTTATTTAACTTTCTTAATATTTCTATAAAGATCAATCGAGTCTTACATTTAGGATCGATAGTAAACAAATGAATGAATGAATGAACAAACAACGCATTGGATGCATCATTTATATAGTAATCTGGGAATTGATCAATTTTTTTTTAAAAAAAGACCAGCAAGTTTAATTTTGAGATTATAAGAGTATTAATTAACGGTATTTTTGGAACAAAAATTATTTTGTAAAAAAAAAATTGTTACTAATCATAAAATTATTATTTTTTCTAAAATATCTTATATTATGAAACATAAAACTATTTCAAAAAAAAAAAATCGTTATAAATCGAACTTGTGGGAATACTATCAATTAAGCGAATAAAAAGGTGTGAATTATATTTATTGATCGGGCCGTGCTTACTATAAGAGACATTGAAGGAAAAATATATAATCTTTATTAGTTCAAGTTACCAAGTAGTAGTATAGATCACTTTTTTTTTTTAAGATTGTTCCTATTTAAAATCTCATTAATTGCAACTTTTCTTTAACTTCATGGTAAATTTTAATTTTTTTTTTCCATATCCAGATGAAGTTAAATACTAACCACCTCTCTTTGTGTGGAATGAACGCAATCACAAATCCGGCAAAAAAAAAAAAAAAAAGGAGCACAAACACACAAGGACCGCTTGCCGGTCAAACATATAGGGCATTGATTAGTGACTTAGCACCTACCAAGACCATTATTATCCCTTAATAATTGGCTGCTCTTAAGGGGTTTGTTAACTTTGATTTCTTTTTCTGGCAAAAAAAAAAAAAAAAAAACTTTGATTTCTTTTGTTTTTCAGGCACGTATTAATCTATTGGTAAAGATTATTGTGCATATTTCACATTGAAATGCCCGAACGCTGATTCTTTTTACAAAAAACTTCAGAAAAAATACTTTTAAAATATCAATATCCTAAATCAATTTTGTTTCTTATTGTAACTTTGGTATTGACTATATTTAATTAACAATTCACAACTCATTTTAATAGAAAATAATTGATTTGGAATTTTGATATTTTGAAGACATTTTTATGAAATGTTCACTTCTTTTCTTTATTCTTCTCCCTTAGAAAGCCAACAAAACGCTTGAAACTGATTTGTTTCTTGTGCTTCTTCTTCTGAATATACTTTAAATTCAAATATCTAGAAAAAGAATACACATTTCAGGGGCAGAAAAAAGAAAGAGATGGAAAATAAAAAGTGTTATACTAAAATGCTTAACACTATTATGCGTTGAATTGAGTTTGAATTTGTGAATTAACGAGGTAGACAGAGTAAGTGAAATTAAAAAGTAAAAAAAAAAAAAAAAAATCCCTGGGCAAAGTAGGAAAAGTTGCAATAAACTGGAAGGTTAATCTCGTTATATTGTTCTGAATTCCATGATATAAAACATAGATTCTTCTTGCTTCAAGCCAAAGAAAGAAGAATACCATCCTTCTTATGTCTCTGAGCAAACACTGGTTAAATAATTAATGAAGTTTTGTTTTTTTGGCCAACCACCTCCTTAAAATGTAGATGAGGGGATTAAAACCATGAATTATGTTACATCATGAGAAGTGAAAAAGGAAAATTACATCAAACATTTTTTTTTTTAACCCAGAGTAATATCCAGACCACTTTGAATTTGAGATCACAAATTCTTATAGAGCATTGAGCATTTAAGGCACAGCCCTCTCGCGATAGGTGATGTGAAGTTTTAGTACAAGGATGATGTGAAGTTTTGATCATGGTGGTAGTTTGATACCAGAGGGAAGAAAAGAGTGAAATACTTTGGGTGTTGCAAAAGCCTTTGAAGGAACTGCTGAAGAATGAGGATGACACGAAATGAGGTGGAAGGGGGCGAGTTATAAAAGGAGAGCATAAATATTGGTACAATAAAGATAGGGCTAGGAGAAAGTAACACTTGTAAATGAAGGGTGGGTATGTCTTGAAGAGGCCGAACAAAAAAAAAAGGGAGTATTGTCCTGCTACAGTTGGGTTGGTTGATGCTGATTTTATTATTGCCCTTGTCCTTGTAGTACTTAAAACACATTAACCCAGCCGAAAAAAAAAACTTAAGTCTAATCTTGTAAGTGCACTTGCTGCTTCACACTTACTTTTTTTTGGTTTTTGAGTAAGACTGGATATCATACAACAAAGAAGGCAAATACAAAACGAGGACAACCGGTTTTACAATCTTTAATCATGATCCACCTCTTGTATAGGAGGTGGAGGATGATCTAAAATACAAAAGTTACCGGATATAGTATGAGCAAGTTTAGCTAATCTATCTGCTAGCAAAAGATCTTCTCTAGGAACATTAACAAAATTAACCTGCCAGTCTCTATACAGAAGAGACCTAATCTCATCCACGAGGTCCCTGAAAGGATAGTCAGAATCATACCCTCTGACAGCAAAATTAATTGCCTCAACACAATCCGACTTCAGACAAACTTTTCGAATGCCTTTGCTCCAGCATAAATATAGGCCATGAATCATACCTATAAGCTCAACAACAGTTGGCGGAACTCCAATAAGTTTACAAGTAAATCCGCACACCCACTGATTTCCATTATTTGTAATATACCCACCACACCCGCTTCTTCCATTCCTCAAGACTGATCCATCCACCTCCAAGAAGAAAGAATCCATGACATCATGCCCCTCGCTTCATTGGTCATCACCCTTGAAGTCGACAAGGACTCCCTTACGTAACAAATCCTGGTCAGCACTGGCTCTAAAAAAACTAGAGATGGCCTGATGATCTTCACCTTAAGTTGAGTCTCCAAAAGGTTTATTGCATCGTGACGTCCAAATATCCCAACAAACATACCCAAACAAGGTTGACCAAGGAACCTTTTTTGTATAATCTTTACCTGCTTCATGAGTTAAATTCCATTCAACCCATTCAACCCCTTGGAGAGAGATAAAAGAATTCCATTGGTCCTGCACTACAATTGCTTTCCATCTGTCGACAGTGTTAGAACAATCTCTAAGAAGGTGCATGGAATCTTCCTGCTAGGGGCATGAAAATGGACAAGAAGCTAACTCCTGAATCTTCCTGCTTGCTCTTAGCTGCGCTGTGTGTGCCCTTCCATGAGAAAACAACCACATGAAAGACTTAATCTTCTCAGGAACTTGCCATTTCCATAGGATTTTCCATATGCTGTCCGTATTTCCTTCGGTACCTGCAAAAAGAGAAAGATAGGCAGATTTTACAGAAAACTGACCATCTGAGGATGGCTTCCAGATGAACATATCCTCTCCTCTCTCATCACTGGGTGGGTGGACACAGGTTATACGATCAATGATCTCCGGTCTGAACCATCTCTGAAGTTTCTGAGTATCCCATTCCCGATCTTGATTAACATAATCCACAACTCGATCATCACGATTAATCATCCATTCAAGTCTAGGAATAGAATCAATAAGCGGACCATTGAGAGTAGACCAGTTTTCAAACCAAAATGAGGTATTCTTCCCGTCCCCTAGTCTCTTTCCCAAACTTTTCCTGAAATGGTCCCAAACATTACAAATTCCCTTCCACGTAAGTGACGAGTTTCTCTTCTTCTTACTTCAGGCAAAACTTGTCCTTCACAGTTGTATTTGGATCTCAAGATCTTAACCCATAATGCATTTGGGTTATGAATCAGACCCCAGCATAATTTCATTAAGAATGCTTTATTCTGATTTCTAAGATTCTTGATCCCCAACCCCCCTTGTTTCCTATCTCTTGTGACTGTCTCCCAAGAAACCAAATGGGTCTTCTTTGATGAGGGTTGATCTTCCTGCCATATTTAAGCATTTGCTCTTCCAGCCCGATAGGCGTTTTTGACACTTCTCAATAAGCGGAGCGTAAGTCACATAAGATGCTCTCTTATGGAGAAGCGAGATCCCCAAGTACTTTCCCAAGTCTCCCGTAAACCCAACACCTAATCTCTGGCTCATACTCAGAACTCTAGTGCTATGGATATTTTTTGAGAAGAGCACCTTTGTTTTAGCTCTATTCATCTTTTGACCAGAAACAGCACAGAACTTGTCAATACATTCCAACATCACATCAATCTGAGAGTCAGAAGCTTTGCCAAAAAGAATGAGGTCATCTGTAATATCCCGGATTGTGACCAAGGATTAGCAACTTCAAAGTAATGTAATTAATATTAATTGAGCACTTTTGAAGTATATATCGTGCATTGTGATAATCAGGGGCAAAACAGTAAATTTACCGACTGACTGGTTAGTTACCGATGAGAACACTCCTTAGTAATCAAGATCAATGGTTAGGATTGAAAGAACAAGGGGTGGAATCCTATGCATGCAAGCTTATATGAAATCATGGTAGGAAGAATAGGATGGTGCCAAGTGGCAAAACAAGGACCCTTGGATTAAAGTCAAGTTTTCAAACCATTTTCTCTTTCTCCTCTCTTCCTAGTCGGTTTATGTCTATGAATGGAAATGAATCATCATCATCAATATCTCATTTCTCTCTCATCCTCTTCCATTTTTTGCTGAACAAGCTAAGGAAAGAGAAAGGGAAAAGCTTGAGTTTTTGGTAAGTTGATGCCTTCATATGCTCAAGTGTCTTTCATTAATGTTGTTCATGAGGTTGAGGGCTATGTTCCTATGGTTTCAGAATTTTGGTTGGTGAAGTTTGAGAACTTGTGGAAATTTGGAAGTTGGAGAATTGAAGAATTGGCTTTAGGAAGAAGAAGAGGTAAGAATTAGAAGCATTTTGGTATAGTTGTTGTAATCATTGGTTGAGTATTGAGAATTTATGAATTTGCCTTGATTTTGTGTAATTTTTGAATGGAATGAATTGGTTTATGTGTTGTGTAAAATTTGGTCTTTTGTTGAACATTTTGGCCATTGGAATTGATTTGGGAACTTGGATTGGAAAGTGTGGCAATGTGTGAATTGTGTTGTGATATTGTGAAACATGTTGTGGTTGTTGTGTAATATGTCAATGGGAGTTGAATTTGGTCATTTTGATGATGCCAATGGTTTTCTTGAGCAAAATTGTGTGAGAATGGTGTTTGAGTTGGAATGGGAATCATTTGGGATCAAATGTGAAAATTTGGAAAATCTGTCCAATGTAAGTCTGTTCTGGGCAGTCAGATGGTGTGGACGTTTTGACTGAGCAAATGATGTTAAAAAATTATGAAACTTTCCAGTCTTAAATTTCACATCTCAAGCTTCAAAATGAACATAAAGTTTGTGTCATTTCGCTTTCTGAGCTGGGAGTTTGAACTGTCCAAAGTTTGGCATCCAAACTGGACCCTGTTTTGGCACAATGTTAGGTTTTTGGTAAATCTGGACTTTTGTGGTGATTTCCAGTAATGGCCAATATTTTTCCTTGAAAGAGGACTTAAATAGCTTTCATTTGGCTTTGGAATCACCCCATTTCGATATTTGTGGAATTAGTTATGATTTTTGGAAGTTCAGCCAGGAAATTGGATTTTCTGGGCCACAGCCCAAATGTTTATGAGCGCTTCTGAGCAGTTTTGGGCCACATCCTGAGGATTCTGGGCCACAGCCCAAATGTTTCTGAGCTTTTCTGGATAGTTTTGGGCCGCAGCCCGTGGATGGTGGGCCGCGGCCCACCCCCAAAAATCAGTGTTTTGCATTTTTGAAAGGTGGTTTTGGTATAGTCTTTCCCAACCTTTTAGGCATATGTTTGGACCTAAAACAGTCACCTAAAGAGTTCAAATGATAACCAACTTAAAGTATTATAGAAAAAAGAATTTGGGAAAGAGATTGATTTATTGTCCCTAATTTGGTTTATAGGATTCGACATTTGCCGTCCTCGTGAGCCCACTGAGCCAGCAAACGTCAGGAAGGAACGAGGTAGTAACTTTTCTTTCGTACCATATGTGATGCATTGTATGTGTGTATTATCATTGATTTGTGATAAATTTGTATGCTGCGACATTGTGAATATGTGTAAACACCGTCATACCAATAGTCCCTGAGTAGCTAACAACAGATCGGGCAAGGGTTGTATGCCCTCCCGGCGGAGAAAGGGGATGAGGATGAGGTGTGATATATGTGATTATGTGGGCCGAAAGGCTATTTGTGAAGGCCGATGGGCCATTTGTGAAAGCCAGATAGCTATATGAGCTATAAGGCTATGTGTATGCACTGCCACGCCAATAGTCCCTGAGTAGCTAACAACGGTTCGGGTTAGGACAGTGTGCCTTCCCGGCGGAGAAAGGGGATGAGGGTGGAGTATGATTTATGCTGCTGCTGCTGTATGGTGATTTGCTTACATGCTGTGTACTTATGTATGGTATAAATGTTTTGTTACTACTGGGATTCTCTTGAATCTCATTTTTTCCTTTAACTAACCTTTCAGACAGGGCGAGTGGCTCTAAGGAGAAGCGTACGACCCGGAGCAGTTAGAACCCTATAGGGACATTTACTTTTGGATGTGTTGGTTAAACCTGTTGGACAGGGATCTTGTAAATTATTTTTGGGCTGTATTTAGTAACAGATTATAGTTGTGTAATTCCCTATATGAGAATTTTAAACCTTCTAGTGAATGAATGGAACACGGGGGTTGCCGGGATTGCTATTAGATATTCTGATATAAATGAATGTAAATTAACTGCACAGGTGATTATATTCGATAATTGAATTTGAGACCGGATTAGGAAAGAAGTTTTGGAAATTTTGTAAAGTCCCTACCATAAAAGGGAGTTTTAAATGGGTTTTGAACTATTCGACGGTCTCTAAACCAATTTAATTAAGTGATATCGAATTATAATTACGTGTTAAAAAGCAGGGGGTTACATCATCCGCAAAGAAGAGGTGAGAAAGTTTAGGTCCCGCAGAGTTAAGTTTAATAGTCTCCCATTCCCCTTCCTCAACAGCATCTTGTATAATATGGTTTAACCTCTCCATACATAAAGTGAAAATGTAAGGAGACATGGGATCGCCTTGACGAATGCCTCTAGTTGGAGAAAATTTCTCAGTTTGCTCTCCGTTCCAGCTAATTTGAAAGGAGGAATTTGTAATACATCCCATAATCACTTCACATATCTTCTCATCTAAGCCCAGAGCCCTCAGAGTGTCTAAAATAAAAGGCCATTCTAACCGGTCATAGGCCTTCTCCAGGTCCACCTTAATAGCCAGCCAGCCTTTATTCCCTTTCTTTGTGCGCATAGTGTGAATAACCTCTTGAGCTATTATAATATTGTCACAACTTTGTCGTCCCCTAATGAAACTTCCTTGATGATAACCAACCACCTTGTCCATAATCCCTTTAAATCTCTGACTGATAATCTTCATGACAATTTTGTAGCTTACATTTCATAGGGAAATGGGTCTGAAATCTTTAATAGATTCTGGCTTCTCATTTTTAGGGATGAGTACCAGGTTGGTATAGTTAACGTCCTTTACCAAGGAAGGATTGTTAAAGATATCCTTGACCAAAGAAGTCACCGATCCTCGTACTGAGGTCAGTTGTGTCAGTTGTGTAAGTTCGACTCAGAAGGGAAGGCAAGGAAGGTGGTTGGTTGCTCCTGTGTGGTTGTCAGGGTATGAACTTTATTGGGCATAGAAACACGTTTATTGCAGCATTTTGTCTTGCTCCTTGCTTGTTCTAATTACTAGCTGCTTGCAGGATTTCGGAGAGGAACATGAAGCCTATAACGTTGTTTTGGAGCATGTTAAATCTCACCGAGTCCTTTTCCGTTTTTTATGGGTCTCTCGTTGGAGTTAATGGTTGTGCCATTTTTGCTGGGTAGCGTTGGTACCTGCATAGGCGTTTTAACTTCTTATCACAATTTTGAATTTTTGAATTAGCCGTTATTCTGGTTGCTCTAGTTATATTTGCAAATTTATTATTATTAGTCCGGTTTATAAAAAATACTGAACCAAGGATTGATACCAGGAAACCATCGTCTCCATTATTGCTTTTAGCAATGATTTAAGAACCTGGTTTAAGAACCGTATTGGCCGGTCCACCCATTTTGGTTTGGACTAAAACTCATTTTTATGATTGACCTGGATTGGATTAGAGTCAAACTACTATTGAGGCAAAACTCAAAAAAAAAAAAAAAAAAACGGTGGTTTTTTGAGCCTAATGTAAAAAGAGTGAAAAAGTAAAAAAAATATATAAAAATTTAAAAAAGATAGACCATCTCAAAAAATAAAAAATGTTTTTAGACCATTTGTAGTTATATGGTGTTATTTAACTGAATTTCAGGACAATTAGACTTATGAATGTTACTTTATATATGGTACTAATATATTTGTATATAATTTCTAATTAATTTTTTATTTAATTATTGTGTCCAAAATGACTACGACACAATTGATTTGATTGTTTGAATTGTGATGTCAGAGGCTTCTAGAATGAATTTCTGCTTCATTTCATGTCATGTTATTAGGGTAGGTGCCATCATCAGCATTGCCTTACTACCGATTGATTCAGTAATGGGTGAAAGTGTAAGTGATTTTCATAACTGAGGACAATTTTCTATGGAAATATGATTTCCATAGAATCCATCTCATTTTTATAGATGTGAGTATGGAATTCAATTCAGCCTATTTTGATTTGAATTCATTTTCATATGAAAACCAATTCATGCAAGCCAAATAAACATTTTAGATGGATTTTAATTCTATTTCATTCAACCCTAATAACATGGATTTTCATGATAATATATTTGTATATAATTTTTAATTAATTTTTTATTTAATTATTGTGTCCAAAACGACTACGACCCAACAGATTTGACTGTTTGGCTTTTGATGTCAGAGGGTTCTAGAATTAATTTGTGCTTTATTTGATGCCACGTTATGAGGGTAGGTGGCATCGTCAGCATTGCCTCACTTTCAATTGATCGAGTAATGGGTGAAAGCTTCAATAATTTTCATGATTGAGGACATTTTTGTATGAAAATATGGTCTCCATAGAATCCATCTCATTTTCATGGATCTAAGTATGGAATTCAATTCAGCTTATTTTGATTGAATTCATTTTCATATGAAAACCAATTCATGCAAGCCAAATAAACATTTAACATGGATTTTAATTCTATTTCATGCAACCCTAATAACAAGGATTTTCATAGTAATATATTTGTATATAATTTTTAATTAATTTTTTATTTAATTATTGTGTCCAAAACGACTACGACCCAACAGATTTGACTGTTTGGCTTTTGATGTCAGAGGGTTCTAGAATTAATTTGTGCTTTATTTGATGTCACGTTATGAGGGTAGGTGTCATCGTCAGCATTGCCTCACTGTCGATTGATCGAGTAATGGGTGAAAGCGTCAATAATTTTCATGAGTGAGGACATTTTTGTATGAAAATATGGTCTCCAAAGAATCCATTTCATTTTCATGGATCTAAGTATGGAATTCAATTCAGCTTATTTTGATTGAATTCATTTTCATATGAAAACCAATTCATGCAAGCCAAATAAACATTTAACATGGATTTTAATTCTATTTCATGCAACCCTAATATTATGGATTTTCATAGTAATATATTTGCATATAATTTTTAATTAATTTTTCATTTAATTATTGTGTCCAAAATGACTACGACACAATTGATTTGACTGTTTGAATTGTGATGTCAGAGGCTTCTAGAATGAATTTCTGCTTCATTTCATGTCATGTTATTAGGATAGGTGCCATCATCAGCATTGCCTTACTACCGATTGATGGAGTAATGGGTGAAAGTGTAAGTGATTTTCATAACTGAGGACAATTTTGCATGGAAATATGATCTCCATAGAATCCATCTCATTTTTATGGATGTGAGTATGGAATTCAAATCAGCCTATTTTGATTGAATTCATTTTCATATGAAAACCAATTCATGCAAGCCAAATAAACATTTTAGATAGATTTTAATTCTATTTCATGCAACCCTAATAACATGAATTTTCATGCTAACATATTTGTATATAATTTTTAATTAATTTTTTATTTAATTATTGTGTCCAAAATGACTACGACCCAACTGATTTGATTGTTTGGCTTGTGATGTCAGAGGGTTCTAGAATTAATTTGTGCTTTATTTGATGCCACGTTATGAGGGTAGGTGGCATCGTCAGCATTGCCTCACTGTCGATTGATCGAGTAATGGGTGAAAGCGTCAATAATTTTCATGATTGGGGACATTTTTGTATGAAAATATGGTCTCCATAGAATCCATGTCATTTTCATGGATCTAAGTATGGAATTCAATTCAGCTTATTTTGATTGAATTCATTTTCATATGAAAACCAATTCATGCAAGCCAAATAAACATTTAACATGGATTTTAATTCTATTTCATGCAACCCTAATAACATGGATTTTCATAGTAATATATTTGCATATAATTTTTGATTAATTTTTCATTTAATTATTGTGTCCAAAATGACTACGAACCAACTGATTTGATTGTTTGGCTTGTGATGTCAGAGGGTTCTAGAATTAATTTGTGCTTTATTTGATGCCACGTTATGAGGGTAGGTGTCATCGTCAGCATTGCCTCACTGTCGATTGATCGAGTAATGGGTGAAAGCGTCAATAATTTTCATGAGTGAGGACATTTTTGCTTGAAAATATGGTATCCATAGAATCCATCTCATTTTCATGGATCTGAGTATGGAATTCAATTCAGCCTATTTTGATTGAATTCATTTTCATATGAAAACCAATTCATGCAAGCCAAATAAACATTTAACATGACTTTAATTCTATTTCATGCAACCCTAATAACATGAATTTTTATTCAAATATATTTGTGTATAATTTTTAATTAATTTTTTATTTAATTATTGTGTCCAAAATGACTACGACCCAACTGATTTGACTGTTTGGCTTCTGATGTCAGAGTCTTGTAGAATTAATTTGTGCTTCATTTGATGTCACGTTATGAGGGTAGGTGTCATCGTCAGCATTGCCTCAGTGTCGATTGATCGAGTAATGGGTGAAAGCGTCAATAATTTTCATGATTGGGGACATTTTTGTATGAAAATATGGTCTCCATAGAATCCATTTCATTTTCATGGATCTAAGTATGGAATTCAATTCAGCTTATTTTGATTGAATTCATTTTCATATGAAAACCAATTCATGCAAGCCAAATAAACATTTAACATGGATTTTAATTCTATTTCATGCAACCCTAATAACATGGATTTTCATGGTAATATATTTGCATATAATTTTTAATTAATTTTTCATTTAATTATTGTGTCCAAAATGACTATGTTCCAACTGATTTGACCATTTGAATTGTGATGTCATAGGCTTCTAGAATTAATTTGTGCTTCATTTTATGTCACATCATTAGGGTAGGTGCCATCGTCAACATTGCCTCACTGCCGATTGGTTGAGTAATGGGTGAAAGCGTCAATAATTTTCATAATTGAGGACATTTTTGCATGAAAATATGGTCTCCATAGAATCCATCTCATTTTCATGGATCTGAGTATGGAATTCAATTCAGCCTATTTTGATTGAATTCATTTTCATATGAAAACCAATTCATGGAAGCCAAATAAACATTTTAGAAGGATTTTAATTCTATTTCATGCAACCCTAGTAACATGAATTTTCATGCTAATATATTTGTATATAATTTTTAATTAATTTTTTATTTAATTATTGTGTCCAAAATGACTACGACCCAACTGATTTGACTGTTTGGCTTGTGATATCAGAGGCTTCTAGAATTAATTTGTGCTTCATTTGATGTCACGTTATGAGGGTAGATGTCATCGTCAGCATTGCCTCAGTGTCGATTGATCGAGTAATGGGTGAAAGCGTCAATAATTTTCATGATTGAGGACATTTTTTTATGAAAATATGGTCTCCATAGAATCCATCTCATTTTCATGGATCTAAGTATGGAATTCAATTCAGCTTATTTTGATTGAATTCATTTTCATATGAAAACCAATTCATGCAAGCCAAATAAACATTTAACATGGATTTTAATTCTATTTCATGCAACCCTAATAACATGGATTTTCATAGTAATATATTTGCATATAATTTTTAATTAATTTTTCATTTAATTATTGTGTCCAAAATGACTACGACCCAACTGATTTGATTGTTTGGCTTGTGATGTCAGAGGGTTCTAGAATTAATTTGTGCTTCATTTCATGTCACATTATTAGGGTAGGTGCCATCGTCAACATTGTCTCACTACCGATTGGTTGAGTAATGGGTGAAAGCGTCAATAATTTTCATAATTGAGGACATTTTTGCATGAAAATATGGTCTCCATAGAATCCATCTCATTTTCATGGATCTGAGTATGGAATTCAATTCAGCTTATTTTGATTGAACTCATTTTCATGTGAAAACCAATTCATGCAAGTCAAATAAACATTTAACATGGATTTTAATTCTATTTCTATTTCCATCATTCCAATTCCAGCGTATTGAACGGGCATAAAAGATGACACCATCATTTCCTTGGAATTCCTAAAAACCAAAATTTCTGGTAATGAACAAAGGTTTAGATCACGCTGCGTGAAAACAAAAATTAGACGAAACCAAAGCACAAGCATGAATTAATGTTAATACATGCCCGTCTGCTATTGTCTACACGCACAGGCAAACAGCAAAAACATATTATTGCTTCTTTTTTCTGCTTTCGTTTTTTCCCTTCGGAACTTTCTATGATGATTCCTTGTGAATATCATGGGGCAGCAGATCTTTAACTTCAAATGCATTCCTTGAATTTGGAATTAAAAAAAAAAAGATCCATTCATGAACCTGTTTTGCCGATGACGATCAGAATCAGGAGATTTTATTCCTTACGTTCTTAACAAAATAAATAAAAATAAGCTGGCACGAATTAATTTATTTAAACTAAATAATATAGAAAACATTATATATTTTATAAAATTTTTCCTGAAAGATCGGAGATGCATGTAACTGTCATCACTTGACATGAAAGAGATCTTAAAGTCACACCAACTTCATCATGCTCAGCCTAAGAAATTGATACCAAAACTTCCTTTTCCAACAACTGAGTTTTTGTTCAGCATTCGATTTACAGTTCCCTTTTGCTTCATCTTTCAAGCGTTGCATTGTCTTCATTACTTAAATTAATGAACATCTTTATTCCGTTTAACATGTTCTCCCACTTTTTAAATTAAATTCTTTAGACATTAAGTCTAACAATCCGGAGAAAAAATATTGTGGTAAAGAACTTTAATAACCTTAAATACTTATGTGATGCTATTTATAAAGCATATGGTGAGTGTTAAATTTCACATTAATGTATAATTTTACTCTTCAGTTATTATTATATACACTTCTATTTTTTTTTGGAAAGTGTATATTTTAAATAGGGATAATTGGATAAAGTTATTAAATTTTATGGCAGAGATAACACAATTTAATATTTTTCTTACTTTCAGTGAAAAATGTTGAAACTGACTTATAAGTATGACTATATTAGTATTTATATTGAGGTTTTACACCCCTAATCAAAGTGGAGTGACACCAAATTGACCAACAAGGATCAACAATAAAATACTCTCTTAGGCCCTTAATATATATAAGAGTAACTCAATTAATTTGAGTAGATTAAGAAAATCAAATCAAATAAATTAGTTAATTATAACAATATGACATGATCCCCCTAAATTACTTATGTATAAGATTATATATATATATATATATATAAGTAAATTTGTTTGAGAGAAAATGATAAATAAAGTGAATTGAGATATTCTATTTAGGAGTCTATCTAACCCCAAGAGGAGGTAGTAACTTGCAAGAGATACACTGAATCCAAATCCATTGCAAAGAATCTTCACTTTTTCTCTATGTATTCTCCGAACTAGTTTCCCCGCCCATCCTTTGGATAGGCAGAGAGAGCTCATCTCATCTGAATCATCTAAATGAGATTTGAAAGGTTCAGATTTAATTTCTTTTACTTTTTATTTTTCCAAAAATATTATTTTAATGAGTAGAGCATATAAAATAAAGATAATTTCTTAACTAATATATTTTTTTTTTAAAAAAATACTTTTTTCATTTAAAAATCACCAATTAAAAGCATTAAATCTAAACTGTCTGGGGATAAGCTCTCCTTTCAAAGGATAAGCACAAAAACCGGTTCCATGTATTATCATGCATTTCCTTCAGCCTTCCGCATCAGGGCAACAACCATGTACGCCTTTTAATACAATTTATTCAACACCATATGTATCTGTCTACATACGGAAGCATCAACCGTGAATTTCATAATTCGATTTGTTAAGATTCCTTTTTGAAGTTGAAACTTGCAAGTGTAATTTTGAGATAATAAAATAGTGAAACTTTCACCACGTGGAATATCAATATGGAGTATATAATACATCATGTCCTAATATAAGACCTATTTGATTCTTTTGAAATGATTAAAGAAGTTAATTAAATTCTTTTAAAGTATTTATATCTTTTTTTTTTTAAAACTTATTTGTTTAATTTATAAACTGATATAAAAATACAAACATATAATAGGATTAAGTAACTTATTTATCTTTCTTAATCTTTCTAAAGAAAGTCAATTGTATCTTATACTTAAGACCGGATAGAGCGATAAACGAATGAATGAATGAACAAACAGCGCCGGCTGATTGGATGCATCTTTCAAATAGTAATCTGGGAACTGATTAAGATTTTTTTTTTAAGAAAAAAACAGCAAGTTTAATTTTGAGATGATAAGAGTATTAATTAAGGGTATTTTTGGGACACAAATTATTTTGGGAAAAAAACTTGTTATGAATCATAAAACTATTATTTTTTGTAAAATATCTTATATTATGAAACATTAAACTATTTCAAAAAAACTTGTTATAAATCGAACGAGCGGGAATACTATCAATTAAGCGAATAAATAGGTGTGAATTATATTTATTGATCGGGCCTTGCCTACTATAAGATATATTCCAGAAAAAATATATAATCTTCATTAGTTCAAGTACCAAGTAGTATATATTGATCACATTTTTTTAAAGATTGCTCCTATTTATAATCTTATTAATTGCTACTTTTCTTTAACTCCATGGTAAATTTTAATTGTTAAATACTAACCACCTCTTTATGTGTGTAATGAGCGCAAGCACAAATCTGACAAAATAAAAAATAATAATAATAAAAGAGCACAAACACATAGGGAATACTCCTGCAGGTTAAAACCCTCGATGGGTGACCCTTTTCATAGATATCAAGCTCTCATTAAAAACACTAGTGTAGTGAACAGAAACCTAAAAGGAGAACCCTTATTCTTAAACTTATAAATCACATCACACTTTAACGTGGGACTCATAATAGTATGCAACAAGTTTTTTTTTTTTTTGGTTGAAATTGGAGTTTTTTTAGGCACCCACATGCTTCCATATTGTTCCAAAAGAATTAAACACTGCATAATTTATCAAACATATGGGCCATTGATTAGTGACTTGGCACCTGCGAAGACCATTATTATCCCTTAATAACTCATATGATCAGTTAGAGAACAACGACATATAGTTAAGTATGGGAATAAAATATATTCAAGGACCACAATATTGTCTGCCCTTAAGGGGTTTGTTAACTTAATATTACTATCATGTTTTACGAATATCATTCTGTCCGAATTTAGGTCTTGAATAGTTGTTAATCAGTATATTTATACCTGTATAAAATACAACCTAATAGACTTGTCATGTGTCAGTTGTGTAAGATCGACTCGGAAGGGAAGTCTAGGAAGGTGGTTGGTTGCTCCTGTGTCGTTTTCAGGGTATGAACATTATTGGGCATAGAAACACGTTTATTGCAACATTTTGTCTTGTTCCTAGCAATGATTGATACCAGGAAACCCTCGTCTCCATTATTGCTTCTAGCAATGACTTAAGAACCCGGTTTAAGAACCGGAGTACACGGTCCACCCATTTTGGTTTGTACTAAAACTCATTTTTATGATTGAGCCAAAACTCCAAAAAAAAAAAAAAAACATGGTGGTTTTTGGAGCCTAATGTAAAAGGAGTGAAAAAAAATAAAAAATACACCATCTCAAAAAATGAAGCATGTTTTTAGGAATCCAACTTTCCTCCCTTACTCTTCCTGTCCTTTACTCCTCCCATACTCAAAACTACACCGTTTTAGATGTAAAATAGGAGGCATGATCCACTTTTTTTTTTTTTTTTTTTTTTTTTTTTTTTTTTTTTTGCAAAATAATTTTCAGAGTCCTAAAGTATTTATTTCGGTAGTAGCCAATATTCTACCATGGCAAAAAAAAAAAAAAAATCAGCCAATATTCTAAAATAATTTTTTAGTAACACCCAGTATCTGGTAAGCTGCATCTTGAAGTATTTTTCCAGTAATATTTCATATCCTAAACTAAATTTGAGCACATCCATCACTCAGTATCATAAATTTAGGGTGCTTATTGCAACAAGAAAAACATTTTAGAGGCTGCTTGTTGTAGCTTGAAAAATAATTTATGGTGTTGAATGTGATTTAGAGGCTGCTCGTTGCAATAAAATAGTTAAGGATACTGGATGCTACTGAAAAATTATTTTATACTTATAATGTATAAAAAATTATTTTAGAATATTGGCTGCTATCGAAAAAAAATATTTCATGACCTTAAATATTATCTTATTAAAAAAAAAGTGGATCACTCCTCCCATTTACACAAAAAATGATGTAGTTTTTGGTATGGGAGGAGTGAAAGACGGAAGCTGGATCCATCCTAATAACATGACCATGAAATGAAGCATAAATTAATTCTAGAAGCTTCTGAGTTCTGACATCACCATTCAAATAGTCAAATCAGTTGAGTCGTGGTCATAACACAATAATTAAATAAAAAATTAATTAAAAATTATATACAAATATATATATTATTAGTACCATATACAAAATAAAATTCATAAAAAGTCTAATTGTTATGAAATTCAATTAAATAACACCATATAACTACAAATAGTCTAAAAACAGGATAGGTCTAAGGTTCATTTGGTACTGCCATCGTCACCATTGCCTCACTGCGGATCGAGTAATGGGTGAAAGCGTCAATAAGTTTTATAATTGAGGACATTTTTATTTGAAATTATCATTTTCATGGAATCCATCTCATTTCCATGGATTTGTGTATAGAATTCAATTCAACCTATTTTAATTGAATTCATTTTCATATGAAAGCCAATTTCTGCAAACCAAACAAATATTTAACATGGATTTTATTTCTTAATCCATTTCCATCACTCCAATTTCAGGGTGCCAAACAGGCATAAAAAGATGACACCATCATTTCCTCGGAATTCCTGAAAACCAAAAATTTCTGGCAATGAACAAAGTTTTAAAACACGCCGCGTGAAAACAAAAATTAGACGAAACCAAAGCACAAGCATGAATTAATGTTAATACATGCCCGTGTGCTATTGTCTACACTAACAGCAAAAACATATTATTGCTTGTTTTTTCTGCTTTCGTTTGTTCCTTTCGGAACTTTCTATAGTGGTTCCTTTGTGAATTTCATGGGGCAGCAAATCTTTAACTTCAAATGCATTCCTTGAATTTGGAATTAAACAAAAAAGAAGATCCATTCATGAACCTGTTTTGCCGATGACGATCAGAATCAGGAGATTTTATTCCTTACGTTCTTAACAAAATAAATAAAAATAAGCTGGCACGAATTAATTTATTTAAAATAAATAATATAGAAAACATTATATATTTTATAAATTTTTTCCTGAAAGATCGGAGATGCATGTAACTGTCATCACTTGACATGAAAGAGATCTTAAGGTGTCACCAACTTCATCATGTTCAACCTTAGACATTGATACCAAAACTACCGTTTCCAACAACTGAGTTTTCATTCAGCATTCGATTTACAGTTCCCTTTTCTTTCATCTTTCAAGCGTTGCATTCTTTTTACCAACGGATTTTCCGTCGGAAAAATTACCGACGGAATTACCGACGGAAAAAAATTCCGTGGGTAATTACCGACGGATTACCCACGGAATTTTTTCCGTGGGTAATTACCCACGCTTTACCCACGGAATTCCGTGGGTAATTTGAATGAGAAATTACCCACGGAATTCCGTGGGTAATCCGTCGGTAATTACCCACGGAATTTTTTCCGTGGGTAATTCGTCGGTAATTTCCGACGGAATCAAAATTCCGTCGGTAAATTTGACTTTTACCCACGGAATTTTTTCCGTCGGTAATTACTCACGCCTTACCCACGGAATTCCGTGGGTAATTTGAATGAGAAATTACCGACGGAATTCCGTGGGTAATCCGTCGGTAAAACTAATAATTTTTTTATCATTTTTAATAATTTATAAAAAATAATAAAAATAAAAATAATCTATAACAAATAAAAATTTAAATATTATAAAATTAATATTTAATATAATATATTAAATATATATAATATTAATAATAAAAATTTTAAATGAAATAAAAAAATTCAATATTTTAAAATTTATATCATAAAAACAAAATATATAATTATATATAAATATATATTTAATATTATATATATATATATATATTTATATTAATATTAAATATTTAAATGAAATAAGAAATTAAAAAAATTTAAATTTATATTATAAAAAACGAAATATATAATTATTTATAAGTATATATGTAATTTTGTATATATTTATATTAATATTAAATATTTAAACGAAATTAGAAATTAAAAAATTTTATATTATAAAAAATGAAAAATATAATTATATATAAATATATATATATATATATATATTTAATTATATATATTTATCTTAATATTATATTTGTTTTTAAATTATTACATTATATATATTATTACGTGAATAAATAACGCAAGGTTAAAGCAGCTCAACTGGCAAAGGCATCAGAACACATACCAAAAGGTCCAAGGTTCAAATCCCACCTTCGTCACAAAATGCAACAATTATCTCACAGAGACACGTGGCGCAAGGTTAGAGGGACACGTGGCCCTTGCTCAGGGGCTGCCGGGGCCAGATGCGGGGGCGGGCGGTGGGGGGCTTTCGGTGATGTCCACGTGGCCTCTTTTAAGGTCACCACGTGGAATTTTTTTTTTAAAAAAATAATATTAAATTACCGACGGATTACCCACGAAAAAAATTCCGTGGGTAATCACCGACGGAAAAAAAAAAAATATTAAATTACCGACGGATTACCCACGGAAAAAATTCCGTGGGTAATCACCGACGGAATTTTTTCCGTGGGTAATTTCCGTCGGTAATCGCCGACGGAATTTTTTCCGTGGGAAATTCCGCGGGTAATTACCGACGGAAAATTTTCGGTGGGTAATTTCCGTCGGTAATTACCGACGGAATTTTTTCCGTGGGTAATTTCCGTCGGTAATTTCCGACGGAATCAAAATTCCGTCGGTAAATCAATTTGTCACGGATTTTTTAGGGACGGAAAAAATTCCGTCGGTAATTCCGTTTCCGTCCCTAATCCGTGGGTAATTTGAGATCAGAGACGGAATTCCGTGGGTAATTTCCGTGGGTAATTTGCTGTTTTTTTGTAGTGAATTTTGGATGGCAATAAATGAAAAATGAAAACTTGGCTCACTTTTTGTAGCGATTCAAAAACCGCTACTAAATTGAATTTAAAATTGGCGGCAAAAATTAGTAGCAGTTACATAACCGCTACTAATTTCAAAGGAAATTCAAATTTTGGCCAAAAATTTAATTTCTATTTTAAAATGGTGCCTTATATTAGTAATAGTTATAGAACCGCTACAAATGTTTGTGAAATTGAAAAAAAAAAAATACAATTATTTGTTTTCATTTTTTTAATATTAAATTAAATAGTTTATTATTCTAGTAGTTTAGCTAATTTAATTAGCTTATTATTTATTAGTTTAGCTCATTTATAATTTAAAAGGAATTATTTAATTAAGGTAGATAATTATGAAGATATTAATGATAATATTTATTGGGAATACGTAGGTAATAAGGAACTATTACGTTGTATGCTAAATGTGATTATGATTATGTAAGGAAAATAGGAAACAATGAGAAAATGTTTTTAAATATCTGTAAAAAAATAGTGAGAATAAATATTATGTGAAGGAAAAAATATTGAAATAAAAAATTTAAAAACTTATTACCAGATTTGATCACCTTGTTCAGCTCCTTGGCTCATAGAAAAAAATGTGTAAATGAGAGAAAATGAAAGAGGGGTAAGGTGGAAAATATTTTTTTTAAAAAAAACATAATTTGTTTGATAATTCATCCTCGCCATCCCTAAAGAAATTGTATAGAAAAATTATTAGCGGTATATTATTTTGTTAAAAAAATTTAATTTAAATGATGTGAACTTAAAAAAATGTATCGAACTATAGGTAAATTGTGATCACCTTCAGGGCAGAAGTTTTCAAAATTGGTGGACTAAAACGGCTCACTCTCGTAGGCGATGTTATCACCATCACCCATGTCGTAAAGGTCTCAAGGCTTTAAATAAACAACCATATGCCAATCCCTGTACCTCTCGTTCTCAACATAATAAACTTGGTGTGCCTTTAAGGCAAGAATATACGGCTCATCATCTTGAGAATGACCAGTGTGAATTGGCCGTTATAAATTTACCGATTTGATGCCTAAGTCGTCAGTTGTGAGTCCCTAGGAAGAAGTGGTATTTGCTCACAAACACTTGAACAATGTCACGGTGAAACGGCCTTGGTAATTAAGTTCGACGACATCAAGAAGCTTTCCATAGTAAGGGACGCCTTCGAATTGCATATTGACGTCAGTGCTGGTCGCAAAACTCCTTGTCCCAAAGGTGCCATAAACACCCGAATTTTGAGTTTGCAATCCTTGATCTAGTGAAACTGTGTAAAACTTGAAACAATTAACATTGTATAATGTAAACCTTTTTTGCATGGTCAAGAGGGCTTATTGCAAGAGCTCTGAAATCTAATGAATGTGGATTATAGTCATTTCTTATTCTGCTCGCAAACCAGCTTAGGAATTCTCTATGGGCTTTTTTGTCAACTTTGAATAATGTTTGTGTACGGATCTTGAGTTGACGTTTCACATGACTTATGAATTCCCTGCAATTAATCATAGGAAGCCTCCGATCATGAAATGTAAGTACAAAATGTTACGAAAGATATAAAATAACATATGAGTGTACAATTCTTACTGAAGGAAGGGTTCAACTTGAGTGCAATTAATCAAGACATGTTTATGTGCTTGCATCTTCTCAGTTGCCGTTAGTTTGAATTCTCAATCCTTCCAACTAGTTTACCAACACGAGGGATAAATTTTCCTGATATTGGCATAGGTTCAGGACAATCGTTTATACGAGGTGGTCGGTTGAAGGCTGTCTCAATGTCATCAAAATACCTTGAACAAAAATACATGACCTCATCCCCTATATAACCTTCAGCTATAGAACTTTCTGGCCATGCCTTATTCCTTATGTAAGATTTCATTTTTCCTAGAAACCTACAAAGTGAAGAAGGACAAAATGATACAAAATGCTAAAAATGGCAACTAACAAACATAAGAACTAATAATGGCAAACATATATAAAATGAGTACATCTCAATAGGATACATCTATCGCTATTGAATTGGGCTAGCGAGCTTTGTTTCATCAACAAGGTAGACTGTAAGGTGAACCATCACAGTGAAAAAGGAATGAGGAAAGATAATCTCTAAATGACAAAACGTAAGAATGATTTTGGACTGCAGCTGATCTAGCTCCTCAACGATCAAAACCTTAGAACAAAATTTCCGAAAGAAAGAATAAAGCTCCACCAAAACGATTGACATATTAGGAGGAAGTGCATTCTTTATAGCCAGCGGAAGTAAGTGTTGCATAAGAACATGTGAATCATGACTCTTCAGGCCAGCAACCTTTCGAGCCTGCATATCAATACATAGTGAAATGTTGCTTGAATACCCATATGAAACTTTTATTTTCCTCAACGTCACGAGGAAGACTTCCTTGTTCGGTTTTGCAAGGGTGAACTTTGCCAGCTGAAATTTGTCATGCTCATCTGGCCACGCGTCTTCACAAACTCCCATGACATGTAAATCTTTGCTCGCTTGAAGATAATCTTTTGACTTTCCCGGTTCGTTAAGCAGCGTATATAGCACATTGTCGCATACATTTTTTTTTTCAATGTGCATGACATCAAGACTGTGGCGAAGTAAATTAGAATTCCAATATGGAAGAGTGAAGAAAATGCTTATCTTCCTCCATTATTGAGGCACAGAAGTCCTGCTTGTCTTTCACCCTGCTTTTGCTGCATTGTCGCTTTTTCCAAACTCGAACTTAACATCTTCAAACTGTTGTAAGATATCTGCGCCGAATAAAGTCTGAGGTGGGCCTTTTGTTTCTAGTTTCCCATTAAAGCGATTCCGTTGCAATATAAACTTGTGCCTTCCATCGAGAAACCTCCGATACCCCATAAAGCACCACTTCCGACGGGGGAAGATGCAATGCGTCAGAATCAAAATTGCAAGCTGGACATGCCGACCCAGTATGCACATTCTGGGGACCTCGGGCTCCCTCCCCTTGTCCCTCCCTGAAGCCATATCAATTGCAAAAATTCAAAAATAAAAAAATTTTGTCACATTTATATTTAAAAATATAATAATAAAAAGTATAAAAAGAAAATATGTATTTTTTGTACCTCAAGTGAGAATAATGATAAATGTTGTAGCGAAAACTCACACAGACGTCAAAACGCTCAGATCTGAATGAAAACTCTCAGAGAAATGTCAAAAAACAAAATGGCCAAACGAGCAAATGGAAGGGATGGCGGATATTTATAGCTCTGGATTTTGAAAAAACCGCTACACCAACTACTATAAAGAAGCTAGGGCGGCGAAAACTTTGTAGCGGTTATTACAAATGTATGACTTTTGAAGTTCTGTAGCAGTTACCATAACCAAATTGCTACAAATGTGATGACATTTTAAGTTCTGTAGCAGTTATGAAAACCAAACCACTGCAAATATGAGACTTTTGGCATTTTGTAGCAGTTCTATTCATAATAACCGCTACAAAAAACCACTATACTATTGGCACGGCTTGGTAGTGCCAAGTACCGCGAACGAGTTAGCGGTTTTTATGTTGTAACCGCTACAAAGTAACCGTGAGAAATTTTGGTGGGAATCTTACACCATATTTATAGCGGTTTTATCCTTTGAATCGCTACAAATTATGTTGTCAATCGGTAGCGCCACTTGGCGCGTAGCTTACCCCTATAAATTTATAGTGGTTTATGTGATAATCGTTACAAATGTCAATATTTGTAGCTGTTAAATGTAACCACTACGAAATGTCTTTTTTTTTTTTTTTTGTATTGCCTCCGGTCCTTTTGATAAGAAATAATTATCAAAAGCACGTGATTCAAAATGTTAGTTAAAAACAATAAATGTGTAAAGTAAACATTTTTCTTTCCATTTATACTCTTGTTAATAATAGAGTACATGAGAGATGATGGATGAAAATTTATTGCAAAGAAATAATTAGTAACATATATTTAATGGAGGTAAAAATGAAAAGACAACTTTAAATTTTTAGACAAAAAAGTTTTGTTCATTATATTAAGGATCGCCCCTATGAGAGAGAATATTTCTTATAAATAGAACTAGTGGAAGTACAATTTTACCCTTCACGTATTATTATGTACTACCTCCAATGTTTAATATAAAAGCTAATTGACTTTTTTTTTTAGAGATTAAGAAAATTAAATAAGTTACATTAAAGCATTTATACTTATCATTTTTCTCCACACTAATTTGCTGATGCATAAAGTGATATATAATATAATAATACACAACATATATAAATAACTTACTTAATTTCTTTAATCTCTTTCAAAACAAAGTCAGTTAGTTCTTATATTGAGGACCGAAGGGAGTATATTGTTATTTTTTTAAAAAAAAAATGTGTAGTTAAATAGGAGTAAAATTTAAAAGTTATTATCTTTTAAGACATTTAATAAAATTTACGGTTTTTATTGTTTTATATGACATATGCAAGACGTGGCTGATATATATATATATATATATATATAATAATAAGGAGAAGAAGAGGAGGAGGAGAAACTGTGAGGCAGGAACAGGAATTGGCGGGAGGGGGTTGTTGAGAGTTGACGTGGTCCTGGTCAAGGTACGGAGACAAGAACCATTTAAGTAGGTTCATGAATCACGATGGAACACACAATGGTTGACAATTTCAGATTCTGCAATCCAGCATACCAACTGTAAGAGAAATGGGTAAACGAGGATTGAAAATTCAGACCTTCGATCTTGAATTCTGAGACCATAAATGTCAATCCAAAAAACATGTCAAAATGATTCCATTATTATTTGACAGCTGACACCTAACTTGCACCAATCTCATAGCCATTACTAAAGTTTGAGTTGAAAGGCTGAAAGCTCCATTCCCAACTCTTTGCATAATTCAAAACGTTTATATTAAGTTACAAGCTGATCAAACTCGCAATCTCTTGTTTACATAGAGTTTTTATACTACTAAGTTAGTATAAGGTTATCAGCTCTCACATTCTAATTCTAATTACTCCTTTTACTCTTAAGAGTTAGCTTTATTTTTATTTTTCTTGAATGGTGAATATTGGTTTAAATTAACGGTGGTGATATTTTTACACCATTTTAAAAAAATGATACGTTTTTTTGAACCATTTTTTTTATTGACATGCTTGTTATATGATCAGCATTAATTTACTTAACAACTGTGACATTTTCACACTAGTTTAAAAAGTTTATATATATTTTTACACTGAAAAAAAAAATTATGGTGTTAATTGTCTAAAGCAAAATACTTTATAGGTAGATTTATTCTAACTCAAGTATTTTAATGTTTGAACTTTTAACCTCTACCAATATACCAACTCCCCCTTATAATTTGAGCTAACCTCAGGTGACTAAATGGGAGTAAAAATAAAAATAAAAATAATAAATATAAGGTTAAAATTCAAACATTAAGTTGACAAAATTTATGGATTTTTTTTAACTTATTAAAATTCAAACATTAAATCTCAGTTGAGAATTGATTTTCTTACTTTGAACTAGATAATTAATTGTACTTTATATTCAAGAGTGGAAGGAATATGATTTATTTTACATTCTAAGCAGTCAATACTTTTTTCAATCAAATTACATATTAAAAATTGTAAAATTAGTTAATGGTTTTAACATTTAATATGCGATGATTCTAGTGGAATGAGCTTTGACCGTTTAAGTAGATCCTAAGTAACATCTTTAATATGTAATTTAAATGTTAAAACTATTAACTAATTTTAACATTTAAGAAGAGTAAAAACTTGTTTGGTAAGCTGTTTTCAAAAAATTATTTTTAAAAACAAATAAACAATTTTTTTTAAAAAAACTAAAAAATAAAAACAGCTTTTAGTTATTTTCTTATTTTTGTTTTCCTGCTTTTTATTTTTTGAGACCGACACTTATCTACCATGGAACTATACAACCAATAATTACCACCGCCATATCACCACTGGCAACCGCACTATTTTGTCACTTTAAAAATAGATTTTTCAAAATAACCATTCAAACATTTTTTTTGTTTTTTATTTTTAAAATTTGTTTCCAAAAAATGTTTTATAAAACTATTTCTGAGAAAAAAAGAACAAAGAATATAATCAAATAAGCCTTAGGTCACTTTCCCAATGAACTGAAAGTGAATCGCATGAAAGAAATTTTTGAAAAAACGCATTATAAATGCTTCGCTAAATTCAACAAGAAGACCTTATAACATTGATAATGAAAATACTTTAGAAGAGGTGTTATTAACTTATTATAGACCCAAGGGGGGGGGGGTACATGAGACTGTTAATAAAGTTTTTTTTTTTGAAAAAAGAAATTGTTGGATTGCTTAAATTAAGGCAAAGTATTAAAAGAAAATAAATAAAATGAAAAAAAAAAAAAAAAAGAGTTGGTGGAGTAGGGTTGGTGAATGAGAAAAGGAAGAAGACAAAATATAATGGGGATGGAATCACTAACTCCCCACAAATAAGTCATCTGAAACTTCTTCGTGAGTGTTGCCCACACCAGTCTCCTTTTAACAAAGCTGCTTCCTTTCCCACTATTTTCACCCACCCCTCATTTCCCTTATTTATTACTTCATTATAATTTCAACTATCACACGCTACCCCCACTTCATTTAAAAGTCCTCCCTTAAATACGAGAAGTCAACTTGTGTAAAATAAATAGTGAAAATCGGTTTAAAATCCTGTTTAGAAATTTAAAGTTCTCCTCCTTTTTATTTATTTCAATTTAATTTCTTCTTTTTTAACAAAAAAAAAGAAAAAGTTAACGCTCTAAGCACTAATGGCATGATGTTAGGAGCAAGAGTGAACCTGTGACATGAACACTTACAAAGAAACTTTCATACCACTAGATTATAAAACTATTGACAATTTAATTTCAACTATCACACTACTCTACCCAAATTATATCCAAAGTTCTTCCTTAAAAAAATTACAAAGCTTCCTCTAACGTGCTGGCACTCTTCATGATTTTAGTTATAAAAAGTATCAGTACTTAACGTCAATGAAATTTTCAAAATACTTTTCACCGATTTTATCAATTAAGTATTTATTTTCATCAATTTTTTATCTTCAATTCCGCGTGAATGAAAAATGTTCAAAAGACATAAAAATACTACCAAACATGTAAATCCTACCTCAACCCCAAAAAATGACTTGAGAACTAGTTTGAAATTAAATTTTATAGTAAAATCACCTGAATGCCTTTAATTTGAATATGGATAAAAAAACAAAGTGACAATAATAGTTTGATAAATAGCAACTTTAACTTATCAAATGATATAACAACAACTAATACAGAGACAACTAAAGCATTAATGTAACATAATTACAAAATTTAATCCCAAACATTCGTTAGAGGCTTCATAGGGATTGTCATTTTTTGATATTCTCATCCAGTATCTCGATTTGGGGTTAATGACTGCCCCTTCCAATACAAATGTCTCCTCTGGGACTCAAACTTGAGGTATAGAGGGATCTACAGGACCTTACACTACTAGACCAACACTATATTAGTTTATAGAGACTGTCATTTAATTTTGAGGTCTTGAATTCAGATAGGTAGAATTCGAAGATAATTCATGCTTTGCTTTCATAAAAATATGGAACAGAGCTATCATGCATAAAAAAAATTGAGTAGAATATTCTGATTACCCCTCTGTTTTACTTTAATTACACAGACTTTCCTTTTATTTTGAAAACTCATATAAATATCCCTTATAATTAACGTATATGTTACCTAAACCTCCCTTATATTTTTAAGATTCCTTTTTCATCTATTCTTTTTTTTTTTTTTTTGCCAACCCTTTTTCATCTATTCAACTATTAGTAGTAACCATTAAGTGTGACGACTCTCGAACTTTTTTAGACAAAATACCCTATTTAACATAAGAATTATTCAAGCACTTATATCTGTCAAGAAAAAAAAATATACAATAAAAAATATAATATATATTTTCAAAATTATATTATATTTTAAAATTTATTAATTTGATTATATTATGAAATTTTATAATTCTAATTTTTATCACATTTCTTGACACATATTTATTTTGGTTTTTAAAAATGGATAAAAACATGTTTCAAACACATATATTTGTTATCATATACCATAAATAATATAAGTTAAAGATATTGTATAAGTAATATTTTAAATCGATAAAAAGATATTATATTTTGCAAACATTCAAAAATAAATTAGGGATTTGATATTGTAAAGGGCAAATTGATAAATAAAATTTATTTTAATGTAAATTTTAATAAGAATATATATTTTTAGAATCTTTTTAAAATATTTCTAAAGAGTTACTGATTTAAACCTAAATATATTTTTTTAAAATAGAGAAAAAATTCGCATAATTAAAGTAAAATAGAAGGTTCTTCACAATATTTTACTCCAAAAAATTCATGCCCTTCCTCATTAATCAAGCCCAATGAAATGAACGTTCATCTCTCATTAATTAACTACACGGGAATTGCTTTTGAATTTTAACTATCGAGTAATGTTTTCTTTTTCTTAAACAAACATTATAGTGTTACAATAGTCAAGAGGTTAGATAGTAAATAATCTGAATAACAAGTTTCATGAAAAAAAATAGAAAAAAAGATAGAAAAAGAATTTTGAATTTATAAAATTCTAAATCAAGTATTTTTTAAAAATGAGTTGTGAATTGCTTATTAAGTTTCGTTATCCTCTTATCAATTCTTAGTAACAAACCTGATTTTGGATTTTATAATTTCAAAGTTCTTTTTCTGTATTTTTTTCAAAAAAAAAATATTCTATACTTATTTTATTATTTACTAATCTCATGTATTTTATAAAAAATACATCGCTTCCTTCTTTTTTTTTTTATAAAAAGTCATCTCTTCTTTAATAATAGCGAGAGAGGGCATATTTTCTTTTATAAAAATGGAAAACATGCAATCCATTCACTCCTCTTTAATTTGTAGAAGTTCGGATTCTATCTAATTTGTAGGAAAACTTATTAAAAAAATCCTAATTAGTTGATCCCTTTTAGCCAACAAAATTTTACATGTCACCGATGGATTGTCATAAATAATTAAATTTTTTTAGTTGAGACCTTTTTATTTCCCCTAATTTCTCTTGAAATTGATGTTATGTAGTTTCACAAATGCATAATATGTTAAGAGATATATACAGACTCAATTTAAATCTTGTTTCTTTTTCATCAACTCTGTTTTTTTTTCCCCCTTTGTTCTTTTAAACTTCTCAATCTCTTTCTTTACACTTTACCCTTAAGTATCTAAATTCATTTGGATTCTAGAAGTTAGGGAAACAAACTATCAATATAAGAAATTTTCTAATGTATTTTTTCCAACACAAACATTATATTGCTGCATATACTTCTCTGCTCGTTCTTATTATAATTCATAAACCACCTTCTTAAAAAATAGATTACCCTAATTATAAGAAACTGTGAGGATATTAATTAATTACATTTTTTATATTTTCCCTGTTTAAAATCTAATTAATTACAATTTTTATTACTTCTTGGATGTAATTCATGGAATTAAATATGAAAAAATTAAAAAAAAAATTCCTGTTTTTTTAAAAGTTGATGACTTAATAACCTCTAATTAGTTTTAATGACATGGTAAAGGGTTTATTATAAGGACAAGAGGATTATATTGTTAAATTTTGACGTGTTATGTTGAAGAGCTTGAGATAGAGAAGAGAGGCTATTAGACACTTCACGTGTACTTTAAATATGTCACTATGTTGTTAAGTTTAAGATAGAAAAGAGTGGCTATTAGACAATTCACATGTACTCTATTATATGTCATTGTGTTGTTGAGTTTACGATATAAAATAGTGGCTATTAGATAAATCACGTGTACTCTAAATAATCTTTTTTTCCCCTCTATATATATTTTTTGATAGCAGCTCTATATATTTTAACTGTCATGTTTTGACTTTGAAGAACAGTTTTGCACTTGTATAGAAGAAATGGAGGAAGTAGCAGCTAGGAAAATCTTTCACTCAATTAATTAATCCAACTTTTTTGTTGGCCCCAGTTAATTATAGGGAAAATCACTCCTATGTCCCAAGCAACAGACATATTCACAGAAAAGTTTCAGAAAAAAGTCAAATATCTGAAAAGTTCCTAAAGACTTTTCTGTGATTATTTCCCAAAGTCAAATGACAAAATTACCCCCTTTGTAATTTAAAAATTTCTATTATTTCTCTCTCTCTCTCTCTCTCTCTCTCATTCGTTCTGTATTCTCTTAGATCTAACCTCCGCTTTCAGCTCACTGTGCTCTCTTTGTAGAAATGGTGGCGATGGTGAAGGTTGAAGCTTTGAGGTGGCGAAAGATTTATGGGATGAGATGTAAGATAGAAGGAAGAAGAAGATGGAAGGAAGGTCATGGATTTTTTGATGATCAAGCTTCCGTCATTTTTAAAGAAGGAAGGGATGAAGGTTATAATGATGATGAATAGTCCAACTCATCCCTCTTTTCCAACTTCATTGAAACCCCATCTCATAGTAGTGGGTTGTTGTGAATAATAGAAAAAAAAAATGTTGTTAATTCGTGCAGTAGTAGTTATTAACGTAACAGTTATAGTTGTTAATACAGAAAATGAGGTTGGGTGTCATAGTACTCTGTTTTAGGGTAAGGTAACAGAGGAAGTGGTATATTTGAAGTGGGAATAGTTGATTCTCATAGTGGTGGGGAATTATGAAAACAATGATATGGAAAAAAATAAATTGTTGTTAATTCGTGCAGTAGCAGTTGTTAATATAATAGTTGTAGTTGTTAATGCAAAAGATGAGGTTGGGTGTCATAGTGCTATTGTTTTGGGGAACATAACAGAGGAAGTGATATGTTTGAAGTGAGAATGATTGATTCTTATAGTGGTGGGGTGCTGTGAAAAAGATGATATGGAAAAAAATAAATTGTTGTTAATTCGTGCAGTAGTAGTTGTTAATATAATAGTTATAGTTGTTAATATAGAAAATGAGGTTGGGTGTCAAATTTTGCAGCAGGATTTGTAATAAAATAGGTATAAAATTTAGTTAAAATCATGGGTTGCTTATGTGACAATGGAAATGTGTGCAATTTATAAAGTCATGGGAGACTTACAATTCACTTGTGCATGCGACTAATACACTTGATACAATAGGACAAAAAGTTGTCAACTACTTGATCAATCAATTATGACCAATTCAGCTGTTGTGAGCGGCCTAATGGGAACTACTGATGCAGTCACAAGAGGAGGTTGTAAAACACACTCAACAGGATGTGAATACACGCTTTTAGAGTTGTAAACATACCATTTGTCATACTTAACGTGAGAAAACATCGTGTCAGAGAGAAACGTGTGGGAGGTTGTGAAACACACTCAACAGGTTGTGAATATACGCTTTAAGAGTCGTAAATATACCATTCATCATCCTTAATGTGAGAAAACATCGTGTCAGAGCGAGAAGTTGTGAAACACACTCAATAGGTTGTGAATACACGCTTTAAGAGTCGTAAACATACCATTCGTCATTCTTAACATGAGAAAACATCGTGTCAGAGCGAAACATGTGGGAAGTTGTGAAACACACTCAACAGATTGTGAATATACTCTTTAAGAGTTGTAAACATACCATTCATCAAACTTAACATGAGAAAACATCGTGTTAGAGAGAAACATGTGGGAGGTTGTGAAACACATTCAACAGGTTGTGAATACACGCTTTAATAGTCGTAAACATACCATTCATGATCCTTAACATGAAAAAACATTGTGTCAAAGCGAAACATGTGGGAGGTTGTGAAACACACTCAATAGGTTGTGAATGTACGCTTTAAGAGTCGTAAACATACCATTCGTCATCCTTAACGTGAGAAAACATCGTGTCAGAGCGAAATGTGTGGGAGGTTGTGAAACACACTCAACAAGTTGTGAATACACGCTTTAAGCGTTGTGAACAACACAATTGGTCATGCTTAATATGAGAAAACAAGTTGTAAAGCAGAAATGTGTTGGAGGTTGTAAAACACACTGAACCTGTTGTAAATACACACTTTAAGCGTTGTAAAATGGATATGAGGTGTTCTTGCTTTAGCTTCGCTGGGGCATGACAAAAGCGAACGTGGTCAGAAGGGCCTACTCGGTCAAAAGAAGATCATCGAGATGATCATCACAAGAGTAGATTCAAACTCCAAATATTTAGGTTGACTCTGAAGGATTCCACTTCGTTGGTGGAAATTTCCTTCTTTTTTTTTGTATGAAAGGTCAATATTGAAGTCTAGGAAATTTCGGTGTAGTTAGGCGGAACAACTTAAACAGGGGATTTTAACCATACTTGTTCTGATTACAACTTGTTAAGCGTGTATTTATAACTTGTTAAGTGCGTATTTACAATAGATTGAGTGCGTTTTACAACTTCCTTCCCGTTTCTCCCTAAAACAATGTTTTTGCATGTGAACAATGCCAAATGGTATATTTACAACTATTCAAACGTTCATTAACAACACTTTGAGTACTTTTTACAACTTCATATCCATTTCTACCAGAAACAATGTATGCCTGTGTCAACACTACTAAATGGTATGTTTATAACTTGTGTTGCGTGTATTAACAATACTTTCAGTTCGTTTTCAAACTTCGGCACAATTCTACCTGAAACAATGTTTTCTCACATTTAGTTTTGCCAAATGGTCTATTTACAACTCTTCAAGTGTAAATTTACAAGTGAATTGAAATTTTCTCAGGACTTTATATGTGTGACAGTCATATTTGTGGCTATGTCATCCCACTTATTAAAAGAAAACTTGCTTAGAGCCCATTTGTCTACATCCCCATTAGTCTACAACATGAACTTTGTATTAACAACTTCTAAAGCAATATTAACAACTGGATATGCACATACAAAGCACAATCACTACTGTTGTTCCCCAGTAGTTCTTTTACAATCAAACAAAGCACAATCACATTCACTCACTCTCACTTTAAACAAAGACATACCTCTGTTGTTCCCCAAAAACAGAGCACTATGACACCCAACCTCATTTTTTTGAATTAACAACTACAATTGTTATATTACTCAAAACAATTAACAACTATCATCGTTTTCACAGCACCCCACCACTATGAGAATCAACCATTCCTACTTTAAATATACCACTTCCTCTGTTACCTTACTCAAAAACAGAGTACTATGACACTCAACCTCATTTTCTCTATTAACAACTATAACTGTTACATTAACAATTACTACTGTACTAATTAACAACAATTTTTTTTTTCTATTTCAACGTTTTCACAGCACCCCACTACTATGAGATGGGGTTTCAATGAGGTTGGAAAAAGGGGATGGGTTGGACTATTCATCATTATCATCACCTTCATCCCTTCCTTCTTTAAAAATGACGGAAGCTTGAGCATCAAAAAATCCATGACCTTCCTTCCATCTTCTTCCTTCTATCTTACATCCCATCTCACAAGTCTTTCACCACTTTAAAGCTTCAGCCTTCACCATCGCCACCATTTCTACAGAGAGAGCACAACGAGCTGAAAGCGGAGGTCAGATCTGAGAGAACACATAACAAATGAGAGAGAGAGAGAGAGAAATAATAGAAAGTTTTAAATTGCAAAGGGGGTAATTTTGTCATTTGACTTTGGAAAATAATCACAAAAAAGTCCCTAGGGACTTTTCAGATATTTGACTTTTTCTTGGGACTTTTTTGCGAATATGTCTGTTGCTTGAGACCTAGGAGTGA
This sequence comes from Inga laurina, assembly GCA_963855925.1. Classification (NCBI taxonomy): domain Eukaryota; kingdom Viridiplantae; phylum Streptophyta; class Magnoliopsida; order Fabales; family Fabaceae; genus Inga; species Inga laurina. The sequence goes on from OY979711.1 coordinate 14,663,377, forward strand.
TTTTTCCTTAATTATATGCCTTATTAATCAATAATTATTTAATTAGTCTAATTAACATGCCCCATTGTCAACTAATTACTCTTGTTTTTTTGCCTAAAGTCAATCAATTGTTTCTTACCAAACAAGCAATTAATTAGTTTTACATTTTTTATGAATAAATCAATCTTCCGGGTAATCGGAAGATGAAAGTCATCCACTATCAATTAATTAATTAGCTTGAATTTTAATTTTTTTTAATTTAAATGTTTTGTATTTCATTGGGCTTTGTCCCCCTGTCAATATTTTTTAAAGAAATAATATTGGTTGCTCTATTTGTTAGAAGCCTCAAGGTTAAAATGCAGCGATAATTACGAACCATATAATCACCAAAAGTCTTAAGAATAAGTTAGCAACATAAATCTATTATCATTTCTTGTATTTGGTGATGTCATTCCTTCTTTAGAATATCCCATATAGAGGATATCTTTTAGAAGGTGTAGTTCTTTTTATAAAGACATTTGATAGCTTTAAGGAGTATTTTCTTCCACATATATATACATATATTTAATGAGAATAATAAGTGTGTGTAAAAATTAATATGATGTTGGAGATTATTACTTTTTAATAAGGAAAATAATGAAAATCACATGGAATTTAAAAAAAAATTGTAAAGACTTTAATTATTTTTATTGCTATTTGTGAATTAAATATAAATGACTTATATTCAGGATCATAAAAAGTACTACCTCAAATCCTAAATATTAGACAAAGTTGAATTTTTTTTGGAAATATTTAGGAAGCTAAATAAGTTACTTAATCATATCATATGTTATGTATCCTTAGATTATACATTAATTTATTAGTTTGAAGAAAAAAATAAAAATAAAAATATTCTAAAGTAATTTAATTAGCTTACTTAATTTCTCCAAAAAAGTTAACTTTATTTTATAATTAGGACCGGAGGGAATACTAAATACTCTTCTAGCCATATTTATAAGGTAAAGTGAGAAGATTTTTTTTTTCTTGTTTATAAGTTATATGACATATTATTAAATTTTTCATATGAATATACAAGTTTATCCTTAATTTATTATTATGTAGACTTAATGTAGTATGTTAAAAAGGGTAGAGTTGGAAAATTATTAATTTTTTTTTTTTTTGCATATTTAATGAAGTTTAATATTTTTTTTAATTCTAGTGAATCATGTGGGAATTGACTAATAGGTAAGGTGAGAATGTAATATTTATAAACATCTTATAAAATGAGGTGTTTTATGAAAATTATATTTTGGATCCTCTTATAATTTCCAAGACGTCGGGATGCATTGTTTATATTTTTCGGTCTGCAATGATGTGATACAATGTAAGAAAGTAAGAAGTAAAAAATAAGAAATTCTCTAAATGTTTTTTATAAGGGTTAAAGGGGCTTAAATGCCTTGAAAGTTTTCGCATATGGGCATTGGGCACATGGAAGTTTGGGGGGGGGACTATGCCCAGAAGCATAAAATATAGGGCAATGTTACCCCTCCGTTTACTAGCCCGCCCTAAAAATGCAGACTGCTTATACTAGCTTTAAAAATGTTTACCTCTCTATTTACCATCCCTATAAATGTAAAATACGGGGCAATGCTACCCCTCTTTTTACCAGACCTAACAATCAATTTTTGTTGACAAAAAATGCAGACTTCGTTTTCCATGTCAAAGTTTGAACAAAAACTAAAAAACAAAAACCTCAAATCCTCCTCTTTAATTCAGTTTCTCCCTCACCCAACAATCAAACCCACCCAAAACCATAATTAAGGTCGATTCGTTATGGTGGCTTGTGACACATGACGGGAGCATACATGCCAAAAAGGTCCTGTCCATTGTAGGTGGCAAGAAATAAATGCAGGGGAATAGAGACAAGTAGCATTTATGATGTTATTATGTACATATGTTGCTATTTTGTGGGTCCTTCGAGAACCTTATGTCTTTGTGTGACTAATTTGTCATTGTAGGAAGGGCAATCATGCAATGCTTTTTTGTTTACTGCCATGTTTAGGTGACAAGGAAATATTTACAACTTCTTACGGCTATTGCACAACTGCATATGCCTTCTTGTACAAGTTGTAACATTTAAGTAATAGGGCGTTATTACAATGGTGATTTTGACTAGTCTTCAAGCGTTTATTCACAACAGGTTATATTGGTTTAACAACCTCCCACACGTTTTTCCTGCAGACGATGTTTTCTTACGTTATGACTAATGTGTTGTTTACAAGTCCTGAAGTGTGTATTAACAATTTGATGAGTTCGTTTTACAACTTGAAGGTGTTGCGATTTGCTTTTACTTCCCCACAGCGAAACAACAGCAAAATGACATCAAAAATGGCCTATTCTGACCTCCTTCGCTGTTGGTACGCCCCAGCGAACCAACAGCGATAACACATGATTTCTCTTTTACAACGGTTGAAGCGCTGATTTACAACCCTTAAAGCGTGAATTTACAACCCTGTCAGTTCAATTAACAACCTCCACCTCATTTCTGTCTGACAACATTATCTGACGTGAAGGGTTGTAAATGCGCTATTTACAACCCTTAAAGCGTCCATTAACAACCTATTGGGTTCAATTAACAACCTCCTCCTATGGTTTCTCTCTGACAACGTAATCTGACGTGAAGGGTTGTAAATGAGCTATTTACAACCCTTAAAGCGTCCATTAACAACCTATTGAGTTCAATTAACAACCTCCCCCTCGTTTCTCTCTGACAACATTCTCTGACGTTAGGTGTTGGCAAATGAGCTATTTACAACCCTTAAAGCGTTTATTAACAAGCCTTTTAGTTCAATTAACAACCTCCTCCTATCGTTTTCTCACCGTAACTATTACCAGTTGAGCTATTTACAACCCTTAAAGCGTTTATTAACAAGCCTTTTAGTTCAATTAACAACCTCCTCCCATCGTTTTCTCACCGTAACTATTACCAGTTGAGCTATTTACAACCTGTCAAACGTTCATTAACAACTCTTTAGTTCCTTTCACAACCTCATCGCGTGACTGCAGCAGTACTTCTGATGCAAATTTTCATAACAGCTGAATTGTAGCATATTTTATCAAGTGGTTGGCAAGTTGTTGGCCTATTGTATGAAGTAAGTTAGACATATGCACAAGTGAATGGTAAGTCCCCCATCACTTTATAAAGTGCACACCTCACCACTGTCACCTAAGGAACCCATGATTTTCACCACGTATAATGCCTAATTTATTTAAATTCCTGCTGCAAAAATTTGACAGCAACTGATGCAAATTTTCACAACTCCTAATGTATATTTTCACAACATAATGAGTTTTGTTCACAACTAATGCAACTGCTGCAAATTTAAACAACGCATGCAACCTAATTTTCCAACTTCCTGACAGTGCATGTCACAACTTAGTAGCATATCAGATGCACATATCAATTTACATTGAAATATTAAGTTGTATGAGTAAGGGGGTATTTTCGCCTACTCATTTAACTTAATATCATACTATTTGTGTTTTAGTACACCAACATCCGGACCCGTTCAAAAACCAATACGGGTCACAGGAAGGCACTAGTTAATGGTGTATATATACATAATCCAAAATAAGTAGCTAACAAAAGAAAGTACATAATCCATCGTTTTAGGTTGGATTTGGATTTTTGCAAGTCCTCACGGAGTGCCCAACCTCATGACATCGCCCACAATGATAAAGCTTCTTGTTTTGAAATTGAGATTCCCTTCTTTTTCTTTTTAGCCTCCCTGCCGGCCTTGTAGTTGTTGGCGGATCCAAGAATGTTTGTGTGAGCAAATGTGTGACAGTAGGAGAATCAGCTCGTGGACAATCATGTGTTGCAACTGGTCTCATGGTGTTTGCATATATTTTCTCCTGTGCTTCCAGTTTCAGCCAATCATGTACAAATGTGTATACATTACCATTGAGTACCTTAATAGCTGCACATGCATGGCCACAAGGTATTCCACTCATTTGCCATGCTAAACATGTGCATTTTCTTTGAGCAAGATCTACATTGACATAAATTGTCGCTTCACCACATCTAGTTCGCACTAAAAAGTTATGGTCTCCATAATATTCTACATCCATATTTTCCGCATAGGTAACATGCTGCAGCACTTTCTCTTCAACATTGGGTCCAACTCCATTTTTCCAATTAGCCATTGCCATCTTGCTTGCAAGCAATTTCCGTGCCAATTTGTCTCGATGCTCATGAATTAGTATTGACACGCTATGCTTTCTCTCTTTCAACATCCATGCATTAAATGACTCCGCAATATTCGTGGTTATGTTATCCCACCTATTGAAAGGAAACTTGCTCAGAGCCCATTTATCAACATCCCCATTGGTCTCCACCCATTGTGCCAATTGTGGATTGAACAATCTTAATTTTCCTATTGCACTTATAAAGTCCTCATCCAACCTTGCATAGGCAATTGCATCAAGAAGCTTGAGTGCAGTCTCTTTGCTATTCGCCGATGTACGTGCTCGACCTCTATTGATTTTCAAGAACTCTGCACTATAATTTTCCTTCACATGCCTGTAGCAATAGCCATGTCGCTCGCTGCCAAATATTTCTTTAACAACACCGATAATTGCATTATTGCGATCTGACACTATGGTTATCATGATTGATCCTATTATTTCTTTCAAATTGACTAGAAACCAAAGCCATTCATCATATGTTTCATAGCTGACAATGGAATATGCTAAGGGAAACATTTGGTTGTCTGCATCGTATGCACAAGCTGACAACATTGTTCCCTTATAAGGGCCACTTAGATGACAGCCATCTATATAAACAATGGGCCGACAACCACCTATAAAACCTTTAACCGAGCAACCATAAGCAATAAATACCCGCTCAAATCTATTGTTAGATGAGCCTTCCCATTTTGCAACTGTGTCTGGATCACTTTCAATCAATCTATCACATATCCAAGGAATTGCTTGATAAGAGTCTTCTACTCGTCCATTTAATTCCTTTAACGCTCTTTCTTTTGCCCTATATGCTTGAGGGTAGTTCAGTCGCACCCCATACTCTTTGTACAAGTCTGCTCGAATTTCATTGGAAGTCTTATCGATATTGGACCTTAAATCATCCATTACGATTGATGATGTCAAGCTCGACCTGTGTGGATGCCAGACAATTAGGCTGTCCTGTGCACGGTGAATGTGTTCACTTTTGTATGTTCAGATCGTTAGAAACTCTGTATCTTGATGTTCTCCTGATGAATAAGCACCCATGTAGCACGGACAACCACTAACCTTGCACTTCACAATTATCTTCTGTTTATTATTCTTCACAAATTGGTATGAAAACTTGTGTGAAATACTGTATTTGTATAATGTCTGACGAAGGCTCATAGCATTCGGAAATATCTGTCTTTCTCCAATAATTAAATCCTTCCATTTGGTATGATTCATTCCCGGTCTGGGTGTTGGCACCAATTGAGTACAACATTCCAACGATGGGACATCTTGACTTTCATTTAACAAAGGCGGTGGGGACATACACAATCCTCCAGCACCTACAAACATTTGATCAATCTTGCAATAAATGACAAGTTAGACTTCTCTTTTGCATAATTAAGATACAACAAATTACTTTTCTTAAGATAACTCGACTTACACTTCTTGCTCTTCCATTTGACCATTAAATGTTGGGACTGTATTCTCATCATCACCATCGTCTTCAATGTACACATGACCATATTGTTCATTATATTTCATAAAATGATCCACCCCTTCATCGTCTACAAGATCCACAAATGTTGATGTATCAATAGAAACTTTGAATTTCACTTGAATTTCATTACTTTCATTTCCCGTTATAGATGATATGATTCGTAGCAACTCCTCATATGTTGTACTTTCCTTTACACATCTTGTTCTTACCATACCACCAACATATTGCATTTCATCTGCTCCGACATTTAAAAACTTCCCCCCCCACATGAATGAAACACAATAGATTCTTCCCAGAACTAGTTGTCATCTTTCATGATAATCTGCACCATGAAGTTCGTATTAACAACTTCCAAAGCTATATTAACAACTGTATATGCACATATTAACAACACTTCTTTTACAATCATACAATCAAACAAAGCACAATCACATTCAATGACTCCCACTTTAAACAAAGACATACCTTTGTTGGGTTTCTAAACAATAGGCCTTTCTCTCTATTACATTGCCTTAAAACTTAAAAACATAGCACGGTTTTTGTATTAACAACTACAACTGTTATATTCACAACTACTACTGCATGAATTAACAACTACTTGAGCTATTTACATATCACCCTTTTCACATCAACCCACCATCATGAGAATCTACTTTTCCCACGTCAAACGTCCAACTTCCTCTGTTTTGTTCCCCAATAACAGAGTATTATGACACCCAAAGCCATTTACTGTATTAACAACTACTTCAGTTATATTAACAACACCAACTGCACGAATTAACAACAATTAAATTTCTTCCCATATCACAATTTTCACAGCACCCCACCAACCTGAAAATCAGTCATTCCCACTTTAAAGGTATCATTTCCTCTGTCACCTCCCCAAAAAATAGAGCACTATGATATTAACACTACCCAACCTCATTCAAACCCCAACTACAACGCTCAAGCTCATAACTTTACCTAAATCATGTCATTACTCATCCACCTCCTACCACTTTGTCCACTATTGGCACCAAGCACCAACCTTTCACCATCATTCAATTTCACTTTATCCAAATATCACACAGAACCAAAAACAAAAAATTCAGTTTCATGTTCTACCTCGGTTCCAGTACGTGGAGCTTGCAAATTTGATCCGTGACCAAGAACTTCAACATTACACTTGATCCCTTCAATGTTGGAGTTCACACCTGTCCCTTTCGTGTCGTTTCTGTGTCTCCGGAAAAAAACTTGCGCCTTCCCTCCTCTTTCTGAAGCTTCCACTTTTACATTAACAAGAGGGGCATGTATGTCATTTTACATTGGAAAATAATATCAGAAAAGTCCCTAGGGACTTTTCAGATATTTCAGTTTTTCCTGGGACTTTTCTGATAATATTTTGCTTCCTTGGGACCTGACAGTGATTTTCCCTTTGTTAAATCCCTTTTTTAGTGTGCCTCGACAAACGTGTCATTCCGGCGTCCGACTCGGTCCTAAAATAGTAAATGTACCAGAAATAGGTCATAACCTATCCAAGAATCATTTTAGACTCTTCTATAGTGTTTCTTGTGGTTATATTAGTCTATGGTAAAATTTTACCAAAATGCCCTCGGGACCCCGGCCTGGCCCCGCCGTACCCGACCCGATGGCACGTTTTTCAAAAATTTTGATCGAGGCTATTCTGACTTATTTTCGCCCAAGGAATCTATTTCTGGGCTTGAAATCACCAAATTCACTGTAAAATTACGAAAATACCCTTGACAGCCCCTATTTAGATATTTCAGTGGCATTTTTGTAATTATGCTTTGTCAGCCTCTACCGAAAAAGTGCACAACTGTAATATCACCTATTTTTTCCCACTGATTCTAATAGAACCATTTATTTCATGAAAATCCAACTCTTAACCTCAGTTCTGGTTCTAGCTGAAATTCAAGAAAAAATGGAAAAATGGAGTTGTGTTTTAACTTCTTAAACTTGTGCTCTTCCACTTCTAATCCTTGATTAACTCACTTAAAAACTTCTTAATCATGATTTAAAGGATTTTGGACAGCATAACCCCTTAGGGTTATAGCTTTTCAAATTTGCAAAACTAACAAAAACTACTAAACAACTCAAAAATCACATCAACAACATCAATACACTAAGAAGTTTGAGGTTTTGGGGATTACCTCTTGATTCTTGGTGTTTCTCTCTCTAAGGCGTCCTCTCTCTCTTCTCCTTAACCTTGAAATTAGCTTGCTAACATGGTGATTCATGGAGAAAAAGAGATTAGAGAAGCTACTATGCAAGAGAGGAAGCTTGAACACAAGAACAACAATACCTACCGTAGACTTCCTCCTCCTTGAGCTCTCATCTTCTCTCTATTTCTCAAGCTCCCTCTTCTCTCTTTTTGCCTTGCTTTGGCCGAAATATGTATGAGAAAGGGGAGAGAATGTGTGTTTTATTAAGTTAGTCTCCTTTCTTCCTAGCCCTTGATCTCATCAAGGGTTGAGATCACACCACCTATCATGCACACCATTCCTCTTCCCATACCTCCAACCATACCCTATACTTTATGCTTTACTCCCTTAACTTTATGCCATGCCTTCTCATCACTTGTCTTCAATTGGGTTTGACTAGATTTTCCCTTGTCTTGCTTCTCCAAAAACAGTCCCCCTCTTCCTTTAGTTAGCCAAACCAATTCCTTTCCCATCTAACCAACTAACACTAAATTTTCATGTAGCATTTTGGGATGGACTCTTAGAATTTAATTTTTCTCCCTTATTTTCATGTGTGGGGAGAAATTATGGAAGAGAAAGGGAATTAAAACTGTATTTTAATAATTCTATAATTCAATTCTTGAATTAATTTGCCCGTTTCCTTATGAATATGAATATTTCAAAATTTACAAGATTCAAATTCATGAATATTCACCATTTTATTGAATTTCTCAAATGATTGCAATATATTTTTGGTGAATAGAATTTGGGGTGTTACACTGACGATCTCATCAGCCAACAACTTCCATCACCCTCAGCCTCCATCGTTAGCGACCTCTCTCTCCTTGGCCGACAACCTTTCCTTGACAAATCTGGAGAGAGAAGTGAGATTGCAATCTTGAAGATTTATCGGCGACGACGAGGTGCTTCGACCTCATTCGAGTTCTTAGCCTCCTAATCAATTACTTCTACCTTCATCAGCTAGCCATTCGCCATGAACCGCTTGTACCTACCGGCCTTGCTTTCTTCATATTTCACACTTTTCTTGACAGATTGAGGCAGAAACAAGAAGCAAGAATAGGTTTTTCTATTTATTTTTTCAAAAGTCAAGTGATGAATCATTGGTGGAAGATTTCGTTAGAAGCTTTCCACCAAAGATGCCATGGAAATGGAAGAAATGGCACTCCTACAGAAATCGCTTTAGACGTCCCTTTTTTAGTCCCTTTAAGGTCTAAAAATAGGAGGGCGTCTATGTCAGCGACATAGTAAAAAAAAACAATAACGTCCGTAAATAAAGGAACGCCTAAAGGCCAGACTTTAGACGTCCCTATTTTAAAAAAGGGATGTCTAAAGTCATTTGAATTTCAAATTTCTTGCAGATGTTGAGGTCATCACTTACGGAAGCAAACACAAGTTCCAGACGAAAATCCTCTGCAATAGCTTTGTTGAACACAAATGCTAGCTTTCTCCATTCTCTTTTTGGCTTCGGAATTTCCTTTCTTGGCATCACCACACTTTCACCACTTAGCTACCTTTGTTCAAACTTTTTTTAGTCAAACTTTTGAATTCAAATAAAAATCCATTTTCTTCATCTCCATATACACTGTACCAGATCTGATTGTGAAAAAAGAGAGGAAACTATATAATAATAATAAACAAACAGGCATGTTAGATTTGAGAAGTGATGAAGAGAGAGTTACTGTCACAGATAGGGACACCGAAGGGCATAATAAGAGCAAGGACGATGGCGAGAACACCGAAGGAAAAAGTTATTTGAATCCATGGAGTGTGGGTCTCTTTGCAACTCCTCTCTGAGAAATTGAGAAATGCCGCAGGAGGTGAGAGAGAGAGAGAGAGAGAGAGAGAGAGAGAGAGGAAAGAGAAAGGAGAATACAATTTAAATAAAGGACACCATGATTAAATTTTTTAGGGACGCCACCTTATTTAAATTAGGGACACCAATTAGGAAAAAATGAGATGCCACCTTTGGCGTCCCAAATTTGATTAGGGATGCCAAAGGTATTTGGGACGCCTAAAATGAGTTTTAGGCGTCTCAATTTAAATTTGGGACTCTTAAAATTTCCCACTCGTGCCAATATTTACAAAAATGTCATCATCTTTGTTTGTTACTTTCCTTTTTAAAAAGTGACGTCTTTTAGGATAATAGTATCATTTTTCTGTAGTAGTGTGGTTCCCGATTCCATGAGGACCGTTCTTTTACTTCATAAATTTTTTGAAATTCTGCAATGTAGAGCAGAGTCATATTCCAAGCTGAAAAGGTACATTAGATTGTGGCTGGCCTTTTTTGGATTGTTGGAAAAATATATGAAAAGTGAACCTGATCTTAGTTTTTTCAGTTTTTCTTTTTAATTTTTGGGACATTTGCAGTCGGATTGCTCTATGAATGGCAAAATAGTTGGTTCTCCATGATGAATTTGCACCTTTGGTCTTCACTGCACTTCAACCCCTCTACTTGTGGTCTCTGCTTATTCAAAATCATGTTTTGATGATTCGAAATCATGTTTGTTGTTCTATGCCATTTTGCTTTTGGTTGAAGGAGGAGAAGATGACAAGGAGTTGTTTGCTGGAGAAGATGATATTGACTGAGAAGATTCCTTTTTTTTTTTTCAGCAAGGGTGATAACGATGATGTGGCATTTAGAAGACGTAATATCCTATGTGGTAGTGCCATATCATCATATATTACTCAACGAACAATTGACTGTTTGGCTCTTTAACGGAAGGGTAAAATTACCCCATTTTTTATACTTCTAGAGCATATTTTCCCCCTCCAAACCTTTCAGATGCCTAATGCCCATACGTAAAAACTTCTGCGGCATTTAAGCCCTTTAACCCTTCTTATAAAAAAGAATGTGATATGTGATGGTTGTTTCTTATAAAAAAAAAAAAACGGATGCAGTACTACATTGAGTGCAATATTCACCATCCACTAACAAATAACTCTACTTGCATTGAGTTTAAAGTTATATATTCTAACATATGGATATATTCGTTGATGACATCAATATTGATAATTAACCAAGGGGGGAAAAAAGAAAACACTGGAGCTTTTTTTTAAAGAGAAAGACAAGTAGAGAGAGAGAGAGATTAATAATAATAAAATGGTGGAGACAAGTAAAATTTGATTTTGTAATGAGGTTAGTAATTCTGGTAGACCCTTCGGGTTAGCAAAGGCCAAAAAAAAAAAAAAAAACATATTCAACCTTAAAAGTAAAAGATGGCTTGCAACACAACTTTTATATTTCAAAAAATATGGAAAGGCATAGAAAAAATATTGAATCTTACTCCTATAGCTTTAATATTCCTATTTTTATCATCTAATAAGTTCTTTCACTTAATCTTTAAGTTGATTAAAACAAATACTACATCCGATCCGATCCTGAATATAAGATGCTATAAACTAGATAGTATATTTAAAACTGAAAGAGCAATTATATTGCAATTGAGATTTCTATACTTAAAAGATAACATCATTTATGAAACAAAGTCACTCTTAAATTAACTTGAAGATAACTCATTTCTTATGCTTAGGCTGTATAAACACATGCTGGCATCCTCTCATGATGAAGCATTGAATACTTGTGTTAAAATTTAGTTGCATAAAGATTTTTCAGGATATTAGCTGTGAATTTACATTAAAAACATATGATAAAAGTTTGGTGGGCAAAGAAACGAGTAAACATTAAATTTGGTGGGCAAAGAAACGAGTAAACATTAAATTTGACTTGCAAATAACACATCATTATAAAAGTTTAACTTAAGATTATATGATATTAAATGAAATTTGAAAACATATTTATATTTAATTTTCTTATATTCCTTTCTTTTTTTCTACATAGAATGATTTTTTTAATTTACAAATAATATGATTCATTTTAGATTTTATTATATAATGTTTTAAATATATTACATTGAGTATACTATTCACCACTCACAAATAATTTTACTTGCATTAAGATTTATATTATACTTATATAAACCGATATATTCGTTGATAACATTAATATTGATATATTATTAATTAATTGAGGAGAAAAAAGAAAAAACTTGAGCTTGATTTAAAGAAAAACAAGTTTATAGGGCAGATGCCCCTCCATTGCTTTTTTTTTTTTTTTCCCTAAAATAACTACATGATATTTGAATTCCCTGAGTCCTTTTTATAAGATCCAATAGGATATTATGAGGTTGTCTGAATATTTAATTTATTATTTTTTATTCTAATTAATTGTTTTATTATTCCTTATATTTTTTCTATACCACATTCTTGTTCATACTTTTTCTTATTAGTATTCTATTTTTCTCTTTTATTCGCTCATTTTTAAATAAGGGTATGCTAAGAAAAGTTCATTTGTTATATATTTATAGTTTTAATTAATTTTAATTATTTTTGTTAAATCATAAAATTTGATTACCAAACTCTTATAAAACTAAGACGAGAGAATAATAGCAATAATAATAAAAAATAAAATGGGGAAGAAATTGAGCAGTACTTCGGACTCCGTATTTGATTTTGTAATGGGGTTGGTAATTCTGATTGGCACCCTTTGGGGTTATAAAAAGGCCATGCCTTAATTTCATTTTCTGTCGTCAAGTTAGACCATCTTCTGCTTCTCCACCCTCTGACGTCTTTATTGTCTCTCTCTCTTCCTCACCAACCCCCGCACAGACGTTCCTCCTCTTTTCCCTCTTTTGCTGAATCGTACCCTTCGTGTCGATTCCGAATTCGTCTTTGTTTATACATAATCTCAACACTAGCCACCATGCCTGCCGCCGCCGCTACCACAGCCCCATCTGGTTCCGGCCAAACCATCTGCGTCACAGGCGCAGGCGGCTTCATCGCCTCTTGGATTGTCAAGCTTCTCCTAGAGAGAGGCTACACTGTTAGAGGCACCGTCAGAAATCCAGGTGTTTATATATATATATATATATATATATTGATCCTTCCGAATTTTTTAATGAAATATTCGAAACTCATTTTTTTGAAAAATCTGGTGATCATATCAGATGATTCTAAGAACGCACACTTGAAAGAGTTGGAAGGAGCACAAGAGAGGCTAACTCTTCATAAGGTTGATCTTCTTGATCTTGATTCTGTGAAATCTGTTGTTAATGGCTGTGATGGCGTCATTCACACGGCCTCTCCCGTCACAGACAACCCCGTGAGTTTTCTCTCTCTAAACCTCGTCTTTACTCTTTTCAATTCATATCAATTTTCTCTCTAACTCACGGTTTCACCGTTTGGGTAGTCAGAATGTGGATGGCAAAGAAAAGAAAAAGAAGCGTTCATTGAAAATTGAAATTATTGTCAAAAGTCTTGTAGACTAATGACATGAGAGCTCCCCAGTTAAATCGAAGCTTCAATCCCGCTAATAACTTCATGGAATCATTAGTGTCTCCCCTTTAATTTTAAAAAATGGAAATTATTGATAATAATGAAGTATCATTTCATAAGTGGGTGTGTCTGCTGGGTCCCGCCACTAGTGGTTTACTCTCGTAAGGATAGGAATTCTCCTCCATACATAATACATCAAGCAAGATGAGATGCCCATTGCCAAAACAAATAGTAATATAAGATCTGTGGTGTGGCTCTGAATGAATTATATATGATTGAACCTGCCAAGTTACTTAATTATTGCATCTAACGAGAGAATGAAGGCGTGGTGTAACAGAGATATTGAAAATGATGACAGGAAGAGATGGTGGAGCCGGCAGTAAATGGAACAAAGAATGTGATCATAGCAGCTGCAGAAGCAAAAGTGAGAAGAGTAGTGTTCACGTCATCCATTGGAGCCGTCTATATGGACCCCAACAGGAACATTGATGAGGTTGTTGATGAGTCTTGCTGGAGCAATCTGGAATATTGCAAGAACACTAAGGTATACTTATTCCCACCTACCCCCTTCTCATCTCAATCACAATTTCCCTAATCTTCGTTCTGAAGCCTCGGAGCAAATAAGGTTGTTGCCACATATGATCCCCCGGAGGTCACAAGTAGCCTCTTTATCTGTCCCTCCTTGGACCCCACCCGGTGTATGGCAATATCTGAGCCTGAGAGCATTAGTAAGGATGTTGTTATGTGATCCTGAAGGTCACAGCTTCAGATCTTACAAACAAACCTCCCCATTTGTCCCTCCGTGGACCCCACTCGGTGTAAGGCTATACACATCTAAGCGTCAATGGTAAGGTTGTTGCGTTGTGATCCTAGAGTTCAAATATAAGAAAAGGCCTCTTTACCTGCAGGAAAAGGCTGTGTGCTTCTTTTCCTCCCCAGATCCCACCTGGTGGGATACTTATTCACTAAGCCGCCCTTTTTTAGAAGCCCTTGGCCTTTCTTGTGCTAAGATTAGATAGAGTATGCGGTTAATTTGTGGCGAACTTACAATGAGGGATATGGAATTTTTGCAGAACTGGTATTGCTATGGGAAGGCGGTGGCAGAGCAAGCAGCATGGGATGAGGCAAAAGCAAGAGGGGTGGATTTGGTAGTGGTGAACCCAGTTTTAGTGCTGGGACCATTGCTTCAATCCGCCATAAATGCAAGCACAATTCACATCCTCAAGTATCTCACTGGCTCTGCTAAGACCTATGTAAATGCCACTCAGGCTTATGCTGATGTTAGGGATGTGGCATTAGCCCATGTTCTGGTTTATGAGACCCCCTCTGCTTCTGGCCGTTATTTATGTTCTGAGAGATCACTCCACCGCGGAGAACTCGTCGTGATCCTCGCCAAGTACTTCCCTGAATACCCAGTTCCCACCAAGTAAGTCCATTTTATATTCCCTTATCTCAAACATTAATCTTGTGTTCCTTATTTCTACCGAGAGAAGCATTAGAAGAACTCAGTTGTTTGGTCCTATTGACTAGGAACTCTTAGAAATACTTCATTTTTTTTCTTATTTTCATTTCAAAGGAAGTAAATTTTCATCTCTAAAATTGGGATATCCAATCTGGGGGTTGTTGGAAAATGACACACCACCTGATATAATATCTAGGCAGCGATCATCCTCTGGCTTTCATGTCACTAATTAGGTGAGAGCACCAATGTTGTAACAGCGATATGCCTACCATAAATGACTTTTATTTTTTTCTTTCCTTTTCTTTTTTTGTTTTGGTCTTGACTTTTGAAATTTGAAAACGTTTTTAAAAATATGTGGAGATGGAAATTAAGTAGCAATAGGGTTCCATTAAATGGGTGCACCAACTCTTTATGTGATCCAACATTGAAATTTCAAACCAAAACAAAGCCCGTGAACCATATTTTAGTACAAAAATGAATGGAGCCAATAGGCCCTTATTCCTTACCTAACCCAACGTCCTTGTCAAACTAATCTCTTTGAAGTACTTTAAGGGCATGCGTCCTTCTTCATAATACTCTGGCCTTGTATATAAATCAAGGTTGATTTTTTTTTTTTTAAAGAAATTAATGAAGTTAAATAAGTTACTTAATTATATTATATGTTATGTATCCTTAGATTATATATTAATGGGTTAATATAACTTTTGGTCTCTGAAGTTTGATCCAATTTTGGTTTTGGTCCCTCAAGTTTGAAATCGGTGGTTTTAGTCCTTGAAGTTTCACCTGATTTTGGTTTTGGTCCCTTAAGTTTAAAAAGAACTTGATGACCTAGTTATGAAACCCAACCCAACCCGGAAAAAAAACCAAGCCCTTTTCAAACTTGAGGAATCAAAATCAAAATCAGGTGAAACTTCAGGGACTAAAACTACCGATTTCAAACTTCAGGGACCAAAACCAAAATAGGGTAAAACTTCAGGGACTAAAACCACCGATTTCAAATTTGAGGGACCAAAACCAAAATTGGATCAAACTTTAGGGACTAAAAGTTATATTAACCTTATATTAATTTATTAGTTAAACTAATTAGTTTAAAAAAATATATAAATATAAATACTCAAAAATAATTTAATTAGTTTCCTTAATTTTTTTAAAAAAGTTAACTTTATCTTATAATTAAAATGAGAGGGAGTATTACTTTAATTGGACTCTAATTGCGTTGAAGGGGTCAACTAGGTTTGTGTTATTTCCTAAGAAACATTACATCATGCTTGTACTTTTCTTGTTGACTAAACTTGGAGGATTTGGATACATTCTCTGCTCATGACCTAAATATTTACTCAAAATTGGAAATACTTTTCACTTTGACACACGGTTGAATTTTATTTTAATTATTTATATATGGCACTGATTACAGATGTTCGGACGAGAAGAATCCGAGAGCAAAACCCTACACATTCTCTAACAAGAAGCTGAAGGATTTAGGGTTAGAGTTTACGCCGGTGGATCAGTGTCTATACGACACCGTTAAGAGTCTGCAGGACAAAGGCCATCTTCCTCTTCCCACCAAGCAAGCAGAAGAATCTGTTCAGATTAATTAGCTAGAAACACTTTAATTAGCTACTACCAACTATTATTATTATTATTATATTCATCATCGTTACCACCACTGAAGATGAATAGGAGCAGTTTTTGGCAGTCTGATGGGTATCATCATCATTAAAGATGAAGATAAGCAGTTTTTACTTTTTAGCAATCTGGGTCCATCCATATATTTGAAGCTATTGATAATAATGTTTTTAAGATAGAATTGTGAATGTGTTGCATATTTGTTCTATCAGACTATTCCTTCTAATGTGGTAAAAGTGGTAACATCAATATATTTGTTTTCCTTACTCATGTTGATTAACGTTTGTTTATGTCTGGTTTCTCTTGTTATAACTTTGACTTTTCATCACCTTATATATGTTATATCCTTTTAATTTTCTAATCTAGAACCTATAGATTCCATTGTTCACAACTAAGTTTGCACGTAACCCAATGTATAGTTTGCTCCTGATTTTTTGTGGGGAACTGAGGTCACAACTAAGTTGAAGATAGAAACGTCTATCTTTGTGGGGGAAAACAGCTATTAACTTGCAATCATCCACTTAGTTTTGAAATAACTTGTAATAATCACCTTTCATATAAGTTGTATTATAAGGCATATAGCCATCAAAATATGATAAAATTTTAAAATGGTCTTTTAAAATTACTTAATTTCCATTAAGTTCTTAAGGACTATTCTAAAATGAAGGGTATTATAAAAAGGAAAAAAAAAATGTTGAAATCAAAGAATTAAATTTTTTTTACCATATTTGATCACCTTGCTTAGCTCTTCGACTCTTCAAAAAAAAATTTCCAAATGAGAGAAAATGAGAGAAAAGAAGGGTGGAAAGAAATGGAAGAGTGTTTGAAATGAGGTGTGGTGGGGGTATTTATAGGTATCTACGTAATGCTTATAGCAGTTAATGTGACTATTTTTGTAGTGGTTGATGTTTGTAGCGGTTTCACATTTATAGTGGTTGTATTTGATTTTGTAACAGTTCTGTGGCCGCTACAAAAATTGGTCTAAATATTTTTACAAATATATATATATATATATATATATATATATATATATATATATATATATATATATATATATATATATATATATATATATATATATATATATATATATATATATATATATATATATATATATATATATATATATATATATATATATATATATATATATAGATTTACAAGAACAAAAGTATAATTTGTTTAATCATTCTTTATTGCCATCCCTACAAAAATTGTGTGGACAAAATGTTAGTGTGGTATTATTTTGTACAAAAATTAAATTTAAATGTGTGAACTTATAAAAACGCACCAAATTATAGGTAAATTATCAATGCCTTTAGGGAAGAAGTTTTCGAAATTGGCGAGCTGAATTGACTCACTCTCGTAGGCAATGTTATCACCATCACCCATGTCATAAAGGTCTCGAGGCTTTAAGTGAACTACGATGTTTCAATCCCTATGCCTCTCGTCCTCAACATAATAAACCCGGTGTGCCTCTGATGCAAGAATATATGACTCATCATCTTCAGATTGAACATTGTGAATTGATCGGGAGAAATTTACTGATGTAATCCCTAAATCGTCAGTTGTGAATCTTCAGAAAGTTGTCGTATTTGCCCACAAACACTTGAATAACGTCACGGTGAAACGACCTTGATAATTTAGTTCGACGATATCAAGAAGCTTTTCATAGTAAGGGACACCTCCGAACTGCATGTTGCCTTCACTACTGCTCCCATAACTCCTTGTCCTAAAGGTGTCATAAACACATGAATTTTGAGTTTAAAATCCTTGATCTTGTGGAACCGTGTAAAACTTGAAACCAGTGACATTGTATGTTGTAAACATTTTTGCATGTTCAAGAGGGCCGTTTGCGAGAACTCTGAAATCTGGTGAGTGTGGGTTGTGGTCATTTAGTATTCTACTCTCAAACCAACTTGAGAATTCTCTGTGGATCTTTTTGTCAACTTCGGAGAATGTTTGTGTACGGATCCTAAGTTGACGCTTCACATAACTTCTGAATTCCCTACAATTAATTATAGGAAGACGATCATAAAATGTAAGTAAAAAATGTAAGGAAAGTTCACCCAAAAAAATGTAAGGAAAAGATATAGAATAGCATATGAGTATATAATTATTATGAAGGAAGGGTTTAACTTGAATGTAATTAATCAAGACATGTCTATATACTTACAACTTCTCACTTGTTGTTAGTTTGAAGTTCTCACTTCCTTCAATTGGTTTACCAAGACGAGGGATTAACAACTCTCTTGATGATGGCTCAAGTTTAGAACAATTGTCTACACGAGGTGGTCGATTGAAAGACATCTCAATGTCATCAAAGTACCTTGAGCAGAAATACAAAACCTCATGCCCTATATAACCTTCAGCTACAGAACCTTTTGGCTACGCCTTATTCATTAAGTAAGGTTTCAATTTCTCAATAAACCTATACAGTAAAGAAGGAAAAATGATACTAAATGCTGAAATGGGCGACTAGCAAATTTAGAAATTAATATTGACGCACATATGTAAAATGAGTATTTCTTAATAGGATACATCCATCGATATTGAATTGGGCTAACAAGCTTTATTTCATGAACAAGGTGGACTATTAAGTGAACCATCATAGTGAAAAAGGACAGAGGAAAGATCATCTTCAAATGACAAAGCGTTAGAATGATTTTGTAGTACAGCTTATCATGAAGGAAACACTATAGAGTGTCACGACATTTTGTACTGGTTATCTTGAAGAAACCACTACAAAGTTTCATTCATGACACTTAATAGCGGTTTATAACATGTAATCGCTACAAAGATTTATACTTTGTAGTGGTTCAAAAATAAGAATCACTACAAAGTGCAATTGTTTATTTATTTATTTATTTTCAAATTTGTTTAAATCGGTCTAATCGAAACAAGAAATTACATAAATGAAAATACAAATGTCCAAATTTTTTAACAACTGTTAGAAATCAAAATACAATTGTCCTAAATCATAAATAAACCTAACTAAGATATATAACTAACTATCCAGAGCATGATCATGAAGTCCTCTTTCAGGGGGTAGGATCACGGGGTTGAGCAGAGTCGACAACACCATCATCATCCGCAGGAGGAGGTGGCTGGAAAACTAACCTAGGGATTGTGGGGACCTGTGGATGCTCCTTGTCAGGAAACAAATGACTCCATGACCTATACATCATGGAGTTCATGATATCCCGCCACTGGGTCTGCTGATCGTAGAAGAAGTAGTAATGCTTCAATATTTGATTAAGGGCTAATGAGGATTATTATGGATATTTGTAAATTTAAATTGGAATTATTATGTGTTTTGTGGCAATTTTAATTAATATGTCATAATTGATAGAAAATTGAATGAATGGCCATAAGTTAGTGATTAAGGGAGAAATTAATTATTAACTACTAAGAGGAAAATGAGAAGAGTAATTAAATGGCTAATGGAGTGGTTAGAATAATTAAAATAGTTACTTATTCTATGGGAACCAATGAAGATTTGACATGTGGCAAGTTGGTGAAGAGAGAGAAGTATGAGAAAAGTCAAATACCCCAATATTTTATTATTTTTCTCTCTCCTCCCTCCCTCCTTTTCGCTGGAAGAAGCATGGGCATGGAGAAAATAATCATCATTTCTTCATCTCCTTCAAGCTATCATCTCTCTCCTCTCTCCATATTTCCGGCACCATTGTTGAAGAAATGAGAGAAAGGAAAAGCTTGTGATTAAGGTAAGAAGATGATCTCAAATGCTCAAACCCTCTTCTCTAAAATTGTTCCTTGGATTGAGAGCTTTAATTCTATGGTGGTAGATTGCCTATTGGTATTGATTTGAGCTCTCAAGAAATTTTGAAGGTTAAAGGATCAAGAAACTCCTTTGGAAAAGTTAAAGAGGTAAGTGAAACAAACCTTTCTATTTATGTTTTATGCCAAGTGATTAAGTTTGGAATTTCTGGAATTTTTGGCCTGGATTTTGAAAATAAGGGTAATTGGGTATTTGGCATGTTTTTGGTATAGAAATGGGTGTTTTAGTATGAGTTTTTGATGGACAAGAATGAAATAGAGGTTGAAATGTTAGTTTGGAGATTTTAGAAATTTGCATTGATTGTGGCTTAAGACCAAAGCATTATAATGGAATAGGAATTTGGTAATTCTGATATTTCCATGTGATTCCTTGTGCATTTTTGTGTGGGAGTGGCTTTGGTTTGGTATTTGAGACCATTAGAATCACTTAGGTAAAAATCTGGAAGTGCTGTCACATATGTTACGTTTTCTGGTTTCTGACAAGCATCACTCGAGTGATCTAGGGTCTATTAAGTGCGGGATGAGCATCACTCGAGTGAGGATGGGTCCACTCGAGTGTGGTAGTGCATTTTCCCTTTCTGCTTTCGGCTTTCATGTTGCACTTCCGGGCGAAAAGCAAGAGTGTTGCCTCACTTGCAAGTGTTGTGGGTTTTTACTCGAGTGAGCCTCCTCTCACTCGAGTGCAGGTGTATTTGACACCATGAACTCTCATCTTAGGTTGTCACTCGCTACCAAGTTTCAAGAGTGTGCCTTAACACTTGCGAGTGTTAAGCTGTCACTCGAGTGACAGGGGTCTTCAGTCGAGTGCTTCTCTTCTTTGAAAGTTTCCATTGCTCTCAGGTTAACACTTTCTTTGCTTCACTTCCTAGAACTTGAGTGAGCATTCGGCTATCACTCTAGTGTTAAATTTTGTGCTCGAGTGCAAATTTCCTCATCACTCGAGTGAGGCCTTCTTCACTCGAGTGCAACAGTGAAAATTCTGTTCTTGTACTTCCAAAAGGCAATGTTTTAAAAGCCGGACCGGATATCGAACCGGAAAGATCAGCTGGTCATGGTTCAACCGGTCGGACCGGTAGAGCCGTTCGGTCGGACCGGTGACGTAATAATTAAATTTAAAAATAATATATATATATATATATATATATATATTATATATTACAATTAATCTTCAATCTAATTTCATATGAAGTTAATAAAGTCACAAAATACCATTTAAGAAAGAATATTAAATCAATTATCAACCTCAAAAAATGTATTAACAATAATAATTTCATGAATTGTTAAATATGAGTGACTCTTGATTGATCCAAACATTAGTTTCTTGAAAGACATTTATATCATACCACTCTGATCCTATATATAAGTTTTTTTTTTACAAAAAAAAAAATCTGGTCATATTTATAGGTCCAGTTTTAATGTAATAAATAAGATTGTGACAATTTTACCCCTATTAATTGTATAAATGAAGAAATAATTTAAAGATAGATAAAGAAGAAAGAGTTAAAATGTACACATTCATCAATAAGGACAAAGTTATAAATTTACTCCATAATCATTGAATTAACTACCTCTCTTTAGTATATGAAATTTAGTTAACATGAACTTATAAATATAACTAGAATGATAAATATCATCAAATTATTAAGAAAATTAACTAAAATTAAGATCTTCAATCCAATTCCACTACTTCTAATCATAGAGTGTATGGTGGTACATATCAGAATTTAAAATTATAAATAAAAGAGTTTAAATCTTCTACAAAAAAATAAACGTGATGTGCTGTAAAGTTACATGTCCCCAAGAGCCCCAAGGCACGGTTTTCAAGTTCTGAAAATGTAGATAAGTCAAACACGCAAGATGGGTAGAAATCATGCTCTCTTTTATCAATGTATATATCAATAATATATATTAATATTATATTATTTCTCTTTCATAATTTCATCTTCTGCAACCTGTTCCCCTTCGTTCCTTTCTATCATTTTTTCTCTTCGTCCCTTACTCCGGTGACCTTTATTTCTTCTTCTTTCATCATCATCTTCTTCTTTTTCATACAAAAGACTGGTTTATATCTAATATTACTGTGGCCGAAGGCAGCCGTGGGCATTGATTAATAGCAGGAAAGGGAGATCTGCTCGTCGTAGGTGTCGGAATAAATGGTTGTCACCGGTGAAGCTGTCAGAAATTTCAGGAAACTTAGGCCGGACGGCTACTTCAGAATCGTTCCGGCTCCCGGATTAACTCCAGTTTCCGGCTCAAAGGCGGATTTACACCGGCTCTAACCGGCCAACTATGAAAAACGGTTTAAAGGGGTGACTCGAGCCGTGTTCTTCTCCGGTCGGCGGTCAGACCGGTCGGACCGTCCGGTCCGGTCCGGTCCCAAAAACATTGCCAAAAGGGAATCTTTGGGATAGTTTTTTCAACCTTTTAGGGCTTTTGTTAGAGGCATTTGTGGCTTCCTAAAGAACATAATGATAACCAATCAAAGTAATATGAAGTCATTTGAGTATTGGAATAGAAAATGACACTTCATCCCTAATTGTGAATTATAGGATTCGACATTTGCCCTACTCAAGAGAGACCGGTGCCAGAGCATGCCCAGAAGAACCAAGGTAGTGACTTTTCTCTCATGTTGTGTATGATGCATGGTATGCATGACTTATCATTATTGTGTTGTGAAAAATCTTTGGAATGAGGCCATTGCAAACTTGTGTATGTGTTATCGGCCGTAGGGCTTTACAGCGTGAGTAGTTGTAGGGGAGATGTTATCATACCTACCCCTGCTGTTGCATCTGCCATTGTAATTCCAGAGGCTGCGTTGTGGAATCGTGGATTCCTATTTGATTATCCGGCTAATATGGCTGTGTGTATGTGAAATATTTTATATAGATCCCAGTTGTGGTGATATATGTGATATGAACATGTGAATATACAATACAGCGTGAGCACTTAGCATGAGCAAACGTAAGGTTGACGCAAGTCATACCTGCCCTTGCCGCTGTAACTATCGTTGTAGTTGCTCTGTGCGTGTGCTGATTTGCTTTCATGCTTTGTTGTTGTGCATACTATGAGTAATTTGACACTACGGGGATTCCTTAGAATCTCAGTCTCCCAAAAATAAATTTTTAGACAAGGCCGAAGGATATAAAGGAAAGCGGGTGACGAAGAGTGGATGAAGCTCTGAGCAAGGAGTTTTATTTTGCATAACTTAGTTATCATACTTCTGTATTTTGGACATTTTGTTGGGGAAATAATTGTATATGGATAATTTTGTGTAATCTCCTGGATAAGGGAAAACTGATTATGGGCATGAACGCCCTGTAAAACCCTTAATTGATTGATAGAACCCGAGTGTGTCGGAAATTTACATTGTACTTTGATATTTATGAATGGAATCGTTCTGTACAAGCCATTTGTGATGTTTGAATTGTGGAAATAAGACCATGGTGAAAAGGTTTAGAAAAGTTTTGAAAACCCTGATTTTGGGAAATTTATTTTCATTAAGTTTCAAATCATTTTACGGTCTCTAATTCCATATAATCACATATCTATGAACTTAATCTCCGCCTTGATGATGAAGGGGGTTACAGAAGTCGGCCTGCACCTGAATCTTCCTGACAACCTCCTCATGAATGTCCTGAATAGTCTCCTCCCTCGCCCTTTTGAGGTAGGAGGTATGTGCTCTAGAGGTGCCAATCTTAGAGGCGCCGCTCCTGCCGTAGACCATACTAGGTCCAACGCCTAACCCTATACCCCTCATGCATCTAGGGTGCTCAACTAGGCCTAGACCAGCTTTTAATGGCACAGTGGGATCCACAGACCATTATGACTCCTGGGTCTGGGTCTCTCACAGCTCGGCCTGTGACTGATAAATCTGCTTCTTCCATTTTATAAAACAATAAATTATTATTATTATTAACAATAAATTAGTTTTATAAAAAATAAAATACTAAATTATTATTATGAAACAATAAATTATCTTACAATGGCCTCCTCTGCCTGCTGAGAGGTTGGAGTCCCGTCCCGATGTTTATGGGTGATAGTGAATAACTCCCTATAGTCTGTCCGGTGGTTCTCCTACTAAGCCTTCCTCTTCTAAAACAATTAAAGCATTAAATTAGTATTATAAACAATACAATAATAAATTTATAATACAAAGATAAAATTATTTGACATTTTTAAAAATTACTAGTTCGTTCTAAGTGACAGAAAATGTCTTCAATTCTACTGTGTGATGGATCCTTTGCAGACCTCAGCACTTGGTGTTTCTTAGAGAAAGAGCCTGTATAAAAAACACAATATAAAATTATTAAAAATAAAAAAATTATTTGCCCCTCTGGGCTCCTTCTGTACTGGACAAAATCGGCCTAGTCATTAAGTGGGACGCCATCAGGCACGTTCTCGATCAGTTGTTGCAGAGGTATCGTCCATCCTTATTCATAATGTGGAAGAAACGATTCCTTCTATTCCTTCACCCATCCCCCATCTTCGTCAGCATGTACCTCTTCTCGTTGTCTTAAATGACAAACCTATCTTATAACACAATTGAATAAATAATAATTAAATACAATTAATTACAAATAATACAATTAATAAATAATAATTAAATACAATTAATTACAAAATATGTAATATAATTAAATACAATTAATTACCTTAACAACATCGTCCTATGCTAGATCCTTTAGCGTCTTAGGAACATTCTTCCACGTCTAGAAGTGGATGGGGAACCACATCTAATTCAAGTCAAGCTCGTTCAGATAACGGTTAAATAGGTGACCACAATTTTCAACTCGCTGGTCCGTGACCTTATTTCACAGAACTATCACATATAATGTCTAGTCTAGGCTATTGAAACCGGCCACATTCAGTTTCTTAGTGGAAATATTCCCCTGCTCATCTACACAATTTACCATATATGTTAATTACAGTTAAATCCACATTTAACATATGAAATTTCAATATTAAATTTATCTTGAATTGCACGTAAAACCTCGTCAACTGTGAATACGACCGTCATAGGTTATTCTAGTCGTGGCCTGCTCCTCATCCAGGAGGTGCTCCATGTCACTGAGAATGAGAATCTTGAAGTCAAATTCCTCATTCTCGTCATACTTGCTGACACTAAGGTCACCCCCTCTGGATGAACAGGCAGTTCTAGTACGGTCACCTCTTATGGGGGTATCTATTGTGGCATGGTCGCCTCCTACGATGGCATGAGGCATGTCTTCCTCCGCATTGCCCTCCACTGCCCCCTCTACTACTACTCCAAAACATAGAAGTCTAGGGGGAAGCTCACCTTCCTTTCCCTTCCCCTTATCTCTCCCGGAAGTCATAATACTTCCAAATAAAAAAATAGTAATATTTATATCAAAATTATAGAATAATAGGAAAAAATGAAATAAAGGACTTAACTTTACTAACTTTTAGTGCCAAACTATGTAAATGCTTGAGCAGAACCTCAGATCTTAAGCAAAACTTTTCAGAGGAAGCGTAAGAAATGAAAATGGCAAACGTGGTAAGATGGGAGTTGAAGGTGCTTTTATAGCGTTGCATTTTGTAGCGGCTTTTACCGCTACAAATCCAGACATTCTAGCTCCAATAACGTGGACATTTGTAATGGTTAAGAGTAACCGCTACAAAACTGCAGACCCTTTGCATTCTGTGGCAGTTATACATAGCAACTGCTACAAATATGTATTAAACTTTGTAGCGGTTCTCCATAACTGCTACAAAGAGGCGGCCATTTGCATTCTGTAGCGGTTACTATCATAAAAACCACTACAAAATAACTGTCACAATAGTCATGCCAGCTTCGCGCATTATGGCGCCAACTTGGCGCCACATTTATGGCAGTTCAGATACCAAAACCGCTACAAATTTGGTGTCATAATTTGTAACGGTTGTGTCGTGTAAACCACTACAAATGACATTTACTAACTAGCGTGCCACTTGGCACGAGTCACACCAATACAAATTTGTAGCGGTTTTCCTTAAAACCACTACAAATCCTGATATTTGTAGCAGCTTATTTTAATCGCTACAAATACACCGCTACGAATTGTCATTTTTTATAGTGATTGTTCTCTATAAAATTAGTTGTAACTACCTTAATTGTTATCATTTTAATCCATTAAAGTTGCTAATTGTTAAATTATTGTTGTAATTAATATTTAGCAAAAATTTTATTGAAATTATTTATTATAATCTTTATTGTTGTCGTCATTTAATGAGTTAAAGTTACTATTGATTAAATTGTTGTTATCATTTCATTTTTTTTCAAACTAAGGACATTGAGGAAATGTACAAAATTAATATCATTTCAGTGTCTTAAAAATTTAGGGTAATTATATATTTTTGGGTTGATTCTCATATTTCAAAGGGTGTTTTCTTTCATGATCCCTATATTTTTAGTCAATTTTATGAAAACATAGTAACTATTTATCATATTATATAAATAGTAAAGTGTATGTTATTCCATAGATAAAATGTATAAAAGGGATTACATAAAGCAAAACATATAATAAGTAAACTCAATCTTTCAAAACTTAGTTTCTCTCGACCTTAAGTAGGTAGTTTCTCTCAACCTTGAGAGCGAAAGTTTTTCTCTCAACCTTATGAGTCTTAGCAAACCCTAGTTGTATACCTGGGAAATATCTGGTACTATCACTCTAGTGTAGTACCAGGCCATTTCTCTATTTTCTTATCCATCTTCTCTTAGTTTTTTGAGTGGAGTTGGGTGCTACATTATGGAGATGGATAGTTGTAAGGAGCGAAAAGAAGAGATGGATAATCATATGGAGTTCCAGTGGAAGGTGAAAAAGAATGGTGGTAAGGATGAAGTTTTACTTATAGGAAAGGTCATTTCTTAGGCAACTATAGGTCTGAAAACAATAATCGATAATGTTGTTCCAATTTGGAGAGTGGAGGGTAATCTGGAAATCAAAAAGATTGGAACAAATATTTTTTTCCTTTACCTTTAAGAAGGCTAATGAAGCAGGTATAATTCTTGATGATGGTCCTTGGCTTGTGAGAAACTTCATTTTAACTTTACAAGTTCTGCCGCCTTTTAATAGTGATAGCAAACTGACCTTTGTAACATGCAACTTCTGGGTGCAATTCACAATATTCCTCTGGAAGGAATACAGGGTATTAACATCCTAAGAATGGCTGAAAGAATGGGTAGAGTATTGAGTTTGAGAATCTTAAGGATAAAAGCACACCGAAAAGAGTTTTTGGAAAAGCTAAAGTGGCTATTGATATTGATAAACCTTTGGTTACTCTATTTTTAGTTCCAAGACCATAATCAAATGACACAGTTGATGTGAAAGTGAAATAGGAGAAGTTATCTCGTTTTTGCTTCAATTGCGTAAGGCTGGGACATGAAAACAAGTCGTGTGATAAACCAACAATAAATCTTGTCAGTAGTAGTGGCCGGAAAAAATATGATGCTAGCATTTGTTTGCCTCCGTTACGGAGGAAGAAGAATGAGACGACGGATGGTGGTTCTCTTGTTAGTCAAAGCAAAATTCAAGTGGGTATTGCAAACGACGTGCATAGAAAGAATGCAAGCATTAATTTCAAGCACGTGGATCCAAAAAGTGTTGTCAGTCCTGAGAATAGTGGAGGCCTTGCCACTGGAGAATTAATGAACCATGGGAAAAGGTACAACCTTTGAAAATGAATGAAAGGAAGGATTATCGTATTCATATTGGTGGACTTTTCAAAGGAGTAGGTGATTGGGCCCAGGTGAGGGATGTTAATATGTTTTCTATGTCATCTGGGCCTTTTATTATTAAGCCCAATGCTTTTATGATAAATGATGGTCCAGAAAAGAAGGGTATGTGGGTCAGACGTCCAAGATCTGTGTGGATAGCTAATATTGGCCCAGACACTTTATTTAGGGTCACTGAACAAGGAGCTAACTACAGAGTAGACCTTGTGAATAAGGAAACTAATAATAATACAGGCAAAAATGCAATTGTCCTTATAGTGGGTGGTCTAATAATTGAAGAACTAGTAGAAGGCTTTGATCGAGTAGCGTTAAAGCAAGCTGCTAATGAAAGTTGGGAGTCCCCAAACTCTAAACACAGAAAGGTTTCACTCTTTGATTCTCCAACTAAAGCTAAATTGAGGGTGATTGAGGAAACTCAATTAAAAGAAGGTGAGGAAATTGCAGAACAGTAAAGAAGGGAATCTGCTAAAATCCGACGATGCCAAATTGATTGGTTCACAAATAATGGTTTTGAGTTTAATGGTAATCTTCAGTTTTTCGAAGGAAATTCTGAAAGTAATGATGAGTCTCTCAGACGTAGGAAAAGAAAGGGGAAAAAGTGCTTTTTAAGGGAGAGTCTTCGGCATCTAGTTATCATGATGGCAACAATGGTGAAAACAATGGGAATGAAGGAAGGCATGGTGGCTGGCCGTCCACTGTAACCCCCTGCCTTAATCAGCGTAATTATAATTCAAAAATGCTTAATTTACACAAATTAGAGACCGATGGACAGTTTAAACTCATTTCAAATCCCTACCTGACAGTAGGGTTTTCAAAAAAAATGCTTTTAAAAACTCATCCCTATCCTGGTCGCAATTTTACATTTTGAATATAATTACCTGCACAGTTAATTCACATTTATACATATCAGAGTGTACAACAAAAATTCTGGCAACCCCCGAATTCATCTATATAGACTAAGTGTTTCAGAATTCCCTACTAGGGGATTACACAATCATGACTAAATATTATTTACATTCCAAAAGAGAATATACAGTAATCCCACTCCAAAGTAGATAACTAACAATCCCATATCTCTCGAAATTCCTAACCGCTCTTGGTTGGCCGCTTCTCAGAGGAACCACCTGCCCTGTCTGTAGATTTAACAATGGAAAGAATGAGATTCAAAATAATCCTAAAAGTAAGAAATCACTTATACAATATATAAACATATAGCATGTAAGCAATCATTAACAGCAGCATCAGCGCAACACAATGATACATGGCTTCCATCACAACGACAACACTCACGACTGTATACATAATCACGACAGCTTTTGCTGTATAACGCCAGTTTCCACTGGATAACGACAGTTTTCACTGTATAACGCCAGATTACACTGGATAACAACTGCTTCCTCTATATAACACTAGCTCATGCTAGATAACGACAGCTATCATCAGCTGTATAGGCAGCAACGTCACATAGCATCTCAAACAATGATACACACATACATTACATCTATATATCATATAAGAGAAGAGTCACTACCTTGTTCCTTCCGATGTTGTTCAGGCAGAGGCTGCTTACGGCCAGGGCAAATGTCGAATCCTATAATCACAATCAAGAACGACGGATTAATTCTCTATCCCAATTCTTTCTTTCATCATTCTTAATGTTGGTTATCATTTGGATTCTTTAGGTGGTTATTAGAAGCTTAGACTCAGGCCTAAAGGATTGGGATAACTACCCCCAAAGATCCCTTTTTGAGAAAAAAAATACTGGTTTTTTGACTGAATCACTCGAGTGAAGAAGACCTCACTCGAGTGACCTCCCCATTCACACTCGAATCCCAGTGAGTGAGACACAGAAAGTGTGTACCCGACAGCACAGACACACCCTGGAGTGGCCAGTTCACTCGAGCACTATCCTTGACACTTGAGTGATGACACATATTCACCCAAGTCCCATCGAGTAAAGTACAGGAAGTGACAACCCAAGAGCAACTAAAACTTCCAAAGTGACAAGTGCAATCGAGCACTAGCCCTAGCACTCGAGTGATTTCCTAGTACTCGCGAGTGCCCACGTGCACTCTTGACAATGTGCTTGTGAGTGCTAACCCAAGACTCACATCCATAGTGCTACATGCACACACACTCGAGTGATACCCTATACACTCGAGGGATAATGCCTGTCACTCGAAGGTGAGGAAGTTCACTCACAAACTCTGCCTGAGAACTTCATCAAAACACTGAGAATATCGTCATGCACTTGAGTGAGACCCTCCCTCACTTGAGTGAGGTTTATCAGAAGCCAAATCGAAGCAATTGATACAGCTTTCCAAAATTGCCCAATTTGCCTCTAATGGTCCTAAAACTCATACCAAAGCTCATTCCCACACAAAATTCCATAAGAAACCTATTGGTAACCTCAAAACAATCAAAATCACATCCTATCCATATACATTCAGTTTTGGTTCAAATTGCTTCACAACCACCAAGATTACCAAATTACCTAATTACATTCCTATCTAACTCTAATGGCACAAGGGCACAATCTTAGACCATTTCCCACCTAACACAACACCCAATTCATTCATTCCAAAATCTTATGAAATCAGGGCAAAAATCCAAAGTTCTCAAAACTTAACCAATGACCAAAACAATTATACCAAAATGTATCAAATTCTCACCTCTTCAACTTGCCAAGATCAAATCCTTGATTCTTCCACTTTCGAATTTGTTCAAGCACTAAAACGCCACCTTTCAAAATTCTAAAACCATAGAAATAGAACTCTCAACCTCTTGAACAACATTAATGAAGAGTGTTTGAGCATTTAAAGTCATTTGGAGCACCTACCTTAAGTTTTCTTATTTCTCTTGCTTCCTTGAGGTCACCAGAAATGGAGGTGAGGAGAGAGATGAGATGAGAATGATGATGATGGGTTTTTTCCCCTTTTTCCATGCTTCTCATTGACTTGAAGGGAGAGAGGGAAGAGAAAAT
This sequence comes from Inga laurina, assembly GCA_963855925.1. NCBI lineage: Eukaryota > Viridiplantae > Streptophyta > Magnoliopsida > Fabales > Fabaceae > Inga > Inga laurina. The sequence goes on from OY979711.1 coordinate 14,694,202, forward strand.
TAAACTTTGAACCTTTGACCTCATCCAACGGTTCACAACTTGCCACATGCCATAATCTTATTCCTCCTTCCATAAGTTCATATAAACACCTCCACACTGGATTCTGCCCCTTCAATCATTTAAGAATTAATCCTAACCATTGATCTCAAGTTACCTATGAGTTTCTTCTTTGGTAACTGACCAATTGGTCGGTAAATTTATCATTTTGCCCCTGATTGTCATAACATATACCAAACCATCATCAAACACATTTCACATCACAATACACCTCATATTCTTCAAAAGTGTTCATTTATTAATAATTACATTACTTTTGAAGTCATTAGCCCTTAATTACAATTCATAATATTACATCCACAGCCACCAGGGTGCCATGATTTGCCTAGCTTGGAATTATTAGGGTTTGGGAACCACCTTGACAATTCGTCATTTAAGGTTCCTATGCAGAAAGCTCAAAGTTCAAATGGTATTTTTATCTAAGACAAAGATGAAGAGAGAGAAGATTGAGAGGATAAAACACAAGCTGCGTTTTTCTGAAGTAGTTTATTTTGATCTTGTGGGTCGTTCGGGGGGTCTTACACTGTGGTGGAAAGAAGGTATTGAGGAAAATTGCTACATGAGCTATGTGATGCAAAAGGCTGGTGTGCAAAACAGAATAATGTGGAAGCTGTTGGGACCAATAATCCATCGGTGAAACCTGTTTGGAAACCACCTGAAGGTAATTCTCTAAAAATTAATTCAGATGGTGCTTTCAATGTTGAGAACAAATTGGCAGCTATATCTTTTGTGGTTAGAGATTTGAATGGTTGGCTTCTTTATGGAAAGTCTACTCTGATGAGCTCTGAGTCTCCATTTATGATGAAAGTAATGGCTTAGAGCAAGGCAGTTAAGTATGTTGTGGAAAATGAATTGAAAGATGTTATATTTGAACTAGATAATCTTAATCTAGTTAATTGTATCAATTATGGCTGCTTTTCCCATGAATGGAATTGTGAACTGCTGATTGAGAATATCCTTGAACAAAGGAAACTGATAAGGAATCCTCTATTATATGGATTTCTAGAAAAGCAAACTTAATAACTAACTGGATTGTTAAAGCTTCTTTAAAGGGGTCATGCCCATGTGACTGGGTTTGGAGCCCTCCTTCTCAACTGAGGATGCTTTTGAAGAAAGATGGTGTTGACATCGTGGATGATCATGGCTGATGTTGTTTTGTTAAATTTCTGAAACTATGCTTTAGGTTTTTTTTTCTGGTTTATTTCTGTTTTAGGTTTTCAGTTTGCTTTCTGGGATCTTGGATATTGTTTGGTATGTTTCCTTTTAGTTTGAATGAAGTATGTTTTCTGGGCCAAAAAAAAAAAAACAATCATTCAAAACTTCTCTATTAGTTTCTTATCCAAGTCAAGAATTAAGATCTTAAAACATTGTCATTTCTGCTTATCTTTCTTGAAATGCAAAAACTTCTAGCTAGCCATTAATTTTTAATTTTTCTCTATGAACATTGTACCTCAAACTTAATGGGTGGCCATGCGGCAATCTCTCAATGCTTGTTTTTCGGTCAAAGAGACTCTCATTCATTTGAACATGGGAAATGATGTGGAATTTAACGTGGCAGCTTTATTAATGGGGGTGAAAGGAAAATAAAATAAACAAAAAGTGTACATATTTAAATGTGATAATTGATTAAATGTTTTCTTACGAACTTAATTTTTTTGGAAAAAATTTTGCAAGTAATTCATATTTCTTAAAAATATTTGAAGTTTTTTTTTTCCTTAAAAATAATTTTAGTCATGTCCTTTTCGGTCCAAAGTGGCTGATTCATTCTCACCTCTCTATACTGTACAAAAAAGTGGCAAATTAGTTACAAAGTATTACTTTGATTATCATTATAATTAAAGATAAAGAGAAGCAGTTCTCAGCGGTCTTGGTCCATATGAATCCATTGAAAATATTTAAGATAGGATTGTGAACGCGTTTGATATCTATATCAGACAATTCCTTTGCAACTAACGGTGTTTTTCTTCTTCTTCTTCTTTGTGTGTGCAAGATTGATAAATCAAAGGTTAAGGGGCATTTTTGTCCTAGAAGTTTTCATTGAGAGATAATTTTGCCCGAAAGTTATTTGGAGGGCAATTTTGCCCCAAAAGTGTAAAAAATGAAGCAATTTTGTCCTGACAATTATCCCAATTAATTTTGATAGTTAGTTGATCAAATATGTTGAGCTAACAGTTTACATGTTATCCACGTCATTTTTGTTAAGATCCAAATTTATCCTGGAATTTTTAATTCCAACTTTGAAAAAAGATGAAGTAAATGACACATGGACTTCAGATGCAAATTTACAACTATAACAAAAATGATGTGAATAACATGTGAACTATCAGCTCAGTATATTTGATCAACTAAGGGTTAAAGTTAACTAGGATAATGGCAAAGACATAATTACTCTATTTTTACACTCCCAAAGCAAAATTGCCATTTAGTAAAAATTTCTAAGACAAAAATGTCACTTAACCCATAATATACGAGGCCTTGTCACTTAAAGTGACTAGTCATGGATTTCAAATACCAACTCAATTTTTAGGATGTCAAGTGTGAGTGAGCTTAATTTGTTTTTGAGGCACTCAAAAGTTTAGATGCGTTAGGTCTTATGGGCTCACTAAGAGTAGGGCATACATCCAGTTTTAAAGAAAACTTATACTAGTATTTACAAATTATCTATAAACAAGATCCTCATATCGATAGTAAAATTTAAACTCACAATCTTATACATTATAAGTCAACTATTTACTAATTAAATCCGCCTTTGTTGGTGTGAACTTAATTTAATAAAGTGAAAAGGCAAGTGAAGTTTCACATAAGATTTGAGCTGCCGAAGTGTTGTATAAGTAGAATGACTCAAAGTCATTTTATTAAAGTTTTGAGTTAAGATGTGACTTGATTAACCGAACCATCACTCATACGTGTCACTTATAGAATACTCTTGGGACAATATACTCCGATCCCTTCCGCGTCACTTAAAAATATTACCCGGTCCTAATTATTGAATAATATTTTAGAGTCGATCTTGATCCTAATTATAGGATAAAGTTTTAATTTTCATCAATTTTTTTCTAAAATACCCTATATTGATACTTTCTCAATAATAATTAAACACATTAATAATTTAATAAGAGTAGATCGGAAGTTGTTAAGGGAGATTGATGACGCCAGATTGTGTGAGAACTTGGAAAAGTTGTGTGTGAGGCAGGAGAGATACAAAAAAAAAATAGAGAATCAATGTAATTGGATGCTATTTTAAATTTTAAATAAGGGTATTTTAAGAAAATAAATATGATTAATTAATTTAACCACTATTCTTAATTTTTTTAAAGTTAGATAAATATATCATATAATTAGAATAAGAGAGAGTATATATATTTGTTATCCCAACTCATGTCCAAGTTTGTTTAATCTGTTTTATCTTTTAAATTTTGATTCATGACCTTACGTCTTATCTTTTGATTTTTCTTGCCTGCGTATCTATAAATCCTATAAAGTCCATTGTTCACTACTAAGTTTGCACGTAATCCAATCTAGTTGGATCCTCATTTCTTGTAGGACCCCAACATGGACACATCAAAGTGCCCCCTTTTTCACGTTGTGTTTAAATATTCTCTTCAGAAGCCAACGGAGATAGCCGATAAAACCTTTAACGTAAAAATCAATCAATTCAACTATAGATGCAGTACTATAGGTCAATTTCTATTGAGATCATGGTTTGTCTTTAGAATGGCTCTTCAATTATTTGCAAACATCACCTTAGTTTTAAAATAACAAGTAATACACTCATACAAAAATACTCTTGTGTGTTGATTTCTAAGAAACAAATTTGATTGTCGACTAGGTCGCCAAAGCTTCATCATGAGGGTCATATCCTCCTAATTAGATGCTGAGACCTCCAAGGGAGTTGCGGCAACTTTTATATGAAGACTATGACCAAGTTTCAGGGGACAATGGATGCTAAGACCTTTCCTTAGTTGCTTCTGTTGTTGGTTTTTCCTTTATTTCTTTACAGACTCTTGCTTTGTTGTTTCAATTTGCTAGGCAATGAAGTATCACTCTTTTTTTTTTGAATTACAATGACCAGAGTAAACTCTGGAGAGTACAAAACCAAAAAACTAGCCCTGGTAACAGGGGGATAAACCCAAATGTTAGCTCATATCAGCCAATATTTGGGACGAACAGAAATCTGGAGGGTGTTGCAATAAGGATAGATCGCTGTTCGAGTCCAAAGCCATTTTAGCCAAATAATCTGCACAACGAAGGGCTTCTCTGTGGGAATGATGAATCTCTAAGTCCCAGTCTCCATAAATGAACTCCCTAACTTCCTCTAACTCATCATGCAGCGGATGGGATTGACCGGTTGGGTGAAGTAGCAATTGAAGTGCTTCCATTGAGTCAGAGAATAACTTAATGCTTGCAAATTTCAGTGTTTTGCAAAGCTTTAGTCCGACTTTGATAGCTTGTACCTCCGCAGCTGTCGAGCCAAATGTGGTGCCAATATTCTGTTGGAACCCACAGATCCAATCTCCTGAACTGTCATGAACCACTCCTCCTACTACAGAATTCCTGTGTGCATCTACTGCAGCATCGACATCGATCCGAATGAATCCATCAGGTGGGCCCGTCCATCTTTCTGAGACTCTGTCAGGTACTCTGAAGATCTTGTGCCTGAGTTGTCCATCAACTATTCCTTCATGAAGAAAATGAATGCCTCTATGAAGAATTTGTTGTGGGCGGTCACTGGTCCCTTCAAATGCTTTTTTGCACCTATTTTTCCAAATTAGCGAGCAAAGTGAACCGAAGACCCTTAACCAGGGCCACTTGGACACTGTACGGCCACCGGGTGAGTGCTGTGTGTTCCATCTGAGCCAAACCTGCAAATTACCAGAGAAAAAAGCAGAGCAATATATAGGGTTAATACAAGACAGCCACACACTGCTTGCGAACTCGCAGTCTCTCATGATATGAATTGGTGTTTCCTCACAAGAGCACTCAAAAGGACACAAAGTGTTTATCCTCACATCCCTCTTCACTCGGACAGCATTTGTAGGAATTCTCTCTTGAAGCAACTGCCACATAAAGAATTTGACTTTCTCTGGAAGAGGCCATCTCCAGATACGCTGCTAGATAGGGTCCAAAGGATCCGAAATCGATGAATAGATCATGGAGTAGGCGGATTTTACACTGAAATTTCCATCCGAGGATTTCCTCCACCAAACTGTGTCATTCCCCGGAAGAGCCGGAGGATTTATTACTCGAATCTTGTCAATTACCCACCCGGGCAGGAACAAAGCCCATTTGCTCAAATTCCATCTTCCGTCAGGGCTCACGAAATGGCTAACTCTTTCTTCCGGGTCTAGTGAGTCCTGATTACGGACAACATAGTGCATTAGCGGTTGATCGAGATTGGTCCATAGATCCCACCAGGCATTTGTTGAATGTCGGCTACGAAGTCTGCTGCCAACAGCTTTCCTGAAGGAATCCCAAACAGATGTAATTGCACTCCACACCGATGATTGGTTCCTTTTCCTTTCCACTTTTGGAAGGCTGCCATTACCACAGTTATATTTTGATTTAAGAACTTGCACCCATAAGGTATTGGGCTGGGTAATTAGATTCCAGCATAATTTCATAATGAGAGCTTGATTCTGGCTTGATAAATCTTTAATGCCCAATCCACCATCTTTCTTGTCCTTTTTTATTTTTTCCCAAGCCACAAGGTGCATTTTCCTGCCCTCACTACCCTGATTCCAGAAGAAGTTTCTATTTGTCCTGTCAAGATCATGCAGCACCCCTTTGGGAAGTATGGTGGTTTGCATCTGGTAGGATGAAAGAGTTGAGAGGACAGAATTAATCAGGACAGTTCTCCCAGCCATACTTAGATATTTACCCTTCCAATTAGAAAGCTTCTTTTGCACTTTAGAAAGGAGAGGCGCATAGGTAAGCTTCGAGGATCTCTTGTGAAGTAAAGGAACTCCTAAATACTTGCCCAGATCGGCAGAGATACCGATACCTAAGGTTTGGCCCAGATTCATTGCGGCATGGAAATGAACATTTCGCAAGACAGAGAATTTGGATTTTTGAAGACTAATACGATGCCCCGATACTCTGCAGAAATATGCCATCAAGTCTCTTATCAAATCCATCTGGCTTGAGGATGCCTCGCTGAATAGAAGAAGATCATCAGCAAAGAAAAGGTGCGATAGCTGTGGCCCTGACTGGCTAAGCTTAAGCGGCTTCCATCTTCCTTCTTCCACTTCCCGATTTATCAACTGACTTAGCCTTTCTATGCAGAGGATGAAAAGGTAGGGACTCAAAGGATCGCCCTGCCTGACCCCTCTAGCAGGATGAAATGAATCCGAAGGCAAGCCATTCCAAATGACTCTCATAGTACTAGAGGTGACACACATCATCAAGAGCGTCACAAAATGGTCACTTAGGCCCAGAGATTGAAGATTAAATTTCAAAAAATCCCAGTCAAGGCGATCAAACGCTTTTTCCATATCTACCTTGATAGCTACGTAGCCTTTCTTCCTTCTAATGGATCTCATGGTGTGAATAGCTTCCTGAGCTAAGATGATATTATCACAGCTTTGCTGGCCTCTGATGAAGCTACACTGAGTAGGGTGAATCAAGTAATCCATTACTGAACGCATCCTATTTGCAAGAACCTTACTCATAATTTTGTAACTCACGTTACATAGCGAGATAGGTCGGAAGTCCTTGAGGGAGCTAGGGTTTTCCACCTTTGGGATCAGAATGATATGGGTCTGATTAATATCCTTGACTTTTCCAGGATCTCTAAAAATGGAAACAATGAGATCACAGATCTTTGGCCCCACAACCTCCCACTGGGATTGGAAGAAATGAGGTTGTAAACCGTCAGGCCCAGGCGCTTTGAAAGCACCCATTTAAAAAGCAGCATTTTTTATTTCCACTACAGACACATCTTTCTGCATAGATGAAAGTTGAGAGTCGTTTAGGGCAAGATAGTTAGCAGGCCACTCTGAAACATTTGTCACTGCTTGATCCGAAGAATACAGATCTTGGAAGTAGTTTAGAGCTAAATTCTTCAGAACATCTTGATCAGCAATCCAATCCCCTTGAGCATTCTGGAGAGCTTCAATATTACTTCTCTTTCTATTGATAACAGCCATAGAATGGAAGAAGCTTGAGTTCTTATCTCCGAACTTGAGCCACTAGCATCTAGCTTTTTGGAACCACAGCAGTTCTTCTTGGTTAACAACCTTGAGATAATCCTTCCATAATTTTGATTCAAGCTTGTGAAGCCCAGCATGAGGATTTGCAGCCATTTGCCTATCGACACCCTCTAGGCGCTTTATCAAGTTCCGCTTCTTTTTTGGAAGGCTCCCAATCACGTTTGAGTTCCACCAAGAGGCTTTCTTTTGGAATACTTCGCAACCCGTAGCCCAATCATTGTTAAGCCAAGCAGAGCTTACCAAATCGGGAAACTCATCTTCAAGGCACCGAGCAGCTTGATATTTGAAATGATTTTTGGGGGGAGATACCTGCGTATCGCCGGGAGAGACCACCAGCACTCTGTGGTCTGATTTGTAACGTAGATGATGAAAATTTTTGTGGTGAGGGTGACTCAATTCCCAATTTAAGTTACAGAAAGCTCAGTCAAGCCTTTCCTTAGTAGTATTTCTAGCCCAGGTGAATTTGTCTCCCACTACAGGAAGCTCGAGCAGCTCACAGTCATACATACAGGAACGAAAGGAAGAAAGAGAATGAGCATGGACAGCTGCACCTCCCACCTTATTTGAAGGGTAAAGGAAGGCATTGAAATCACCTAGAACTAGCCACTCGGAAGTAGTATTCTCAGCTAAACCCCGAAGAGACGGCCACATATCTTGTCTCTGACCCCATCTAGGATCCCCATCTACAAAGGTAACACAAAAGCAGTCACTAGATTTCCTGTCAGTGAGACGGCAGTGAAGTAGCTGGTTGGTAGAGAAAAGATAGTCAACCGAAACCTCAGTGTCATTCCATAAGACCCAAATTCCACCTGCATAACCCATTGACTCCACCCTCATCCAGTTATTGAAACCCAGTTTCCTCACCACAGAGTCCGCTTTAAAACCACTGACTCTGGTTTCAAAAAGACCCATAACAGAAATGTGGTACTTGGCAACAATGTCACGAAGGATATGGGGGAAAGATTTACTACAGACCCCTCTACAATTCCAGCTAGAAACAATCATTTGAAAAATAAAAAACGAGATGGGAAAGAGCAACTACTTATCTGGAGGCTTGCGCCCAGAGACTGATCTGCTTCTGTTTTTAACAGCTCTTAAATTCTTATTGAGTCTGGCATGATCATCATGCTCTACTACAGTCATCTGAGATCCCAACACAGACAAAGGTGTATAATTCAAGCCCGTAGAGCTGGGATTATGAACATTGGGGATGTCCGGTTGGGGTGGGGATTGATCTTTGGCGGCCTTCACCTTCACTTGTGAAACATAAGTGGTTGGGAGAGCTTCTACTGGCACCGCGGGTTCCATTAATGGGGAAAGCTCCATGACGTGAACGCCTAAGTCAGGCAACTCGGCACATGCTTGGTTCAGGATTGGGAGGGAGGAAGGGGGATTGAACAAGAGCTCGTCCGAAAGATCATATACCAGCACGCTCCTATGTGTGACCGTGTCCTGAGATTCAGACTTAAGGGCTTTGGTTTGGGGGTCATCTATTGAGCCCACCACAACTTGGTGGATTCGGGTTCCAGCCTTTTTTTGCTTGGACTGACTTAGAAGGCTAGGAGATGTAATCCCCTGGTGGGCCACTGATGAGGAGTCAGCACTTTATAAGGGACATGAAGGTTGTGCTTTGTTGGCTTTATCTTTAATCGGAGAAACGACTGACCCCACAACTGGATTATCAGCAATTACATTGCCCTTGATACGGTAAACATGCTTTGGAGGCTGTGCACCTGTTTCTTTCAACTTACCTTTTGGGTGAGCACGTTGAGCTTTCTCATTCTGACTCAAATCTCTTTTATTCAAATAACTTTGATTTTCCCCTGCCTCAGCCTTTAAATCTCGTGATACCAATCCTTCACGTGAGTCGAGAATGAGAGTGTCGTCTAGGTTTCCTGCGTCATCCAAGTCATATAACGTGTGGAACCTGGATGGATGAGACTTCAAACTAAGTCACTTGTATTATATTCTCACAAACTAAGAAAAATATTAAATAGATAAATGTTTCCCACATTTGCTTTATTATATTTATGAAAGAGTGTGCATTTACACCTCTCTTTCTCTCTCTCCCCTCTCTCTTTTCCATATGCTCAACCAATAATGAATAGGGGTCAACTTTGTAAAACTTCATTTATTATCTTATAAGTGACTTTTATTTGAGAAAAAAATACTTAAATACCACTTGAACTTCAAAATATTATATTGGTTTTGTTGACAATAAAAGAAGTGAGATTGATAAAAAGAATATAACATTTGACAACTCAGATTTTTGAAAAATCATTGATTTAGGATTTTGAAATTCAAGTGATATTTATTTATCTTTTTTTACTTTTATTTTGAACTCAACTTTTTGGATACAAATGACTTATAATAAGGTATAGAATGGTACTCACTTTGATGGCAAAGAAAAAAAAGTAATGCACTGGTACAATGCATAAGGAGTTTTTTAAATCACTTTTAAATAAAGTATATTCTAATTTAATGAGAAATATTGGGTCATCATACAAGATTTTCATGTTATACTATATATACAATAAAGTGTGAACTACTAAATAAAATACATAAGATAAATTGTGATTGTCCATGGCAAAAAATAATTACAAGTAGATTATTGAAGATTTCTCTATATATAACATTGAGTCGTGTGTATTATCTCATGCACATGAAGAATTAAAATTTCCAAACTTCTACTTATCAAAAAAAAAAATTCAAACTTCTTTAATGGAGTATCTCAATTTTACTTTTTTTTTAAAAAATAAAATATGTAAATCATTTTTGTCCCAAACTTAATGGTTGGCCATGTGACGAACATTCAAAATCTTTGAAAATTTGTCTTGGATAACTTTAGTTGGTTGTTTTCGGTCCCAGGTGTCGTCATGCCTACCTCTCTTTTTTGTAATGAGGGAACGGGCATCTTCTTTCTTTCACACCGCTCTCTTTTCCATGTCACTATCTCTCTCATCCATGGTTTTCATTAAAAAACAAGAAAAGAAAACCTAGGAACGTCATAAAGCCAGAAAGAAAAGAGGATCTGTCTCCCCCTAGCCCCAGGCTCCAACCCCACTAAATATTTACTCCCTCGGTCCCTGTGTTTATAAGGTCATTTCCAACGGAGCGATGGGCGTCTAGAGTTCGTCTCATTTGAATCGTTTAATTATTTATTTAGATTTAATTTTTTTTAAAATTAGTTATTTTTAAATAAAAAATAATTTTTTTAAAAAAAATTATTTAAGAGATTATTTTTATTTTAGATTCTATATCCATTAAAATAATTTTTTTACCAAAGTTTAAAAAAAAAATAAATCTAAACTATTCAAATTCCATTGAACTACCCAAATGGAAGGAGCTCTCCTTGCTCATCCATTGGATGAGAAGGGAAGCTCGTTCTCATTTCTAACAGGATCATGGGATTATAAAAAATAGTTAAAATTAGTTAAATATAATAAATATATAGAAAATATTTTTTTTCCTAATAATATCATCATTTATGAATGAGTAAGAGAGAGGTAATGAGAAATGGATGAAAAAGAATGTATGAGGAATAAATGATATGAGAGTAACTGGAGATAAAATGAGTAAAAATATATTTATTATTGAGACCAACTTAAAAAAAAGACCTTATAAAAAGGAACAAGCTCATTCAAAAAAAGGACATTATATATTGGGACAGAGGGAGTATTGTTTTAATAATTATTACTCCCTCTACTTCCTAATATACAACTTATTTAGAGAGTTGATGTTGGTTATAAATACCACTCTGCTTCTATTTTTAAGTCAAATTTAAGAAAAAATTTTGATCATTATTATAAATTCATTTTCAAAGTAATAAATGAGGGTGTTATAATTTTAAGGGAGAAAGACATTTAGATACCATTTAAACTTCAAAATTCTGAATTGGTTTTTTGAGAAAAAAAGTAATGGAATTGACAAAAAGAATAATAAAATTGACAACTCAGTTTTTTATCAAAATCACTAATTTGACATTTTAAAGTTCAAGTGATATTTAAATATTTTTTTTCCTAATTTTAGCCGTATTAATTGTAATAAATGAGGGAATTGAGAATAAATTTTTGAAGGTAGAGAGAAGAAAAAAGTGAAAAATACATATTCATAAATGCGGCCAAAATTACAAAAATGTATTAAATTGGTCCATATTTATCAAGTTAACTAATTCTTATTGGTATGTGGGAATAGTTAATTTAGACTTATATATAGGATGAGAGTAGTATAAGAACTATTTGCAATATTGGTAAATCTTTTTTTAATTTACTCATATCGGTGCTCTTTCAATAATAATCATGGAGTAGAGGGAATGAAAAAATTAAAGATAATTAGAATGTTTTAAAAATACATGTCAAGTTAACTAACTTAACTGACTTCTTTAATCTAATCAAACTATATAAATAGGTAGTATATTCAAGACTAGAAGCAGTATTCTATATTTCATCTAGTCCTAAATGCAAGAGCTTATAACAAAAATTAAAAAATTAATTAAATCAGTTATTTGTAAAAAGAAATTATGAAGGTTTTTGCAAAATACCCTCTCTAATCATTTACATTTAAGTACTATCGATGAAAACTCCCTTTACTTGCACAATTAACAAGGATAACTTGAGAAGAAAAAAAGGATAAATCAGCACGATAAAGTGAATTGGGTTACACCAAATTCCTATACTAGCTGTTAGAAGAAGTAATTTTTTTATTTAAAAAACTCAAAAAAAAATTTTACTATTTTTGACTGACTTTGTGCTCCCACAAACACAATTCTTTAGAAATGAGACCAGAACAATGATTCAAAGATGTGCATTACTTAACAATAAAAAAAAAACATCAAAAGGCTTAGCAAGCCAAGTCAAGTGAGTGAAGTGACACATATAGAGCCTTAAATTAAAAATCACTATAATCTCACTCTAAGTGAACCCCCCAAACTAAATGCTACTTCAGAAATCTACATGTGAAGAACATTTCTAAGATTCAGAGATCAGCAGCTAAGTTACTTCTCTGAGGCAATTGCATGCTAACTATGTCTTCTCTAGGGAGGCAATACATTGATCCACTGCCTTGTTCATTTTCCATTTGTCTATTTTCAGGTGTTGTTAGTGACAAAAGATGTGTTGCCTTCTTGTTCTTGCGGAACACCAGATAAGCAATCCCTGCCAAATACACTGCTATGCCTGAAAATCCTAACATCCCCACAAACACTTTACCTACAATTTTCAAGTCACTATGAAGAAGCAACTTGACGAAGCCGGTCACTAAGTAGTATACATTTATCGCCATTATCAGCGAACCGATGACCCATGTCACAACTGATAACTGCAACAAGAAATGAAAGTGAATCCCAGGATATATCAGACCATGATGCTAAGTTGCTAGCAACTGCTTTCTAATTCATTCACTTCAAGAACTATTGTGGCCAATTTCATGCCTATTAGTTATTACCATAATTTGGAAAATCATAATAATAATAATTCTTTTGTTCTCATAGTTTTAACTCTGTTGTAAATCAGCTCCTAAATTTTAATTCGATGCAAGTCAGTCCCCATAATTTTTGACTTGGTTATAACTAAGTCCCTGAACTTAAACTCAATCTCAATGGTTTATGGGGAAAAAATTGTATGTTTCATGAACCTTAGGGACTAAAGTTTTAAATGGTTAAAACTATAAGAAATCAGTTGGAATGAGCTAAAATTCAGGTACCGAGTTTCAACAAAGTCAAAACTATAAGGACTAAGTTACAACGAGTCAAAATTTAATGACTAAGTTACAATCAAGTCAAAATTATATGGATCAAAAGATTAATTTTCCCTTTAGAGAACACGTGTATTGTGCTACATTGGCTACAAAATTTTTTTAATTTACCGCGAATGAGTTGACATGAGCGCCCATCTTGGTTTTGCTGCTAGTGAACTTGAGGAGTGGAATCATAGCAAAAGGAAGCTCAAATGATAAGATCATCTGATAAAGTTAATGAAGGCATTAGCACAAAGTATGGCAAAGACTACCATATTTCTATGTGTAAAAGTTAATGAAAAGGATATCTTACTGATGTAATAATTATGAGCTTCCCTGCCCCAGCAGAGCCACCAATGACTGCAACAATTAAACTAGGGACTATGGCTAAACATCGAGTCAAAAAATTTCGAATCCATGGTTTCAGTCGTAAATCAAGAAATCCCTGAAAGTCAAACAAAAAAATCATCAGGGCTAAACAAGAAAGAATTGACACAATATGACAATGCTTTATCCAGTTTTTACTGTAAAGTATAGTTATTAATATTCATAAACAGTATACCTGCATGACATATTGCCCTGCATATGTTCCTGTTATAGTAGAACTTTGACCCGAAGCGAGCAAAGCGATTGCAAACAGTTTTGAACTCCATTTACCCAGTACATTCTGTGTATGACACGTATCGGCAATTATCATTAATTACTCAAATCAGCACAGCTACTAACAGCATTTTAATGCATCAAGGTGTCTTTTTCATTTTTTTTTTTTTGGGGCCAAATTTTATCAAGTTTAAGAACCGGAAAATTGTGTTTTTATCAGCAACACACTATAATTTATACAGAAGCACAAGAGGCCTCTCTGTGGTGCACGTACTTTTAGTAGAAAGGAAGCTTTGTTCAAGTCTAAATCCTGACAGCTCGCTTGATCTTCTGCACTCATGTTCGGAGAATTGCAAACCGCGCCACTCACAGAGATAACAGAAACATTTATGAGGAAAGCTACCATAAGAGCAAAAGCACTTTCTATCATGTAAAATCTGCAAGCCTCCTGTCAAAAACAAAAATTAAGCCCCAAAAAAAAAAACAAAAGAAACAGAATGGGATCAGATACTAGTATATTATAATAGGCACTATTACATCTAATCTTCAGACATCTGCAAAGTTAATACATTAGCAGGGCATCAATAAGGTAACCTCAAAAGAATAATTTAACTTTCAATATGCTTCAATCTTCTAGATTCAAAGGGCATCAGGTGATTAAGCATATTCCTATTGTAAGGCATATTTCAATGACACAGCTTAATTTAAATATCAATGAAGAATCTTGTTCTGAAATCTTGAGGCGAAAAAGAAAAGAGAAAAGAAAGGCATACATATAATCAAATAATGTATTAATTTGTGAGGTTTGTGCAAACAAGAATAATATGAACAAATTAACATAGGGGATTATGGATCACAGGGTTAAAAATACATTATTCAAGCATAAATTCTGATGCAAGCATATATGCAATAACCAGCCACTGATCTTTAAATCAATTATCTAAGCTGGCATATTTCTAGAAGGCATCACTCTAACTAAAGTTAGGAATTTAAATAAGATTAAGCATTCATATGAGCAATTAGATGTTTACTTTGATTCCACGAACTGATCGCGGTATTTTTCTAGAGAGCACGAGCGCTGAGTGGAGGAAGAGATTGTGCCTAACACAAATACATGAAGAGACATACACATCAAAATGTATTTTTAATTTGGAAGAAGAAGAATAAACAAAGTGGCTGCAAAGGAGGAAAGGGACATACGGCATAACCATAGCACCGAGTAGTGAAATAGCAAGACCAGTAGCACCATTTCCTTTGAGTTTTGGTACAAAAAGACCCTCCAAAACTTCTTTACCATCGGGCTTTGCATACCCAAGTTCAGCGAAAAAGCATGCAGCAATTGTAAGCACCAGAAACGCAATCAAGAACTCAAGTTTCCTCACCTGTTAAACCAAACAATAAAAAAGGGCTCATGAAAATATGTAGTAACAAACCTTAGACTTGTTCAGCATAGGAAAATTCTCTCTATGAAGTCAAACATTTATGGGGGGAAGGGGATTTGGAATGGAAAAAACAAAACCTACCCCATATTGCTGTAATGCTAAGAGGATCAATGTACTGAGCCCTGTTAAAAGAACACCGATCCAAACAGGTATGCTGAAGAGCATGTTCAATGCAAAGGCCGTCCCGATCACTGCATATACACAGGAAAAAAGCAAGATAATATAAATAAACGTTCTAGACAGACAAGAAAATAAGGAAATAGTAATTTGTGCTTCGCAAGATTACAATTCAACTGCCATAGTTCAGTACTATATTTTTCCACTTAAGTGTGCTATAGGTAGCTCAAATCTAAACAAGAAAAGGAGAGCAATGAATTCGTCCTTTAATTTGGTTACCGAACATTTTTAGATCAATGTTGTTTCTCTTTTATTTTTTGCCAAGCTAACGTTAAAGCATTCTTAACAGCTATACAAGATTAAACTACCTTCAGGTATGTCACATGCCACAATGGCAATTTCGGCAATAACCCATAAGATGAAGTTAGTTGACCGAGGATACTCAGTTCTACAATGCTCTGCTAAATGTTTTCCTAAAAGCATCAAATAAGATTAGAATAATTGGAGAAAAAGAAAGCAAACTAACAAACATGAACATATCATATTTGTTCGGTTAAAGGCAAAGATTTTATCAAATCAAGTACCAGTTACAACTCCTAAATTGGCTGCCATTGTTTGAATTATAAGAGCAGCACAAGATGCCACCAATATAATCCAAAGTAACTGAGAGAAAGGGAAAAAAAAACACATACATGATACATGAGTTCAACATTCCAACATTATTTGAAGACAAAATTTAATTGAAAGAAAATCTGCCAAAAGATACCTCATATTTATATTGTGCCCCTGACTGAAGATCCGTTTCAACTGCAATTTAGTATTAGAACATAATAAGCAACATAGAAATGTATTTTCCTTTAAGTATATCAGGGAATCATTTGAAGAAGGAAAAAAACACAGAAAGAAAAAATCTCTTACAGTTTCCTGGGTCTATATATGCAATAGAAACAAGAAACCCAGGACCCATATATGCAAATAAGTTTTTCCAGCTTGTTTGCTGCAGAATAGAACAAGCAAATCATGGTCACAGGGCAAATCGCTTCAGACATCAATTACTAACTGAAATAAAATATCAGGAACAAGGGGGGGAAAAAGAATCGTTGACATCTTAATATTGTTTTTCAACTCATTAGTCTTGGGATTTCTTTACTGTGTGCCTGTAACTCTTTGTTGTTTTATGAAACTACTAAAAAGGCTGATTACTTGTAGATTGTTCAAATAAAACCTCAAATTACATGCTCTGACACTATTTGAAGAGTGTTACACATATAATACTTGTGACACTTCTGCTTGTTGACTTATGCCCTTATCAGTGTTAACTCCATCATATCAACTAATGACAAGAAATACACTGTGATTCATAAAGTAACTTCTCTGTAACCGAAAAGATTAGTCATAAGCAAACAGAGAGGATAAAGACGTGAGTTTTTGGGAATTACCCCAAACCTGGTTTGTGCAACCAAAACAAAACTCCTCTCACATACTTAGCTCGTAAATTGTAAAAGCTATTTTTAAAAGCTAATCCAAATTAAAGCTGCTAATAACTCATCACTATCATCAAAGATACACTATGCCAAGCTAACCGACAAAAGAAAACTTAAAAATTAAAAACTCTCAAAAATATAATATTGATCTATTTTATTGGGAAAAAAACAGACAAATGAATCATGAGAGGAGTTGATAACTCACATCAGGGACAACAATTTGATCAGTGTCTGAGTTTTCAATGAGAGGAGCATTGGAAGAGCTTCGGTTTCCAGCGCTCATAATGAATTGCGGCTGTCCAGATGATGAACCAGTGACAGCCATATTCCCTGTTGTTCTCTTTTGTTCCTTTGTGAGTCTAATACTGACAAAAACAAAATACTCTTCAGCTAACGAATATCACACAAACGAGATCCAATCAAAACAATCAATAAAACCCAAGAACTAGGCCCACTATCTTTCCTTCTTCCTCTTCGCGGAGAGAAAATCCCACTACAATCTGAAATACCCCACTTTTAGATTCGTAGTAAAAATGCAATCTTTTTCTAACCCAGAAGCAAAACAGAGCTCAGCGGCGTTAGCTACATCTATGTGAAAAAAATGGAAGATTTGAAATCATGTAAACTGAGGTTAGGTGGGGATGAGGTTGACTTTGTCTCAGTCATATAAACTGAGAGGTTAGGTGGGGATGGGCGTTGACATTTTGTCAGGAACCAAACAGGGAAATGAAATACAGGAAAATTGTTGAAAATTGAATCATATGATGTACCAGAAAATTGCGTACCAATAAGGCGGTCAGAAAAGGAACATGGAAGCTGGACTTAAAGAAGCGACAGTACAAGACTCTCTCTCTCTCTCTCTCTTCTTGTTGTCGCAAATTGAGCGAGGATGTTTGGTTGTTTTATACTTCTCTTCTCTTTGACTAGGCGCAATCCCTCACAAAAACAGAAGGCGTGCTGACAACTGAAACGGTCTTTTGGTGCTCTACTGCTCTTTGATCCATATTGGGCAAAAGCCGAAAAGCATACGATGGATTTGGACGTGCAACTGAACCGGTCCCATTAGTAGATTCTTATTAGCTTTTAGAGAATAGCTTATGAAGAAAAAATGGAGAATAGTTTTTGGAGAATAAATTATGGGAAAAAAGTGATTTTGAAAAAATGAGAGTGTTTGGATGATTGTATCTAATAGCTTTTTTCATGGTCAAATGACTAAAAAGGACATTAACTTTTATGATAATTACATATAAAGAATAAGATTATATTTTATATATTATTTAAGGGGTAAGGTCCAAATTTAATAGCCAAGTTTTTCCTGAAGGACATCCGGTACAAATAAATTTTAGAAGATAGAAAAATAACAATGAATAATTAAAAATGAACAATTAAAACCCCTAACGGCATTAAAAATGATATATCTTAACCCATTATTTAACATTAAATTTCATAATTAATACCAAAAATGAAATAAATTTGTCTATATGTAATGTTAATTAACTTAACTGATTTTTCTAATATAATTAAATTAGAGAAATAGGTCTTATATTAAGGATAAGAAGGAGCATTAAAATTTTAAAATTCTAAAAAAAAAAAAAGACAGAAAAAAACGCTGAAATTCGACAAAAAAAAACAAAAGATGAGAGAGGTGTGACATGGGACCCACATACAAGAAAAGAACCAATGGGAATGAGAGGGTGGGACCCACAAAATGCAAAAAGTAAAAAAAAATAGCTTATGCCCAAACCATGGTTTTGAGGTCCAAAACTATGATTTGAGGTTAAAATAGCTTATTTGGAAAAATTTGAGTGTTCTTATATTTTTTCCTCAAAACCATGGTTTTGAGGAAAAAGCACTTTTTTTGGGATAGCCGAACACACTCTAACTGAATATTTGGGAGACACCCTAAAATCGTGGTTTTAAAAGTTATTTTTCGTAAGTCGAGAGAAAATTTATTTCACATACTTACCTCGTAAATCGTAAAAATTTTTCTCATAAACTAATCCAAACACACACTAAGGGTCAAGGATTAAATTGGAGTTAAATCGAAGATAACATAAAGATAACATAAGGTTAGAAAATGAATTTGAATAATAATACTTTTTGGAATAATTTTAAAAGTTTGAGAATTTTCAAGGATCAAATGATAATATTTGTTAGTGATTCTTTTTATATTAAAAAGTAGATATTTCAAGCTTTCCATAAGGATTTAATTTATAATTTTTGAAAATACATAGAATTAGATATGAATTTTTAAAATTTTGAAAATATAAATAAACTGTGAACCAATCCGACCGGATCTGTTAGATGACCAATTCGCTAGTTTCCTAGTCGAGCCAACCGGTTCGGTCCAATTTTAGTAACCATGGGTAAAACAAAACAATGATAGATGGAAGGAAGCATGTGAAACTCACGAGTTTGTAGCAAGTTTGTGAGTCCAACGGTTGAACTGAAATAATAAACTTCTAAGCTATTAAAACTAAGGCCCCTTAGGAAAATCTACAGTGAGAGAGGATTAATCATTATTACGGGTAATGGATGCCCTGGGCATACCAAATATATATATATATATATATATATATATGTATAATTCAATAGTTAAAGTATAAAAATGACAAAAATTTGATTTATATACCCTTTAAATTTAAATAGCTAAAATTAAGTCCATTAACATTTAAAATTTATTATATTTAATAGAGAAATTTCTATGAATTTCATATATGAAATCAATGAATATAATCAAATATAAAAGGGAGAATTTCGGTTGCCCTTAAAGTTGTGACTTAATTTCAGTCAATTCCTAAAATATTTTGAAATTTTACTACACCCCCTTAAATCAAAATGAAATTAAATTTTATGGTTGGAAAAATAATATTGCCCTTATTTAATTATTTATTGTCAAATCAGATTATTTCTTATCAAATAAAATTGGAATTGGTCATTAAACACTATGACAAAATTATTTATTTATCAGTAGGATATGATAATAATATTTTTAATTTTTATACACTAAATATATTCCCCTTCGACTTTAATTTTTATTCTTGGTCTCTACCTCAGTTTCAATGCTCAGCTATTTTCTTTGGGACACTTGTATTGGATGCAAAAGATCAAACATAACACTACATGAAATAGACATAATGCATAAATGTGAGACATATCACGACTATCATTAATGCCAAATCCAATATCAATAATAACTAATATGAAATGTAAAGTTTATTCATAAAACTGAAATGGTATAAAAGTTTATAGCATATCTCAATATAACATATAACTTTGTAATCAATTATGCTCTTTTTTTTTTAGGGTTCTATGTTCTCTCTCCTTGTTGGAGCCTTTTCTTCTCTGTTCGTGAGAGTTTCTTTCTTGTGTATTGGGGGTGTTGGTGCCTCGTTCCTTAGGGCTTGTCGGAGTGAAGGTCATCTGGATAGGCGATGACTTATTAGGGGCTTGTGGATTTTGCTTCTTTGTGTTTGTTGGTAGTTGCAACGATCCATTGGGTGTGGTCTATAGGAAGAGGGGTTAGGTCAAAGGAGGAGCTTGGATCGACGATGACGATGCGATTGGGTGGTCAAAGGCTTAGTGATCTTATTCATAATCTTGTCTCCTCTTCTTCAATTTGGATTGGATGGGGTTGGTTTTTTGGTGGTCCTTATAGATCTGGCATCTTAGGGCTAGGTGGTGTTGTTTAAAATTTTCTGGGGTTGCTTTGTTGATGTTGTTGCTGCTGTTTCTCCTTTTTATATGGCAGCGGCTGTGTGGATATTGGATCTCTCCTCTCTTGGTAGTAGCAGATAAAAAATCAATAGGGATGTACATAAAAGAGTAGTTCTTTGAACTCATATCCCTTATTTTCGGCATTGTTGTCTGTGTCTCTGTACTTTTCAGATGGCGGTGGCTCTTTATTTTTTATTAGGGTTAGTGCTCGTTGGTAGTGTTGTTTTAGGCTTAGGGTTGTAGTGTTAGGCTTGGGCCTCTTAGGTGTCTTGGTTTAATTTAAATTTCATGCTAAGTTGTATTCAAAGTTTAGGTTTATCTTGTAATCATATATGGACTTTATGGGTATGTTTAATTGATTAATATAAATTATTTCTTTTTGTAACCCCCGTCATAATCAAGGTCATGATTAGTGTTTAAATGTGTTTCATAATTGAATAAGAGATCCGGAATAATTGAAAACTTTTTACAACACTTATACAAATAGATCTCCATTCATTCATTAATAAAATCAATAAGTCTGTTTGGTTTGTCACATATACACTATCAAAGTATTAGCAAAATTCCTGACATTTACTTGGGATAATAACATTAATCCAAGAGTTTGTACGGGGCATCATTGTCCATCTCAGTTTCCTATATCGAGGATTACTCAAAAACTACAATTCTATAGTCAATTCAATATATACATTCGTCCAAAATGATAACCAATTCCAAAAACCAAAAGTATCTAGCTAAGACTACCATAAGTAGTCCTAGTCGCCTTTATCTACTTGCTTGCCCCTCGATTCACTTGCCCTGTCTAAAAATGTTATATTGGAAAGAGTGAGATTCAAAAGAATCCTAATAGCAACAGTTTACGTATATGATGCATATAAACAAAGCAAGCAAACATATATTACAACACAGCATTTCAATATTCGAGGCCGGGCACACTGCCACGTCCCCTCACTGTATTCAAGGCCGGGCTCTCGCCATGTCCCCTCACTATATTCAAGGCCGGGCTCACGCCATGTCCCCTCAACTGTATTCAATGACTAATGCAAACAAGCAATGCAATATACATGATATAGGATAAAGTGTCACTGCCTTGGTCTTTCCGTTCTTGAGTAGGCACAGGCCTTCTACGCTTCGAGAAAATATTAAATCCTAAAGTCATAATTAAGGACAAAGCGTTATTCTCTATTCCAATACTCAATTGACTTCTCAACACATATAGATTTGGTTATCAATAATGACCCTTAATAAGCTACAAATACCTTTAATAAAAGCCCTAAAGGGTTGGGAAACACTGGGTTGAAAACTACTTTTCAGAAGTGTAAAATACTTATTTTTGGGGGTTGGCCGCGACCCAAAAATCCACTAGCAGCAGCCAAAAACAAGTCCGAAAAATTTGGGCCGCGGCCAAGAAAAATCATGTTTCTTAGATGAACTTCCAAAACTCAACTAATTCTAGAAAAATCGAAATAAGGTGATTCTAAAGCTAAATGAAAGATATTTAAGTCCTCTTTACTAGAAAAATATGGACCATTACTAGAAATTACCACACAATTCCTATAATATCCTGAATTGTAATTAAGGGCTAATGACTTTAAAGTAGTGTAATTAATATTAATTAAACACTTTTGAAGTAAATAATGTGAATTGTGATGCAAATGTGTTTGATGATGGTTTAGTATATGTTATGATAATCAGGATTAAAATGATAAATTTACCAACCGATTGGTCAGTTACCGAAGAGGAAACTCATAGGTAACTTGAGATCAATGGTTAGGATGTGTTGAGCAAGAGGTAGAATCTTGTGTGGATGAGTTCATATGAACTTATAGTAGGAAGAGTAATATTTTGCCAAGTGTCACCATAAGGACCCTTGGATCAAAGTCAAAATTTCAAACTCATCTTCTCTTCCCTCTCTCCTCCAAGTCAGTTATGTGTGTATGTGTGGGGAAAATTTTGATCCTCATGCATTCACTATCATCTCTCACCTTCTCTCTCATCACTCTCCATTTTCGTTGAAGTCAAGCAAGAAAGAGGAAGAGAAAAGTTTAATTTTGGGTAGGTAATTGTCTTCTTATGCTTAAAGCCTCTTTATTAAGCTTGTTCAAGAGGTTGAGAGCTTCCTTGCTATGTTTTTAGAATTTAGAAAAGTGGTGATTTGGTGTTTGCACAAATTTGAAAGTTGAGAAAACAGAGATTTGATCTTACCAAGTTGAAGAGGTAAGAATTTGATGCATTTTGGTATATTTATGGTGATTTTTGGTTAAGCTATGTGGGTTTTGGAATTTTACCCTAAATATGATGTTAAGTGAAATATAGGAATTGGATAGAGTATTATTGTTGTACTGGTAGTTCATTGTGTCCTTGAGTCATTGTGGTTGATTTGGGGGAATTGGAAATAAAAGTGTTGGTGATTGAGTATTTGAAAGTAAAGAGGAGACCTAAGAGCTAAATTGTTGTTAGGATGTGATTTTAGGTATTTTGAAGTTACCAATAGGTTCCTTGTGTTAAAATGAGTGAGAATGAGCTTTAGCACAAGTTTTAGGACCATTGATAGTTAAATGGGTAAATGTGGGAACATATATCAGTTGTTGCGATTTTTGGCTTCTGATGAATAACACTCGAGTGAGGGAAGAGTTTCACTTGAGTGCTGCATGCCATTTTCCCTTTTCCCTTCAGTTTCGCTTGGATTCTCAAGCAAAGCTCAAGAGTGCATTTTCATTCCCACGAGTGATATAGGTCATCACTCAAGTGCAGCTCCCTGTGCTCGAGTGAGGGAGTAAGTTTAAGACTTTGGAATTTATGGTTATTCTCGAGTAGTCACTCGCTGTGTCTCACTTTTTGGTGCTCGAGTGCATTTGAAGTCATCACTCGAGTGCAGCTCCTTGTGCTCGAGTGAGGGTGTATGACATATTAAGGTTTGCTCTCGGGCAAACACTTCCAGTATGACATTTTTGGGTGCTCGAGTGAGCTGACTAAAAATCAATGCTTTTGCTTCAAAAAAGCCATCTTCGAGGTAGTTTCTCCCAACCCTTTAGGCATATGTTTAGGCATTTAATAACCACCCAAAGAGTTTATATGAATACCAACTTAAAGTATTATGGAATTAAGAACTTGGAAAAGAGATTAATCTATTGTCCCTAATTTGGTTTATAGAATTTGACATCTGCCATCCTCGTGAGCCCACTGTGCCAGTGAACGTCAGAAAGGAATAAGGTAGTGACTTTTTCTTTTATACCATATGTGATGCATTGTATGTGTGTTATATCATTGATTTGTGATGAATTCGTATGCTGCGACATTTATGGATATATGTAAGCACCACCATGCCAATAGTCCCTAAGTCGCTAACAATGGTTCGGGTTAGAACAGTGTATCTTCCTGACGGTAAAAGGGGATGAGGATGGGATGTTATATGTGTGATTATGTGAAAAGCCCGAAAGGCTATTTGTGAAGGCCGACGGGCCAATTGTTAAAGCCGAATGGCTATATGAGCTATAAGGCTATGTGTATGCACTGCCACGCCAATAGTTCCTGAGTCGCTAACAACGGTTCGGGTTAGGACGGTGTGCCTTCCCGGCAGTAAAAGGGGATGAGGGTGGAGTGTGATTTGTGCTACTGCTACTATATGATGATTTGCTTACATGCTATGTGCTTATGTGTGGTATGAATGTTTTGTTACTACCGGGATTCTCTTGAATCTCATTCTTTCCTTGACTAACATTTCAGACAGGGCAAGTGGTTCCAAGGAGAAGCGAATGACTCGGAGTGGTTAAAAACCTATAGGGACATTTAGTTCTGGCCATGTTGGTTATTCATTTTAGATAGGGATTTTTGTATGACACATTTGAGTTGTAAATAGTTTTTGAACACATGGTAGTGCAATCCCCTAATTGGGAACTGGAACCCTATAGTTATATATATAGATGAAACTCGAGAGTTACTGGGGATTAAGTTATACACTTTGATATGTTTAAATGTGATATAACTGCACAGGTAATTATATTCGATGTTTGAACTTGAGACCAGGATTGAAAAGAAGTTTTGAAAATTTTGTGAAGTCCCTACTACATGGAGGGAGTTTTAAATGAGTTTCGAATTATTTGATGATCTCTAATCCATTTTAATTATCTGTGATCGAATCATAATTACGCTAATCAAGGCAGGGGGTTACAATTTCAGAATTACACAAACTCAAAACTACTCTAAAACAGAGTCCAGTTTTAGTCCCAAGCTTTGGCAAAGCATAACTCTCAGTCTACAAAATGAAATGACATGAATTATTTGTCCATTTTGAAGCTTGGGATGTGAACTTTAAGAGTGGAAAGTTTCAGAATTTTTCAATACCATTTGCTATTTTAAAACATCCATGTAAAACCATTGCCAGCACAGAGTTTTTAACTAACCAAAACTTGACACTTTTAAAACTAAGTTCCCAAATGTTCAAAATTCACATCCAACACTGCTCCCACACAATTTCTCACAAGGAACACAATGACAACCTCAAAATGACCAAAATCACAACCCATTGACATGCCCTATTTTAACCAATACACAAAACCAAACACAAAGTTGCCAAACTTTACTTTTAAGCTTCAATTCAATTCTATCATTCCAAAACACATTCTCAAGGCACTATATCCATGACAACAACATGGCATACACAACATGACCCTTATTTTTGAAATTCAAGCCAAAATTCTAGAAAATCCAAACTTAACCAATGGCTACAAGACCTATATAAAAAGGTTTGTCTTACTCACCTCTACAACTTTTCCAAAGGAGTTCCTTGATTCTTCAAACTCTAAAATTCATTGAGAGCTCAAATACCACCAAATGACAAATCTAAGAGGTCTTTAAGAGGGTCAAAAGCCTACTTTTTGCCAAGAACTCTTCCTCTCTCTAGCAGCTGCAATAGTGGACGAAAATGAGAGAGAAGGGAGGTTGAAGATGAAATGATCACACACACACTCCCATGACTTGTGTAGCTGAATTGGAGGGGGAGAGAGAGAACCATTTTTTTATTGAGTTTTGACTTTTCACACACACTCTCTCTTCACATAAGCTTGCCACATGTCTCCACCTCATTGGCTCTCATAAAGTAAGTAACTAATTAGTTACTTTAACCCCTCCATTAGTCATTTAGTTATACATCTCATTTCTCTCTTAGTTAGTAATTAACTTCTCCATTGATCACTAACTTATGGCCATTCTTTCAATTTCTCACTGATTATGGCACATTTACTTAAAATGCCACATAATACATAATTAAATCCTTTTTCCTTTTCCATGCGCCATTTCCCTTATTGTAGCCCAATAATTATTTCATCACATAATTATGCTAAAATACAGAGCGTTGGGCATTCCCAATAACTAATTCGAATATCAAATCCACATTAATTTACAAAATCATTTCACATAATTGTCAAAAACTCTTAATTAAAATTTGGGGCGTTACACTTTCTCCCTTGAGGGGGACTACAGTTGGTTGTATCTAGCTATTTACTCAGCATCATTTGTATGACTTGATAGATTGGATTCCTAACTTCAAATGAGATTAGACCGGTTGGCAAAAAAAATTAGATTAGATTATACTGACTAGCTGAACCCGTTGGATTGGAAACTAACTCACAGTTCAATAGTAAAACTCGATAGGTTAGAAATTAAAAAGATAACTGTAAAAAGTAGAGAATCTTGTAATATTGTATTTTTGTAATATTTGTGTAAGGTCAGTGAAAACTGCTCTTAATTACTGCAATATATTTCTATATATACTGCAGAAACATTTCACAGTTTTACAAGGGCCATGAGTTAGTATAAATATGATGGCCATCAGGTTATTTGGCCTCTGAACATTTTTTTATATATTCAATGTTAATTAATGAAATACTTTTCATGCCAGAGGTTGAGTATTGAGGTGTATGGGTTGTGAATTTTTCATGGCATCAGAGCAGGTGGATCTTCTTCCAAGAAAGCCTAAGAATTAGCCCAAAATACAACCCATAAGACAAGGATCAACAAAAAGGACTTGATTGGCTTAAGACTACAGAGACACGTGATCTGACTTGACTTCATACTTCGATAGGGGAATCAAACTGATCAAATTAAGAGAAGCAAGAGGCCTTTGTGAGAGAAAGACGAACCCTAGAAGCATTCTTGATGGGGTATTGATAGAGAGAAATTAGCTAAAACAAGCCTTCAGAAAAATCTGCCAGAAGATTCAAGTCTTCAGACCATCAAGAATCAAGCAAATTCTGTCATTTTCGTCTAAGTGTCAAATTCAACATGACTTTGAATGAGATGTTGAAGATCACTGGATCAAGAACTGATCGGAAACATATGCCAAAACTGAAAGATAATTGCTTATAGCTATATTAAAATGTTGAAGGCTGCCGATTTTGTAGAAAAGCTGATAGAAACTACACATAAGGGCAAGGTAAAACACCTTTTGTTCATTTCTTTCTCCTTTTCTGGGGACCTATTGTTCGTTTCTTTCTCCTTCCCACGAAGATTCTCTGTATTGTTCAGTCAAGAATTTTCTTAAATGCCTGGAGGTGATAATCAAGATCACAGGAAATCTACAAAACACATAGGGACCCCATAAATAGCAGAGGAAACACTATCTTTCTACCACCCGTTATTTTTACACCCTTTCGATACACAAGGAGCACCCTTCATTTCTCATGTACTTACTGGTGTGGAAAATTACACTGTCTAGAGTATAGCAATGAAAATAGCTCTAAGGGGAAAGAACAAAATCAGTTTTATAGATGGCTCATGTACAAGAGAGGCGCAGGAACTAGTCCTTTGAAATCAAATGGTATTTTCTTGATTAATTCGCTATCCAAAGAACTAGCAAATGTCTAGACTGATGCGATGCTATAATGCTCTTATGGTTGCTTAATTCACTATCCAAAGAACTAGGAAATGGTATTATCTTCTTTCCCAGTACTTACCATGTCTGGAATGATCTTCAACAACGTTTTGATAAGCATACAGGGTCACGTATTTTTTCTCTACATAGAGAAATTAACTCCTTAAGACAAGGATCTTCATCTGTCACTGCCTATTATTCCAAGCTTAAGGAGCTCTAGAAAAAACAATCCTCATTGGTTCAGATTCCATCATGTACTTGTCAGATATCCAGGGCCTATGGAGAGGTTATGCAACAATAAAAACTCCTACAATTTTTAACGGGGTTGAACGAATCTTATTCTCAAGCTAGCAGCCATATTATACTTCTTGTACCCCTTCCAAGTGTCAATGGTGCCTATAAAGTGATCGCTGAAGATGAAGCACAGTGCCAACTTGCAAATACATAATTGAATTATACATCTCCTAATGGCATAGTAATGATAGCAAAGGGGAGAGGTAGAGGAAGAGGCAGAGGGCGTAGAGAGCAGACTGAGAATGCAACAATATGCAGCCATTATGGGAAGAAATGGCATACCAAAGAGAATTGCTACCAAATCATTGGTTATCCACCTAATTTTTGTGGAAATAAAGGGAAACAACTAAAGGAGCAAACACGTATAGGGAGCAATTCAAATTTTGTGGTTGAAGAACATGGGACTGCCAATAATTAAGTGACCCCTTCATTTACACATAAGCAATACCAACAGATCCTGGAGCTTCTAAAGTGTGATACAGAGTCGGCTGTTCATGGCTTGACAGGTACAAGTTTCGCTATCCCTAACTTTTTTGTTTCTTCCAATAACAATAACTGGATATTAGATTCAGGAGCCACAATTCACATGGTAGGAAATCTGAATGTCTTGAATAGCCATAAGGAATATAATGGTCCCATAAAATCAATTAAGATCCCAGATGGAAACTATATATTTGTTAGTCATATAGGGAATATGACCATAGGAAACAACATAAACATTCATGGTGTTTTATATGTGCGTGGTCTGAAATTCAATTTGATATCAATCTCACGGTTAACATCGGAGCAATAATGTATTGTCTCATTCTATCATGACCATTGTGTGATGCAGGGCCTTTAGGATGAGAGGAGAAAGTTGATTGGTAAGAAAGTGACTAGCTTTACATTTTAGATGTAGCAAAACAATCTAAATTGCTAAATTCTGCTCTTTGTAATAACATTGGATATAAATCGAATAATGTATGCCTATGGCACTCTAGACTAGGACATGCTCCAATTTCTGTAATGACACATTTAAGTGTCATTGGACAAGCAGCTGTAATAAATCACAAATGTGACATTTGTGTTCAATCTAAGCAAACAAAAATTCCATTTACATCTAAATTCACTATTAAATCACATTTGTGTTCACGATTGACGCTAATGATAATGGCACTGAATTCACTAACAAAGAGTTGAAGTATTTCTTTTAGGAAAAATGAATAGTGCATGTGACCTCATGTCCATATACTCCCAAGCAAAATGGAGTTGTAGAGAGGATGCACTGAACGATAATGTAGCTCACACATAGCTTGATTTTGCAATCTGGTATTCCAATCACATATTGGGGAGAATATGTAAGAATGGCGGTCCATTTGGTAAAAAGAATACCATCCAAGCTGCTGAATTACAAAACGCACTATGAGAAATTGTATGAAGTTGAGCCCAATTTGGAGAACTTAAAGGTATTTGGGTCACTAGCATATACTACTGACTTAAGGTTAAGAGATAAATTCAAGCCTAAATATATCCCTTGTGCTTTCTTAGGTTATCTTGAAAATGAAAAGGGTTTCTGCTACTTGATTTAAAGGATAAGAACATTTTTGTGAATAGATATTGGAGCTTCATGGAAGACAAATTTCCTTTTAAAGAAAATTTGGTCGATAAGCAATATAGATTGAATAATGATTTAAAGGGAATGTTTTGGTATGATTCTATGGATTTAGAAGGAAAGAATGGAATAATCATTGTCCAGAAACACTCAATTACAAAAGGGAAGAAAGGGAGGTCATAGATCAAATTAGGAGTGAATCTCTATAAGACCGTGCACCTATATGGTCTAAAGATCACATTTGTGCTTTATCGCAATCTAGTTTTGTTCAAACTCATTCCAAAAAATGTTTATATCTGATTGAGAATTATACGTCATATGCAAATGTTTTTGCTAACTATATGTGCTTCTTGTGTGTGATAGATTATATTGTAGAGCCTTCTACTTATAAGGGAGCAATTAAGCACAAGGAGTGGGTGGAGGTAATGCAAGCCGAGATGGAGGCACTAGAGGCCAATAAAACATGGGATACAGTGCCTCTTCCCGGTCTAACCCACTGACCCTTAACCAGGTACCCCGACCGGTTCAATACCCGATCCAGATTTTAATACCTTGCGACATTCTCATCAATTCTGAGGGAGTTCCAAGATTGGAATGCTATTGTGATGCAGATTGGGCGCCCTATGGTATGACTATGAGGTCGGTTACAAGATATCTTTTGAAGTTGGGAGGCTCCTTGGTCATGTGGAAGACCAAGAAACAACCGACTGTATCTAAATCTTCAATTGAGGCTAAATATAAAGCATTAAGCATGGGAGTTTTAGAAATTGTATGGGCTCGTGGATTGTTTATTGAGCATGCAAAGCCAGTTGATGTTTATTGCGACAATATAGCGGCAATTCATATAGCAGCTAACCCGGTCTATCATGAGCTCACAAAAAACATTGAAGTAGATTGCCACTTTGTGCATGAGAGATGGGAATCGAAAGAAATAGACTTAAAGCATGTTAGTTCTAGGGATCAACAAGCGGACCTCTTGACAAAAGCTGTTGGGGGTAATGTACAAAGGCACTTAATGTCCAAGTTGGGAACTTTTGATATCTTTTATCCCCAACTTGAGGGGGAGTGTAAAAAGTAGAAGATCTTGTAATATTGTATTTTTGTAATATTTGTGTAAGGCCGATGAAAATTGTTCGTAATTTCTACAATATATTTTTGTATATATTGCGGAATCATTTCACAGTTTTACAAGGGCTATGAGTTAGTATAAATAGGATGGCTATTAGGTTATTTGGCGTTTGAACATTATTTGTATATTCAATGTTGAATTAATGAAATACTTTTCATGCCAGAGGCTGAGTATTGAGATGTATGGGTTGTGAATTTTTCAGCAAAAAAAGAAACAAATTTAGAGTAAGTTTGACCAACCAAGAAGAGTTTTTTCAAAAAATAAAAATAAAAGGTCAAATGCTAATAGCTTGAGATTATAAATATAATCAAACCCATAAATTTTCACCTACATAGAGGCTTTCATGCCACTAAACTATCAAGATGAACATCTTTTCTAATAAAAGCCAACATCTTATTCTCTTGCTTTTGGATTTTATTTGTCCATGAACCTTGTAATATTTTATAAAATTTCATTTTTAATGTAAAATTTAACATGTAAAATAAAAAATATGTTACATTATTCTTAATTGATTCAATCATGATTCGATTATTGACTCTTAAACTTGAGCTTTATCAAGTTTAATGACTTATCCCATTTTTAAGACCTTAATTTTTATCTATATATATTAACATTCTTTTGTTATTTATAAATATTTCTTATATCTAGCGTGACTGTTTTAAAGGTAACATATCACAGCATTTTATTTTGTGTATGTCTAATTCAAAAAATTTGTACCCCACTCATCAACCCAAAATATTTTCTTGTTTTGTAATAGGTCTTTTTTGACCAATGATATATGTTATAATGTAAGTTTTTTATATTCATTACGTCAAGTTTTTCAATCATATATAGGGTTATATGACTAAGGCGGGCTCTCTCTTTTCACCGTCCGTGCGATTTTTTCCCCTCTGCTAGGGTTTCACCGTCAGTGAGATTTACCTTCGAGTGGTGCTAATCTCCTCCAGTGACGGCCCGACGCTGCTAGGGGTAGGATCTCGACTCTCTCTGTAAGGTTTGTCTCTCCCTTTTCTGGGTGAGCTCTTGAGTAGCCCAATATCGCAGTCGGGGACGGTGTTGGTTAGGACTGAGACCGGCGATGGCGGTGAGCGAGGAAGGAGTGAGGAGGGATGCGAGAAGGCTGTTAGGCCTCAATCCTCAGTGAAACCTCTGATGAGGATCTGCGATGGGTTCCCCCATGGCCCCCGTCAGTGAAGAACAAATCAAAGCAGTGGATCTCTTTCCACCCTAGCGATAGGACGAGCTCGATGGAGGCTAGTAGTTGGGGATGTGCAACCGCTCTTAGTAAACTTATGGCAGTGTCACGGAAGCAATCAAAGGTACCAACTGGTCGATCCTTAAAATTTGAGGTTAGTGATTTGCTAAAGGTTTCATCTTTCCCCTACAATGACCAGTTAGGTTTGGAATTTGATTCTGGTAGGATAGGTTGGCTTATTGCTGATTTCTCTATGCTAATTTTAGTCTATTGTTCAAAAGTTTTGATATTGGGTGAATTCGGGTTCGTCTTATATACTTGGGTGTTTTGTTCTAAGGCTCCACTGGGCAATGGGATTTATAAGACAAAATATAGTAATCATGATGATGCCCATTTCTTAATGGAAATAGTGTGGAAGGTATTTGGGGGGGGAAGGGACCGATCAATTGATCCTAGTTTAAAAAACAAGGCTTTAAAGATAGATTCTTACACTGGTTTTGCTTGGTCAAGGGTATTGGTCAAGGGCTGGGTGGTGAAGTATGTAATTGTTCAACTATCTAAAGGGATGGACAGGATTTGGGGATTTTTAGCTTATTCAAGAAAATCAGAGGTTAATCCTCCAATCCTTACATTCTATGTCACTGGTGTTTTGGATATGGGATTTGAGTATGGTAGTATGGTAGTATGGCTATATGTGCTGCTCTACATCGTTATATATGGTTTATAGATGACAAAATTATTAATTTAAGTCTGTTCAGTGGGTTCGAACACTGTTCTTCATTAGGTAGAGATTTGCCTCTTCAGTGCACTTCTCAACATTGTTCATATTTGGTTTCAATGTATGCCTGTTCAGTGGGTATGACAACACTATTCATCATTAGGCTGGAATTGTGTTTCTTTCACTTACTATCATACTGACCATGTTTTGTTTGCTAGTGCTTTGTTTGTTGACCTCCTTGAGCATTATATTGTCTCAAGAAAAATTGTCAGGAACCTCTTTTATAGATGGATTCTCATGGAAGAAGATTTGGTGACCGTGTGGACTGCCAAAGCTTCTCGGGATGGTCTTGCCCTTTATGTTGGGTACCTTGACCTCTGTCACAGCTGTTGGCCTTCTGGGCCTCTAGTGGTGTAGATGATTAGTTTGATTATGTTTTATGTTCTTGATACATTGTGGAACCTTTATTGGCTTATGTGCTTAGATTATGTGCCTGTATGTTTTAATTTTTACCTTGCGTCCTTAGTTTATAGGTTGTTCCTTTTACTTTCTATGTTGTTGTAACTTTCGGTTGATTTCAATATATTCTGTTTTTCTTGGCAAAAAAAAAAAAAAACAGGGTTATATGTCCTATTTTTAAAATATTATCATTTAATTACAAATTCACATAAAAAATAGAATATATAATTATATGTGATTGGAGAACTTAAAGATAATGATATAAGAAACTTTATTTACAATATTCTCCTTTATTTCCTATTTATGAGAGTTCAAAAGCTGAATTATACGAGGAAGTGATTAAAATTAGTTAAAAATAATAAGTATTTGTGAAATAAACTTTATTTTTTAAGTATACCTTTATTTATAAAAAGCAAATAAAAGAGAGAAATAAAATAAATATTAGTATCACCAACCTATTAATTAATGTAATATATATAATTAATAAGAGATAAAATAAAAAATTTATTAAATATTCTGACAACTTTTATCGTATTTTTATAAAAAAGACTACAATAATTTAAATTTTGTATTTTTATTAAAAAGACAAAAGGGAGTAAAATATAGGGAAAATTCCAAAAAACTATACTCAAAATATCCAAAGGACAAATCAGTACAATGAAATTCAGAAATGACAAATCAGGCGGGTGTCAGAAAAATGTGCAATATGTCCTTTTGAAATTTCGGCCAAATTACCAAAATGCCCTTCAGCCCTCAGTCGTAATAACAACATCAGAGTTGTTAATGGCGAATCATGAGTTGTTAATGGCGAGGTGAGTGTTGTTATTGGCCCTGAAACTTGTTAAATGTTGAAAGAAGAAATTGGAGTTGTTAATATCGAATCCGAAGGTGTTAATGGCGAGATATGTGTTGTTATTGGTCCTGAAATTTGTTAATTGTAAAAGAAGAATTGCAGTTGTTAATACCGAATCTAAAGGTGTTAATTCCGATGATCATGTTGTTATTCTGAAGAGTGCATGAAGGACATTTTGGTAATTTGGCCGAAATTTCAAAAGGACAAATTGCTCATTTTTCTGACACCCGCCTGATTTGTCATTTCTGAATTTCGTTGTACTGATTTGTCCTTTGGATATTTTGAGTATAGTTTTTTGGAATTTTTCCTAAAATATATTTCTGCGCACAGAATTAAATTTAAAAACAAAAAAAAGGAAGAGACGAGAAGGAGTGAATAAAGAGATGAGCACGGGAGCCGTCGAAAGTGGAAGAACATTGGGATGAGAAGGGAATCAACGTCACGTGGCATGAAAAAGGACGCTGGTGGGACCCGCTTCACGCAGTACTGTAGAAAGCAGCATCGTTTTCTGTAGAAGATCCTCTCCTTGGAGGTCCCACATATCGTGCTTTGACTATGACCAACCGTTTCAACCCGTGCCGCCCTTAGTGGGTGTTTGGTAATTACCCAAATCAAACTTAGATTTATATAAATTGAGATAAAATTTCTCTCATATATTTATTTTATAAATTATAAAAATTATTTTTAAAAGTTAATCCAAACACACACCTACTTCTTCCACACTCCATCTATATTTTTTAAATAAAAATTTGATAATTGAATTACGGGACTTAAAAAATAGTTAAAATTAATTAAAAATAATGATTATGTCTGAAATAAATGTTTTTTGAATATGTCCATATTTATATGGGGTAGGTAAAAGAGAGAAATAGAATAAATATAATAATTATAAATTTTTTAATTAATATAATATATATAATTAATGAGGGATCAACATAAAAAAAAAACTTATTAAATGTTTAGGTAATTATTGTCAAGATCTTATTAAAAAGGCTAAGATAATTCAAATTTTGGACTCTTACTGAAAGGATCATGGAGTGCCATAATTTCTCAATATTTTTTGTGTATTTTTTATAAATATAAGTCATTTTTCATTTTTTTAGTCCTTATTATGAAAAACAAAGTGATGCATTAATTATAATATTATATTACTCCATACAATCCTTTTTATAGGAAACAACTACCACTTATAACTTGTTCTCATTCTGGCCAAAAAATAAATAAATTGTTCTTATTTATAAGAGACATTTAGAAATTGCCTAAAATTTATTTTTTTGATCTCCCATTTTAACCTCATTTAATTACTCATATTATCCATATCATTGTATTTAATTCCGACACATTCTCTCTCCACTATACATTATCTCTCTTCCACTCTAATGGGGTATTTTTGCTAAAAAAAGTTAACTTTTTACATCTTTATTGTCTCTAACCAACTTTTTGATCCACATAATTTGATTAAATGTATCTTATAAAAAGAAACATAGTGAAGTTTACTAGCAAATCATTTATCAATGGGGAGGCAAGGTGGTATTTGTCTCCAAACTTCAACCATCACCCAACAAGTCTTATCCCATTAGGTGGAACGTACTTTATCAATAATCAAATTTTTAAATAATTTATTAATCAAAATGTCTTGTTTATTGCCTTTTTATTGAGTGTTTTCTTTGGGCTAACCCTACCCTTTTCAAAGTTAACGATATTGTCTAATCTACCCTTATCATCGACACCTTCATCAACTTTCTTCATATCTGTCTAAAACCATATTAAATAATTTTATAGTACTTTTTTTTTTTCAATATGTGTCACACCTGCTCTTTCTTTAATATGATCAATTTGAATCTTAACTTTTTTTTTGTATGACCTCGCACCATCTCAATATCCCTATACCCAACTTTATACATTTATTGGTATTTTAGAGCTCAACATTGATATAAAAATAGTTATTTTTATTTGTCAAAAAATGCTGGTTTTTAATTAGGTAAGAATCCTTAAAAAGAACTTAAAAAATGTTTAAAAAATAAAAAAAATGTTCCGAATATTCATAATAACTAAAGAGGTGTTAGGGCCTAATTCGTTCTTTTCAAAATTAAAAGGAAATTACATAATTGTCCTTCTAAGCTTAAAATTAAAAGTAGAGAGGAAGACGTGATTTCATAAATTCTGATAAAAGTTTCGCAAGTTCTCAAAAAAATTTCACAAGTTGCAAATTTGAATTCACAAGAGCTGATAAGGGTTTCACAAGTTTGAATAAGGTTTTTACAAGTTCCTAAATAATTTCACAAGTTGCAAATTTTGATTCATAATACCCGATAAGGGTTTCACAAGTTATAATAAAGGTTTCATAAGTTCAGGTAAGGTTTTCACGAGTTCTCAAAATAATTTCACAACACAACTTCCTTAAAAAATTTCACAAGTTGCAAATTTTGATTTACAGGATCTGATAAGGGTTTTACAAGTTCGGACAAGGTTTTCGCCATTTCTCAAAAGAATTTCACAAGTTGCAAATCTTAATTCATAAAATCTGATAAGAGTTTCACAAGTTCGGATAAGGTTTTCATAATTAATTCTATCAAAGTAAAAATTAAACTCCAAGGGACAATTCTGTCATTTCTTTTTAATTTTAAAAAAGACGCATCAGGACCTCATATCTTTTTGTTTTTTTGACATTTAAAAAAAAATTCTAAGGAATTTTCCCTTTTAATTACTTTAATTAAATTAAAGTGCATTTAGGCGTCACCAGTCCACTCCATGTTTTTGTTTGCAATTTGGCGCCCACATTCATCAACTCAGGGATTTGTCACCAGCCCTGAAAGTCGTTTCTAATATTTTAATTGAAATAGATCAAAGCTTAAGAACAAATTCTCTTTTTCTTAAACTTAAGAGAATTTCCCAAGTTTACACCTATCAAATTCATCTTCTTCTTTTTTTTAAAAAAAAATAAAGAGTAATCGCTGGGAGTGTATATTTAGGGACAAAATGAAGAATTTGTAATGAATAACCCATTTGGAACCTTATTAAAAAAAAGACCAAAATTCTTTCTAACAATTGACTTCTCTTCATTTACTTTTTCTTCCGCTTGCACTCCATTAGATCAAATTTGACCGGTTGAGATTTATTTTTTCAAAAAAAAAAAATTTTTTTAAAATTTTTTGACTTATAGTTTTGAAATGTTTAGGTTAGGTTTTAGAAATTTTAATTAACTAACTTATTTTTCATAATCTTATTTTAATGATAATGTTTATTAAATTTTAATCGTTCATATTTTGATATAATGGATATGTGTAGTTGAGAGGAAGTTGGGGAAAAATAAATGGGAAGAAGGCAAGAAGCCATATGAGACGATAAGGAATATCTCATTAAAAATCAAGTGAATCTAAAATTTATATGATAAAAAAATTATAAGGACCTGGTAGAAAAATTATATTAACCTAATAAAAAATCAAGTGAAATCATAGGAACTTCCGGGTTAATCTTGTCTAAAATATATTAGGAATCATATTCTTTCCTCCTGTACAGCAGCTTCCACTTTCTATGATATTATTTATTTATGCACATGTCATGGGCCTGTCTGAAATAACTATTGAGTCAGCTTGATTGTTGGTAAAATTATAATTATTGGTGTACAAGAAAAAAAACAATTATAATTATTGGTCCATTTTTAAACAACATTATCTTATTCTCTTCATATTGCATATACCCAACTATTTGGCCCACATTTAGTGGGTATGGACTAAAGAAGCCATATAGTGGTCTTGGTTATTAAATAAAAGAAAAAAAAATAGAAACCTCGCTTAAAATGTTTGTTTCCGTTGTTTTTAATTAGTATTCCATCCAATCCTTAATATAAGACATATTTAAGAGTTGATATGAGTCCTAAATATAAGACAATTCTCATATTTATCAATATTTTTCTACTTTATCCATATTGATATGCTCTCTCGACAATGATTAAGGAGGAGAGAGAATAAATGAATTAAGGAGAATAAATAGGGTATTTTATAAAATATATGTCATATTAATTAACTTCTTTAATATAATTAAATTAGGTAAATATATCTTATATTAATAGAGGGAGAGTATAGTTTGTTGTGATTTCACTGTTGGTGTGCTCGCTTTAATTTTAATTCATATGCGGATCTCCATTCACGCATCTTTTAAGCTCTGTCTTTATTTTTTTCAAAAGGTTTTTGTTTATAGATTTTCTTTGAATTTCTTTTCCTTTGCATTTTCTTTTGAGAAAATTGTGGTAAAGGATTTCAGGGGCTCGTTTTCATTTGACTGAAATAAAGTTTTTCGAGGTTTTTGTGCCTCTGACGCACCAATTAATTCCCAAAGAAATTTCTGCTACAGAAAATATCAAAAGTATTTGAAAATTTTTATTTTGATACATGAGGAAGTTTGTTTATCAAATTTTTATTAATGAGATTCGTTCTCTAAATATAACATGCATCGTTTAATTAAAAAAAAAAAAAAAGTACTTGAATATAGCTACTCTCATGTTAAGAATTGGAAATGTAATATGTAAAGAGGCATGCCCCAAGGATACAAGCGAAACAAATGTCAGA
Source organism: Inga laurina (assembly GCA_963855925.1). Classification (NCBI taxonomy): domain Eukaryota; kingdom Viridiplantae; phylum Streptophyta; class Magnoliopsida; order Fabales; family Fabaceae; genus Inga; species Inga laurina. The sequence goes on from OY979711.1 coordinate 14,732,238, forward strand.
TATAAAATGAGTTGGCTAATATTTAATATATATATATATATATATATAAATAAAATTTTCATTTAATCATTTTTTTTAAAGGGATGCTATAGATACTTGAGAGTTTTGTTCCCAAGAGAAGGAGAAAGAAAATGAGACTTGAGAGAAAGATAGCAAGACCATATCAGAGCCCAAAGATAAAGTCCAAAAGGGTATAATGAAATTAGGGAAAACTGTTAGAACCGAGGTAACTTGAGTGATAATAAATTTTTGTAAAATTAAACTTGAAGCAAATAAATCAATAACAAAATGAAATGAGTAGAGCCGGTAATTTAGGTCAACCCGCCAGCCAGCCCAAAAAAACCTTAAATGGGCTGCCATTTTGGCAACCCGTTTAAATGCGGGCTAAACGGGCTGGCGGGTGGGCCCGCTTTTTTTTTAAAAAAAAAAATAAAATAAATTCAAATACCCTTATTATTACCTTTCATTTGATGTCATGTTTAATTAATTCCTCATACTTTTTATTTGACATTTTTATTTTCATATTATATTTATTTATTCTATTATTATTAAATTTAAAAGAGGTGTGTTTATATGTTTTTGTTATGTGAATAGATGAAAAAAAAAAGGAAAGTAAGAATAAAATTGACTTCATAATACAAATATATATAAAAAAAAGAAGTGTAATATAAGCGGGTGAAAGAGAAAGAGAATAAACATTTTTTAAAAAAAACGAAATTTTAGAAAAAAATGACGGGCTGGCAAAAACCAGCCCACAAAGGGGGCGGGCGGGTCTAAGATTCTAGCCCGCGCGGGTTGGCCCGCAACACGCAGGCCAGCCCGCATTCCCAGTACTAGAAATAAGGAAGAATATCACAGTTTGTAATTAAGTATAGTTATAGAAAGCATACTCAACAATTTATATTGGTTTGAAATTCGAGCTAATTTACGTGATCTTTGTTCCAGCACTTGAGAGTTCCACCATATTTCCAAAATTCAAACGAACTTAGTAACTGAGAAACAAGAGTGTCTAATAAAAAGAGGATTAATTTCTTTCATAGTGTAACGAGTAAATGAGAAATCTCTATCAATTAAGATTGCTCCATATATAAACAAACATAAATCGATTCTTTAACTACTTAGTTAAGGGACGAACATGCCAACTCGAATGGCTAAAATAGTGAATGACTTAGAAATCACAATCAATGTAGATTTGGTTACGGATTAACTAGAAACAATAAAAAAAGAAAAGAAACAGAGAAATGGATGCCAAATTGGATGTGTCGTCATGTGATGTGGATCAGACTTAAATTCAAGCCCATCTTGAGTACACTTATAAATGGGTTGGGCTGTTTATTTGAGATGAGCCCATCAAATATCCACACAAATCAATTAACCATTAAGTCCATATCCCCCCTTCACCAAAAGTTGTTTTCATCACGTACCAAAAAATTAAAAAGGTTGTTTTCATTGATGGCAAGCGGTTTTACCCTCGGTTGCCTGTAAGGAAAAGAATACAAGTCTAAATATTGAAAAGTGCACTTGTTGAGACACAAAAACCCTTTTTATTCTACGCCTTGAAAGAGGGAAGAACCCTTGATCAAATTTAAAAAAATTATAGGTATCAAGTTTTTGTCACATGGATGTAAAAAAAACCATGTTAGGAGAAGTTTTCCCAAATTATGATCCAATATGAGTTAAATTCAAATAAGTTAGAAGTACTAAACAATAATTTTAATACAATCAATTTAAAAACACACACACAAATGTGTCGATGCCAAATTAGTACAAAACCTCATACAAATGTAACGAGTAATATTGTCACTAGGGCAGCTAGTCGCTAATAATACCATATGCTTTGTCAAAAGAAAAAACAAGATAAAAAATAAAGAAAACCTCTATTATCTGTAGGAAGGTTGAAGAGGTGTGACTCTTTGTTAGAGAAGAGAGGAAACCTAAATTATTGGAAGGCAGGCCTACAAGGGTCATTATAATATGGTCGTCCGACCAATCACCAAATATAACAAAACCTAGAAGTTTTCTCTTCTTTCCTTTCTAATGTTATTAATATTTTTATTTGGTTTATTGGCGATTGTAGCCGATGGTGAAGGGAATAGACACCTCATAAGGCATAGAAACACAAAGTTGAAGTTGAGTGTGGGTTTTCAACAATTATCATGTGTATATGTCCCTCCTTCATTTATCACTTTGTACTCTCTCCGGTGATTAATTTAAGACTCAAAGAATTAATTTATGGATATTAAAAAAATTAGTTAAGATAGTTTATTTGTAACAAATATATATTGATTTCTTTAAAATATCTTATTTAATTATGTGCATTGAAACTATCGTTTAGTCAAAAAAGTTCTTAATATGTGCAATCATTATACTTTGGGGGATTACAATTTATAGACAAAATGAATTGAGTTCATATATTTATGAGTAAAATAAATCCCTATTTAGCTCTCTCTCTCTCTCTCTCTCTCTCTCTCTCTCTCTCTCTCTCTCTCTCTCTCTCTCTCTCTCTCTCTCTCTCTCTCTCTCAAATTTTGGTTTTGGTTGTTTACAAGTATAGTGAGCCCTTTTGGTGACGAAGCATTCAAGGTTTAAAATCACATTAGGTTTTGACTAATCCACAATTTCGTGTTTAGGTGGCTATACTCCTTTTTACTGGGAGCAAAATTGCATATCAGCCTTTTTTTTTTTAAATAATTATATATGAGGGGCAATAGAGGGGAGAAGGAGAAGTATGGGAGATATGATTACTATATTTAATTTATTGATGTTATGAATAATCCAATAATTACAAAAATATAATGTATTTTATCTGCAGAATATATGATCAAGAAAACTCACTCTTGACTTGTTCATCTTGTCTTTTTCCCCCCTCCCTCATTCATATCCTTTTGATTATATGACATTTGTTAAAAACGATGATTGATCAACAATCTTATGATATTTGAATATCATATGTTTGGGCAAGTGACAGTATTTTGACTCATAATATAATATATTGATTGGATTTAATTAAATCCATTTTTTATTTAAAGTCACACTATTAAATTAAATGTCGAATTGAATAAAGATGACAATTCAGTTCAGCCTTAAGAAAATGCTAGGGCTATAACCAATAAGATTTTTGCCAATGAATATATTCACTGTTGATGTATTGTTTTTTTTTTTTTGTTATTATTTTGGATTATAATTTATATGTAACATGTTCTAATTCAGGGCTATAAACATTATCCATTATATTCTTTCTCGAATGACCTCTTGAACGTACTCGACTATGTTATATTGTTGTATTTTTTGCCTTTTGTACTCATTGACTGATTAGAATATTTCTCCCTTCCACTAAATTAAAAGACAGATTACTTTTTTTAAATCTCAAAAGCAAAATAAGGTTAGCACAGTCATCATAACCATCAATATAAAATCTATAATTAGGGAAATTATTGAGGCTATTATAAAAGTAAGAGAGAAGATTGATAGGATTCAGAGAAAATTGATAGAATTTCTAGAGAGATGTTAGAGAGAAGTTCTCATTCAGTTCAATTGAAATAATCGATTACAGCCCTTTATATAGAGGCAGAAATCTAACCCTGGTTGTATTACCATGATTATATTTAAATGACCATAGTTACTTTATATCGTCTTTATGTCCTTGTCTTCTTTTTCTTTTCTTTATGTCCTTGTCTTCTTTTGCTTTTGCTTTTGCTTTGTATCAAGTCATCTTTTCTTCTTTATGTCAAGTTGACTGGAAGAGTAATATGAGTCAATGGACATCCACATATTTAATATTCATAACACTCCCCCTTGGATGTCCATTATGAATGTGCCTCATTAAAAACTTTAACTAGGAAAAACCCAGTGGGATAAAAACCTAGTCAAAGAAAAGAGTACATCATTCATTGATACACCGTCGAGCGCTGCCTCATTAAAAACCTTTCTAGGAAAACCCAGTGGGACAAAACCTAGATAAGGGAAAAAGAGTACAGCGTGTATCGACTCCCCCTCTTGATAATATCAGTTGAAATCTTTGAATCTCCGAAGACCAATATCATGAACAAGTTTTTCAAAGATTGTACCTGGGAGTGACTTGGTGAATAAATCTGCTAGATTTTCACTTGAACTGATTTGTTGGATATCTATTTCACCATCCTTTTGAAGGTCGCGAGTGAAGAAGAATTTTGGTGAAATATGCTTCGTTCTATCGCCCTTGATATAGCCTTCTTTAAGTTGAGCGATACATGCAGCATTATCCTCATAGAGGATTGTTGGGATCATTTTGTCGGAAGATAAATGGCAAGTTGTACGTATATGATGTATTACTGACCTCAACCACATACATTCTCGACTTGCTTCATGTATTGCTAGAATTTCTGCATGATTAGATGATGTGGCTGATATAGTCTGTTTCATAGATCGCCATGAAATAGCTGCACCTCCACATGTAAATAGATAGCCCGTTTGTGATTTACCATTATGTGGATCAGACAAAAATCCGGCATCTGCATAACCAACCAGTTCATGCTTGGATACATTTGAGTAGTATAACCCCATGTCTGTTGTACCTCTGAGATAACGAAAAATGTGTTTTATTCCATTCCAATGCCTTCGTGTTGGTGAAGAACTATATCTTGCTAGTAAATTAACAGCAAATGATATATCAGGACGTGTGTGATTAGCAAGATACATTAGTGCTCCAATAGCACTAAGATATGGTACTTCTGGACCAAGTAGTTCTTCATCACCTTCTTCACTAATTTCTCGAGGTCGGAATGGGTCTTTATCCACCTTCAAAGATCTTACAATCATTGGGGTACATAATGGATGAGATTTATCTATGTAAAATCGCTCTAGGACCTTCTTTGTATAAGTTTCTTGATATACAAAGATCCCTTTCTTGAAGTACTCGATCTGTAATCCAAGACAGAATTTTGTTCTTCCCAAGTCCTTCATTTCAAATTCTTTCTTCAAACAATTAATTGCCTTTTGAAGCTCTTCAGGAGTTCCAATGATGTTGATATCATCAACATAAACAGCAATTATAGCAAAATCACTATTAGATCTTTTCATAAAAATGCATGGGCATATCGGATCATTTTTGTATCCTTCTTTCAACAAATATTCATTAAGGCGATTATACCACATGCGCCCTGATTGCTTCAGGCCATACAGGGACTTATTTAACTTAACTGAGTATTGTTCTCGAGAACTTGAATTGGATGCTTCTGGCATCTTAAGTCCTTCAGGGACTTTCATATAAATATCACTATCAAGTGATCCATATAAATAGGCAGTCACAACATCCATGAGATGTAAATCAAGTCTTGCATCTACTGCTAGACTGATTAAATAACGAAAAGTAGTCGCATCCACTACTGGTGAATACGTTTCTTCAAAATCAATGTCAGGTCTTTGCGTAAAACCTTGGGCTACTAGACGTGCCTTATATCTAGTTATTTTGCCCTTTTCATTTCTTTTTCGTACAAAGACCCATTTGCATCCAACTGGTTTTACATCTTCAGGTGTAAGGACTACAGGTCCAAATACTTTTCGTTTTGCCAATGATTTTAATTCTGCATTAATGGCATCTTTCCATAGGGGCCAGTCTTTTCTTTGTTGGCTCTCACTAATGGATTTTGGCTCATGATCCTCATTATCATTCATTACATCATATGCTATATGATAAGCAAAGATGTCATTAACGTTGACTTCATTTCTATCCCATCGGATTCCATTCATAACATCATTTATTGAGATCTCATTATTTTCACATATATCAGGTACCTGGGTCTCTTCTGGGACTACAACATTCTCTTCTGGAGATAATATCTCTTCAGGAGATGGCTCTTCTGGAGCTACTAATTTTTCTTCATTATCCTCGACTTGACCATCTATATTCTTTGCTCCTTTTCTTTTTCGAGGATTTTTATCTTTGGAACCGATAGGCCTGCCACGCTTCAGGCGTGCTTTGGATTCATTCATAGCAGGTTGTCCTTCAGGGACATCAATTTTAATAGGAGCATTAGCAGCTGGGATATGTGACTTTGTCACTTTCTTTAGGTCAGTAAATGCTTCTGGCATTTGATTAGCTAAATTCTGTAAATGAATTATCTTTTGAACTTCAAGTTCACATTGTTTTGTACGAGGATCAAAATGAGCCAATGATAATTCATTCCAACTAATTTCTTTACCCAGCTGTTTGTTTTCTCCCCCTAATGTTGGGAAAAATGATTCATCAAAATGACAATCGGCAAATCGTGCCGTAAATAAATCTCCTGTGGATGGTTCTAAACATTTTATAATTGATGGAGATTCATACCCAACATATATTCCCATCTTTCTTTGTGGGCCCATCTTGGTGCGTTGTGGCAGTGCTACAGGCACATATACCGCACACCCAAAAGTTCTTATATGGGAAATATTAGGTTCCTGACCAAAAACCATTTGTAAGGGGGAAACCTTTAAATAACTTGTTGGCCTAATGCGAATTAACATTGCTGCATGCAAAATGGCATGGCCCCAAGCAGAAATTGGTAGATTGGATTTCATAAGTAAAGGTCTTGCAATTAGTTGCAACCTTTTAACCAATGATTCTGCAAGTCCATTTTGCGTGTGAACATAAGCTACAGGATGTTCAACATCAATTCCAAGGGACATACAATATTCATTAAAAGCTTGTGATGTAAATTCACCAGCATTATCAAGACGTATTTTCTTGATAGGATAATCAGGGTAATGTGCTCTTAATCTAATCAATTGAGCAAGTAATCTCGCAAACGCCAGGTTGCGAGAAGATAATAAGCAAACATGTGACCATTTAGTTGATGCATCAATTAAAACCATATAGTACCTAAATGGTCCACATGGTGGGTGTATTGGCCCACAAATATCTCCCTGTATCCGTTCTAGAAATGTGAGAGACTCACTTTCTACTTTGCTTGGTGAGGGGCGAATAATTAATTTTCCCTTGGAACATGCAGCACATGAGAAATCATGGGATTGTGGTATTTGTTTACACTTCAGGGTATGTCCACATGAATTCCCAATTATTTGTCGCATCATTATTGAACCGGGATGGCCTAACCGGTCATGCCAAACATTAAATTCATTAGTAAACTTCTGGTTTACATTATCAAACTGCTGGTTTGTATTGGCAAACTTCTGGTCTGCATTATTGAACTTCTGGTTCTCAATAGTATGTGTTTCAATTGTGCTTATACATGTGTAATACAAACCAGAAGAAAAAATAGGAAAACTTTCTAATATGCATTTTCTACCAGCAACTATATTTGTAATAACAAGATATTCTTTATTATTTTTAGTTGTTGTTTCTAAATGATATCCATTTCTGCGGATATCTTTGAAACTCAATAAGTTTCTTTTAGACTTGGTTGAATAAAATGCATTATCAATGCATAATTTTGTTCCTTCAGGTAACAAAATATTAGCTCTTCCGGAGCCTTCAATTAAATTTATACTACCAGATATAGTCTGAACATTGGCTTCTCGTATTACCAAGGAAGAAAAATATTTATCATGTCTGAGTATGGTGTGGGTTGTTGCACTATCAACGAGACATAAATCTTCAGGATTGATGCCAATAGAATTCATTCTTCATAAAAACATAAATAAAATTAATACATATGATAGAAACAACTTTAAATAAAATATAACAGTTTAAATTATATTAAGAAATCTGCAACATCCAAATAGTTATTATCTATATCGCCATACTCAGAATTCTCGCCCTGATCAACATGATTAACTTCAACATTTGATCTTTTACCAATATTTTTAATTGATTCTTGGTAAAGATCAACTAGGTGCCTTGGTGTACGACAGGTACGAGACCAATGGCCCTTTCCACCACATCGATAGCATGGATTATCAGCATATTTATTATGCCTACTGCTTTCCCCTTTTTGGTTCTTATCAGTCTTTTCCCACTTCTGGTAGGAATTTGAACCTCCATGATATCGACCACGACCACGCCCACGGCTGTAGCCACGCCCACGTCCACGTCCTTGTCCACGTCCACGGCCACGGCCACAATAAAATTCATTTGTTACCACATTCACTTCAGGGAATGGAGTTGAGCCTGTTGGACGGGATTCATGATTTTTCAACAAAAGCTCATTATTTTGTTCAGCCACAAGGAGACAAGAAATTAACTCAGAATATTTCTTGAAACCTTTTTCACGATATTGCTGCTGCAGGAGCAAATTGGATGCATGAAATGTGGAGAATGTCTTTTCTAACATATCATCATCAGTAACATTTTCTCCACATAATTTCAATTTTGAAGTAATTCTGAACATAGCTGAGTTATATTCACTTATAGATTTAAAATCTTGTAAGCGTAAATGCATCCAATCAAAATGAGCTTTTGGAAGAATGACCATCTTCTGGTGATCATATCTTTCTTTCAAATTGTTCCAAAGGACAAGTGGGTCCATTACTGTCAAATATTCAGTTTTTAAATCTTCATGTAAGTGGTGGCGAAGAAAAATCATGGATCTAGCTTTATCTTTATTGGATGTCTCATTCCCTTCTTTAATCGTGTCTTCCAGACTTTTGGCATTTAGGTGAATTTCCGCATCCAATTTCCAAGATAAATAATTCTTTCCGGTAATATCAAGAGCCACAATTTCAAGTTTTGCCAGGTTTGCCATTGTTCAAACTAATTAAAGAAATAAATGAAAATAATTAAAATATGAAAATGTAAATATGCAATATAATAACTGTAAATAGAATAACTGTAAATTCATAAAGATAATTATTCATAAGGCAAGATAATAAAATTAAAACATGTATGGCTTCGGGCCATTTAATTTCATGACTTCAGGCCATGTATGGCTTCGGGCCATTTAATCTCAAGATGAGGAATTAACTATTATCTTCAGGATAAAAGTTGTACATGACTTCTGGTCATACAATAAGATAAAAGATAAAAATATATATAGCTTCTGGCCATATAATAAGATAAAATGTATATAGCTTCTGGCTATATAATAAGATGAAAAATGTATATAGCTTCTGGCTATATAATAAGAATGGATATGGCTTCTGGCCATATTATAAGAAATTAAAACATTATGACTTCTGGTCATAATTTCAAGAATCATATGTGTATATGGCTTCTGGCCATAATAATAATAATAATAATAATAATAATAATAATAATAATAATAATATAAAAGAACTTGTATATAAAACAATAACGATCTCCAATCTTAACCATGGAACCCGATGTTATATAACAATCGGTAAAAGTATCTCTCTAATTCCATATAGTGGCTCAGATTATCCCAGATCTATAAATAAAACAGGATATATATAATCATTAAAGAAACCATAAGAAGATCATACCTTCTATTAGAGCTTCGTGCTGATAACGTGTTATAAAAGTAAGAGAGAAGATTGATAGGATTCAGAGAAAATTGATAGAATTTCTAGAGAGATGTTAGAGAGAAGTTCTCATTCAGTTCAATTGAAATAATCGATTACAGCCCTTTATATAGAGGCAGAAATCTAACCCTGGTTGTATTACCATGATTATATTTAAATGACCATAGTTACTTTATATCGTCTTTATGTCCTTGTCTTCTTTTTCTTTTCTTTATGTCCTTGTCTTCTTTTGCTTTTGCTTTTGCTTTGTATCAAGTCATCTTTTCTTCTTTATGTCAAGTTGACTGGAAGAGTAATATGAGTCAATGGACATCCACATATTTAATATTCATAACAGAGGCTAATTTATTGTTTTTGTTTGACTTTGATGAAAGTGTCGTGCGCAGAGTGGGTAACCAAGTCTTTGTCATTATCTTCTTTCACTTCACTTTCGCTCCCATCACAATTTTTTTTTTTTTTTTTTGGCCTAACACACCCATCACAAATGGACTTTCTTCTTTTTTGGCATGAAAATATATAACACCAACATCTAAATTATTCCTTTCATTTTAGTCAACCACTCAAGCTAGCTTAGGCCTACAGAAAATGACTCCCGCTTTCTCAGCACATCCACACAAATTGTTTCCACATTAATCGAAACTCATATATTGCTCTGATCACAAAACTTGCCTAGGAAATTTTATAGTCCCCGTTACATTTTACGAGTATATAATCAATACAAAAAAATAGGAAAAGTTTTATTCATCCTCATGGAAGAGACTTAATTTCAGTTAATCTAAAAGATTCTAAAATTTCATTGCAGCTCCTTAGGTCAAAATGAAATTAAGTTTTGTGGGTGAAAATATAGTAATACCTTTGATTTATTTTTTTTCATGAGAGCATTTATAAGATAAATAGTATGTAAAATAAAGCAATTCATAAAATAAATTAGGGAGTCCACAAGGACATTTTGACCATTTATAAGACAATAAAAGAATTATAATTAAGGGCATTCGTAAGATAAAGAAAGGGATTTAAAAGAACTCAAAGATCAGAGTTAAAAATATCTTAATCATTCACAAAACAAATAAAGGAATTTATAACATAAATAAGAATATTCACAAGACAAATAATAAAATGATTTAAAAAAATAAAACAAACATATTATTCTCTTTTCACTCACAAAACTTTATTTCATTTTGAATCAAAAAAATGTAGTGAAGTTTCATAATTTTTTTGGGTTGGCTGAAATTAAGTTTCTTCATGCGAGTTGAATAAAATTTTCCCAATAACATAAAGTATTTATAGAAAAAGCATAATGATATAACTTCCTATCTTAAACTTTGTGCAAATATGTACATATTCATAGGCTTTTCTTCTTCGCTTTTAATTTGCACAAGGTATTCTTGCCTCCTGGGACTACAGGCCACACCATGAATAATATTCTAGATCGGGGTTTTGGCTAATGTTTAAGCAGACAACTTTCTAATGGCGTTCTCTCCAAAATTCGACTCCGTAAAATTGTAGGTAAATTCCGTCTCGGAGTCTAGTGTCATTGAGCAAAACCCTTTTAATTTTGGGAATACTTGTTCATTAATTACCCATTTTAGTTTGTTATATATAGGGTGGAAGAAAGGCAAGCTAGCTAGCTAGCTAGTTTTCAAATGAAGTTGTCATTAGGGCAGCTAATGACATTAGGGCAGCTAGCCGCTAATAATACCAAATGATCTGTCTAAAGGGGAAAAAAAAGAATAAAAAAGAAAGAAAGAAAACCTCTGTTATGCTTAGGAAGGCTGAAGAGGTGTGGCACTTTGTTAGAGAAGAGAGGCTAGTCATACACGAAACCCTAAATTATTGGAAGGCAGGCCTGCAAGCTAAGGGTCATTATAATATGGTCATCTGACCAATCACCATATATAACAAAACCCAGAAGTTTTCCCTTCTTTCCTTTTTGAGATTTTGTTTAGTTCGGAAGCTATCAAAATTTCAAATTTCGGTGAAGCTTTCTATTATTATTAATATTTTTGTTTGGTTGATTTGGCGATTGTGACCGATGGTGAAGGGAATAGACACCTCATAAGGCATAGAATCACGAAGTTGAAGTTGAATGTGGGTTTTCAACAATTATCATGCGTATATTTACAAATAGACATATGATCCATGCTCGTACTGTGCAATCAGGGACAAATGCCTTGGCAGTGTATATTTTTTTTATTTATAAAAAGACAAAATGAGATTAATAAAAATAATAGGGGCTACAAATTACAAATAGACATAGAACATAAATCACTACATATGAAATTGCAATAAAATTTGTCCAAAAAAAAAAAATTGCAATAAAACAACTTATAAATAGTCCTCATAGTAACACTCAAAAAGTCAAAGAGTAGAGTCCAGATTTTCTGGCATGTAATAGTTAATCCGAGAGAGGAATCTCTAGAAATTTGCATAAAACATTTGTTGACACAGTAGATGACCAATTGATGCTTATAATCTGATTGTTGCAACCCATAATTTTGAATCAAAAAAGAGTAGCACAACAAATAATTAACCTTGGCAATCGGAATGAAAACTTTTTCCAGGAATGATCTGATTCTGCCATAAAACCTCCCTAATGGAAGAACAACAAATAATTAACCTTGGCAATTTATGTGTACACAGTGACGGAAGTAAATTTATTGAAGGGGGCCAATCCAAAATTTATTCTCCCATTAAAGAAAGGTAAGAGAATAAATATTTAGTTACTCCGGCTTAAAAAGATAATTTACCCCCTCTGAAACCGAGCACACCTTAAACGATGGCGTGGAGGGAGAAGCTCGAATATTCCGATTGGAAGGAACGGCAGCACGCAGCATCTAAGAAGTTCCGCCGGTGGGGCCCACTAGGCTTGATCCATATCTGTGGAATCTCGCGAATTGGATAAAATGTAAAAATTAGGATTATGCTCGTTTTGATTAGAGATTAGAATGCTTAAAAACAGTTTTTTAATCATGATTTATGGTATATGAGATAAGTATGTGAGAGAAATTGTATCTCAATTTACATAAAAAACAGCTTATAAACAACCGGATCACTAAAACAAATAATATATGTGTATACGTGGTGTGAGAAGGTAATCTAAGGAAAAAAAAAGGGAAGAGACAAAACAAAACAAAGGGCAAATTCCACGTCGAGACTACAGAGGTTTCCACAAATGTTGCTTTGCTTCCTCTTCTTCTTGGGGTCGCAACCTAATAAACATTTCAACAATGCACAGCTCAATTCTGCCCATAAACAAACCACAATTATCAACATCATTTCCTTTAAAATCGTAAATAATTCTTAATAAATTATTTGATTTCCATATATACATACTCACGCATAGTAAAAAGATACACATGAATCACCGAAATATGGAAATCTCAAAATAGTCCATCAAAATGATTTAATTCCTATGAAATTTTTTGGGACTATTACAAAATTAAGGTTTTTGTAGAAATAATCTAATGGCCCTATGTGAAATTGATTGTCACTGTCTTAGATGTTGTCATTTGATAAGTTAAAATTATTGCTTATTAAACTGTGGTTGTCTTTTGACTTTTCGCTCTTCATATTTCAAATTAAAGGTATCTAGGTACTTTTTCCAAAAAATTTAATCCCAAACTAGTGCCTAAAATTTGTAGGATTGTGAGTTATTTTTCGAGGTCCTCAATTAATGTTATATTTGGACATATTTTTGTGTCTTTTTTTGTTATGTGTGTGTGTCAAAGAGAGGGAGGGTTTGGTTCGAGGGTTGAATTTTGGGAAAATGGAGATTCACTCAAGGAACATGAGTAATATAATTTTACCACGAATCTCAATTCTCAGAGGATGAAGGAAAATGATTGACACAATCAAACTTACTAAATTTGTTATGAATCAATGTTTTTTAATCCTATCTATAAAGTACTTCTAATATGTTTTACTAAGACTAAAAAAAATTTAATTATGTTTAAAAATTTAATAATTGTTCAATTTTACCACTATTTAATACTCATTTAGTCCTAAATGTAGGACCTATTTAATATAAAATTTAGGGCTAGAGAAGTACAAATAAATTACCATATCTAGAACAATTAATTAAAAATAAAATCGTATATTTATTTAATTAATTTAAAGAGATGACATATATCAATAATAAAAAAATATTCTCTTTAATATCCTATACATAAGGCGAGAGAGGGGTGCTATCTTTTAAATTGCTCTTCATTTAATAGGAGTGCTACCCCATAAATAGTAATAGGAGAGTAATGAGCATTACTTAGAAGAAATAATATAGTGAGCAATTGGTTTAAGATTCTCCCTCTCTTCCATAATACAGGGCACTTCAATTAATTCGTGGGAAACAAGAAGTAACATTTACCTCATTAAATATGTTATATATTGAAACTTTTTTTCACTTTTATCCTTATTGAAAAATGTGTAAGAAAATTTAATAAGTGGGCAAATTGGAAATGAGCATTATGTCAACACCCGTTTCCATTTCGATAATCGAAGAGTAATAAAGACGGAATTCAATGGGCATACAAAAAAGTACAATTATACTGATAAAAATATTCGTTTACAATCCCAACGTTGTTCGTTTACAATTCCGATATTGTTCATCGACGGAAACAAAAAATACAGCGGAAGTTTTAATATTTACAAATTATCCAAAATATTAAGGCATAGACTAAAGCATAACCACGTTCATATTCTCACCTCGAGACACGTGCCATTCACTTTTCGGCGTCAACGTCTTTGCCCTTTGGCCTACTGGTACTCGCTGAGGTATTTGTTTAAAAATAGGGTGAGATTCCGAAGAATCCCCGTAGAGACATAATATCGTTCATAGAAAATGCGAAAAGTAAATATGTCATGCGCCAAGGTATGCACAAATTAATGAACAATATAAACACATCATCGTCATGTATACATGAGTAGGGCCCAGCCCCACAATCTACACCGGTTGGACTTCTGCCAACTCTCAGTGTAAGTGCACCTCTAGCATTAACAGCCTCTCTCTAGGCAAATCATGTTATTAATAAAGTGCATTTACAAAACAATGGCATCCACACAATCACATAACTTATGGCATAGTGTATGAAGGATAATGTCCCTACCTCAAAGCTTTAATATCCCTTTTTAATGGTGTCTCGTAAAGTGTGCTGTCCCGGTGTCCAACTCGGTCCTAAAATATTAAATGTACCAGAAATAGGTCATAACCTATCCAAGTATCATTTTAGACTATTCCATAGTGTTTATTGTGGTTATATTAGTCTATGGTGAAATTTTACAAAAATGCCCCCCGGGAACCCGGCTCCGCCCCGCCGTACTCGGCTCGATGGCACGTTTTCCCAAAATTTTGACCAAAGCTATTCTAACTTATTTTCACCCAAGGAATCCATTTCCGGGCTCGAAATTACCAAATTCACTGTCAAATTACGAAAATACCCTTGACAGCCCCTATTTAGTGATTTCAGTGGCGTTTCCGTAAATATGCTTTTTCGGCCTCTACCGAAAAAGTGCCCAACTGTAACCCCACCTATTTTTGCCCACTGAATCCAATGGAACCATTTATTTTATGAAAATCCAACTCCTTCCCTCAGATATGTGCTGGCCGAAATATTGGTCAAAAATTGGAAAAATGGAGTTTTGTATTTTAGCTTCCAAAACTTATACTTTTCCACTTCTAATCCTTAATTAACTCATTTAAACACTTCATAATCATGATTTAAAGGATTTTGGGCAGCATAACCCCTTAGGATTATGGCTTTTCCAATTTTACAACTTAATCAAAAATCACATAAACCAAACAACAATCACCAACAACAACTTCAATACACAAAGAAGTTGAGATTTTGGAGATTACCTCTTGATCTTTAGTGTTTCTATCTCTAGGATGTCCTCTCTCTCTCTTCTCCTTGAGCTAAGAATGAGTCTTCAAGATCATAGATTCATGAAGAAACATGGTTTAGAGAAGGATCTACGGGAAATGTTACAAGGAAAGCTTAAGAATCAACTCTTACCTTAAGATTTCTTCTTCCTCTTCCCTCTAACTCTTCAAAGTTTCTCCAAACTCTCTCCCTCTCTATGTTGAACGAAAATGCATGAAGGGAAGGGAAGAGAAAGCCTTCATAAAAATGCTCCCTTGATTCCAAACTATTGATCTCATCTAAGGTTGTTATGGTGACACATGTCAACCACCATACTTGCCTCCATGCTTGCACCATACTTCTCTTTTGTGTGCACTCAACCTTGCCATGCTTCCCTTTTGTGTACACTCAACCTAAATTATCATTTCCTTCTCTCTTGGTTGGCCAAAAACGTGCTCCCTCTTATGCTCCAACTAACTCAAGTGTTCATTCAATTTACTCAAGTCAATTGGTGCAAAAGTTGGCCACCTAACCTTATGACATAACTAAGAACTTATAACACAACAATTATCTCCATAATCTTTCATGTGGTGTTGACACTTGGCCTCATTGGATTTTGACACTTGTCTTCTCCTCCTTCATCCCTAAATTTCTAAGATAATTAAGAGAAAAAGGAAGATTACTTTATTTCTCAAATTTTCGGAATAATGCCAATTCTGGCAGATTTTTTGCCTTAACTTTGAAAAATCATAACTAATTTTGTAGACATCGTTTCGAGGCGATTCCAAAGCCTATGGAACCCTCATTGAGTCTAGTTTCAAGAAAAAATATGGGATTTTAATTAATAGGATCATATTATTCCCAGATTTTCAATCTTTGATTGCTGCTCCAGAAACTTTCCAGATTTTCTGGATCAACTTCAAAAATTCATATCTTTTTGTACATATCTTTAATTGAGTCATATGACCTATCAAATTAAAGCTTAGGATGTCTACTTTCACCCTATAAAATTTCATAATTTTTGGCCATCATTTGGTGTTCCAAAACTATATGACAATCTCACTGCCTCGCAGGCGATTTCACTGAAAACACTATTCAACCTTCAATTTTCAATATTTAATTCTTTTGGCCTTAAATATTCACCATTTCATTGAATATATATAATAATTACAATATATTCTTGGTGAATAAAATTTGGGATGTTACACATTAATTACATAGATAAAACTGGATAATAAGTATTAATTATTTTACAAATAATTTATATTGTGAATCAAGTTATGTTTCTTGAAGCGTGTCTTATATTATAAGCCGGAGGGAGTAATCCTTTGCCTTGGAGCGCATGCGGTTCAAGATTGTGCGCCAAAGGAATGGGATAATTTGATTCCATTCTGAGCATATATTTAGTTAGTGATTTCCTTTTATTTTCTTGATAATAACTCGCACACCAATTATATTTATAGAGGTTAGAATTTACAACTTCTCACTTAAAAAAAAAAAAACTTAAAGAACGAGTTTGTCGTCATTAGATTTTAAGACTCCAACATTTAGCTAGTAGTTTCAGCGGCAAAAGAGATTCTATGTGTGCGCCTAATGATGATTATTTTCAACATTATTAGTATTAAAATAAAATGTAAAAACAAAAACATCACTGAAAAACTAAAATACCCTTTCATTGTTAAAAGTCATTTGATTTATAATTATGCGGTCGATCTTACCTAGTATAATAGGGTTTTTATTTTATTTTACTTTTTTTTAAGCATAAATATCTTCTTATTGAAATAAATTCTATTCAAGGTACTATTATACATTAAATATGGGCAACTTTCCGGTGAAAATTTGAACATTGATTCATCATATTATAAAGAATTAACCATTAATTATTAGTATCCGCTCAACTCATGCATATCTCAGCCCTCACTCTAGCGGGGGCCACAATAGATATTTCATAACATGAGAACGTTATATTAAAAGCTCTTTAGTGGTAATTACTTCACAAATATTTTTTTTTCCTGGTATCATATAAATGCATTCTTTTAGAAAAAATTATTTAATTATCTTTTATTTAAATATTTTATCAAGTTTATTTGTTTTTAAAATAATAAAATACGTTTTAATATTTTACTAGTTTTTATTAAATGGATATAAAATTTATTTTTCTAATTAAAAATCACAATAAGAGTTTTAGTGTTATACTGATAATGATAGTTAATTTGTTATTTTTTCCATTTCTATTCCATATTATTTTAATTCAACCTATTATATAAAAATAAGCTTGACATCTATTCCATTGATCTACTCCGTGATATATCAATCATAATATAAATTATTTTGTCCGATCGAATCCCATTTCCATTCTCGTTTGTATTTACAGGAAAAAAACATCAACAACCAAAACATACTGTAATATCCCGAATTTTGGGATCGGAGGCTTAGAAATAAGCCTAAATTAAGTATACTGCTAAGCCCCAGTTTAGCAGATGTCCTAAATTTATTCCCTAATGTTTCTTGTATCTTTGAGGTATTAAAAGGAATAAAATAATGAATTAAAGAATATGAGAAATTTACATACAAAAAGGAAATTTATTGAAGTTGCAAATGCTTGTCGTTTCATTGTTTTAAGTGAGGTAGTGAGTTTGTTATGAGGTTTTGGAAGACCAAATGATGAGAAAAAATTATGAACTTTTACAAGGTGAAAGTAGACATCCTAAGCTTTAATTTGATAGGTCATATGACTCAATTAGAGCTATATACAAAGAGTTATGAATTTTTGAAGTTTGCCCAATGAAATTGATTCTTTTCTATAACAACATGCACAAATTTTAAATCTGGGAATGATATGCTTCCAGCTAGTAAAATGAAATATTTTTTCTTGAAACTAGACTCAATAAAGGTTCTATAGCCTTTGGAACCACTCCATAAAAATGTCTACAAATTTAGTTATGATTTTTCAGAGTTTGGGCAGAAATCTACCAAAATTTTGTAAAAATCCGAAATTTGGAAAATGATTAAAATACTATAAAATAAAATAATAAAAGCTTCATCCTCTTCCCTTGGCTGCCATAAACTCACACCATATCAATTTTAGAGAGGAAGGACGAGCTCAACATTGTAGAGAGAGAAAGAAGATACGCACCGAATGGAGTACTAGCGAAGTGAATTACCCATTTTCTATGAATCAGCCCCAAAAGGTTAGGGAATACCTGAGGGCATTAAGTAATGCAATACTAGATTAAGGAGGGTCCAAGGATATTATGAAACCTGAGGAAGCAGGTACGACCAAGGCCAATGTACGGTCCACACCCAGTATTTTGGTGACCAGAGATAGCAGGCACATCTTTTGAGACGAGGGAGTCAGGGGGTACCGATGGATGGAAGCAGTCAAAGCCGGTATTTGCGTTTGGACATAGGTACGCAAAATTTAAACGTGCTCAACCCAGGGAAATCCTAGCATGGGTAACCCCCTAGGAAGTGAGTTGATAGGGTCATGGAGAGTTAAGAAATAGTGATTGTCTTAAGATTTCTCCATGAATAATAATAATTTATGTTAGAAGATTTAAAGGATGCTTAAACGCATAAAGATAATGATTATGTAAGTATTGATTTTAAATCGGGACAGTTCTGTTGGAGTGAATACTGCCCAGACAAGTCCATTTGATGGGGTTATGGCAATTTGTGACATAGTAAATGTTTCAAGGTTTTTCCATACTAAGTAATGATCTATAGTAACACTGTGGGGTCAAAGGAATGTAGGAGTGATGTGCGGTGATATATGAGGCATGATAATTATGCCGTATGTTGATTATAGAGGATCTGATTTGATGATACTGAAGGTTGGGGAAAGACTTGAATCAGATCTAAGCTGAACTAGTGCTTAGGTCGAAATGTGAATCAAGTTGTACTATGGTTCTATTGCATGACAGAAGTTTGAATCTTGTGAACCTTGTGAATAGTGTTGAACCTTCAGTAACGTTTTAAGGATGTTTTGGGTTAGAGAATCTAGGCTATATGATCTTACAAGCCATATATGTTGTAGTGGACTTGTGTGTCTAAAGGCCCTAAGACCTAGGGGACCCGTGTGATCTTAGGCTAGCAAATATACTCAGATTTGTGTTACGTTAGTGATTATTCGAGGAAATGAGGAAAGTGATTTCCCAGCTTGATTAATGTTAAGATTCTAAGTGTTGAATTGTGATCCAAGGATCAAACTCAATAGTTGAACTGATGCTTAGGAATTTGCTTTAACCTAGATGGTCTGAGGTACTAGAACATGGTACTTGTAATATCCCGAAATTTGGGATTGGAGGTTTGGGAATAAGCCTAAATTAAATGGACTACTAAGCCCCAATTTATTAGAAGTCCAAATTTATCCCCTAATGATTCTTATATCTTTGGGGTATTAAGAAAGTAAAATGGTGAACTTTGGAGAATATAATTATGTTTTCGGTGAAATCGCCTATGAGGTAGTGAGCTTGTCATGTGATTTTGAATGATCAAATGATGAGCAAAAATTATGAAATTTTACAGGATGAAAGTAAACATCCTAAGCTTTAATTTGATAAGTCATATGACTCAATTAGAGCTATATACAAAAAGATATGAATTTTTGAAGTCAGTACAGAAAAACTATGAAATTTCTGGACTAATATGCAAAGATTGAAATTCTGGGAATTTTGTGATTTCATTCAGCAAAAGGCTATATTTTTTCTTGAAACTAAACTCAATAAGGGTTTCATAGCCTTTAGAATCACCTCATTTCTATTTTTCTAGAATTAGTTATGATTTTTCAAAGTTTAGGCAGAAAATCTGCCAGAAATTGCTGAAATCCGAAAATGGGAATTATGACATCATCATAATTAAAGATGACATAAGTTAAATGTTATAAAATCATCATCCTCTTCCTCCATCAGCCAAAAACCGTGCAACACCATGGAGAAAGAGAGAGAGGGAGTTTTAGAGAGAGAAGAGGGAGAAAACTCACAAGATAGGTCGATTTCATCGGTGAATTCGTGCCTAACGTGTATACTCCTTCTCCTAAGCTTCTCTTCTATGTTATTTAAGGTGTTTGAGAAGCAAATTTGGTGTTTAAGAGAGCTAGGGTTTCAGCCATATTTGGGAAAAGCCAGAAGGAGCTTGAGGTAACTTCCAAACTTTCGTATATTGCTTATTCTAGCTGTTGTGGACAATTTAATCGATGAAATTTCGCCGGATTGTCTTTCGTTCTAAAAATGGAAAATGGGTTTGTGGGGCTGTTATGCTGCCAAAATTGGTACTAAATGGTAGTTGTAACCTAATGGAATAGTCAATAAAGTGGTTAGGAGTAGAAAGGAAAGCGTTTACGCAGCCGAAACCGAAAAACCCCGATTTTCCCCTTAAAACCCATATATTTCGGCCAGCATTGTAAATTGGTCTTAGAGTTGGATTTTCAATGATTTGATGGTTCCATTGAGTTCAAGAGGGAAAATTAGGTGGGGTCACAGTTGGGCACTTTTTCGGAAAAGGCCGAGAAATCATAATTACGGAAATGCCCCTAAAACCCTAAAAGTAGGGTTGCCAAGGGCAATTTCGTAATTTGACATTGGATTTGATAATTCCGAGTCTGGAAATTGATTCCTTGGGTGAAAATATGTCAGGATAGCCCAGGTTAGAATTTCGGGAAAAATATAGCCAGACCGAGGTACAGCGGGGCCGGGTCGGGTCCCCGGTGGTATTTTAATAATTTTTCAAGATAGACTCATATAACCCCCAGAAACACTATGGAAGTGTCTAAATAGTACATTTGACATTGTAGGATCGAATATGGAGTTTGAAGTGTTTGAAGTAAGATTTTTGGTGTTACAAAGGTTAGGGTTTCGGCCATATCAAGGGAAAAACTAGTGGAAGCTTGAGGTAATTTTCAAACTCTTGTATATTGACTATCCTGGCTGCTGTGGATAATTTAATCGGTGAGATTTCGTCGAATTGTCTTTATTTGTAATTTTTGGAAATGGGTTTCCTTAGGGTTATGCTTCCCAAATTGGTATTAAATGGTAGTTGTAACCTAATGGAATAGTCAATAAAGTGGTTAGGAGTAGAAAGGAACGCGTTTACGGAGCCGAAATCACAAAACTCTGATTTTCCCCTAAAAACCCATATATTTCGGCCAGGGATGTAAATAGGCCTTAGAGTTGGATTTTCAATGATTTGATGGTTTCATTGAGTTTAGGAGGGAAAATTAGATGGGGTTACAGTTGGTCACTTTTTCCGAAAAGCTTGAAAAAATATAATTACGAAAAGGCCCCTGAAACCTTTAAAGCGAGGCTATCAAGGGTATTTTTGCAACTTAGAAGTGAATTTGGTAATCCCGAATTCTGAAATGGATTCTTTGGGCGAAAATATGTCGAAATAGCCCATGTCAAAATTTCAGGAAAAGTACAGTCGGATCGGTACGGCGGTCCGAGCTGAGTCCCCGGGGGCATTTTAGTAATTTTTTTAATATAGACTCATATAACCCCAAGAAACATTATGAAAATGTCTAAATTGTGCATTTGGAATTGTAGGACCAAGTTGAGAGCCAAGTTGTTGGCATGCTTTACGAGGCACGTAATTTGAGGTGGAAAAAGGTTTAAGATATAGAACTTACATCTCCTGCATGTATTTTATATTTGTACTGGTGTATTGATGTATGCTATTGCTTTACTTGGTTATATGAAATATATATGAATGATTGAAGCTCTGTTTCCATTTGTGCTATGGTCATTAGTATGTTGTTTGAAACATTGAGCACGCAGATATGTCATTGTGTTAACATGAGTTTATGTAATGCAAGCATGTTATGCATTAAGCACTTATCTTGTAAGCATATTGGTACTTTTTTTCCTACTGAGATTCTCTCGAATCTCACCCTCCCCTACCAACAATTTAGACATGTGAGTATATAAGTTATGCAAAGATCAGAGAAGGGAACTACACGAGAGGATTGTTGTGGTGGAACGAAGACTGGAAGATGTCTGCATTTCATTGGGATGGGTTAGACACCCAAATAGCCTTGCGTGGCTACATAATTTATAAGTGTTATATACAATCCCTGAATGGAATTTCTATAATCATGCATTTCTATCAATATTTTCATGTTATTTCTGTGTTGTTCACCGAACCGCTTATCGTTTTTCACAAAGACTCTAAAAAACATGAAAAATAAGAGAAGGGCGTGACAGATACCATGTATTACCAAAAAAAAAAAAAAAACATACCATGTTTTATGGAGCGAGACAATTAAAATACATTAAAATTTTAAGCTTGTATGCCATTGGGTATAGTCATATTCTATGATATAGGATAAATTTAAGGGAGAAATAAAAATATAAAAAAAATGTCGGAGCGCATAAAGATAAAAGATCCAAAAAAAAAAAAACATTTAGGATGAAAATGTGAGGAATTATTGAAGAGCTTGAAACAAGTTTCTGGATTTTCAACATTCATACTTTAGGATGTGTTCTGATTAACTTTTGGAGAATAACTTCTAGAGAAAAAGTGGAGAATAGCTTTTGAAGAATAGATTATGAGAAACCATGGTTTTGATAAAATGAGAGTGTTTGGATGTTATGAACAGAATAGCTTTTTTTATGGTCAAATTACTAAAAAGGATATTAATTTGTGTGATAATTACATATAAAGAATAAGATTATATTTTATGTATTATTTAAGGGTTAGGGTCTAAATTTAACAGTCAAGTTTTTCCTAAGTAGCATATGGTACAAATAAATTTTAGAAGATGGAAAAATAATAATGAACAATTAAAAATGATTTAAATTTAACAAAACCGTTAAATTTGACCTAACGATGTTAAATTATAAGAGAAGAAAAACCCTAACGGCATTAAATATGATGCATCTTAACCCATTATTTAACATTAAATTTCATAATTAATACCAAAAATGAAATAAATTTGTCTATATGTAATGTTAATTAACTTAACTAATTTTTTTTAATATAATCAAATTAGAGAAATATGTCTTATATTAAGGATAAAAGAGAGTATTAAAATTTTAAAATTCTAAAAAAAAAAGACAGAGGAGAAAACGTTGAAATTCAAAAAAAAAAAATGAGAGAGAGTATGACATGGAACACAGGTAAGGAAAAGAACCAATGAAAGTGAGAGAGTGGGGCCCACAGAATTCAAAAAGTAAAAAAATAGCTTATGCCTAAACCATGATTTTGGACCTGGTTTTGGGGTCCAAAACCATGATTTGGGGTCAAAATAACTTATCTGAAAAATTTGAGTGTTTGTGTGTTTTTTCTCAAAATCATGGTTTTAAGAAAAAGTACCTTTTTTTTGGGATAACCGAACACACTCTTAAGCGGAGACCGACAATTGTTTTGTTTGCAGGTTTTGAATTATTTCAAAATCTGTATAAATGCAAATATCTATAGGTTATAATTAATGTAGTGAGGCTGACGGATGAAGAAGGCAATTAAAGACACCTCACATGGCATAGAAACACGAAGTTGAATTGAGTTTACGACAATTATGTCCAAGTTCCCTCGTTTATTATTCACTCCTTCCTCTTGTTCAACTTTCTCTTTTCTTCCACTACTACAAAATATATATTTAACGTTCTTTTTTCAAAAAGAGAGGTAAAAAATAAAGACGGTGGCATTTTTATAATTATAGATAAGAACTGAATAGTTTTAGACGTCCCCAGTTTAAATAGGGACATCTAAAATGTGACTTTACAAATTTTAGACGTCTTTATTGAAATTAGGGATGTCTAAAGTAAAAAAAAAAAACAAATTCTTTTACTTTAGACGTCCCCAATTCAGGTTAGGGACGTCTAAAGTATGACTTTAAACGTCCCCATGTACATTGGGGACGTCTAAAGCATTTTAAAAAAAATTTTTTTATAACTTTAGACGTCCCCATATATATTAGGGACGTCTAAAGCATTTTAAATTTTTTTTTTTTGAATGAGGGACACCCTTTGGCGTCCCTCATATATATATATAGGGACGCCAAAGGGCGTCCCTAATCATCAGGGATGCCAAAATGGCGTCCCTGATGATACATCAGGGACGCCCTTTGGCGTCTATATATATATATGAGGGAGATTCAAAAAAAGAAAAATTTAAATGCTTTAGACGTCCCCAATATATATGGGGACGTCTAAAGTCATCAAAAAAATAAATTTAAAATGCTTTAGACGTCCCCATATATATTGGGGACGTCTAAAGTAAAAAAAAAAAAAATTAAAAAAAAACTGAACAACTTTAGGCGTCCCTAAATTAAATTGGGGACGTAAAAAACAATTCAAATATTTACTAACAATCTTTATTTGTCAGTTTTATACTACTTTTACACTCATCTTTCTTTTCCCATCGCCGTAAACATAAGAAAAGCCATTACCACCACGCGTTTTAACTCTTGATTCTTCTTCTTTATATGCTCATTTTACTCTTGCTTCTTCCTTTCTCTCTCTTTTTTTCACCTCCAGATCTGTTATGCTTTCTTACTATTGTTTATTATTTTATCCTCTTTCTCTTTTTTCTTTGGGTTTTCCTTCTATTTTATTTTCTAACTCGTGTTGTTATGGTTTGTAGATCAGGAGTCTGAAACATGCTTCATGGCTACGTTCCGCTGAGAAAATGAGGTTCATCTCTCCCTGTCGCTCTTCTCTATTCATTATTACAAGAAAATGAATTTCAATAATAGAAAGAGATAAGTTTTTTGCAACTGATTCCTCTTATTGTTTTTATCTTCTCCCTATGAGATTTCAGTTTTGGAGTTATTATTGTGTATATTTGGATTTTAGACACTAAATCTGTAATTTTATTAATGATGATCTGTAATTTCTGGCTTTAAATACTGTTCAGTTCAGATCTGTAATATAAACGATTTTTTTTTTTTAAAAAAAGCACTTTAGAAGTCCCCAATTTAAAATGGGGACGTCTAAAGTGCTATAGTGACACTTTAGACGTCCCCATTTTAAAGTGGGGACGTCTAAAGTGTCACTGTAGCACCTTAGACGTCCCTTCTTAAAATGGGGACGTCTAAAGTCTAGATTTTAGACGTCTTTTTATCTACGGACGTTATTGCCATTTTTTACTACGTCGCTCACATAGACGTCCCTTTATTTTCAGACATTAAAAGGCCTAAAAAAGGGACGTTAAAAACATTTTTTTTTGTAGTAGTGTCCTGAAAATATCCATCCTCTGTTGCCACATCATAAAACTTGTTTTTTTTAAAATGTTACGAATGTTGGAAAATTTTTGTCGGCAAAACCAGTAAAAAATCTGGTATCAGTCATACATGAGGACACCCTCTTTAACCTTATGTTGGAAAATTTTTGTCGGCAAAACCAGTAACAAATATGGTATCAGTCATACATGAGGACACCCTTTTTAATCTTATGTTTGAATAGAGAGAAAATTAGAGGAAAGAATATTATGAGGAAAAATTTTCAAAAATAGTACTCCATTTCTTTTTATAAAAAACGTTGAACCGAATTTCACGTTTTAAAACGTAAGTTAAGAATAATAAAAACGTCAAAATTGAAATAGTTTTTGACTGAAATACCCTTATTTATGACTATATAACGAATAAAAGAGAGAATGAGGAAATTATTTAATAAAGAGGATTGTAGAAGAGAGAAAACAAGAAAATAAATATGGTGAGACTATGAAAAATAAGAAGTAAAAAATAAAACATTTTTTGAATGTGTAGTGATTGTTTCTTATAAAAAGGAACGAGGGATTAAATTTTTACCATTTTAAGAAGTTTTCCTTCATAGTATTTCCTCCCTATATTTTTCCGCTTCCCTTTTCTCATCATCCAAACATAGCATTAAATAGAGGGGAGGGAATACTAGAAAGAAAAAGTCTGAAAATGGTAAACAATTTACTATTTTTGAGAGTTTTCTCTCTTAATATTGTTTTCTCCCTTAGTTTTCTTTCCATCCAAACATAGGGTTAGAGTAATTTGGCTTCCCGTGGTAGAGAAATGACTTGTCCCTATTATTAAACAAACACATTGACTGGCATCAAACAGGGACGCAAAACAGCGTAAATACAAAACATAACTTTAATAGAGGAACCAAGGAGGAGGAGGGAGCTTGAAAACTCAGTATGCTTTGGCACTGCTGCTTGTGAAAGGGTAATGCTTTTGTGTCAAGTACTGCATTTAACCTGCATGTGAGGAGGAAATTGCCAAATTTTAACTTGCTCCGGCTTATGTTGGCATGTAGTTGAGTGTGCGACTCCACTCTTTCTCGTAACCATTTTTTATAGGCATTTATAACTTTTTATTGAACATAATTCTATTTGAGGTATTGTCAGATACCAAACTTGATTCGGTATCTTTTCCAGTAATGTTACCATGTTATGACGAACTATTCCCTTCTGCTAACTAGACCACCAGTTTATTAACACAAGTTCACACCTTAACATATATACATTTGGTGTAACACCCCAAATTTTATATTCACCAAATATGTTGTAATTATTTGAGAAATTCAATAAAATGGTGAATATTCATGAATTTAGAATTTATGAATTTATAAATGTTCAATTTCATGGGAAATTGGGCAAAAATAATTATGGAATTAATTTGGGTAATCTAAAAAGCCCAATATTAAGGTCCAAAAATGAAGGAATATTAGAAAAAATATTTGGTCCAAAAATAGATGGAAATTGGCCAAAGAAAAATAAGAAAAGAAATTGGATTAGAAAGGTAATGGCAAAATCGTAATTTTGCCAAAATAGCACAAAATAAATTATTTTTCAATTAATTGAATTTAATTTCAATTAATTAAATAAAATAAATTTTAAAAATATATTTAGAATATTTTGGTCAATTTAATATGAATTTATGGAAAATTTGAGCAAAAAGTGCAATTTTGACCAAAATTGAGACTTTATGTGTATATGTAACCAAAATAAGTTGTGAAGCCAATTGAGACCATAGGGAGGGATCCCTAGGTGTCTCCTACATGTGGCATAAAGAAGGAAATATTGGTTGGACATGATGACATGGTTACGTGAATGTAGGAAGTTATGTACATAAAATTGGATTTTAGCAATTTTGGAAAATTAAACAAATTATTATAATATTATGAGATATTAGAATATAAGTTCATCTTTTTCATTCAGCTGCTATTCCACGAGAAACAGACCTGAACATAGTGTGAGAGACATTGAGAGAGTTTAGAGAGAGAAAGAGAAGAAAAATCACAAGGTAAGCCGATTTCTCCGACGATTTCGCTCCTAACGCGTATAACTCCGACTCTAAGCCACTCCTCTTTGTTCTTTAAGGTTTGGAAAGCTCAAATTTGGTGTTTTAAAAGTTAGGGTTTTCAGCCATTTTTGGGAAAAGCTTGTGGGAGCTTGAGGTAACTTCTAAACCTTCGTATATTAACTATTCTGGCTGCTGTGGGCAATTTAATAGATGAAATTTAGCCGGATTGCCATTGGTTTTAAATTTTGGAAAAGTGTGTATATAAGGGTTATGCTTCCCAATTTTAGTTTAAATGGTTGTTATAACTCAATTAGATGGTTAATAAAGTGGTTAGGAGTAGAAAGGAACGCGTTTACGGAGCCGAAATCACAAAACATCGATTTTGCCCGGAGGACTCCATAATTTCGGTCAGGGCTAGATCTAGGGGTAGGAGTTGGATTTTCAATGATTTGATGATTCCATTGGATTCAGTGGCCAAAAATAGGTGGGGTTACAGTTGGGAACTTTTTCAAAAAAGGTCGAGAAAGCATAATTACGGAAACGCCCCTAAAACCCTAAAAGCAGGGCTGCCAAGGGCAATTTCGTAATTTGACATTGAATTTTATAATTTTGAGTCCGGAAATGGATTCCTTGGATAAAAATACGTTAGGATAGCCCTAGTCAAAATTTTGGAAAAACATGCCATTGGGCCGGGCACGGCGGGGTCCGGCCGGGGTCCCGGGGGCATTTTGGTAAGTTTTCACCATAGGCTAATATAACCACAAGAAATACTATGGAAGAGTCTAAAATGATACTTGGATAGTTTATGACCTATTTCTTCTACATTTAATATTTTAGAATCGAATCGGGAGCCGAAAGTCGACACGATTTACAAGGCACACAGAAAGGGGTCGATAGAACTTCGAGGTAGGGACATTATCCTTCATACATTATGCCATAGTTATATGATTGTGTGAATGTCAATGTTTGTAAATGCGCTTTATTAATCAACATGTTTTGCCCAGAGAGGGGTCAGTAGTGCTAGAGGCACTTACACTGGAGTTGGCGGAAGACCAACCGGTGCAGATTAGTGGGGCTGGGCCCTACTCATGTATACATGCAGATGATATGTTTATATTGTTCTTTAATTGGTGCATACATGGCATATATCATATTTACTTTTCGCATTTTCTATGAACGATAGCATGTTTTTACTGGGATTCTTCAGAATCTCACCCCATTTTCTAAACCAAGCATCTCAGCGAGCGCCAGTGGATCAAAAGGCAAGAATGTAGACCAAGGTGACTGGCATGTGCCTCGAGGCAAATACAAAGTTCGTGGTTATAGATAGTCTATATCTAAAATACTTTTGGATATTTTGTAATAGTGGTGTATATTGTCGCATTCTGTATGGTTGGCTTTGGATTGTAAACAAATACTTTTATCAGTATATATGTACTCTTCTACATGCATATGGAACTTGGTCTCTATTACTCTGTGTATATCAAAATGGAAACGGGTGTTGACACTAAATATCTCATAATTGTATAAAAAATACAAATGACGATCTATCTAATTTCTATCATACCAAATCAGGCACGATTAAATGAGAAGCTAAACATCAAATAATTGTGGGGTTAATTTTAATTTGTAGTGAGGGGCCATGGTCTAAGGGGCCTTTAGATTGTTTCCAGTGTGAGAATAGGACATTGGCTATTTTGGAACGATATGGAAAAAATGAGGATTTGGTCGGTCGAATATCTAAACATCAATCTGAAAGAAAACATGAAGCTGCCTAATACAATTATTAAAAGCAAGTTACCTATTTTAGCCGACATTTCTTTAACAAAAAAAGCGCTCTCTCTCTTTCTCTCTCTCTATATATATAATAGTTACACTCAAATGCTACTATTTCAAGCATAGAAGTCCAAAACATATTTCAGGGGCTAACAAAAATACGAACGATAATAAGTTGACTAATAGGCCAAGTTAAATTAATTTTTTTTATGTAACCCGCATTTTAAAGTAAATTCCAATATGTCAATAAGTTGTTGGTTGAAGTGA
Organism: Inga laurina; assembly: GCA_963855925.1. Lineage (NCBI taxonomy): Eukaryota > Viridiplantae > Streptophyta > Magnoliopsida > Fabales > Fabaceae > Inga > Inga laurina. The sequence goes on from OY979711.1 coordinate 14,761,737, forward strand.
TAAGAGGTCTCACCCTGTAAGGAAGAGAACACAAATTCAAATCTCAGGAAACACACTTATTAGAAAAGATAAGAATCATTTGCCTTCTAAACCTTCGATGAGGAACTCTTGAGTCTTGACCAAATAAAATAAAAAAAGTGGATACCAAATCCACCCTCACAGGCAAACTACTGCCATTCTCATTAGATGTGGAGGCTTCTGCAATAGTTGCAACAACTAGCTACTGTTGTGTTTTATCTTGATTTTAGTTATAGGTTTGCTTTGTATTTCATTTGTTTTTTTTTCTGAAACTTTTAGTTTGTGTTTGGTGGGGGCGTTTGGGCCCCCAACCGCTCAGAATTTGGCCAAAATCTCAATAGGCAATAGAGAAAAAAATAATGCATGTTTGGAGGGCCCAATAGATGATTTAGCATTTGATAAAAAAACCAGCTTTCTGCATAAGCTCTCCTGTGCAGCTCAAAACTATCGAGCGTTTATGATATTACCGTTAGCTAATAATTACTCCCACCCACTTTATTCTTTTCTGTCTCTCTCCTTCTTCGTCGAATTGCTCTTCATTAGACAAAAACTAGTTGCAGCTCCTTCTTCGATCTTCGTCCTCCTCATTCGTGGTTCTGTCTCGGCTGGTCTGAGCTCCGTTCCGTCCGTTCCCTCTCTCGGCATTGACCCAATATTGAAGCTGAAGAGCTGCTTCAAGTTCAAGTTGGATCTGTCCTTCGGTCGATCTGTCCATCGGCGTCCTCGATCTGTGTTTCATCTTCGATATCAGACTTGAAGTCCGACGATGTTTGTGTTTTGGTGCCGGCGTCGCCTCGGCATCGCCTTTCTTTTTCTCTCTTGCCGTGGATCTAGTCTCCGGTAGCGTCATCTTTTTGGAGGTAAGGTTGAACTTCATCCAAGATCTTGTAGTCCGGTTCATCCTCTGCTCTGGCCTGGTCTGACATTAACACGCACACACATTGCTTGGCTTCTACGATCTGAACGGTGTGGCTGTCTTTTTTTTTTTTTGAAAAGCAGTAAAATAGACGTTTGATTTGGTAGAAAATGAGCACCAACATATTTCATCTTTGATTCTGGTTTCGGTTTACACCCTTTTGACCTATCTAAACATTCTAATTTGTTTTGGTATTATTGTAATGTGGAGTTAGAGCTGTGGCTAACCGAAATGCCTGGTTCGTTGTGGTAGAGACAGTTGAGAATATCGTTCGCTATGGCATTTTTCTTGATATGGAACATGGACATTCATAACTTATATTGCTTGACTTAGCTGTGGTTTATTTTTTGTAATAGTTAAAGTGAGAATGAAAATAAAGTAAGGAAAAATTGTTGTGAGTTTCATGTGCTGTGATCAGCGTTGGTCACCTCTGTTTTGGAGTTAAATTTCGCTGTGTTTGTGCTACTGTGCAAAGGCAGGGGAAAAGGATTCGTATTGCTTAATGGTAGAGACAGTTGAGAATATCGTTCGCTATGCCATTTTTCTTGATATATAACATGGACATTCATAACTTATATTGCTTGACTTAGCTATGGTTTATTTTTAGCAATAGTTAAAGTGAGAATGAAAATAAAGTAAGGAAAAATTGTTGTGAGTTTCATGTGCTTTAATCAGCGTCGATCACCTCTGTTTTGGCGTTAAATTTGCTGTGTTCGTGCGTCTATGCAAAGGTAGGGGAAAAGCGTTCATATTTGTTGTTATTAAATGACGTTGTGTTTTAGCCTTCATATTAATTCTTATTCAAGGTGAGCTTTGTTTTGGCGTTAGGTGCCTATAAAGCTTCAACGGAAATTCTGAAGGCTTGCTTTCGATGATTTGTTTCATGTTTTTTTAGTATCGATTTGATGAAATGAATTATACTTTTCTACAATTTCATGCTGAATTCATTTAGTAAAAATGCTAAATTTTTACGTTTCTGGAATGGTTGTTTTAAATTTGGTTTTTTGAGGTGCAAGTATTGTTGAAATAGTGGCATAGAAATATAAATAAAGTTGTTTGGGATGATGTGACAATGGAAACTTTTGTGTACGCATGCGTAGAGCAAATTTACAAAAAAGAACGCCAAGACTTGCATTTTACAAAGGATGGATGGAAGGCTATCGTCGCTACATTTAATGAGAAGACTGGGAACGAATATACAAGGGCACAATTGAAGAATAGGTTTGATATCCTTAGGAAAGATTTCAAGGCTTGGGAATCCTTAATCAAAGAGACCGGTGTGAGTAGAGATCATACAGGTAAAGTCGTCGCATCAAAAGAGTGGTGGCAGCGAAAAATACAGGTAGCAGAAAAGAAAGCTATTTTATACAATTAATTGTTTTCCTCTCGACTAATTCGTTTTGTTTAATTAAATAATTTTTTGTGTTTTGTGTGGTTGCAGGAGAATTCAGCATACCGAAAGTTTAGACACACATGCCTCAAGTTTGAAAGCGAACTAAGGATTATATTCAAGGATGCTATGGCGACCGACGAGGATGTTATTGCACCGCCTTTTCCAAATCCACAGGCACAGATAGAAGATACTGAGAATGAAGATGTGTACAGGCCAACAATGCATGAAGAAGAAGGGTTAGGGGATAGCGAAGATGATCTGTTCGGTGCTAACTCCGTGCCTAATACCGGAGTGACTGATGAGCTTGCTAGCATTGGTCTAACAACAAGCACTCCATCAACTACTGGTACTGCGTTAGGAAGTTGGGGTAAGAAAAAGGTAGGTGAGGGGTCTGGACAGAGAAAGAAGCAGAAAAGGGCAGCTTCGAGACAGATCGCGGATGCAGTTAGTATTATGGCATTTGAATCCAAGGACAGAGCGGCAACATTAGATGCTATTAAAGAAGTTAGTGTCAATGCTATTGTGACTCAGCTGTTTGCCATTGACGAACTCATACATGATAAGGACTTTCGTCACCGCTGTATCGACCTGGTACAGGATAAGACAAACAGGGAAACGTTTGTGTCACTCTGTCAACAGAACATGGATTTCGTTGTTCCGTGGTTGCGCTATAAGATTTATGGCTCCTAGATGTACCTAAACTATGTTTTATTATGTTTGTGGCTTCATGACATTATGTGACTTCATGACAATATGCTTTATGAAAGCTATTTTATGCCATTATCACTTCAATCTATTTACTGTATGCCTTTCAGTCCTGATATATTCATTTTATTTCTTCCATTACTCATAATTGAATTTTTAATCACACTCACAGGGTCCATAATCAATGGCAAATTCGAACAATCAACACTTACCTGACATGGTGGAGGAAGATGACCAGGAACGGCTTATATCTCTTATAAACGGGGAATGTGATGAGTACGAACAAATTACCGCTTTGATCTGTCAATATTGGATGCCTTTCATGTGCAAAGAACCCCGCAAAACAAGTGCACGCACTGGTCGATTATGGGTGCAAGAGGTATTAGCAACCCATGGTTCACACTGTCATGACATGTTTAGAGTGGAAAAACATGTCTTTTACAGCTTGTGTCATAAATTGGTCGAACATGGCTTACAGAATTCAGTGAACGTTGGGATCGAAGAAATGGTTGCCATGTTTTTTATCACCGTTGGCCATGGGATAGGCAATAGGGTGGTATAGGAACTCTTTCAACATTCAGGGGAAACAGTCAGTAGACTTCTGCACAAGGTATTAGATGCTTGCATCAATCTAGCTCGGGAAAATATCAAACCGAGTGATCCCGAATTCACTGTATGCCACCCAAAGATAAAAAATGATCCCCGTTATTCTCCATACTTCAAAGATGCTATTAGAGCAATAGATGGAACGCACATTAGGTGTGTGATCACTGGTGGCAATCGGGAAAAATATATCGGTAGAAAGGGATATCCAACGCAGAATGTAATGGCTGTATATGATTGGGATATGTGCTTTACATTCATGTCGGCGGGCTGGGAAGGTACTGCACATGATGCTCGTGTGTTTAAACATGCTGTTTCAAATCCAGCTATGACCTTCCCTCATCCACCTGCAGGTATATTTCAGTTACCTTCATGTCAATTTCTTTAACGCCATGCCGCGCTTATATTTATCTAACAGTTTGAATTGAATTCAACATTTATTAGGAAAATGTTATTTGGTTGATGCTGGCCATCCGACACAACTTGGTTACCTTGGTCCCTATAGGTGTGAGCGTTATCATATGCCAGAATTTAGCCGCCAACCCGGATTTAGAAATGCTAATGAGACATTTAATTTTTATCATTCTAGTTTGAGGTCAACTATAGAAAGGACTTTCGGAGTATGGAAGAATCGACTTTTTTTGTTACAGAACATGCGTAAATATAGCTACCAGACACAAGTTCGCATTGTTTGTGCAACAATGGCCCTACATAATTTTATTAGGAGAAATGATGTTCGAGACGTGGTGTTTCACTAGGGTGAAGCTGGGAATCTCGTCGATTTAGATAATAATAGCGTAGATGAACAGCCTTCCGCGTCAAATTATGGTAGGCGATCTTCCATTCAAATGAATCAGTTGCATGACTCAATTAGAGACCACATTGTACGAGACATATGATACAAGTTGTTATGTAATATTTTTTGGACAAATTGTGTTAATTTTAAATTCCAATTTTCCCAACTTTAACTTTTATAAAAAAAAAATTTTCAATTTCAAATTTAATTTCTTTCTTACTATTCTCTCTAAAATCACTTATGCTTAAGCCAATCCAAACAAGGTTGTAAAAGCTAAATTGACAAATTCCATTTTTTCAATCGCCAATCCAAACATAAATCACATTATACAATCGGGCTTTTACCAAAAACAAGATTACCAAAAGCTAAATGGACAAACTTCATTTTTCCAACCGCTGTTCCAAATACACACTTTGGCGTGTTTGAATTGTGTTGCTACTTTCATCTATATAATTAATGAAATTTTATTATTTTGATGGTAAAAAAATTAGCTAAAATGATGGGAACAGAAAAAATACGGAAAAATTGAAATTAATATGATATATTTATTTTTCTAATAACATTTTAATACATATCAAAATATTTTGTAATATTCTTAAATATTAATTTATTTTTAAATTTAAAAATAATGCAAAAATGATACACATAACAAAATATATTTGAGTGTGTGCGTATTCGTCCAAAGATAAGAGTAAACATTTTTGTATCATTCCTCCAACAGCAATAGCATTTCATCAAATTTTTCATCGTGAAGGAATGAAACTTATTGTTTTGGAGTTGAAGAAGGTTGGTCTATTTGTAAAAAATTGACTTGTATTCTTTTGTAACGTATGCATTGATTTTCAAGCACGATTAGTAATTGCCATCAAATGGAAGAAAATTAAATCACGAGGGCAACCTTTTTTTTTTTTTTTTTTCTTTTTTGTGCTTTATAGCTGCTTTATCATGAATTATCCAGTTTCCTTTTTATTCAAGCAGCCCGAAGCAGGAACTAAAAGTTACGTGGCTAAAGAAACTCTTTCTCCTACCAAAAGAAGCAATCATCCCATCATCTAATTGCATCTACCAAGATATAAGTTCTTTTCTTTTTCACTTTATTTTCAATAGGATTTATTTACATGCATAATTTGAATGTACATTTTAAAAACTTTTTTGACTCTTGCTTCACTGTCCAGCCGACATGTGAGGTTTCAAGTCTTTTTGTACTAATTATCCTGTGGAATGCATATGCCTTTTTCTCAAAAAAACAAAAAAGAATATTTTATAAGATACATACCTCTGTTTTATTGATCCCTTATCACTTAACTCATCTATAAATTTCGATTAATAACTAAGTAATTATAATTTAGTTTTTGAAATCTTAGTAAAACAAACGAATGTATTGTTTTAAAGTAAAAAAATTATAAAAGTTAAAAATATTCAAAAAAAGAGAGAAAAATTTAGAGGGTACTAGAAGAAACAAGGTAGATAAATATATTAATCATACAATTAAGAAAAAGAAAAGTGAAGTGTTACCATAGAAGCTATTCCTACATTCTTGCACCCTGTCCTTCAACAGTGAACCCCATTGTCATCACCCCCCATATTAATGTTCAATTCGCATTATCAGATGTATGGACCGGATCATTTTTTTTTTCGAAAAAAAAAAAATCAGAGAGAATAATAGAAAGCCGACCTAACAAGTGATGTGTATATTCACCACTTGATTGACGAAAAGATAGAAAACTATTGTTTTGTTGTGGGCTTGAATAAAATATGGGTTTAAATCAGATCACGAGTCATTATTGGATGATTCATTAGAGTTTTATCAAAATAATGTTATGCGTTAGAAGATATAATATTCGATCATATATACATTAATTAATTTCTGTGACTGCATTTGTAGGTATCAAAAGAAACTTCATATTGCTTATGCTAAAGAGAGCCCAAATGTCAACACCCGTTTCCATTTTGATATACACAGAGTAATAGAGACCAAGTTCCATAGGCATGCAGAAGAGTACATATATACTGATAAAAATATTTGTTTACAGTCCAAAGCCAACCATACAGAATGCGACAATATACACCACTATTACAAAATATCCAAAAGTATTTTAGACATAGACTATCTATAACCACGAACTTTGTATTTGCCTCGAGGCACATGCCAGTCACTTCCCTTGATCTACATTCTTGCCTTTTGATCCAGTAGCGCCCGCTGAGATGTTTGGTTTAGAAAAAAGGGGTGAGATTCTGAAGAATCCCAGTAGAAACATGCTATTGTTCATAGAAAATGCGAAAAGTAAATATGATATATGCCATGTATGCACCAATTAATTAATGAACAATATAAACATATCATCTGCATGTATACATGAGTAGGGCCCAGCCCCACTAATCTGCACCGGTTGGTCTTCCGCCAACTCCAGTGTAAGTGCCTCTAGCACTACTGGCCCCTCTCTGGGCAAAACATGTTGATTAATAAAGCGCATTTACAAACATTGACATTCACACAATTATATAACTATGGCATAATGTATGAAGGATAATGTCCCTACCTCGAAGTTCTATCGACCCCTTTCTGTGTGCCTTGTAAATCGTGTCGACTTTCGGCTCCCGATTCGATTCTAAAATATTAAATGTAGAAAAAATAGGTCATAAACTATCCAAGTATCATTTTAGACTCTTCCATAGTGTTTCTTGTGGTTATATTAACCTATGGTGAAAACTTACCAAAATGCCCCGGGACCCCGGCCCGGCCCTGCCGTGCCTGGCCAGATGGCATGTTTTTCCAAAATTTTGACTAGGGCTATCCTGACGTATTTTTGTCCAAGGAACCATTTCCGAACTCAAAATTATAAAATTCAATGTCAAATTACGAAATTGCCCTTGGCAGCCTTGCTTTTAGGGTTTTAGGGGCGTTTCCGTAATTATGCTTTCTCGACCTTTTCTGAAAAAGTGCCCAACTGTAACCCCACCTATTTTTGGCCACTGAATCCAATGGAATCATCAAATTATTGAAAATCCAACTCCTACCCCTAGATCTAGCCCTGACCGAAATTATGGAGTCCTCCGGGCAAAATCGATGTTTTGTGATTTCGGCTCCGTAAACGCATTCCTTTATACTCCTAACCACTTTATTAACCATCTAATTGAGTTATAACAACCATTTAAACTAAAATTGGGCAGCATAACCCTTATATACACACTTTTCCAAAATTTAAAACCAATGGCAATCCGGCTAAATTTCACCGATTAAATTGCCCACAGCAGCCAGAATAGTTAATATACGAAGGTTTGGAAGTTACCTCAAGCTCCCACAAGCTTTTCCCAAAAATGGCTGAAAACCCTAACTTTTAAAACACCAAATTTGAGCTTTCCAAACCTTAAAGAACAAAGAGGAGTGACTTAGAGTCGGAGTTATACGCGTTAGGAGCGAAATCGTCGGAGAAATCGGCTTACCTTGTGATTTTTCTTCTCTTTCTCTCTCTAAACTCTCTCAATGTCTCTCACACTATGTTCAGGTCTGTTTCTCATGGAACAACAGCTGAATGAGAAAGATGAACTTATATTCTAATATCTCATAATATTATAATAATTTGTTTAATTTTCCAAAATTGCTAAAATCCAATTTTATGTACATAACTTCCTACATTCACGTAACCATGTCATCATGTCCAACCAATATTTCCTTCTTTATGCCACATGTAGGAGACACCTAGGGATCCCTCCCTATGGTCTCAATTGGCTTCACAACTTGTTTCGGTTACGTATACACGTAAAGTCTCAATTTTGGTCAAAATTGCACTTTTTGCTCAAACTTTCCATAAATTCATATTAAATTGACCAAAATATTCTAAATATATTTTTAAACTTTATTTTATTTAATTAATTGAAATTAACTTCAATTAATTGAAAAATAATTTATTTTGTGCTATTTTGGCAAAATTACGATTTTGCCATTACCTTTCTAATCCAATTTCTTTTCTTATTTTTCTTTGGCCAATTTCCATCTATTTTTGGACCAAATATTTTCTCTAATATTCCTTCATTTTTGGACCTTAATATTGGGCTTTTTAAATTACCCAAATTAATTCCATAATTATTTTTGCCCAATTTCCCATGAAATTGAACATTTATAAATTCATAAATTCTAAATTCATGAATATTCACCATTTTATTGAATTTCTCAAATAATTACAATATATTTGGTGAATATAAAATTTGAGGTGTTACATTTAGTGCTCCTTCCAGTCTCTAATTAAGAGTTATTTAATTAATCTGGATAGACTGAAAAATGAAAAAAAAATGGTTTTGAACAAATGTGACATGATTTGATTTCCCAAAACTATCTCAATATAATATTAGATAAAATATTGTTTTATAAGTTAAGTAAATTAGTTTGGAAAAAAATGATAAATATAAAGGATAAACTAGATTGAAATATTATATTTTAAAATAAATTAAAACCCTAACTAGCTATATTAGGTTTGGATGCAATATTATTAACAAGTTAAATCTTAGTATTGTCTTATTTAACTAGGAATAGCTATCATAAAATGATATTATTCTATATATAAGATTCTAACCTTTAGTTTTACTTAAGGAAAATCAAGTTCTCTCAATTCAACCTCATTACTATTAGTGATAATATTCTTTTTTATTTTTTGTTTTTTTGGCTTGAAAGGAGAAGGATTGGAATCTTATCATAAAGTATATTTGATTGGTTAGCACAAAACATCCAACATACTCATTCACTCATATTCTAAATATAAGATAAAGTTAACTTTTTTTAGAGATTAAGAAAGATAATTAAATTACTTTAGAGTATTTATATTTTCATTTTTTCTCCAAACTAATTAGCTTGATTAATAAATTGATATATAATCGAAGAACACAAAATATATGATATGATTAAGTAACTTTTATTTAGCTTCATTAATCTCTCCAAAAAAATTAACTCTATCTTATATTTAAAACCGCATTTAGTATTATCCAGTATCCACCCACCCTTCCCCATCATCACCTTTTGAGCTTTTAGGCCTGGAGGTGCCGGTATTAACATAGATATTTTTTTTTGGACAAGTATTAACATTGATATTGGGATAACTTATTTTGTCATATTTGATATGAGGACTTCACAAATCCTGAAACTATCTACCAAAAAAAAAGAAAAAAAGTTGATCAGTGGTGTAATTGGATGATTCTGCCGCTAAATAACTAATTAGTGATGAAATTCCATCACTAATTAACTGTTTTTCCCCCAATATGTACAATACCACTTTTTATGGGACTACATACGTACTCAATACCATCCACCCGGAAGTAGATCCTCTCATCATCTCATTTATTATCATCCCTCATGAGCCCATCTGAACCGTTGATTGGGAAAATGAACCCATTTGAATCGTTGATTGGAAAAAGAAGAGGAAAGTCGAAGGAGTGATAACTTGATGACATGACTCATTTTTAACCTTTCAGATTGATTAGACGAACATGATTTAGAGATTATGAGAGATAATGAGAAAAACCGGACCCCCATCCACCCATATGATTGAACATTTTCAGACCAAATTGCTACTCACCTTATCCGTCTCTTGTCTCTCTCCCACTTTCGTCCTCCCTCGATTGGCCTTCTCCGGCGGTTGACAAAATGCCTCTTATCTCATTTTTGTTTGAATCTGTGTCGCACTTCTTTTAGCCTTACTTTTTTATAATTTACATGAACCTACCCAGTAGGTAAGCTGAATCAAAGGAAGAATATTAAAAACAATGAATGAAAATAGAAGATGATAATGATGAATAAATTAGGTGGTGTGAGAATAAATAAGTAAATAAATAAATAAATTTGGTGTTGGTCAACATCAAAGAGATGCAAGTTGAGTTGCAAGTTGAAGGGGAATGGTCCAATGAGAGCCTTTGATGCCTCTGAGCTGACTCAGCTCATTATTGTTGCTTTGCTTCTCTGTGCTCTGGATCTTGATAATTCAACACTCCCATCCACTTACAATCATCAATTTCTCATATCCCATACTCATAACCAAACAGTACTTCTTCATGAGAAGATAGAAATCTTGTGCCTCCTATTGGTCCACCTCAGCTTATTAAAGTGGCATCAAGCTTACTGGTACAACAGCCTCTTGTTTTTTTGAGAGAGCCAATCCAAGAAAAGTACATATACTATACCTCTGCTAATTCATTCATCATCATCTTCTCAACACATCGTTTTCTTCATTTCTTAATGTGTATAATGTGGTTATAATATCCTCCAAATTTAACAATTCACTAAAGTTGGAAACTTTGTAGTTATCAACGATGTTTAATTTTGGGCTCATAATTGATTTTAACCACGAATGTATTGAATTATGGTTATTTCATAAGTTATCAGACTTATGAGATAAAGTAACAAGAGTGTTTTGGGTTTTTCTTTTTTTTTTTCAAAGAACGTCACATTCAAATAGGTTTTAGATAGAAAGATTCTGTTGACAAAATTTATCCCCAACTAAAAACCCACATGTATTAGCCCCTTTAGAGGTGTCAAGATGTGACTTTGACAAACGCAAGAAAATTGTCACTTATGTCAAACTTTTGATTTTGCCATTTTGGAACTATGCCAACAAGTCTGAAAGTTGAGTTTAAGTATGTGTTTGGTATTATTTATTGGGGTTAATAAGTATTTATTATGTAAATCGAGATAAAACTTCTCTCACATATTTACCCCGTATACCGTAAATCACGATTTATAAGCATTTATTGTCAAAAAATAAGTTATCTCAGATGAGTACTAAGGTTCTAAAATCCATACCGATTACAGGATCGGTTGGGGTACTAGATTAAGGGTCATTGGGTCAGACTAGAGCTAAACCAAGACTAAACCGGTGATACTGTACTGATGGACCCGACACAAGCTTAAAGTTGAAACCTTCATCTCCTCGATATGTCCTAATCGTTATTTTAACTGCACTCCCCATGAAAAGTTCTCATTCAAGAAGACGACCCTGTTTATCTAAATAGCCATATAATGTAGTGACATGCAAATTTTCCTTGGAAGTACGATCCTACCTGTAATCTCACACTGTTTATGTCTTCTCCTTTAATTAAAAAAACAGAAGGAGTCCTTGTTACTTTTAACACCCATTGTCAAACATGTCCTGTGATTTCCAAGTTCCCACTTGATTTAATTTTGTAATTCAAATACATATAAGCAGCCTTGAAAATCCGCTCAGATCAAACCAACAGCCAAACCCTAGTTCATTCCTCATCCACAGCCACACACCATTAACGGAAAACGCAGACTTTTACATCCAAATCCTATTGGATAACATATGTACTCTGCAATTCTGTGTTATTTTCAAACACACCTTTGCTATATACACTCCATATATCTCATGGTACTAAAGTGGAGAGACTGACCGACTCTGACAAAAACGCCCCCAAAAAAAAAATTATCAACTTAATTTTGATTACTATTAGTATTGTTATTAGTAATAGTACTATCTCCTTGCCAGCTCCAGACTATGTCTTTCAGTGCAGGCCTCACTTCATCCTCACAGAACTTCATGTACTCAAGCGTATCCCCGGCCGACTTGGAGAATTCCACCACCGCCACCTCCGGCGCCACCTCAAACACCTCCACCGTCATGGCCAGCTTCCCCTTCCTTCCCTCTGTTTCCCCCTGCATCCTCACCTTGAAATCCTTCCTCCCTGTGATCTTAAAATTCAGCTTCTTCGCCACCGTATCGAGCTTCCCGACGACCGCCGGAGCCGAAAGCTTCGACAGGAACATCGACGGCGACCTCTTTTGTGTCTCGAACAAGCTCCTCAGATCAAACCCATTTGACAACGATGAGATTATCTCAAATGCATTGTAAAATGGTCGAGATGGTTTCTCTGATCTTACCACTACTTCTCCTCCTTCTTTCTCTTTAACTTCATTCTCCTCCTCATCGAAATCAAAACCCGGTTCCTTCTTAATCGAAAACGCGATTGGTCTCATGAATCCGATCTGAAACCATGGGTCCTTCATGATATCTGGGATCGAGTATCTCTTTTCTGGGTCGGCGACTAGAACATTAGAGATCAAATTCTTAGCTTCGGGTGAAATCCAATCTGGGAATTCGTACTCAGCTTTGAATGCTTTCTTGTAAATCTTCATAATATTCTCACCCTGAAATGGCAGATACCCAGAAAGCAGAGCATACAGAATCACGCCACATGACCAAAGATCAGCTTTAGATCCATCATACCCTTTCTTCTTCAGAACCTCCGGCGCCACATAAGCCGGCGTTCCACACGGCGTGAGGAGCATTCCGTCGGATTGACGCTGCTCCGGCAACGCCGACAACCCGAAATCGGAAACCTTAAGATCTTCGTTCTCGTCCAAAAGAAGGTTCTCAGGCTTCAGATCACGGTGAGTAACCCCACGGCTGTGACAGAAATCAACGGCGCTAATCAATTGCTGGAAATATTTTCTGGCGGCATCTTCTTTGAGCTTGCCTTTAGCGACCTTGGAGAATAACTCTCCACCTTTGACATATTCCATAACCAAAAAGATCTTTCCCTTTGTGGCCATAACTTCCTTAAGCTCGACAATGTGAGGATGCCGGACCAATCGCATCACAGAGACCTCTTGCTTGATCTGCCTCACCAGCCTCTCTTTCTTCAGCTTCTCTTTCTTGATCACCTTAATCGCGACGCTCTCGTTCGTCACAAGATTCCTGGCGTAATAGACCTTGGCGAAATTTCCCTGACCTAATTGCCTCCCCATCTCGTACTTGTTGAACAGAATGCTTCTGGGCGAGTCGTTCTGGCTCTGATTCGGGTCTTGTTCGTTGACTCTGGCCATGTGGCCGGGAAAGGGGAAAAAGAGGGACGGAGACGGAGGAAGACGGGGGTGGTGCGGTGGTGGGAGAAGAAGAACAGAGTAGTAATTGGAATTACTACTGGTAATTTTGAGAAGGCGAAGGAACAAACTAAGAGGTGGTTAAGGGAAGGAATGTGGAGAAACGGGAGAGACCCAGATCGACAAGGATGAACCTCTTCCAGGAGGGACGAGTACGACGAATACACAACATGGCGAAGAAGCCTGTGGAGGGGTTAAAGATTCTCATGGTGCATATATGAGAAGAGAGAGAAAAAACCAGAGGGAAGATATTAGGGGTTTAGGAGGTCAAAAAGTGGAAAGAAATGAGAATGAAGAAGGAAAGGATAAGAGAGATTGGAATGGTGAGTAGGAATATGCGTTGAGAAACGTAAGACGTGATCTTAGTAAGAGGCAGCGAGAAACGGCGCGAGAATCCGCGGTTTTATAATTGAAGAGAAGAAATATCTGTGGGAGGAAAATAATGAAATAATATATATATATATATATAATTAAAAAATAAAATAGGGATGAAAGTGTGGTGACGTGGTGGGGGCATTCTACTCATTAATTTGACCTAATCTCTCCCTCTCTCGCGCACATTCTAGGTCTAAATATTCAATTAAAGTTTTTAATTATTTTGTTACCCTTAATTGAGTCATTAATGAATTGCTTTAAACTTTGTAATTATTGGGTTGAAGGGTGACTTACCTGCCGTTCAAGCTTTCCTTCACTTTACCCTTTTTAGTCACATGTCAAGTATTTATTTGGGTAATGATTAGAGTTTTTAAAAAATAATTTTTTAATTATGATTTATAATATACGAGATAAATATATAAAAAAAATTTTATCTTAATTTTCATAAATAAATATTTTTTAGAGTCACGCACTAATCATTACTCCATCTCTGCACTCATGCTTTAACTCCATTTCCCAAAACCATGCATTTTTGGGCTGAACAAAAAGTTTAAAGCTTCATCTATATATCATATAAAACTCTTCCACCAAAATCACTATTCATAAGGAATGAACGGCTTTGATATTTTCTCTTCATAATCAATCAATGGACCAGATTTTCCTTTCACATAATTTGAAACCTCCCGCCTTTTCCAACTTTTTCATCTTTCAAATTTTGAAATTTGAAATTCAAATTCTAAAATCGTTCTGCATAAAAACCTTAACATAAGCATTGTCACCTGCGCCTACACGACAGGTGGGTTTCCTTGTGGCTCTTCTTTTCTCGGTTGTCCCTGTGACCCTATGCCCTGTTTGAGGTATTACTTGATTTCCTGTTTATGTTTTGTAAATCACCAGCCATGGATTGACTTTCAATCATTTTGAAAGAACATGGAAGACTTTATTGCAGTTGCAAGATGCGAACGCCTGCTACCTTTCCATTTGGTCAAGCTGGATATATTTTGCACGACACATGAGGTAAAATTAACTGGTTCTCTCTCTACATATAAATATACTCTCTCTTCTTTCTCCCCTCCCCATGCCTTTGATCTCTTTTTTCTCATTTCAGTCACAGAGGTTACTCTAGAAGGAGGGATGGCTGGCAGATCTGGCGAGAGAGTGAGTGATTACTAATATAAGATTTGTTGAATTTGTCGCAACCCAAGTTCTCGGACCTACACTTTCTCTTCAGCGAAGAAGAAGAAAGCGGATGCTTTCCCGCTGAGCATACCTGAGACAGATTCGTGACTGTATAATTAACAGACTTCTCATGAGCTTCAGTTGTCAACAGGGCTGGAAATATTAATATGTAACTATTCAGATCAGATAGGATCATCATCATCATCATCTTAACTTCTCATTTAACATTCTCATACCTGTGATGAGCTTAATTGCAGTTTCAGCGTTGGCTTAAGAGAGAGAAGAACAGAATTGCACTGCGATGAAAAGAATTGAAGCATCTTGCGTACTCAATTGTTTTGGTTCATCTTTCTTGCTCTGATATCAGGTTTTTTTGGCCCCATTTATTTTTTTTCCCTAGCAGATCGATACATTCGGCTGGTGACAATTATGGGTTTATATGAGAAGGAGATGGTCTTAACACAGGAGACATACAGAAGAGGTTTTGCTATCTAAACTATTCTCAATCGATACTATTGGGTTGTTAAATGGATTTTATTGTCTCAAGGTCTATTCTTTATGTGTTCACAGGGTAAGGGATCAGGTACACTGTATTCTGAGGGGCTTCACGTAGTTCCTTATCTTTTATAAAGTAGCTGTTCCTACCTTAAGGTCCTTCTCTGAAATTCACCAGAATATTCAAGAACTCACCAGAAATGGGGGTCGGAAAACTTAACGCTCGTCGGAAAAATGCGTGAAGGATGCTTTTGATTAGATCTGGACAGTGATGATCTGGTATAGCGAACTCCGATGGTGATGAAGAAGACGCGCGGTGGCTGCGAAGGAGGGATGATGGTGACTCGACGGAGGTGGAGATTACAGTGGTTCAGAAAAATGCTCCAACGCTGCTTTTGATTAGATCTGGACAGTGATGATCTGGTATAGCGAACTCCGATGGTGATGAAGAAGACGCGCGGTGGCTGCGAAGGACGGATGATGGTGACTCGACGGAGGTGGAGATTACAGTGGTTGTTGACGGCGCTGGTGAGAAGGGCGAAGTGAGAAGGAAGTTCTTAGTTCTCAGCTTGCATTCACCAACTCCGAAACTGACAGCTGTGGTGGAGGAAGGATGAGTAGTGCTCTGCGGTAGTAGGGAGAAAGAAGACTGAAGTGTTGGTAGAGGTGTGTCGCCCGAGATGGTGGTTGGAGAGAGGATGGTCGCCATGAAGATGCTGAAGGACAAATGATGGGTGTGAACAATAATATTTTTCCAGTAATGAGAAGTTCGCTTTTCTCTTTACGGTGCGTTTAATTGTGGGAGCAAAAAAGCTCAACAACCCATTCATTAATTCACTAATACTAACCCCACTTGGTTCCCATGGCTAAACTTTCTACATTGGATCCGTTTCGTGATGGTTGGGTTGGGGGGTCCCTTAGCGTCTCACTGCTCTTGTACGCTTGTAATTCCCTGTTTTTTTTATTTTTTTTTATTCTTCCTCTTGCTTTTAATCATCACTTCTTAATAAAAAAAAAAACAAAGAGACAATGAACCGCGTGAGAGCTTTGGTTCACTTTATTTAGCAAAAGCCGTGCAAAAGGATCAGGAAGGAAGATGGATATATAATAAATTAGTAATTTAAAAGAATTTCAAGTTCTAAATATTTATTCTTAAAAAAAAAGAAGCTAATAAAATACCTCCTTAAAATAAATGTTTTAAATATATGGCTCTGTGTGTGTGAATATATTAATATTATTAGTATAAAAAACCATTAAAATATTGTTAGTATTATTATTTTATTATTTTTTTATAAAAAACCATTAAAATAGGACTTCTTCAAAATAAAAAATTATTTTAATAGGACTTATTTTATGTGGGCAATTCTTTTTCTCTTTCCTCCTCATTCCCTCTTTCTTCTTATAAATTCTAACTACTTCATGTCTTCATCCATTTTTAAACGTAGAACTTAGTATGAAAGTGAATTTTTATTTTAAATATAAGATCATTTTATATTTTTATACCATGAAACTGAATTGTGGTTGTCAAAAAAAAAAAAACTGAATTGTGATTATTATTTTTTATTTTGAATAAAAATATTATAAGAATTTGATTTGAATTATAACTTATAAGTTCATTTTATATTTAATATCTTTTTTGAGGATTTTAATTTTAATTTTTAGCTAAATGACATTTATTATAATTAAATTGAATTACAAAACTAAAATCCGAAAATCACCGTTTGAAACCTCTGGAACCGATTAATTTGGAGAAATCTGATCTCAATATAATATTTGCGGAAGTTTACAGTAACTAAGAGGGAATTTCACCGAAATTACAGAAAAGTGCTCTGAATTTTTAAATTTCGCGTTTGGTCCAAAAATCCGTAAATTACTGTCTTTTACCTCTGGAACTGATTTTTTCCGGCCTCTTATACAGAATTTATACATTGATTTTTTATCCTATAAAATATGATAAAGACAAAAATAAAGGATGTTTTGTTTTATAAAAAAATAAAGCTATTGGACAAAACAAAATGATAAAAGAAGCTTTAAACTTTGGCCACTTTCAACATATAAAATTTTTTATCCTATCTTTGGATAAAAAAATATTGTGTGTTTCACTTTCTCCCCCAACCGAAAGCATATGGCACATTTCCAAATAATAAATCTTTAGCTGATATCTAGACATGTTGTGCTTCAAGTTTGTAAATTTCGTCGCGTAACTCTTAATTGTCTCTATTGCCATAAAGCATTCTACAGGGAGTCACGGGTGCAATTTTATTTGTTTTGTCCATTAAAATAGTCTCCTTTGGCTTACAAAATTAACATAAGATCAATAATTATTTTAAAGTTATTTTAAACATTAAAATTGTCTCCTTTGGCTTACACTCTTAATGTTCATTGGCGGATTGCTAACCAAATTTGTGGAATCGTTAGCGGGTTCCTAAGACAAATTTGATGTTTGCTAACAGAGTTTTAGGCAGAGAAGCAAATATTAACAATCAACAAAAAAGCAATATTGAGCTGCTTTTTTTGTCCTGAGGGTGTCATGAAACAATGTGAATAAGTGAATACCATGGTTTCATTCCTTTGGCAGATAGTTGGTTTTTATTGGGTGATCTCAAATGGTGACACTCTTTTGCAAAATGCTAGAAGTTTGTATTGGTAAGGCCTTCTTCAATTTACTCTTGCTAATATCGTTTGTATGCTGTTTCCATTTTGATAGCCTCATAAAGTATAAACGTATACTAATCACATTAAGTTTAATAATCATTGTGTGCATGGACAATTCATATGTATAAAACTTTTCGGAGTTATTCTATCTTTCTACTGTAAAAACACTCAGAAATTCCACCAAAAGTTTGACTCCCGTTATATAAATTTTTGGATATTGTCAAAATACAAATTAAAGTACATCCTCCCTATCTCATTTCCTATAACTTACCCTTTTTATAATATTTCTTTCAAGGTTATTCAATAACGATTCACACTTCTCTATGCATATTCAATGCATAATATTTTTATTACTCATAGATTTATTTTAAAATAAAAAAAGTGGGGTTTGAGAGTTGAATTGGAGATGATGGTGTTAAAATAGAGGAATAGTAGCATGATAAGAGATAGCATGTACCGTTTCTGTAAGTTTTCCCGGTCTTTAAAATATTAATTCTAAGATTTTAAATTTTCTTCTTAAACACCTATAATACAAAATTAAGCACAATGTATCATAAAAAAAAATCCAGGAAATCATATGCATGAAAAATTAATAAATTATGATCATTTCACCCCTAATTATATTTAATATAATACAAATGTCCCTAACTCAAATTAGTGCTTAATCATACAATATTATCCTATAAAATACATTAAAAATCCCAAATTGATCATAAAAATATTGTTTAACAATCACATGTCATGTGATTATTTTTTAATAAATTAAAGCATTAACAAGTTCAACATACTTCCTCCAATTCTTTTTTTGTAAGATAAAAGAATTTTAGTCTTTTTCATGAGACGCATATAAAATTATTTATGATATTTTTTCTCATATTATCCTTATTTAATATTGGTTATATTTTTTAACTTACACTAAATGAGTTTAAATAATGATAAAACTTAATGCTTTTATTTTTTAAAAAATTATGAATTTTATGACTCTTCTTAATTCTAATAATAATGATTGAGATGTTTTTAAATGAAGTAATTATTCTGGCAAAAAAATGGAGTAATTAAAATATATATCACTCTAAGTTGAAGCGAAGTAACGGAGCAACTGGTATGAACCACCAACATCATCTTTTTTTTTTTTTTTTGGAATAGAAGAAGCAATAAGCCGTAGCGTGTACGTGTCAGATGGGGAGGACCCCTAAATCAGTAAGTTAGATACAAAGCAAAAACAATCCGTGAAAATACATCTCTACGAATGAACTTGCATACCTGTGACAATAATTTCTCGACATTCCTGTGGAGCATTCAGAACTAAAGCAGTCTGAAAAGAACAATGGTGACCCTACCAAGCCATGTGATCTGCACACTGAATCATATTTTAGACGTAGGCCCCATTACGGTTTACGGACAACCTTTCTGGCTTTCACATGGAAAAGCAATTCATCTTTATTTGGCCTTGCTTCAACCTCATGTTTTTTGTTAGGTGGAAGATGGTGCAATGGTCCCATAAAGGAGAGGAGCTTATGCATGCATTAACAATAATGGCTCTAGAACCTTTGGGCAACACTGGAAGAATTTGACGGAAGTCGCCACCCATAAGAATGCATTTGCCACCAAATATGTTGTTTTTGTTTTATCAAGAGTGCATTCTATGCCAAAGCTTTGTTTTTGTTTATTTTATTTTTTTTGCTCAAAAGTTTTTGTTTATTCAAA